>CM050163.1:90864522-91464522 GCA_027410445.1 Discoglossus pictus | reverse complement strand
CAGAGGCTGCCCATATTTGATGAGCAGAAGTGTAGAGGAGACCCCTGCTTGATTAGGGGGGATGCGGTGACGCTAGCCTGAAAGGAACGCCAGGATTGAAGAGAGCGATGTCTCATAGATGGATAAAGAGGCGCACCCGGACGGTGGAGTGTTCCAAGAGACGCAAGTCGCAGACTCTACTTCACCTGACGTGGAGCCACGGGACAGAAGCCGGGCGTCCTACAGGCACCTGGTTCCCTTGGCATTCTGAGGGAAGGCAAACATCGCATTTGACCCTGCGAACCACCCTGATCCAGTACACAGCTGAATCTCCCACTCTGCGCGCAGGCAGAGTGAAGGATCGAGAGAAGGATTGGAAAAGAAGGAAGGCCATATCACCTCCGAGAGGTAAGAAGGTGGGCTAACAGCCTAACCATTTAATGATATTGGGCCTTCCTTAACATATGAAGTTCAGAGGGGAACTTGGAGCCACAGAAGAGGAGTACCAGAATAGTGGAATATACAATCTCATAGAAACTCTGTTTTAAAGGTCTAGTTGTCCTAATAATGATGAGTGGTTCAGAGATCTGCAGCAATAAACTCATAAATGAAGATTTTTTTAAGAAGCTCTAAGGGGCTACCAAGGGTCTATTAGGAAACATGGGTGAAAGCTTCACCACCTGCAATGGAACAGATAATAAAACTTGGTAAGTATTAAATAAAACACACAGATACTGCACCGAGCCTCTCGCCAGAGCAGTTTATGATAAAATTAGGATGGAGGACCATATCACTTCAATTCTTAGCCCACTTCTCTCTCAAGCTCCTAAAAAGTGACCTTTGAGAATATTCCTCTGATGGTATTGACTGACTAAAAGATAAGAAATAGAAGGAACCCAAAAAAAGAGGATGAGGAAAAACTAAGGGGAGAAGGAGGAAAGAGTGAAGTAAAAGAAGTTAAAACAATCCTACCTCACTGCCCTATAATAAAAGAATCTCCCACAGGAAAAAAAGGGAAAGAAAAATTTTAAAAAAAAACATTGTAATATATTTCCTCATCCCTTAAAGTCTATAAAGAGAAGGAAACGGAGTTAAAGAAGGAGAGGTGGTAGGAGGAGAGGAGGGATAATTTAAAGAAGAAATAAGACAAAGAAAGAAGAAGCTGCACAAAGAAAATGGGGATTGAGGAGGAAAGAGTGGGAGAGAAACCCCTTAAACTCTAAAATTCTCATACGAAAAACCTCCACAATCTTACTAATTGTTCCCTTGTCAGACTCTAAAAATTGGAATTTACACACTAATCGAATCTCTCTCCTATAAGGACCCTCACTGGACTTTAACTTGATATCCCATATGAACAAAAGGGAAAGAGACTCTATAATATTATTATGAACTTGTCCTCTATATAACTGATTAATAATACCATTGAGTCTTGCTTGTTTCTTATTTTAGGTTAAAGCAACAACACTTAAGGTTTCTCCTTAGAATGTATGATATAATTGATAACATTCAGTATAGGTTTACAAGTGTCTATAGTCCCTCTAGAAAGTTTGAGACATAGTCATTAAACAGGTTTAAATATGAAGGGTAAGGAAAATAGTAACACTAAGGTGAAAGTAAAAGATAAAAAGCATAACTCCTAAAGAAAAGCATCATACTAAAAAAAAAAAAAAAAAAAACTTTCCTGAAGGTGTCCATCTGCCTCCATGGAAGAAGGGGGAACAACATTTAAAATTATTGATGAAGAAAAACTGACAATATTAACCATGAAAAGCTTATTAAATGATTTTCTATCCTCCTTAAGAGAGGAACTTACTCAGGACATAGTAAACAACAATAAAGCTATTAATGACCTCCAGGATCGTTATACAGCACTGGAGGGCGACCACCTTAAACTTACTAAAGATCATAATCTTCTATCTAATCAGTTTGAAGAGGTTAAAACACTTAGAAATAAAACTACAGATTTAGAAGACCTATCTAGAAGGAATAACGTAGGGGTCAGAGGAGTCCCAGAGTCAGTCCTTCCAAAAGATTTAGCCCTATTTATAAATATGTTTTTTGCACAGATACTTAAAGTCAGGCAAAGATAAAATTAAGTTTGAAAGACTATATAGAATCCCTCTCCCACGGACATTGAAAAGGGACTTACCGAGAGATACAATAGTTAAACTTTAATATTCCTCTCAAAAAGAGGCTATAATGAGAGTAATAAGGGTAGGAAAATCTAGTTTGGATTCACAATATCTTAAACTAGAGATATTTAATGACCTCTCCAGTGACACCTGGTTTAAACGCAAATAATTCTCCAAAATTACTAAAACAATAAGACAGGAGAAGATGGACATGGTTTTATTACTTTGATGACTGAGTCTTCTAAATTGTGTAAACTTTTGAAACTGATTGTGCTTGACTCTTTATTTTGAAATGGTTGACTTTTAGGTGTACATACACTTGACATATGGTGTAGGTCTGTTTTGTCACCAACAGTTCAGGACTGCAGGTGGGTAGGTGTTAATCCCTGGGACCCTGTCTTAACTAGGCATGACAACTCGGTAGCCACCATGCTGTCTTTTGCTGTGTTATGCATGCATCTGCTGGTTTAAATAGCTATTGTGTTAGAACTTGCATCATTAAGGCTGGAAAGAACACTGCAAACTTTTAAGCTCTGCTCTTACAGATTTTGTGACTATGTTCCCAACTTATGGGACTTGTCATTTTTTTTTTTTCATACAAATTTTATGTTGCTGTAGTCTATACCATCTTGAATGTAGGCTGATGTTACTTATTACCTATCACATTTCTGAAATATTTGTTGACTTTATTTCAGAATATTTTTTTTAATAGTGCTTTTTAAGGTTGATATTTCATAATTTTATAATGATATACATTTTTAGTTTGTGATACATGTTTTAATTTTTACATTTTTTTGTATTAATGTACTTGTTCTCAATTGAGTTTATCTGACACATCCATTATGAAAAATCCATTACAAATTCTTAGAAGAGTGCACCTGTAATTGAGCAAGCCTCTGCAGAGTTAGTGTAAAAAGCTACACCGCCCTGCACAACGGACCTAGCCAGCGGTGGCATCAAATACTTTACAATCCTTAAATAAAATTCTCTAACTGCATCAAATCAGTATTTCTGAAAAGAAACACATTTTCCATGTCTGTGAGCCATTTCAGCACAATTGGCGACTTTTGCATTTTTTTTGTATGTATGTTATTTTATGTATTATTTCTTGTCTTAGCTTCATGGTGGGCCTTACTGTTTCTCACTCTCTCGCTCTCCCTCAATCACATATATAGTTGTGAGCATGCAGGCTGTTGCTAATGCTGCGGGCTCGCAAGATTTACAGAGTTCCGAAACAAAAATATGAGACGAGTTACGACCCATTATGACCTTGCAAAAAACGCCCGAAACCCGCGCACATGAAAAACACAATAAATACACACAACAAATACATAAAAAGCTTACCTACAGCAAGGGGGGGGCACCCAGGACCTCGAAAACTGAAGTTACACTTCAATTTAACTCCAAATAAAAGAGTTTAGACACCCGAAAATCCCCTAAGCAAGAGAAAAAAATGGCCACCGAAAAAAACGAAAATGAGGCTACAGCACTCTAAAGACGCAAAACACTACCAAACACTTACGGATTTTCCGAAAAAGACATACGAGATCCGAAAACAAGGACGCAACCAGCGCGACCCCAAAAACATTAGAAACAGAATAAATACATACATACAACAAACACATAACAAGCTTACCCACAACAAGGGGAGGGGGGGGCACCCAGGACCTCTGCAAGTGAAGTTCCACCTCGATTTAAGTCCAAACTTCGCAGTTTAGACACCCGAAAACACCTAAGCGAGAGAGAAAATGGCCGCCGAGCAAAATGAAAACGAGGCTAAAGGACCCTAAAGACGCAAAATACCACCAAACACCTACGGATTTTCCGAAAAAGTCGGACGACATCCGTAAACAAGGACGCAAAATCAGCCACAGCCGCATACCACACATTAGGCGCCATTTTACAACACTAACTTATACAATCCGGAAGTACACAGCTACCCTAACGGATTTGCCTCGCACACGCACACTATTACACTGCACACATTCATGACGCTTACACAGCAGCTCCACAGCACTGATGGGGCAGCAACATGAAAACAGATTGCCAGCTCTTCAACACAATGCTTCCTGCATATATTACTTCGCAATAGGTAAATTATATTGATTTCTTATTTTATTAATTATTCATTGCCATACCAAAAAAAAACACCAACGCTGCTCATAGCACACAAACAACCAAGAGCCTCGCAATTAGCGCCGAAGGATCTTAAAACGCCAACAAAATTAATTTCGCACACAAACAACATTACCTGCCTTACAATATTATTGCAGTCATTTTTTGACGGGCAAGTCGAAAGTATATATATATAATATGTTGTTCGGTATTAAATTTTTTATATAATAACTACAATTAAAAAGTACATATATTTGAAAAGTTGTGTAAGAGTATAATTAAGCATGGAAAAAAGTTATAAAGCTAGTTCTCAAATAAAATAAATGTTGATGGCTCTGTTGAATCCTTAATGCATCCATGATACTTTGGTAAAAATGATGTGTGTGTGAGAGAGTGAGAGGAGATTTTAATTTCTGGAGAACAATGCTTGCATCTATTGATGCAAACGACTTGCTTCTAGGCCTATGAAAGGAAAATAGTGTGAATTTCAATCTGATCCAATTATCTAACAAAAACCACATACTTGTGTCCCTATTCCCTTATCTTTCACCCCCTCTATCCACTTATAAATAAAAACATATATCAGGAAATTATGTAACAAAGAAAATGAATTCCTTGATGTGTAAAGTCTTCACAAATTCTGATTTTCTCTAAAAAGATTTATGTCCTTGATTTATACAGCTGCTTATGTTGTTAATTACATACTTATCAAACAAGTTATTTTCTGCTTGAGCTACAATGGTCTTTTAATCAGAGGTTGCCAATATGCCGACTGGAAATTACCACAATGTTCTTTATGCTGTGTATATCTTGTCTATGCTGATATTGTGGCAGACTCAATAAGATTCTCAGCCTATGAAAACTCCTTCACAGCCTTTAATAATATTAGTGAATTAAGACGATCATGTATTATGCCTCAAAAGATAACCAAGATTTGATTTGGTTAAGGGTAATATTTATGACATTTGCGGACTTATATACTACATTTAAATTAACAAAAAATATATGCACACCAATAATCTCTTTATTAGGACTGAGTCATGCTCTATGTAGGAGACAAAATTAACTTGAAAATGCATAGATTTGTGAGCATTGCAACTAATTATACAAGTAGAAAAAAATGGAAGGGAAGGATATAAAATAAAACCTTTATTATCATTATTGGTTAAAAATAACCAATAATTTTATTTCAAATAGATTTTGAATAAATCAACTATGTTGTATCTAACAAGTTTCTAGTAATTGTTATTTAGTAGTCAACTGTAGTCTTTGTAGCAAAAAACTACCTCTTGGTCTATTATAGTAATTTTGGAGAGCACGAAACACAAACAATAATGCAAGGTCACATGAGCCATAAAGAACTATGCTTAATTTAACTAATAATAATAAAGGTTATATTTTACATCATTCCCTTTTATCTACTCCTATAATTATATAGATCAATGCTAACAAATATATTTATTTTTATAATTGAATAATACTACTGTATTTGCCAGATTATATCATTATTTGATTCTATTATTTTAAAAGTATATATTTTTGAAAGAAGGAATTCACTGAATAATGAGGTGACCAAATTATAAGCTAGCTATATATTAAAAGGATGTGAGTTTTTTTTTTTGTGGACAATCTCTGATAGGCAAAGCAATGTACTGTAGTCCGTGAACTCTTAAAAAGTTTATGAAATGCAAGGTTTGCACAAAATGTGTATATGAAAATCCAGCACCTAGAGGTAGACATTGACTTGCATCCGCCAATTATTGTTGCCATGCCACTTGAGATGCATGGAGCAAGCAGACTTTTTTTGCCATCAGACTTTTTTTCACTGTTGCTTCTGTTTGAAAACTAGTTACAGTTGCCCGAAAATATATTGTAAATTTTTGTTTTGTTTCTCAACTTGGACCTTCAAGAGTTAAAAAAGGTTTCACTAACTGGACTAACTGATGCTTTACTTTACCCAGAAGCTTACATATTTTTGATTTAATTAGGTCGTTACAATCTCCAGTAAACCTAAAAAAGGGTGTAAAGGGTCAATATATGCATGAAGTTGTCAGGTTCTTACCCAGTGATACAGCGCACCTCACTGTCTCCGGGATGGGTCCCACAACTGGAATATTATGCAGAGTATGAACCTTCAGCACATATTTCTTTCCATGCAATCAGAAAATACATCTATGCAGATTTTTTTGGGAGAGCCTCATGAGCTATACAAGCAATAACTAAAAACAACAGTTTTTGACCACCCTTGATCAATTAAAAAAAAAAAATGTCTCCATATGTTTTTCCACCTTCTGATGAGGCTGAATGTATATGGTGACTTCTGTGTATCTTTATATAACATATTAGGATGCACATTGGCTGTAAATTACCACTACTTTATCATATAAATTTGGTGAGGATAGGCCTGGGCATTAATTGTGAGATTAATAGCAATTAAATATTTTCTTTTTTTTACCACTCCGAATAAGAAAAGCATAAAAACATAAGTAAATAATTCAGGATGGCTACAGAGAAGAAATGTAATTATCTTTTAGATGTAAATTCAAATGCAAAAGTAACTTCAAAAATTCCTCTGAGAAAATGTACATTGAACTGCTCACGCTGTTCAGTAAATAGGCAGCATTTAAATGTCTAAAATAAGTTAAAAAACACATTTCCTGCTCAGAATTCTGAGAGATACAGTATTACACGGCATTCTGGGAACCTGGGCAGGGACATGCAAATGTTCTGATAATGGCTTTATTCTTGTAATCCAATACCATTTTAAACATTCCTTCCTTTAAGCATATGCCTGCTGTATTACACAGCTTTAAACAAAGCTAAGGATGGATTATATACAAGCCAGGAAACCTATAGGTACAGCTGTTTCAAGGTTGCTGCCTCTCATCAGCATGGGGCCAGTTCCTAGTTGTGTAGTAGATTTTGTTGGTAGGTAGTTTACCACAACAATCATTTTATTTATAGAATACTGCTAGAAATGTATCATATTTCTCAAAGACTCTGCTTCTAATTGCATCAAATATTCTGTACACAAACATTTAGAAATCTCTCACGTTTTGCACTCAGTTTCCTATGTACATTAATGTTTTAATTAATTTTTTTCAACAAAAAACGGAATATCTGTGAACATTTGATGATATGTTATTTAATGATATCAATAACATTTATTTGGCCTCAATAGTTAATATACTGCTGCTTTAACAGTAAAAAATAGTCTGTCATTACTGCTTTCCAAAAGAAGCTATTTAGCATTCAAGAGATATAATAATATAAGATATACAGATGTTCCTTCTTCATAGAGGCATCACATTTATGCTTGTTTTGTGCTATAATATCATAAACACAGTCAAAATACAGCCTTACATTGTATACAACACAGGACTGCCAAGGTTTTACTATAAAGATTTCCTCTTCCTTAGATCACAGTACTTAGAAACCACATGTGCATGTTCACATTTCCTGGTGTCAGTATAATACCAGAGGGTCAGTGTCATGTTTTAAGCATGTATGAAGCGAGCCAATCAGGTGCTGTTATTTTTTTGTTGCTGTGATCACATCCACCTTGATAGAGATGTAATGCTGGCCAATGGGAGCGTGACTTCTTCCTCATATGAACATCTCGACATTGATCTCAAACCTGTAAAATGAAACAAAATAGCAAAGTGTCTAAAATTAATTAACACCCCATTATTGTGTTGTAACAGATGATAACATTTCAGAAACTAATCAGCAAAATACTGAAAATATGTTATCTTGCATCACCTTCACATATATCAAATACAAAAATAATTAAAATCCTATTGCTAGTCCCCAGCATCCACACAGTCTTTGGCTTTAAATACTATGACTAAGCTGTTGACAAACACTCTACACATCTAATCAAAACTAGAACTAAGACCAGTTGAGTGGCCCAGTGTTGTCTTAAAATGTCTAAGACACTAATCATATTTTCAGATGGGCATGATTACCACGTTCTACATCAAGTTTAAGACCTAATTCACCCTCTAGTTTAAACATTACTGCTTGAGTGTAGTACGGGACTTCTCTCCTACATTCTCCTCTCATATCAGTTACCAAAACAAGTCACTTTATTCTTAGATGTCTAGTTCTTTTCTTCTCCCACTTGTACTAGTGCAATTTGTACTCTCTAATGAGTCTGCCTCTCAAGTTATCATCATTATGGCTACTTAATTCATTCTTTATCCCCTGATTTTTTTTCTTTTTACAGAAAGATTGGTAAATAAGCATGATGGCCTTCCAGCAGAGGTGGAATGGCCCAAAACAGTAAGTGAGTTTAAGCATGCATATGGCTGTCCTGAGGATGCATTAAAGGGATCCGGAAGTCACAATATATATTCTGCGCCATCTGATAATAGGATGGAAAACTTATGGAAAAAGTGCTTTCCTTCTTAAAGTTGCTGCTAAAATAACAGTATGACTGTTTGAAGTCAGTGGTTGTCTGCTGCCTTTAAGCTGCTCTTGTATCCTATGAATATATAATGAGCTGCACCGGCCAGTGGAACTAATTAGAATCTGCGGTGTAGGTAAAGGAATGAATCCTTTAATGAAAGCAAATCTATAGCTTTGTGGTTAAGAAGCTGGTCTGTGATCATGAAGACCTGAGGTCAAGTGATATATGTAATATATAAATATATATATATATATAAATCAAATGTTAAATTAGTATTTTTTTTTATTTCTTTAAAGCTTCCCACATAGATTATGCCTGCAAACCTGCACTAAAAAGCAATATTCATATAAAAACAAATGATACATAAAATACTTCCTTACTTTCTTCACCATCTTCATCTTTCATGATGAGCTACGTTTCATTTTCTATAGTTAATCCTGGGTTACTCATACCTAAAGGAGACAAAAAAGACAGTTTGAATAATAGATGCTCTCTCATTTCTGATAATTTAGATATATTTCAGATTTTTTTTATTTTTATATAAAAGGTTTTAACTATTTTAATTAATTTTAACTTCCTCAATGTAATTGTTATATACACTTTACTTATATCTAGGAAGCCAGCAGAGTAACAGTTGGTCCCTCTTTGAGCCTCCCTCTTTCTTCATATTCTCTCTCGTGACAGCTAACATCTTGTATAGCTGTGTCACGCCCACAAGAGGAGGGGCTTCACGCTACTATTATTTACCTTTACTATTTACCTTCCACCCTAACACGCTTATCACCTCTCTCTCCCTCTTTTACCACTCACTATACCTTAGATTGTAAGTCTGTGAGTTTCTATCCTAAGTACTTTGGGAATGCACCATGGACATTGGATTCCTAGCTCAAAGACAGGGCCCTCCTTGCTTTGCTATATGTTAATTTGTATTTATCCTTGTCTGAACTTACTTATGTAAAGCTCTACGGAATATGTTGGCGCGTTATAAATGAACTATAATAAATAATACTAGTTTCATGCTGCTGCAAGCAGACCTACAGCATGTCACTGTCTGTCTGTTAGCAGACAAACACATGACTTGGGTTATAGCTGTGCAAGATTCTGTGGAGGGCAAATAAATAATTGTCGGCATGTCTGGTCACTGGATAATGCCCCATAAAAGCTGGTACCCTAACTCTTCCATATGATCTGGTTTGCCTAGTTTCTCTAGTATGACTGTGAACAAATTAGGTTATTTATATGATGCTTTCAGCATGCTCTCATTTGTATGCTACATGCAAGAGCCTTATTCAATTGCAATCCTGCAGATTACGTTATACAGGCCGTATGTTTGCAGGCTTGAAATTTGCTACAATTACAGAGCGATTCAATTGAGCAAGGCGCAATTGATGGGCTGAAAGCCGAAACCGTAAACCATGCTATCTTAAGTAGAATTTCATAGCGTGATCATGACCGAGTAAGCAAGGCCGTAACTACCGATTTAGAAACAGCCAGTAAATGAGACCGTCATCATTATGTGAGTAAAACATGGAGGTTACACGTTAGCGTTTAGAGGTTCAATATGCAATCAGACTTGCAATTCCGCAATGTACAAAATATAAAAAAATGAGTGGTTATACTGTTTCAATCCATGTGGGTGGCCGAATAGGTGTTAACTCATTGATTCCCAAGACTGATATGACACCAAAATGAAACATAATTTTTTGTATTTTCTATTGCATATTTGTGAGCTTGAGGTTGTTGTGCAATTAATTCTAATGTCTTTTATTGCTTTCGCCTTTTTTAAAAGGGCAGTATTGATTTTTTTTATTTGCATTCACAGTGCTACGAACAGGTGTTTAACCCTCTTACGAGTCCCATCTGGTACTCATAGGATTTTATTCTATTTTTTGCCATTTACGGGTGTGAAAACATTTGCAGGCTTGAAGAATTGTAGCAAATGAATATTGATTTGCGATTTTAGCGATTGTAACTTTTGCAGGCTTGAAAGATCAAAGGCTTAGATGGGTTGTAAGTTACGATTTTGACAACCGCAGGGATTTTCAGCCTGTAATCCGTAGATCATTTGTGGCTCGCTAAAAGATGCCAATTGAATAGCAAATTCGGTTACGGGCTATATTACGGGCTCCAGTAAATAACAATTGCGCAATTAAATAGGGGCCTTGGTGTCTTCTTAACATTGGTTAAGACATGTCTAAACCTACAAAAGGTAACAGCTTACACACATCTGGAGACACAATAAAGAAATATTAAATGATGACTGAACATAACTTCTGTCACAGACACAGCCGACAGAATAAACGTGTATTATGCTTTAAGAAACTGAGATTGCTATGTAATCAATGCAAATCATGCCAAGTGTGAATATCAATGTAGAGTAAGTTTTCTGAGGAGGCTTTATGCAGTGTGGGTATAAATATACATGAAAGCAATGAGTAAAATGACGGCTCAGGAGAAATTCAATGTGACATACAGAAGTCTTGATTGCATCCCTTCTTTAATTCAAATGTTAATACTACTCAGTTATAATTATAATCAATTCTCTATGAAAAGCTTTCAAACGTAAGGTTTCAAATGTTTATAGCTTTTTAAGTATATCCAAATCAACATGGTAGAAAAAAATGCATTCACTGTCACTTCACAGGCAATTAAATTGTGAGTTCACCACTTGCTAGTTCAACAAATGTGTATTTATAAAATCCACAATAAAACCACTGGTAGTGTGAAACCTCTCCCATGTTGCGTTAATTTAGGTCACAGCTGTGCAAGATGGATACTTTCATGAGGGAGATTACCAACATACAGACTTATTAAATTGCGATTTGGTTAATTGAATAGGGCTCTATATAAGCACAACTTCTATCCAAAAGCAAGGTCTTCACTAGCTAAAACATTCTGTAAAAAAATATCCTCTGTTTCCTTTTTAGAGACCTTTTCAATTGACCAAATCACAATGTAATAAGGCTGATAATCTGTAACCCAAAAACTCCAAAACATATACAACAAACTTCTGAAACTAGAAATAAAAAAGAAACAAACTACATCATAAAATACCCATTAACAAATCATAGCTAATAAGGCAGACACTATAAATTGAAGAACCAATCTATGGAATGTAAAATAACATCTATTTGCAACGAGAAAAACAAATCTCTTATTGGATCAAGACAAAATTGAACATACCTTTAGAAATTACCAAGCTATATAATCTCTCCCCCAAATCAACTCACAAACCCAAACTAATACATTCAACACAAGAATACCTTAAAAGAGGCAACCTTCCACAAATCTCTCACAAAACCAATTATTATACCCCTTCACTATGACAGAATTATGTGAAGTTCTAAAATCCTTATCCTCAAAAGCCCCAATCCCTGATGGCTTTAAGAACACTTATTTTAAACGCTTTGGTCCCTACAATTTTCCTATCACTTAATGCTAAAAAAGCCTTTTATTGAATACTTTGGTTCTTTCAAATCAAGACATTAGGGGCCTCATTCTATTAACGGCCGTAGGAGATGCGGGGCCGCAAGGACCGGCCGCAAGCTATTCAGCTATTCTATTCCCCTCCGGACGGGGATTCCGGCAGGCTTGCGGCCGGCGCCTTGCTATCCCTTGCGGCCGCACGCGCCGGAGGAAAGCCTTTGATCTAAAACGGCCGCAAGAGTTTCGGCCGCAAGAAAAGCCCGGTTGCTATTCTATTGCTCCGGGAACCCTCTCTGCAAGGCTAAAAGCGAGCCGCAGCTTACTTGCAGGAAAAAGGTCCCGCTAGCATCAATTAAGCACATTATAAAGCAGAAATAAAGGCATCCTGCACTTTGAGGAGACTATAAAGTGATTGTAGGTGTTAGCAAAAATAGCACAACATTCCCCTACACTCAAATCCGTAAAAAAAATGTTTTAGATATATGTCAAATATCCATGTAAAAAGGCCAGAGTGCTTGGAGCACCTCAGACCCGGCCACGCTGCGGCCGGAAAATAAACAGTTAATGTAAACTCGGATTTGGGCTGATGTGCAAGCTTGAGAGTGGGTTACTATTAATCCTCATGTCCCCCAATATAATCCCTAGCATTTACAGAGCTTTACAGTGCTGTCTTGAATTTATTTTTGACTTTAAAGATTTCTGAGCTTACGGCCGGTTGCAAGATATACGGCCGGCCGTAAGAGGAGATCCTTGCTGGCCGTTTAATAGAATTGCGAGGTAACGGAACCCCCGCAAGGAATCGCAGCCTTGCGGCCGTTTTACGGCCGATAATAGAATGAGGCCCTAAGAGTCCAAAGTGTTACTAAAGAATTAGACTCATTAATCCAAAACGTGTATGGATCTCCAGCAGCTTCTTTACTTCTCCCAAATTTAAAAAGAGACACTTTTACTAATACATAATGGTACTAGACAGGACTGTCCATTGTTCTCTCTTCTTTTTGCATTATCCCTTGAACCTTTGCTTGGCCATATTAGGCTATAACTCCAAATTACAGGAATATTTCAAGGGAAAAATTAATATTAAATCTCAGCATATCTCGCATTTATTTTAAAGCCTGAAACCTGCGAGTAGGTGTTGAGTTCTTCCTTTTGATAATTCAACTAAATAAGAAATTCTCACCATTTATGTTCCCTAATATAAAATATATAAATATCTAAACGTACTCAAGTGAATTTTGGCTTTTGTTTTAAAGAACACTCTTTGGAATACCTGGGTGTCCAACTCACAAAGAAATATTTGAATCTATAGAAAGCAAACTATAGCCCCTTACAAAAAAAAAAAGAAAAGACTATTCCAATTTACAACATTGGTATAAATTACCAAGATCTTGGCTTGGCCGCATAGTATCAATAAAAATGAACGTCCTTCCTAGACTGCTTCATTTATTTCAAACTCTCACTATACCATTTCCTATAAAGGACAT
Source organism: Discoglossus pictus (assembly GCA_027410445.1). Taxonomy (NCBI): domain Eukaryota; kingdom Metazoa; phylum Chordata; class Amphibia; order Anura; family Alytidae; genus Discoglossus; species Discoglossus pictus. Next base: position 91,450,972 of record CM050163.1, on the reverse strand, counting down.
GAAAAAAATGCAAATCAGATAGACCCCTTTATATGGTCTAGAAAATGCCCCAGAATTGCTAAAAGAACAATATTCACCCCTAAACTTCAAGGTGGTTTGGGACTCCCCAACATACTCCTTTTTATAAAGTTGCTCAGCTAGCCCATATACATGGCAATTAACGATACATTAAAAATGTTGGGTAGACTGAAAATCCATCCCAAAGCCAAATAAATACATATGCACGGTCCAGCAATAGAACGCATTGTGTGTGATTCCTCTAGACAAAAAGTATAAACTAACAACTGATCCCTCGCCTCTAACTCTCATCACATTAAACAAAGAATTTCCTCGCAACCTTGAATTTCTGCACTCCAGAGGTCTCGAGATGGCAGGAATCTCAAAAATAAAGATCTTTATTTACCCACCAATATTATTCTTTTGAATACCCTACAAAATAAATCTCGCCTCAATCGTCATGATTTTTTTTAGATACAAATGAGAAGCCTTACAGCCCAAGTTAATATAAAGTAGGCAGGACTCACTCCACTAAATGCTTTTCAAAAACTATGAGTCTCATTCAATTGAGAGGCGCAAGTTATGGGAGCTATAGGATGCAAGTCTGCGGGCCTCCTGCGGGCCCGCAGCCGCGGCAGCTTATGGTACTAAGTCCCAGCCCAATAGCATGGTTTGCGATGTGCGCTATTGAAAGTAGCATTTGCGAGCTTGAACATGATCGATGACGCAAAACCGTAACTCCCAGTGGGAAACAGCCAATGGAATGTGGGCCCGACCGTGACTCCTGGTTCAAGTCCATATGACTTTGAAATCCAACCTCCATTTTTCATTGAAGTCCTACGGGCTTAAATCACAAGTTACGATCGGACCCACATTCCAGGTATAATGCAATATTGGTAAATATGATATTCTATTACATGCAAGTTCCATTATATGTATTAACACATTGATTGCCAGGATCGATATAACAAGTAAATTAAACATGAAATCAAGTATTTTATTTGGCCGATTTGCGAGCTTGAGAATGTTGTGCTATTAATTCTAAGACCTAGCATCACTTTAACATTTAATAAAAGTACAGTATTGATTTTTTATTTGCTTTTAAAGTGGATCGACTTTTGCTGTTTGCGGGCTTGACGGAGTGGTTAGCGAGGGGGACTCTGAGCAGTTGAATATCGATTTGCGATTTAGAGCGTTCGCAACTCTTGCGCCCATGAAAAATCCAAAGCTTGGAGGGACATTAACTTGTTATTTGAACCATCGCAGTGAATTGGAGGCCAGAGCCCGTAACTCGATCCGAGTCCGCAAAAAGACGCCAATTGAATAGCAAAATAACTTACGGGCTCCATTTCCCGAGAGTGGATCTCCCGAAACCCTCAATTGAATGAAGCGCTATGGGCCCTATTAAATTCCAGACCCGTAAGTGCAATGTGAAGTTCGCAGCTGATGTGGGCTTGAAATTCCCCTGAGTTACTGTGCTATTAAATTAGAACGGGCTGTGAGTTATGAGTTTGAGACGCAAACCCGTAAACCAGTTGTCGGCCGTCGGACTTGCGTTTTTGCGGGTAATCAATTAAGCAAACCCAGAGTTACAGGTTTAGATGGAGCCAATGGAAACAGAGATCATCAACATTGCGTCACAGAAAAATGGAGGTTGGATTTCAAAGTCCTACAGGCTTCAATTAAAAGTTAAGATCAAACCCACATTCCATTCATAATGCAATATTAATAAAGCCGCAAATATTATATTATATTACATGCGGGTTACATTATTTGTATTAACACATTGATTGCCGGGATCGATCCAACACATAAAATATACACGAAATGAAGTATTTTATTAGGATGATTTGCGGGCTTGAGAATGTTGTGCTATTAATTCTAAGATATCACTTTCACTTTTAATAATTGTACAGTAGTGTGTTTTTATGCACAGTACAAGTGCTAAGTATTAGACTTTGCCCCCCTTGTGTGTCCTCCCCAGCACCTGTAAGGCTTTGGGCTACATTTGAGTGCTACGGGCTTGCTCACGAGTTACCGTATATACTCGAGTATAAGCCGACCGAGGCACTTATTTTACCACAAAATACTGGGAAAACTTAGGGACTCAAGTATAAGCCCAGGGTCGGAAATGTGCTGCCCCCTGTGTCCCTCTTACTCCCCCCTCTTGTGTGCCCTCTGTGCCCCTTTGTGCCCCCCGTCTCTCTCCCCTGTGTCTCTTCCCCCTCTCCCTTCTCCGTGTCTCTTCCCCCCTCTCCCTTCCCCGTGTCTCTTCTCCCCCTCTCCCTTCCCCGTGCCTCTTCTCCCCCTCTCCCTTCCCCCTCTCCCTTCCCTGTCTCTCTTCCCCCCTCTCCCTTCCCCTTGTCTCTTCTCCCCCTCTCCCTTCCCCTTGTCTCTTCCCCCCTCTCCCTTCCCTGTGTCTCTTCCCCCCCTCTCCCTTCCCTGTGTCTCTTCCCCCCTCTCCCTTCCCTGTCTCTCTTCCCCCCTCTCCCTTCCCCTTGTCTCTCCCCCCCTCTCCCTTCCCTGTGTCTCTTCCCTCCCCTTGTCTCTTCTCCCCCCTCTCCCTTCCCTGTGTCTCTCCCCCCCTCTCCCTTCCCCGTGTCTCTCCCTTCCCCGTGTCTCTCCCCCCCCTCTCCCTTCCCCGTGTCTCTTCCCCCCATCTCCCTTCCCCGTGTCTCTTCCCCCCCCCTCCCTTCCCTGTGTTTCTCCCCCCCTCTCCCTTCCCCGTGTCTCTTTCCCCCCTCTCCCACGTGTCTCTTTCCCGCCCCGTGTCTCTTTTCCTCCCCCTCCCTTATCACCCTCCTCATCCCCCTCCTCAACAGCCCTCCTTATCCTCAACCCCCTCCTCATCCTCTCTCCTCAAAACCCTCCTCATCCTCCCCCTCAACCCCCCTCCTCATCCCCCCTCCTCAACCTCAACCCCCTCCTCATCCTTCCTCCTCACTTTACCCATTTCTAAATACCTCCCCCTCTCCCTTTCCCCTCACTTATACACTTGTATTTACACATTACCATTACTGTATACAAATTCTATAAATCTACCTCTTTTTTCTTGCATTTTCCTTCTCTTCATTTTTATATATCTTCTCTTTTCACTCACTCACATGGTTTATATTTCTTGAATAATTATGTTGTTAAACAAATGTAAAACTAAAAATAAAGAGCTTAAAAAAATACAGAATACATTCATGGATAAACCCATTATTTTCTAGAATCTATAACATACCAGATTTACATTTTACAGATCATGAAAATATCTCCAATTTGAGTTAGCAATTTTGACTATGCATTATTTGCTATTCACTGGTCTAAGGCATTTTAACCTCAGATGTTGCCATAAAATTAATATATGGTAGGTATATTGTTTCTCATTGTAAAATATTTCATAATTTTGTTGCTCAGCTGTAATCATTTAATTATGTATTTATGCAAGAGCAATAAAGGCAGGAACCTAATCAGATAGATAAAAGAAATAAATACTTATTGAGGGAGGAAAAAAAGGAGATAGGGATGGCAAGAGAGAGGGAAGGAAAGAAAGCAGATACATGAACTAGGTCTAGGGCAGGATAAACATTGCACACAACTCTGATCATTTAGACCGTTCCAAATATTGTACTCTAGTTAATATGTTGTACTACCAAATGGTATCACTAATTGCAACGTAAGAACTTTTGTCTACAATGTGGCAAAATGGTGTAAACAAACATACAACATACCAAGCTTCCCCTTCTCACTGCTTCCATTACTTTCAGTCCAGGGCTGGTTATCCGTCAGTAGGTGACTCTGAGATTCACGGAGAGGCTTTGCTGGGAAGGGATGGTTTTCAATACTGAAAGAAAAAACTAATGTTAGCTTATTTGTGGTCCTTGAATCAAATATTCTTAATTGACTGTACTTTGTCACTAGTTGGCCAATCAAAATTACAAATGGCTCATTAAGTCACTTGTACTTAATCACAAATATTATTAATGAAAACATTTACTACCTTTCCGTTTTGCCAATATTTTCATTTTACTTGATTAAGGAAACAACCCGATGGAAAGTAGACCACATTTGCATAGCAGGTGCACAGTAAAAGGCATAAGAAAAAAGTTCAAGTTCAAGAAAAAAGTTATTTTTCTTGTCAAGTATGTATTATACCAACAATGAGCCATATTCTATTTGCTGCTTGCAAATGCCTCGAAACTGTATATTTGGATGTTTTTTTTTTTTGTATACATGTTTAGATGTATTCTATGGACTCCAGCTCGCAAATTCTAACCTCAAGGCTGAACTCGTAAACCCTGCCTTTTTAAGTCCGATTTCAGGGGTGTGATCATATGATCTGACAATATTTAAGCATGCCCATAATTTACTTCTTAGACACAGCCAATATTAAAAAAGGCCATCTTCATGATGTCAGGAAGATATGGAAGTTACACGTAATCTGCAATCGGAGGCTTAGAATAAATTTGTGTCAATAATTAATATTTGCAGATCCGGCTCGCAATCAAGCAATCTATAAAATGCATTAGATCTGTTTTAGTCCATGTGGGTTTCATGATATGTATTAACCCCTTGAGTCCCGGGATCAATATTACTCAAAAATAAAAATGTAAAAAAACATTTTTAATTGCATGTTTGTGGGTTTGAGACTGTTGTGCAATTAATTCTAATGTCTTTCCATACTTTTGCAGTACAGTATTGTGTGTTTAATTGCTGTTATGGCTCTAATAAGTGTTTAAAAAGCCCTTGTGAGTCCTATTCAGTACACATAATATTTTTGACAGAAACTTGATACTTTTTTCAGTTTCGGGCTAGACTTTATTTGCAAGCTTTTGTGTAACTTTAATTATTTAGAGAAGAAAAGGGGGGGGGGGGGGAGGAAGAAAGCACACAGCTATCTAGTGCAGATTATTCAAAAGGTAAGCTTTTGGATACACAATATCTGCAACTAGAATAATTAGACTCTCACCTTGAATACCCTCACAAAATATGAGGTATATAAAAGCATTGGTGAGATTGTTCTTGTCGATCTCTGGTATTATGGTTATCCACTATTGTTTTTAGATGTGGACAAAAGTAATGAAGTAAATAATAATGGTGCTTCGTGGAAATAGATCATACAAAGTCCCATAGATTTAAAGAAGGAATTTATTATACACAATACTATTCCACATAAACAATGAAATAAAAAATTTGAAATAAAAAAAATCACTATTATGAGTAATGATAAAATTGTGGCAGAAGTAGTACACACAAGCAAGTGTGGTTGTCAGGTACAAAAATCCCAGTTATTTTGTGATGATAGGATAAACGCGTTTCTCCGCTCTCAGCACCTTCCTCAGTATCACATTCCCTTACAGGTAGTAAAACTAGTGAGGCTTGTGTGTTCAAAACATTTAATTCTTCATCTGCGCTAAAACTAATGGAGTTCTAAGGTCGGTTTTGCATTTTTGGCTGGCCCGTAGTGATGGTGGAGGGGGAACTCATAATCGTAATGTGAGTAGCTACTAGAATGTGTGGCAATTTTCAGAGTGGTTTTAAATGTTTATAAATTTACGAACTGGGCAACAGAATAGGGCCCATAATTAGCAGCTGTGTGTGCCATAGACAAAAATACTTTGGGGAAAAATCTGAATTGTTGAAGACTATTAATGAGTACAGGAATCTATTTTGGGTTTGTTACATCACGTTCTGAGAGCTGGATGATGGGTTTGTGTATTTGTAGTTATAAGTGGAAGGAGGGTGGGGAGAAGTCCAAAGCCTTTGCTTGAAAATAGGATAAGAATAAATTTGACACCGCCACCCCCCTCATTGACCCAGTAACAGACATTAATGAAACCACAGCTCTCCAGAAATGTACCGTATATACTCGAGTATAAGCCAAATTTTTCCGCCCTTTTTTTAAGGCTAAAAAGGGCCCCCTCAGCTTATACTCGAGTCACTCCCCCCCCCGTGTCTCTTTAACCCCCACATTGAGTCTCTCTACCCCCCATGTCTCTCTACCCCCCCATTGTGTCTCTCTACCCCCCCCCGTGTCTCTCTACCCCCCCTTGTGTCTCTCTAACCCCCCGTTGTCGCCACCCGGTATATGCTAATGCCGTGATGTCACACGCGCGCCACGTCATTAGCATATACCATGTGCCGCCACCCGTTGTATGCTAATGACGTGACGTCACAAGCGCGCCACGTCATTAGCATATACCGGGTAGTTTTGTGAAATCTTCACATGCTTGTGAAGAATATAGCACAATAGCAACACTAAGGTATGAAAGGCAGGAACATAAAAAGGACTTCAGAGAAAACTATATATTTAGATTACTCTGATTGTGTCATGGTGGATTCCGTCTTAGACTGCTAGTCTGTCTGTATCTTGACAAGGGGTTAGCATATGGGGCCAATTCCTCCCAGGGTTCTATTCGTTTTAGAAACAAACACAAAATGTCTGTCATTATTATAGCATAATTGAACACAGTTGTATAATGCTGACTGGCTGACATACATAAGCCCATACATCCGTTTCACTGTTGATTGCCAGACCAGTAAAGGCCCATGATAATTATGCATGCAAAATGCAGCTTTGTCACCAGTCAAATACAGCACCATGGTCCTTTAAAGTAAAATAATAATTGCAATATAAAGTACATGTTTAAAAAATACTATGAAGCATAGTATAATTCATTACCTTTTGGCTGTTGCATTAGCTCCAGTCGGTGTGATTGCTTGCTCAGGATCCTGGTTCACAAGGCAAGTAGGGAAGGAGCAACCATCTCCCAGGCTGCAGATTAGCAAAATGAACTGTTAATTTTACATAAGACAATATCCCAAATATTGGTTCATACCATTGCAATACTGAAAATATCTAAAACTTCAAATACCCAAGCTGTAACAATAAGAAAACAGCAGGTTATTTTTGTACAATTTTAGAAAAAAAGTGTGATGACCACTGGAATGTACTTGTGCTAAGAGCTGGTGTGTTGATATTTCAGTACATCTATACTCTTTCCATAAAATTCACACCATAGAATCAGTGGGCACATAAAGTGAGTTGTGAGATATTAGTGAAATCATAGAGCATATAAAAGAGAGAACAGTGACAGTTTAATCTAGCAATGAAGTTGAAGGACCACATACAACCAATGCTCATACAATACGTTTAATTCGTTTTTTTAGTAAATTATTTGCAATAACATAAGTATTTGAGGAAAAAAAACAAATCAATGTAGCTTCTAAATCTTAATGTTTAAAGTGTTGTGCTTTAAACATAAGTAGATATATTGCTCTCTAACCGCTATCAAGTGTCAAGGAAGAAGATGAACGTTATTTAATGTCCTGATACGAGTGTTCATCTGCCTTTCCCTTGAAGTCTAGTTTAGGAAAACCTACACAGAAAATAAAATTTAGGACAACCTAGTTCACCCCATGTACACCTAATATGAGGTGGAAAGAGGCACGTTTAGTGGAACACCCAATGCTATTGTTATTGCAAATCAGTAACTAAAGATACAAATTAAACCTCATTGTACAATCACAACAGTGGCTCTTTAATCATGTCACTGGCAGAAGGGTAATGCATTGTTGACCCTCTTTCAGTGACAGGCTACATCTTTTCACCGCTGGGTTACTTAAAGCTAGAAGCTCCTCCAACCCCACAAAAACAGAGAAAAAAATACTGGTTTACTTAGATGTGAGTTCTAGAGTATAATAATTAGTCATGACATGTCTTAGTAAATCTGCCCCACAAGTTAATATGGAACGGCAAAAGGTTCTCCAAGAAATCTCCAACCACCATACTTTAGTAAATTTGACCATGAGATGGGTGAGTGATGTTACTGGGATAATGAGGAAAAGTTTACATAAAAAGTGCTGGATCGGCAAAAACAAAAAAAGATATCAAAGAAATACAATAAATTATAATTATATTAAGTATAACTGTATATACATTCATATTATCATTCATGTATAGTGCAAATATACGACGAGCATAATGTATAGAGGATATTTACTCATCTAGGTTGTTGGGAGTGTTATGGACGACAGAAAGGGAACATTGGTTTACCTCTTCTTGCCTGCCAGCTTAATCCAGAGTTGCTGGTTATGAAGCTGTACAGACATAGGCCCCTATTCAAATTTGCTATAGTTGCAGAGCGATTCAATTGACCAAGCCCGCAACTACCTGGCCGAAAGTCTAAAGTGTAAACCATGCAATCGTAAGTAGCATTTCAGAGCATGATCATGAGCAATTAAGCAAGGCAGTAACTACTGATTTAGAAACAGCCAATAGTAAATTAGGTTAAATGTCAATCATTTACTGTTTAGAAGTCCAATATGCGATTGGACTCGCAATCCGGCAATGTACAAAATAATAAAAATGAATGGTGATACTGTTCTAGTCCATGTGGGTGGCCTGATAAGTATTAACTCATGGATTCCCAAGATTGATATGACATGGAAATAAAACCTAAAAAATAATAATTTTTGATTGCAGATTTGCAAGCTTGAGACTGTTATTAATTATGTCTTTCATCGCTTTCCCCGTTATTTACAGTGCAGTATTGATTTTTTATTTGCATTTACAGTGCTACTTGCGAGTCCTATCTGGTACCTGTAGGACTTTTGTTCTTCTTTCACCATTTGCAGACTCCATTACAGGTTCCCGAAACTACAATTTTCTCAACCTAATAGGGGCAATAGACTCTATTCACATTTACACAAACACTGATATGAATCTTATACTCTATCAGCGATCAGTGTCAGGTTCCATTATGGTAACATCACAAATGTTTTTAATTTTTAATGAAAGTTTATTGTAAAATAAACACTTGGAGCCTGATTCAATTGCATGCCCGCATCTTGCTGGATCCAGGCCGTATGTCTGCGGGCACAAGTTAGGGTCCGAAAGCCAACTTCATAAACCATGCACTGGTCCCTAGCAGTTCAGGGCGGGAATATGATCAATTAAGCAAGACCGTAACCTCCCATTTCAAAACAGCCAATAGAAAATGAGACCGCCATCATTACAGCAGTAAAACATGGAGGTTACATGTCAATCAATTACGTTCGATTCCATTATGGTAACATCACAAATGTTTTAATTAACCATTGCAAAGTTTTCAAGGCCGTAACCCGTTCAGAGCCTGCAAAAAAAACACCAATTGAATAGCAAATAAACTTGCGGCCTCACTTACAGGCTACAGTAACTTGTGATAGCTCAGTTGAATCAGGCTCTTGTTGTGTTGGAGAATAATCAGTAAGCCTTGAAAATGTGCTAATCATCCAAATAGTTTCTGTTACATATGTGATGAGTTAACACTCAATCTGTTTACCCTCTTGTTAAGAAACCATATGAGCTTTATTTTGGTTGCACTGTACAGTATGTGATTAGGATAAATCCAGGGCCTCTCATGTATGCTGTGTTACATGTATATGCCTTATGACTGGTTAGTTGAAAGGGTCCCATCAAACAACGTTTGCATTTCCACTGGTGTGGAGAGAATCTAAAGGCCATTCATCAGATGTACATGTTGTTTAACTAGCATATCTGGTATTACTTATAACTCTAAACACACTGCACAGTATGCAATTTTACCATCAGCTATGCTATCTCTACTCCACAGAGCTCCCTACAGTAAAATCACCAGAAACTTGAATGAAGATTACTTGATGATGAAGAAGCCCCGGCAGGTCGACACAGGAGACCCATTAATAGTTACCCAACATTTTAAGCTAGCCTTCCACTTTCTAATCTTCATTCAATTAACTCAATCTGATTTTAATAACTTGACTCTTTAAATTTACCCCAAACATTGGCTTCAAGATTGAATGGAAAGAATCTTCTAAAACAGGGTACCAAATATGTAATTTCTGTAATGGTTAGTGTTGAAAAACTAGATTTATCACCATTGTGGAGTATACATAAATAAAGCCAGAAATCAAAGAAGGAGTATCTGTGGTCTTGAAATAGGGGAGCTGATGAACTGGAAGGAGCTGCATTGTCACCATTTACAAAAGCAACCAAGATCTTTTTGTGAAAATAAATAGCAAAAAACTAAAAAGAAATCACCTGTGAGCTTCTTGGAGCCTACAATGTATTGGGGTGTAATTAAACCATTGTGCTATTAGTGATGCAGAAGGTTATTATCGGGACATATCCGCCATGGAATAGCAGTTCCAATTAAATCCCAGTATGATGGCTGACTCCCGCTAGACACTTAGAAGGAACGTTCCACAGGCAAAGTCCACAGAAAGCAACCAGCAACTACATTTTAGGTAAGTTTAACAAATGTTGTTGTTTTTTTGTGCAAGGCAAATATATTTTCTTAACATTAAGTATGTGACTCATTTGGAAAGCGTATATGAAATTAAGACGCAAGTACTACAACATTTTTATGTAAGCAATAGGAATGATCTTTAACTTTGTTGTCCTGTGTATTTTTTTTGCATAATAATATTTATAAATGCCACTTCAGTTTATAATTACTATTCAGATCTGTGCAGCTTGCTGAATATGGGCCATGTTCTATTAGCTACTTGCAAATGCCTTGAACTCATAAATTTGGCTTCAGGTGTTTTTTTTTTATAAATGTTCCTATGCATTCTATTGACTTAAGAATTCTTTAGTGCCAATAAGTAATATTTGCTGAATATGTAGCAAAATTAAGAGTGATTTTAAGTGTGTATAAATGTACGAATTGGGCAATAGAATAGTGCCCTATGTCAGGATGTCATAAATAAATGGATAATAATAATAATAATAATATTATGTTCTCTGTAACGTACCTGGTAAACACTGGCAATAACCAATACTTTTTTTCGTCCCCAAATACCTGGCGCAGGTTTTTGCTAAAGCCAAGACTAAAGCCATTTTTGTCTGTACCATGACGAAATACAGGAGCTCGGAAAGCCTCTAACAGGACCAGAATAAATATATAAACATTAGAACAATTGTAATATTTTGCATTGGAAATAATTTCATAAAAATCCATTATTCAAAAATATATCTACATTGTGTATGTTAATAAAACTGCTTAATTGTATAGCTGTAGGATGTCATTTTTTATGACCAATAAAAAATTACTGGTGATGTGCTTTTTAATTTTTTACAGATTTACAAAAAAAAATGATTTATGCAAGTTGCTTCATGTATAAAATGTAGTGCCTGCTCACATGTTTTAGAGTAGAGTCTAAACCATAACAATTTATCAAAGAAGGTATTGTCATCTGTCAGATGAGCAGTCTCATGAAATATTTAGTTTTATCTATAAACAGCATGGAATGCACTGAAGGCAAAAAATGTGTATGGTAATTGCACAAATATCTTGATGAAAACATATAATTGTTATATGGAGTGAGTTATCTGCCAAAGTATTCATGGGAATAAAATGCTGGTTTACAGTGTATGATGATGACCATCCTCTGGAAGTGGGGCAAGCTAATAAAGTGCATCAGAAGTGTAACTGTTCTGTGTACTAAGATAATAACTTACCTAATGTAGACCGGTTCTTGCACACAAGCCAACAGTGATATCCAAACAGGGAGGAAAGACTCACGGAAAACATGGCAGCAGCAAAAAACAAAAACATGATGTGGAATTTGGCTTGGGTGTCGGGAAGGCCATTCTGCGAGAGAGTAATTAGGATACATGTAAAGGGCAGCATAAAAATACATTATCTATTAAGGATCCTTGACCTTTCAAGCTTCAGAGCTAGCAAAGGAAAGCTGCTGAGCAATGAAAGGTCATCATTATTAAATGTAAATTTAATTCAAAACAGTCCAATTAAGAGTCTATTTTTTATGTTCTGTATATCTGGCTATCACTGCAAGTGAATATGAGCTTAAAACTAAAAGGGGCACTACCTATCAATCAAGACACCTAGCCCTATAGATGTGTTTGCTAATTCCATGGAGAAAAAGAAATACCAAAGAAACAAGTGTACCAAACTGAACAGATCATCAGAAACCAAAATCATATCTTCCATATTTGCATATATATGGTAATGCATAATTTCACCCATTAAGAAGTGTAGTTCATCAAAAGAGTATATCAAATAAAAAAACAAAACGACATTGGTCCTATAATAAAATATCTGTGCAATGGAAGATAAAGCCTTGGATATTGAAAGACATGTTTTTGAAATCATGTAGTGGTGGTGATAGATACAAATTCCTTTTCAAAGGCACACTGGATACTTTCATGTAATGACCAAGTATCTGCGTGAAAATATTCTATTCATTTTTTTGTTGTTGATAAATTGTACATTTGTATTCTTAATTTATATTGTTTTATGTTCCCTGTGTAAAAGTTTCCAATTACATGGTGGAATTGTTCCTACTATATTTTCTTAATTGCTTTTGTACTTTTTAGATAATACTGTTACTGTAATACATTATGGTATTGGTTACCAAAAATCTGGGTGGGCATGACATTACTTTTGATTGGATTATTATTATGTAAATATGTTAATTTTAGTCATTTAGTATATATTCTGTGGTAGCATCGTGCTGCAACAAATGGACAATAAAATATTTACTCTTCTGCATTCATCCATTTTCCACCCCAGTAAAAGAGTATTATTTAAGAAATGGAGCAGAAGAAGCAGCAACATATATCAGTTTGTTTTTTTCACAGTAATAGTAAGGTTATAATTATAGAGTCACATTTGGGTTATTTGTAAAACTGGAACTGTATATTAGGAGATGTACAGTTGTGCTCAAAAGTTTGCACACCCTGGCAAGAAACTGTGAAATTGTGTCATTTATTTTCAAAATACGACTGGTCATGCAAAAAAGAAAGTGTCTTTTATTAAAGGATGGTGATCATATGAAGATATTTATTATCACACAGTTCTTTGGCTCCTTTTTAAATAATAATAACAAAAATCACCCAAATGGCCCTGATCAAAAGTTTACATACCCTTAGTTCTTAATCCTGTGTATTGCAGTTTTTAGTAATAGTTGTCTATGTCCCCTAATTCTTGCGGGTGGTATAGCTGCACATTCATCTTGGCAAAATACCTCCAGGTCATGCAAAGTCTTTGGTCATCTTGCATGAACCGCACGTTTGAGATCTCCCCAGAGTGACTCGATGATACTAAAGTCAGGAGACTGTGATGGCCACTCCTCAACCTTCACCTTTTTCTGCGGTAACCACTGGAGGGTCAACTTGGCCTTGTGCTTAGGGTCATTGTCATGCTGGAAAGTTCAAGAGCGTCCCAAGCACAGCCTTTGTGCAGAAGAATGCAAATTTTCTGCCAGTATGTTCTGATAACATGCTGCATTCATCATGCCATCAGTTGTCTCAAGATCCCCTGTGCCTTTAGAGCTCACACCCCCAAAACATCAGTGAGCCACCACCATGCTTCACAGTGGGGATGGTGTTCTTTTCACTATAGGCCTTGTTGACCCCTCCTTAAACATAACGCTTATGGTTGTGACCATAAAGCTCCATTTTGGTCACCTCACTCCAAATTACAGTGTGCCAGAAGCTGTGAGGCGTGTCAAGGTGTTGTCAGGCATATTGTAACCAGGCTTTTTTGTGGCAATGGCACAGCAAAGGCGTCTTTCTGGCATCTTAACCATGCAGCTCATTTTTGATCAAGTATCGTCGTATTGTGCTCCCTCAAACACCACCGTCTTTCCAGAGCAGCCTGTATTTCTCCTGAGGTTACCTGTGGGTTTTTCTTTGTATTCCGAACAATTCATCTGGCAGTTGAAGCTGAAATCTTTCTTGGTCTACCAGACCTTGGCTTGGTATCAAGAGATCTCTGAATTTTCCACTTCTTAATAGTTGATTGAACAGTAATGACTGGCATTTTCAACGCTTTGGATATCTTTTTATATACTTTTCCATCTTTATGAAGTTGAAAATTACTTTGTTACACAGGTCTTTTCACAGTTCTTTTCTGCTCCCAATGGCTCACTATCTAGCCTGCACAGTGCATCCACAAGAGAGCTAACAAACTCACTGACCATTTATACACAGATACTGGCAATTTAAAAAGCCACATGTGTGGGAAATTAAACTTTAATTGCAATTTTAACCTGTGTGTGTCACCTTGTGTGTCTGTAGCAAGGCCACACATTCAAGGGTATGTCAACTTTTGATCAGGGCCATTTAGGATTTAAAAAAACAAAATAAACAACTATGTTATAGTAAATAGCTTCATATGATCACTATCCTTTAATAAAATATATATTTTTTGGATGATCAGTCATATTTTCTAAATAAATGTCAAATTGTCACAATATCTGCCAGGGTATGCAAACTTTTGAGCACAACTGTATGACTAAAGTCTGCACAACATATACCTTTGCTATTTTCCCAGCCAAATTGTTTCCATCCTTTATTTTTTAATAGAGCCCAAGATACATGGTAAATATTGGCATGAAAAATTGTATCGTTTAAAGCAAAGCATTTCCATATATAAAAAACAAATTTTTCCGGACCAAGGCAATAGAAACCCATTACTGGATAGTCTAGCTGCTACTTGTTTGTTTTCCCATCTGCTCTAAATGCCACCATCAGAATGATTTTTTGCTCCCCAAGCACCACGCCTGCTCATCTTCTCATTATATGGCACTCTAGGCTTCTTAAAATAAGGGAAATTTATGAGTTTATTTACACAGCTCCCATAAAGCAAAATCAGCTTTTGCTTCAAACTGTGTCTATAAAGCAAATGTTTTTAAATATGTGCACCCTCTTCCTTTCCAGGTTCAACAATCTTATATTATTTCCCTCATCTCAGCTTTGTTTCCCTGCTTGTCTTCTATAAAAGTGGAGATTTTAATTTATAAAAGTGTTATTATTAAATTTAATAAATGGCAATATATTTCACACAGCTGCACACTAATGGCAGTAACATACAGGTATGATGAAAGCCAAAGACAAAATTGGTGAAGGTCCTAATTGGGAAGGAACAATAATGTAAGTTTAGGGTACACACTAGGAGATATAGCAAAGAGAAGAACTAATATGTTACTTAGAGTGAAGATTAATAAAGAAACACCAGAGATAGAGTGTAAAGATGCAAGAAGAAAAGTTCAAAAGGTTATGACCTTACTTGTGAAAATAAGGCAACCTATAACCTTTTCCTTAATTAAAGAAATTGCCTAATTTGGAATCAGGTTTAGAATAAGGAATGAGGGAGAGCAATATAGGACATAAAAGAGAAGAAAGGTAATTTGTAATGAGGGGGCCCCCATTTTTTTTTTCTCTAGCTCCGCCACTGAGTACTTATACACAAGGTTGTCATGGTTTTCTTTTTTTTTTAAATACAAAAATGATTTGCCAAATTTTTAATATTTTCATTTTGTTGATGATCATAAACTTTACTAAACTGGCTGTTGCTCAAATTAATTGGCTGGGGCAGCCAATAAAAATGTGTAGCCAATAATTATTTCTACACAGAGTTTGTTTTCTCCCCAAGAGCAAGAGATTTAATGTGCACAGGAAAAATTTCCTCTGCATAGAACTCAGCCAAGAAGTAATATAATCGCCACCAAGCAAGAAAGAAACTGTCACATTTACTTTATAGTCCCAACAATAAAACGTACATCAAAGCTAGCAAGCTCTTTTTTTAACAATAGAAAAGTATTTTAACCCGTATAAGAGAATCATTTTTATAAGATGATTATTAATTGGGCAATGCTGCTTCAAGTAAATAATTCATGGCATTTCTTGGTTTCCAACACTGATCAGCAGGCGTTTCATAAACAGTGGTGTATTTCAAGGCCAATACGGGCCAGACCTATGTCAGCATGTTTTTTAGGGGTAAATGGGCAGCCCCAAGATGCTGGTGCAGTACTAAAAATATTTTTCCTGTATGTTCAGAAATGTATATATACTTACTTATAACAGGCTTTCCCATGCACTGTACAATGGACATCTCTTTTAGTACCTACTCAGCTTCACTCAACACTTGCAAGAAACAAGCCACAAACTAATGATTTTCATTGAAAGGCCACGGTGAAACAATATATACGTTTGAAACATGTGAGTCAAAGAGCTCAATTATTCAAATAAAATGTCATAAAAATAGTTATTTTTTATAAAAAATATATTTGATGCCTGTGCTGGAAACCAGAGGCTTCCATGAAAGTTTGGTGAAGGTTGCATGTATGAAAGGAGTGCTTATATTCTGCAGGAGTAGGGATGCAGTTAACCTTGCAAACGGTCTTCCTTCTGACATATGAGTGGTATGTGCCAAATATCAAGAGCTCCAGACTTTCAAGAAAATTCTCCAACTTCCCTCTCTCTTCCTCTACCCCTCCCTCTACAGTTCAGCAGATAAGAACATGCCTTCAGTCTCCAAGCTATCAAGTTGGAAAAGTTCTATCCTCAAACACAAACATTCTCTCCTCGAGCACTTCTTTTTTTTTATTTTATTTTTTTTATTTCAAAAGTACACAGATACAAATGTTTTACAGTACATAACAAAAAAATAAAATAAAAAAAGACAGACACAGCATTCATTCGACCCAGGATGCCATAAATTAATATAGTCAGTTTAGTCTAAAAGATATACACAATAGAGAGGACAAGAAATAGTATGAAGTGGGAAGGAATGAGGAAGATTGTTATGCATTAGTACCCTCTATCTATATTTGTCCCAAGTGTCCCATTTAAATATCTCTTTTGACGTCCAAGTTATTATCTTTATTCATTAACTCTCTTGCTCAGGCTTCATGTGCTAAGAGATATTTATTCAAAGAATAAATATAATTAAAGCTGTGATACACAATGAACCTTAGTATGTTACTACCCAGAATCCATAATTGCAAGAAAATAATTTTTGTCCTTTAATATATACCTAAGCGCACACAACCTAATGATGCTAAGAATATGTGGGTTTATCAAGGTGAAATAAGTACTACACATATCAGAGTAAGCCTGGGGCAGCAAAAAAAATATATATATATATATATATTTACTAAAGGTTATAGTTTAGATACATTCATGCCAACATAATGTCTAGATGGAAAGTATTATTCATAAATAGACAACATTTTTATTGGTTATAAACTTACTGTCCAGAACTTGATGAAATACTGTAAATCTGTAGCAACAATAAAAAGACAATACAGCAGAGAATAGGCCAAAAAGAGCAGGAAAAACTTGTAATTGGAGAACCCAACACAATTGTTGACCCTAAGAAAAAAAAATATACAGTTAGATTAACACAATTAATTTATATCATAGTCTAACAGTTTTTTATGTAGCATTAAATAGTTTCAAAACTACAAGCCGGTTTGTATGCTATGTTCTTCTAAGTGCTTTTTGGCTGCAGGCTACAACAGTATTTGATCTAAAATGATCCATGAAAGTAGTTTTAATGACCACTGAATAATAAAAAAATATAGGACTGAAAAATTTAAGTGTAGCTAGGACTATAATTATGCAATAAAAAACATCATCATGCAGCTAATTTTTATTAGAATAAAAATGTAACTTTAGTGAAGTTTGCATGCAGGAGGAGGACTTTAAGTTATAAATGCAAGCTGACAGTTTCTACAAGGGGGTAAGTGGGTAGCTTTGCAATATCAAAAGATACAGTTATTTAACAAATCTTCACCCTTTCCTCCACTGTTAAGAACAAATTCTTTAGCTTCAAGCTAATATCAACTCAGATAAGATAGAAGCTTTCTGGAACCATCTGATTATGGGAAATGCTTGTTTGGAACTCATCCAACAGTCCGGAACAGATTAAAGAAGAGACCCGGAGGTACCACTGTATTTTTATGATCAAAAGTTTTGCCAATTAATGTATGCAGTGCTGTAATTGTTCAAAGAACTTCACAAAGATAAGTAGTGTGTCAACTTGAGGAACGAATTAAACACTTGTTTAAAGAAGAAAATATTGAAATGGGCCTGAAGTTTGAAAAATGTTATAATTTATGATATTTGCAAAACTTTAAATACATTACTCAAATCATTTTGCTTTTAAGATTATGGTACAATAAAATAGTTCACATGGCACTCTGTATACAGTAATTTTTCAACTTTTTCATAAAATGTTGATATTACAGTAAAACGGTTTTCATCAAGATTTAGAGTTTGATGCAACAAATTACACAATTGCACAGCGGTGACATTCTATGTTTAGAAATAAGGATCACACACTGTTACGGCTCTGCTCTGAGACGGGATCTTTTACATTGCTAATAGCATGAGCTAATGAGTCAAAATAGCATATTGCTTTATGTTCAAGCCGTCTTAAGGTTCTGTATACAAAAACAAGCAAGGGTTATCTTAGGTAAAGAAAGCAGTTGTGCGGCTTCTCTCGTATTACATGGAAGTAACGCACAGTGGGGCTTATACAGTAGGGGTTTCCTTATCAATTTAGCTTTTAAACCTTCAAATTTTAAGTTTAGTGTTTTGACCTCAGCAGATATGCTTTTCTCCATCTCCTGTTAGGGGTACAAGGGATGGGAGAGGATATGCCAGCGAGGGTACTTCTAGGATTCTTTATATGTTGCCCTATTAACAGTCTTTACCCACCTACTTCATTGCAATGGATACTGTAGGCAAACTTACATCAGTGAGAAAAAATAAATGATTGCAGCCCTGTGGGCAGATCCTCTTTCACAGAAGTCATTTTCTTCAAGTATTGATTTAATTGCAAATCAGTTCTTAAATATGCAAATTAAAGCTCATTGCTTGACTAATACATTGGATCTTTAAGCATTTCTTATATTAAACAGACATATATTTTTTTTATAAAGAATGACCCAGGGTGATTGCATAAACTGATCAATTTGAGCAGACATTTGATTATTGCCTAAGAAAGTTAATTTTTTATGTGATTTAATTTGACTGTTCATGATTGTTATCTGACTTAATCCATAAAATTACTCTTAGTCCTATCCTAGTATCCTGCCACAAACCTATCCTTAGTTCTAAAACAAATCAACCCTCACCATGAACCTACCCTACCACTGCATTTGCTCTATCTTAGTGTAGAAGAGGAATGGCTCGACTACCAGCTGCTGCCTGATGAACTCAAACTAGTCATTCTGGCTGTTAAAAAAAAAATGTAGACCACTAATTTTATAATCACTGGAAGAAAAAACATAATATGTTACAGATTTATATTTTATTAATCAGGTAATGCACACATTTGGCATCAGTGAAAGCTTTTTCAACTCAACCAAAGACACATTCAATTATTCCCATCATCTGACATAAGACAATTGGGTCCAGGTTTACCCTACTATTCCATTTGCTTACGATGTCTCAGACAATGAGATTTAGTTCTAACCGGATATACTTATCTATCGATATATGGTAAGTGTAAAAGATCTAGCCCATGTTACTGTACATTCTGGTGAGGAAATGTCTCATTAAACATGGACTATATGGCATTATGATATGGGTAAATGCTATTAATTTATTTCACTTGGAAACAAATACAGTTGTGGTAGATTACTATAATGACATAATGCAATCAGCAACTAACAAGAGAGCTAGAAAGTTCAGTGACCTGGGCTGCATCTGCATATGTTCTACTATAGCAGAAAATCTACTAGTTATATTGATTTAGAAGCAGAAACTATACAAAGTAAAATAATAAGTAACACCATGATTAGCAAACAATAAGTAACATTGTGTTGTAGGTACATACTTTGGAAATCAACCTGCAACAAGAAGGTAAAATATATATATAAGTTATACAGCCCTATTAAATTCTCCCAACGTGTAAAACTGTAGCCCGTAACAGAGCCTGCAAGACTTACGGCTATTAAATTGGCCTCATAAAGCTACCCGCAAAAGACCTGTACGTTACATGCGGAAAAACCTGTTACGTTCGAAAATTGCTATGAATCCACTGGCGTTCAAACCAGTAACCCGCAAATGAAGCCAAAAAGCCAATGGGTACTAGAGAGGACCCGCAAGGGGGTTAAAGTCCTATCCGTAGCACTGTAAATGTAAATATCAACACACTACTGTATTTATAATTAAAGGAAAAGTGATGTTAGGTATTACAATTAATAGCACAACATCCTCACAAATCTGCAATATAAAATACTTTTATTAATGTTTAATTTCCGTATTATATTGATCCTGGCAATCAATGTGTTAATACATATTATGGAACTCGCATGGACTAGAATATCATATTTACTGATTTATTAATATTGCATTATTTCTGGAATGCGGGTCCGATCAAAAACTCGTAATTGAAACCCGTAAGGCTTTGAAATCTAACGTCTATTTTCCAGTTACATAATGATGACAATCTCTTTTGCCATTGTCTCCGTCTAAACCCGTAACTACAGGTTTGAATAATTGATCATTTTTACGGCCGCACATGCAACGTGCGCAAGAATGATTTACGGGTTTGGGTCTCTAGACCGTTGGTCGCGGCATGGTTGAATGTAATAGCTCTATAACGCTGCAGAATTTCAAGCCCACCGCCTTTGCGGGTGTACCGGTGCCACTATGGGCTTAGAATTTAATAGGGCTGATAGTATACTAGCTGCTGTAGTAAGTATAGTTAAAGGGCTACTGTAGTGCTCATACAATAGGGTTTCATCTATCTAATCCCTCTAAGAAAAGCCTCAAAAATTCAAATTGGGTTTATACATTTCTATGTTGATGCAACTTACCAAGGACAATGGTGATCCATTTTCAGTATACACCTACACAAACAAAAAAAGAATATTGAAAAGGTAGTTAGTGTACAATATTGGATATATATTTTTTCCAGTTTATCTCAATGATATTTGTAAAGATTGGAGAAGGAGTATGTACCATGTTTTTGGAACACAAACACCACAGTACAAATAAATCCCTTAAATCATCTATGTCTGTGAGCGAATTGATATATTTAGTGTATTTGCAGAAGAGGCAACTATATCCAAAATCCCCACATAATTCCACCAAATACATTTTATACCTCCAAACAATAAATAATGTATTAACAAAAAGCAAGAACAGTATTATTATTTCAAACAAATTAAAACAATATGTAAGCTTTTTACAATAATTATTTCTCAACATAAGAATCCTCGCCTCCACGCCTCATCTAAATTGCCCTTTGCAAGCTGCTAAAGTTTCATACCTTATACCTACTGCATTTACCTGGAGAATGTGCCATGAACCCAGTAACCGTTTCATAAAAGTTTTACTTCCTTACATTTCCCCAGTAATTTCCAAGCATAGCCTCTAGTTATCACACATCTCTTTCTGTGTTTCACCCTTCCCACCACCCCTCAGGCTAGCCTTTATACTATGCCATCTTTAAAAGGACTACCGTGTTGCAGACTGTGTTTTTAATACATAAATGTGATAATGGGCAAAATATTTTTAGACAGCAAAACAATAAACAAAACCTTTATATTTTGCAATTTTATATGCAATCATTTTTGCTTTCTTCCTGGTGGCTGCTTGTTATTTTCACAGGTGGGTGTGCCCTTGTAAACTAATTTACTTCTGCTTAGTCCTGCTGAGAGCACTGGCTGATGCCACTGAAACATTCCCATTGTGCATAAAAATACTTTCTGTATATGCACACTTTGGTCCACATCAAAATAATTGCATATAAAAGAATAAATTAAAGGCTACATTATATTTTTACATTTTTAAAACACAATGCATGTTCAGTTATTAAAAAACTTAAATCTGAAAAATATCATCGCAATGGTACTTTAAGCAGATAATGATGTCTTATGATGTAACTTTAGAAGTTGTCTCTTGTCTGAAGTGACTACACAAAAGACAATCATGCTGCATTTTATTAAAAATGTACTTTCACTGAACAATATGGGCACATCCATAAGTGCCACTTTGCTTTTCTTTCATGTCTATCCTTGTTGTTGTGAAGTATGCCCAATTAGGTGGATAAGCACACTTCTGTTTGTGTTAGGTATAGATTTCCACTTTAACCAAATTATACTTCATGACTAATTAAGATTCTCTGCTGTTTTATCCATTTAATAAAATCTACTTCTTGGAAGAGCTGAGCTCTCAACATGCCCCATGGCTAAAACAAGAACATTGTTTATACTGGAAAATGCTGAAAACACTGAGATGCTAAGTCATGTTACCATCTACTTGTGTCTAATCTTGAACAAATGATCAGAGGAAAAAGAAGTACGTACTTATCACAGACAGAGCAGTGATGACAGCGGTCAGGCTTTACAAGCTGGCATCTGTCACAGTATCTGATGGCTAAGAAGGAAAGATTAGTTAATGTTTGCTTTGGCAGAAATGCAGTATAATGATTTCTTTATTATTATTTTTTGCTGCTCAGTATTAACAAATATATTATTACTTTTTTTTATTTACAATTTAATACTTTTTATTTAAAGGAAAAAAAATCTAAATTCTAATTTTTAATAACCTTACTTCTACCTTGATTCTCCCTTTCCTCTTCCTTACTGCTGCATCCTCTCTCCACATAGTTGTCTCCAATGCAATCCAGTACTCTCTCTCTTGCTTCTGCCCCTATGGCAGCTCTCTCTGTTTTACATTGTACATTCTTGGTCTATTTCCATCCTATATATATATTATACATTTCTATTATGATGCTATTGATCTACAACATGGATGGGCAACAGGTTACACTAAGCCATACATTGGCCTCCATTCCATGGCTACCATAAGAACTTTCAGAAAGACTGACTCACAGATACAGGAGTTTTAAAAAGCAAATATCCAGAGCTATACTATGGCTGCTGCTGCAAAAAAAGAATACCGTAACTTGGACTTGGACCAGAGGAAATCTTTTTTTAAATTTCGGGCACCGGGAGAGATTTCAAAGTAAACGTCAGCAAGATTGGATATTGTTAAGGGAGACATGTCATAGCAATTTTTTTAAATAGTTATGGAATCGTTATTCATGTCTTAGGATATTAGGGCATTTCTCAGAGGTTACATTTATGTGTGTGATGAGATAGCTCTGTAGGGATTTACAAGTGAACTTCACATAGGGCATATTCCTTAAAAGATTCCACAGAAATATCCATACCCTCTTTTGGAACATAAGAGCATGCATCTACTACAGAATATGTGGTATTGCTACACTTACAACATAATTCCTTCCCACTTTTTCTCCATTTCCACTTAATCACTTCCATTCCTATTATCACAGTCAATTCTAAAACTGTTGCTGTGAATTTAATAAGGTCAAATCAGTGTGGGGCCACATGCAGTGCTTCAAGGGAAAAATTGGTTCACCATCAATTACCTAGAATAAGTGTGAGTAGTTAAGGTAATGTCAAAAGTTTCACAGGTCTAACTTTTTATATATTGTTTAAGCAAATTATACTATTTTAACTAGAGACATAAATTAATTTGCTTTAAATCAGTGAAGAGCACTCCATCAAAGCAGCTCTCATTTAACTACTACTTCAAGCAAGAGGAATTTGTTATAGCAAGTTGTACTGATCAGCATCCTCCATTTCAAAAAATGGCAATGCATTGAAAGGGAGAATGGGATGGGAGCAATAATTTATATGAAACTTTTAAACACACTTAGGGAAGTGAACAAAAAGTTGACATTTTTTTTTTATATTGGTACTTGATATTGCATTCCGATATAAAGCTACAATATATAATAACATAATATGTATTGGATAATTAATACAAACTTTTTGAACGTATGCATAGAAAAATGTGGAGAAGGGTTGCAAAGATCTGCTAGGTTATGATACATGACCCCTATTTATATTAATCTCATTGATGATGTCCTGAATTTAATGACTGGGAGTTCGTTATAAAAACCACGGATTAGTAAATCCAGTTTTACAAGCTTTAGTTAAAATTAATTACATTTACAGTATAGAGTTCTTAGTTTTTTTTAAAGAGGTGTGGTAATGTATTTTTGCATGTTTGTAAATATACCCTGAACCATGCCAGCTAAACATATATTTGAGAGAATAAAACATTGGTGAATATGACTACGTGATTAAGCATGGTGGAGGGCAAACCATTTTTTACGTCAGACATACTAAATAGTATATTTTAAACATTTGAAAAATATTTTGCTCTGATTGAAAAAGCATCAATCAAGCCTGTATGTGATTGAATGGTGAAATAAATACACCAATCATACAGATGTATGCTATATATCATACAATTCTATACTTCTCAATAGCCAACAGGAACAGACCACTTATACAATAAAATACCTGGAGTATGCTCTGTAGCATCAAGGGCTATAGTTACAATCCCATAAAGTTCCATATTACCAAGCCTGCCTAATTAATGTTTTCTCAGTTAAAATTGTTGTTCTTCTTTTCAGTAGTATTCATGAAAATAAGAGTGGTGTGGAGGGGTACAGCATGGCCATTAACAAGTTAAACAGTGTTTTATATTGTATTGCTAAAGTTTTGCTTTACTTCTTTTTGCACCTGTATTTTTAATGTTGTTTAATGGTGAAAAGGTTTAACACAAAAAGTGATTATACTGGCTCTTTAAATGAATGCAGCTTTCATACACATACCTCCGGACATTGTCCTGGTGTAAACTGGAAGGTCTTTGGCTACTCTCCTAAGAACCTCTTGCTGGGATTCGCCTCTTGGCTCCCTTTCCAGGAGCTCCTTGTCTGCATATGACAGATGAAACTAAAACAACATATATATAGAGATGTATTATACACACAATGCAATAAACCAAATGATATTCCACAACCTAGGTTTGTTTCATACAGTTAAATAATATTGGTTAAACACACTCTTGGGGCATTTTTTGTTTTATAAACATTTTAAGCCAGATTTATTTAGTTTATCCTCTTTAATGTGATTATTATATAAAGTTTACACTTCATTTACTTAAAAAAAAAAACACAGAGTAAAAGACTCTTACCAAACCAAAACATGCTGTGTGTCTCATGAGCAAGAGAAACTGGTAGTAAGAAGCCCCTCACCTGTGGAAGGATATTTAGGTTACAGCTGTGCTTCAAGGAAGATAAAATTAATTGACTAACCTAGTTAAACTATTCATATACAATAAAATGTCCATTTAAAGTGAATAGAAACATATTATTAATGTTATTATTAAGGTGTGTGTGTGTGTGTGTGGGGGGGGGTATACCTGTGTTCTTTTTTTAACTTAGCCCATTTATAATTTTAATTAAGCAAGTTTATTTTACTTTCTAATGGATGTTCAAAGCCCAGTGAAAGCTCTCAATGTCCCAAGTAATTTCACAGAAAAGGTATTCAGGTTGTTAGATTTGTGTATCATGGGGTGAATAAAAGGTTACCATGGTGTTGTCTTGATTAAGCCCATTCTTTTTACAATGAAGAAGTGGGATTTATTTTTTGGGTGTCATTTAATTGTGAATACTGTGAATATTATTACTGATGATCCACAGTTCAGATATTGTCTGATGTTTAATCTATTTTAAGGGCTTGTTTGTTCTCCGCAACAATTGATTCAGGTATGGATATTCACAACTCCATGCATTACATTTGCTTTTCTGCTCATTTTAAGAAAACATTTTATTTAAACAGTATTGGAAACTGTACATGATGGGAAGCACATCTGAACATGTTTTTATATTTTAGAATGCATTATATTATTTAGGTCTCGTATCTGTACAAAAACATTTCCATCCTGCAAAAATGTACATATTATTATTATTATTATTATTATTTGTAACATGCCAACATATTCTGTAAAACTATACAGTGTAAATACAAGTCAAAAACAATTTTTACAAATTACAAAATAATTGAATGCCCTGTTATTGAGCTTAAAATTGAGAGTACAAAGTGCTTTCTGAGGTATAACACATTGTGTATATTAAGGCTGCAGGTGATAGGCTTCTTTAAACAGATGGGAGTTGAGGTTTTGGAGGATTTGAGATAGGAGGATAGTTTAGTGGAAGTAGGCAGGAAATTTCAAAGAATAGGGGCACCATGAGAAAAGTCCTGAAGGGGGAGTGAGAGGAGGTGATAAGAGAGGAGGAAAGAAGAAGGTCATTAGCAGAATGGACGGGGAGGTTGGGAGAGTATTTTAAGCCAAGAGTAGATATATAAGATGGTGCAGTATTGTTGAGGGCTTTATACATTAGGGTCATGATTTTAAATTTGATTGTATATACATTTAATATAAATTTGATACTATATAAATGCCAATTTCCCTACACAGGCATGCAAATGTGTGAATATTGCCTAGTAATTATTTTATCAACTTTACAGTTTCTGACTTGACACTAGTCATTATAAGGGCATGGACAGTTGAAGCTACCACATTCACATTGTATAGATGTAAATGTTCTCTCTCCATTCAAAGTCATTTCCCATGTCAGGAGGTAGATACCATGACCCTAGTTTGGTAAAAAGTATTAACTTAGAGACTGTATATTTTTTTACATTATAAAATCATGTTGCTCATTTTCCAGTGTAGTACTGTAAAAGAAGACATTTTACAATTTTGACCTGAGTTGTCCTTTAAGACTGAAATGTTGACTACAATTCGATACCTCCAGCAGATGCACAGTGAATCTCCAGTGTTCATCAGCTATGATATGCGCGTTACATAAGATTTTTGAAACTCAGTAATATGTGCGCATCATGTCTTTCTACTTTGCAATGATTTTTTATTATTTCAGTGATAAATTTAGTATTGATTTAGTTTGCCTTGATAAAACTTAGTGAGGAAGTATTTTATACACTGACAGATTAAGTAACATTCAGTTCAGGTGTGTATTTAGATTTTCTATCGCCCTAGGCTATTCAGATTTGTGTGTCCCCACATGCAACTCCTCACTTGGCCTTGTTATATCCCAGTCAATGTGCATAACTATTAGCCCCCCTAAAGTCAATACTTTGAACAGCCACCTTCTGTGGCAATCACAGCTCCAAGTTGCTTTGTATAAGTCTCTATGAGCTTGCCACATCTTACCACTGGGATTTTTGCCCATTCCTCCTTGCAAAACTGCTCCAGCTCCTTCAAGTTGGATGTAAACAGCAATCTTTAAGTCTGACCACAGATTTTCTATTGGATTGATGTCTAGGCTTTGATTAGGCCATTCCAACACATTTACATGTTTCCCCTTAAACCACTCAAGTGTTGCTTTAGCAGTGTGTTTGGGGTCATTGTCCTGCTGAAAGGTGAACCTCCATCCTAGCCTAAAATCACTCACAGAGTGGTACAGGTTTTGCTCAAGAATATCCCTGTATTTAGCATTATCCATCTTTCCCCAACTCTGACCAGTTTCCCAGTCCCGGCTGCTGGAAAACATCCCCACAGGGGATGGTGTTCTTTGGGGGATGTGTTGGGTTTGCGCCAGACATAGCGTTTTCTTTGGTGGCCAAAAAGTTAAATTTTAGTCTCATCAGACCAGAGCATCTCCATACATTTTGGGAGTCTCCCACATGCCTTTTCGCAAACTCAAAACGTGCCATTTTGTTTTTTGCTGAAAGTAATGGCTTTCTTCTGGCCACTCTGCCATAAAGCCCAACTCTATGTAGCGTCCTGGAGGACCCTCGTGGCACTTATGGGGTTAATATTAGGGTTTTAATTGTCCCACGAGGGTCTGGAAATGAACCGGCGGTCTTGGTACATATTGGTAGCAATGACAAAGTTAGTGGAAGATGGAGTGTCCTAAAGAATGATTTTAGAGAACTAGGTAATAAGCTGAAGGCAAGGACCTCCAAGGTAGTATTTTCTGAGATACTGCCAGTGCTAGCCCAGGGAGGCAGAAGGAGCTTAGAGGGGTTAATGCATGGCTAAAGATGTGGTGCAGTAAGGAGGGGTTTGGGTTTTTAGAGCACTGGGCTGACATCTCACGTTGGTACAATCTCTACAGTAGGGATGGATTGCACCTTAATGATGAGGGAGCTTTTGTACTAGGGGATAGGATGGTAGAAAGGCTGAAGGAATTTTTAAACTAGTAGGTGGGGGGGGGGGATAAGATATAAGTAATAGAAAGTGTAGAGGGTATAAGGGATGAATTAACAACTCATAAGGTAGGAGATGGGGGAGGGGTAGTATAGTCAATAGGGAGGTAGTACTAAGTAATTCAAGTACAGTGGCAGGCACTTCAGAACTACAGACTCATAACATAAGGTGTATGCTTGCTAATGCCAGAAGCTTGCCAGGAAAAATGGGAGAGTTAGAATTATTAGCAATTAATGAAAAATGGGATTTAATAGGCATTACCGAAACATGGTGGGATGAATCTCATGACTGGACTGTTAATCTGGATGGTTATAACCTATTTAGGAAAGATAGAGGCAATGGTAAACAAGGAGGAGGGATTTGTCTGTATGTTAAGCCTGATTTTAAGCCTATAGTCAGAGAAGATATTTATGGTGGACCTAGTGATAAAGCTGAATGTTTGTGGGTAGAGTTAAATAGCGGAGCAGCAAATTCCAAAAGAATATTAGTAGGAGTATGCTTTAAACCCCCAAATATAGCTGAAAGTGAGGAAATACAATTGTTGTTACAGATTGAAAATGCAGCTAAGCATGGGCAAGTTCTAACAATGGGAGATTTTAATTACCCTGAAATAAACTGGATAAATGAGACCAGCAGTTCAGCTAAGGGGAGCAGGTTCTTGAGTACACTCAGCGATCATTATCTGGCCAAGGTTGTACAAGAGCCTACTAAAAATGAATCTTAGATTTACCCATCGCAAATAATATTGATATAGTATCAAATGTTGGAATGGGGCAACCTTTGGGAAACAGTGATCACAACACAGTCTCATTTGAGATTGAATTAAAAAAACAAAATTTTAAGGGGCCAATGAAAACTCTTAATCTTAAAAAGGGCAGATTTAATGGCAGCAATACAAAGTATAGACTGGGACAGAGAACTAGCAGGTAAAATACTGAACATAAATGGACAACATTTAAATCCTTACTAAATATACATACACATCGGCATATACCGTGTGGGAATAAAAGTAAAAGGAGTAAATCCCATCCAATGTCGCTTAACAATGATTTAAAGATCAAGATACAGAGTAAAAAACAGGCATTTAAATTATACAAACAAGAGGGGACAGAGACTGCTTTACAGGAATACAAGGAAATCAACAAGGCTTGCAAAAGCGCGATTAGACTGGCTAAAATAGAAAATGAAAAATTAATTGCAAAAGACAGTAACCCTAAAATATTGTAAGTATATTTATGGGAAGAAGGCGAGGAAGGAAGCTATACAAGCATTACAATGCGACACAGGCCGTCTGATAATTAGTCACCAGGAAAAGGCAGATGAGCTAAATAGGTTCTTTTCTTCGGTATACACAAGGGAGGTACCAGTGGTTGGGACCCGGCAACATAATGGGGCTACACTACCTTTGCCAAATAATTGGTTAACACAGGAAGTAATCCAAAAGAGGTTGGAAAAAAATAAATGTTAATAAAGCCCCGGGTCCTGATGGAATATATCCAAGGGTGCTAAGGGAACTAGGTTCTGTAATAGCCAAACCATTATATTTAATTTTTCAAGATTCACTCAACACATGATCTCTACCAGATGACTGGAGAAAAGCTGATGTGATACCTATATTTAAAAAGGGAACAAGAGCAAATCCGGGGAATTATAGACCAGTGAGCCTCACTTCTGTAGTGGGGAAGCTTTTAGAAGGGTTAATAAGGGATAATATACAAGAATATGTCTATTTGAACAGGATTATAAGTAGAAGTCAACATGGATTTATGAGGGATAGGTCATGTCAAACAAATCTAATTAGTTTCTATGAGGAGGTTAGCAGGAACTTGGATCAAGGCAATTCAGTGGATGTAGTATTTTTGGATTTTGCAAAGGCTTTTGATACAGTGCCACACTATTGTGCAAACTAAGAGATACAGGAGTTGCAGTAAATATCTGCTCATGGATTGAGAGCTGGCTAAAAGACAGGAAGCAAAGGGTTGTTGTAAATGGAACATACTCCGATTGGACTAATGTGGTACGTGGGGTACCTCAGGGTTGTGGGGTACCTCAGGGTTCAGTATTAGGTCCTCTCCTTTTTAACCCATTTATTAATGACTTAGAGGTAGGATTGGAGTGTGGTGTCTCCATTTTCGCTGATGACACGAAGTTGTGCAAGGTAATTAAATCAGATAGTAATATGCTTTCCCTCCAAAGGGATTTACATAAAATTGAGGAATGGGCACCTAAATGGCAGATGAGATTTAATACGAATAAATGTAAAGTTATCCATCTGGGAAGGAAAAATAGCCATGCAATTTATAATCTTAATGGAGCAAATCTAGGTGTATCTGATATTGAAAGGGATTTGGGGTGCTTGTGGACAACCACCTAGGTAGCAGTGCTCAAAGCCAAGCAGCAGCTGCAAAGGCAAATAAAATATTAGCATGTATTAAGAAGGGTATAGAAGCCAAGAAGGCAAATATAATTCTGCCACTATACAAATCTCTAGTACGCCCTCATGTGGAATATGGAGTACAATTTTGGGCACCACTTCATAAAAAGGACATTTTCGAGCTGGAAAAGGTACAGAGGAGGGCAAAAAAACTAATAAGGGTAATGGAGGGGCTAAGTTATGAAGAAAGACTAACCAAATTAAACTTATTTTCTCTAGAAAAAAGGCATCTAAGAGGAGATATGATTACCTTATATAAATACATCCAGGGTCAGTATAAAGATTTGTCAAGGGAGCTTTTTGTGCCAAGAGGTTTTCAACTGACAAGAGGACATTCCTTGAGGTTAGAAGTAAAAAGATTCCACCTTAAAGAAAAAAAAAGGGTTCTTCACATAAGGGTGGTTAATCTGTGGAATTCTCTACCAGAGGAGGTGGTGACATCGGATTCGATAGATAACTTTAAAAGGGGACTGGATTTATTTCTAATTAATAAGGGAATTCAGGGTTGTCATGGATAATTAGAGAGGCAGTATTGATCCAGGGAGAAGTCCGGTCGCCGGTGTCCGGGATCAGGAGGGATTTTTTTTTTTTTTTTTATACAACTAATTAATTAATAGTTAATCCGCATATTGCAGATCATAGGAGATCTTAAAAGGTTGAACTTGATAGACTGACAGTCTTTTTTCAACCTTAAGTACTATATAACTATATAGCTATGATTGGGTTAAACAGATGCAGTTAGGGTTAAAATCAGTGCAGTTATGACCGATGTAAGGTGTTAATGTGGGGACACTCTGCATCTCGATGGGGACCTCCAGCATAGAGGGGAGTTAATGTTAGGTGCCGCATGGGTACTTACTATACCCCTGCCGGGATTGGCTAATAGTGTGCCGCGGGACCTTTAAGGATGCAAGCCGGGAAATTTGAATATTTTAAATGCAGCAGGGGTCTTGATTGATGCTGGTCGGCAACAACTGCTGCAAGGGTTAATGTGGGGAGGCTGCAGAGGTCTCTATAGAGACCCCTGCAGCATGGGGGTTTGATTAGGGTGCAGGGGGGTGCGAGGCAGCAAGTATAGGCTTTTGTAGGACTAGCAGGCACTTTTTTGTGCTCGTCTGGATATTAGCGAGGGACGAGGTTCACCCCATAGATTAAGGTGTGCGTTTTCTACGTAGCTCTTCTCTGAGCTATTTTCGGCCGTACTCTCGCTAAGTCGGCTTCAATAAACATTTTGTGGAATCAGCCCTCGCTAACAGCTCTACGAGGCCTTTAGCGAGGGCCGAGGGAACGAGGAGTAATTTAATGAGGTAGATAATGTTGCAGTATTTACATGTAAATGGTCAAAGAAAACATTGTAATACTGATTTCTTTGTTTATAAGGAACCATGTGTGCAAGCTCTGGATCTTTTTTTCCCGCACTGTCATGTTGTTATCATCTACTATATAAGATGCAGCAGTATATTTATGTTCGGAGTACAGGTTCCTCTGTTTGTATGCTGAAGAGTAAGCTATAATGGATTTTTCTGGAAATACTGTTTTCAATCTTGTCTCTAACAGCAGCCATAGTCATTTGGTGATAAGTTTGTTTGTTCCAAAACAGAATTGTAGTCTAGACACTAGAGGTGTCAGTTGGGATTTATTTCCACATTTCTCTAGTATATATTGTCCTGTCAATGTGGTAAAAAAATATGCTTTTGAAAGAACACAGTGCAGAGGTGTGTTTTCTCCCTTGCACATATTTCTAGGTGAGAGTCTCTGAAGGAGATTCCTTTTGGTTTGTGGGGAGAAATACTGTATATAAATAAATAGTAATAAGTTTCAAGAGCCTCATATAGATACACTATTCTACAGTTTTCCAACCAAGGTGCCAAGGAACCAAGGATTTTCCAAACATCGTTAAAGAGCTCTTTACACATTTCATGCCATTTGAAAATTGTAGCAAATCAGTTTTTTCTTATATTAAAAAGCTTTGACAATTTGGATTGCCACTGCCATGCAATGTTATCATCTTGTTTGATCATTCTGGAGGGGAAACAAGAGAGGAGTGTGTATTATAGGGTGTCTTAAACAAGAAACAATGAATATCTACTACTAGCCTCTGTATCCGGGTCACTAACCTGTGGCTCTAGAGCCAGGTATGGCCCAGTACAGATCAGAAGCCTGTGGCTTCTCCATCAAAACTAACATGAATTAACTCATAGTTATCTAGTGCTAGTTACTTCAGTGATTGATAAAGGAAAACAAAGGCAAGATCTGTACAATTCTGACCTGGTGTCAATTTCCCTTTTCATACAATATCTAAGTCTTTAGCTATAAAATTATGCATATCTTATACATACCTTATGATGCATAAAATTATACAAAGCCTCTGCCACATAAGATAAAACTGTTGTGGTTAATGATGACTACTAGGAGCATGGGTGTATTTAGGTTTTATTCTGCTCTAGGTCATTAGCTTTGTGCACTGCACCCCAACCCCACTTGTAGCTCCTCTTTTCTCAAATCATAAGTTTATGTGTGCTTATGTATATATTAGAATTGTCATATAGTATCACGTACACTTACAGACAGAAATATCACTGCCTGTAAACATTTCTGTGCAAGTATAAAAATATGTCAGTGTTCTGCACTACATCTTTAGGCAACCTACTGCCCCCTGAGAATGTGCTGCCCTAGGCCTGGGCCAAGTGAGCCAGAAACACACCCTTTACTAGGAGTGTGACAATTTAATAAAATGTTCTTGCTAATTGCTGCTACAAATTAAATCCCCTAACTTGTTGCATTGATTGTGTACATCCTTTTTTTTTTTTTTTTTTTAAATCGTCTGAAAGCTGCTTGTAGCTTTTGTGCCAACTAGAGTTTTTGGACAATCATGACATATTTCTACCCAATAATACAGATTAAAAATGTATTGAATAATAAAAAAAAAACATTATTAAATTTTTTTTTTTTTAAATTAAAGTATTATTAAAAAATTGTACACATTATATGGTTCCAAACCCATGAATTACTGGCACAAATATAGATAGTATAATTCATATAGTGAGCTCCAAAGTAATTGAGTATGGCAAGAGTATGATAACATTTGCATTTCCGATAACAACAAAAAATCCAGCAGAAGCGTAGACTTGGAAGCTCTCGGGTTTCCTTTTCTGGCATCAGATTCCGATTCAGCGAGCAGTATAAATATTTTATGTAGCTTGAACACTGCTAGACATCTATTTAATTCAATCGACTGCAACAATTTTAAATACCAATATGCTCTGAACTACTTGCCACATATTCATAGGAACAAAAAAATTCCTTGGGGAAAAAGAAAAGTTAGTATTGCTATTTGATTCCAATGGGTTAATTGTTTTCTCATTATTATGAATACCATTTTCCCGATTAAAAAATACTGGGTTAGCTTTCTAAAATGACATATTTAAAACACATTTTAACACTATTTCACTTGTAAGGTGCAATGCAAATGTAACATAAAATACCAACCTCTCCTTTAATGAGTTACAGGTTTATCAGAACTATTCTTGGTTATAACAGAATTTAGATATTTACAATTCTGAATCTTGGCATAAACCACACCCTAGGGGCCTTATTCAATTGAAACGTTTTAGAAATCCGGGCTCGCAAATGGAGGTCGCAAGCTACTTTGCTATTCAATTGCATTCCATTTGCGGGCTCCGATCGAGTTACGTCCTACGTGCTTTTAATTCTAATGTCACCCATTGTGTTCCCCATCATTTACAGTGCTGTATTGATTTTAAATTTGCATTAACAGAGCTCCGAGTTTGTGTCCTTGAACCACGAGTTACGGGCTTGCGTCCGAGATCATCTTCATGCTGGCCAATGCTTACTGCCGATAGCATGGTTTCCGATTCTAGGGAAGGGGGACTAACTTGTGGGCCCGGCCAATTGTATAGATAAGTAAAAGTAGAGCAACGCAAGGACGCAACTCAAAAGTAGCAAAATCGGGAATTTACTTGCAAGTAACAGCTCCAAATTGAATGAGGCCCTAGGTCTCCACCAGGTAGCTCTGGAG
Source organism: Discoglossus pictus (assembly GCA_027410445.1). Lineage (NCBI taxonomy): Eukaryota > Metazoa > Chordata > Amphibia > Anura > Alytidae > Discoglossus > Discoglossus pictus. The sequence goes on along the minus strand of CM050163.1, from coordinate 91,416,673 downwards.
ACACTGGTAGCTCATTGACTACTGCTCAGTAGCTCATTCCTCAACTCCATGACTCACGCTATAATTTTATGGTGTGATAAGACCGCGTCTAGTTTGTTTTATGTAATGTAGAATTCCTCAGCAGAAGTGGCCTTGCTACAGACATGACTGACAGACGGATTAAAAAAGCTCCATTATTTCAGTGCTCTATTTCACAGAATACCCCCTCTCTCTGGACTTTTTCAATGTTCAATTGCTACCTCTGGTTGCTTGATAGTGGCAGACATAATTAAAAAAATTATTTTGGGCCAGTGAGGGGAGGAATGAAAGGCTACAGTTTAGTTTAGGGTGAGCAAAGAGTTTCCTTGGGTGAAAATGGCTCACGGATAACTAATCTGTATCAGTTTAAAATGACCTATCAATATAAATAAGCATGGATATAAACTTAATACATACTATACATCTTGCACCAGCTTCACTGCACAGATGGGTAGTTTTAAGTTCCTTTCATAGCTAAACAAATTGTCTGCTTGCATCATGTTTACCATGAGAAGAGTTTTAAAAGGTGGCAAGCATTGTACATTGGCATTAATGTTTAACAGAGAGACATCCTGAAAAACAATCTACTCTTAAAAGTGATGGTAATAAGCGGAAATATTTCTTGGGACATATATATTAAATTTGGATGTTGCACATGCTCAATTTTTTCTTACTGCTACATTTGGCTGGACAATATCATAGAAATTGCAACTGACAAATACAGAACTGAAAACATACAGAAATCCCACAGCTTTGCACATTATACCTCTAGGCTGTGAGCCCAGAAGCAGCTATGTGTACAGCCATGCACAAACCCCCATCATTTACACAGAAACCTCCTAGAGTTACTAAGCACCAAAGGAGGAGATAACTGCTTGTCAGAGCTGCAAATCTAGTCACATGGAATAAAAAGTAAATATTTTAAAATAAGATTATGTTTTTTTTTTTTTTATAATATGCTGAATTATCATTTTTTGGAATAAAACTTAAAAAAAAAAAAGAAAAGAAAAAAAAATTACATATTCAGAAGTCCTTAGGAAAATTTCTAATTTTTCATCTGTAAAACGGACTCCTTTTTTGAATTTTTGAATCTCCATATCCAATGGTCAATACTGTTCGAGACTTTGAGGTGGGGTTAGGGGAGCTACTTACTGTGGAGAACAAGAGACAGAAAAAAAGAAACAAGTGCAATCGATCCCCATTATGATATATTCATAAACACACAATTTATAAAAAAAAAAAAAAAAAACAAGTGCTCAATTTAAAAGCATTCAACAAAGATTTTCACTCCATTGGCAAGTTTTCTTCATCCCAGCTCAAAGTGACCTCCAAGCTGCGGAGGATAAATAAAGTCCTCCTGGAACACTTTCCACTTGCAGTTCAAATAGGAGGAGAGGAGAGGACAAGGGATTTTAAGTTCACTTGACAAATATTACACAGGCAGATATCAAAATGCATAAGGCGGAAATGTTTGTTGAATGCTTTAATCTTTGTTAGTGAGCACTTGGCTTTTTAATAAATGGTCTTTTTAAATACTGGAAATACTGGACAATGGAGATCTATTGTGCTTGTTCTTTTTCTATCTCCTATGTCGGGGATAAGCATAAGGCTGTCTTTAGAAATTATTAAACTAAAGTTGTTTTATTTGCTATATTTGATGGATGTATTAGTTCTTGGCTGCAGTCAAATCTATGTTTTTCTCCATTTTATACCTAATCTCAGTCTATCACCACTCCTCTCAAATTGAGGGTAAGGTGTAGTTTCCTCTTTCTTTTCTTATTCATGAAATTTCTACTGCTGAACCTTACTCACATCCTTTTCCAACTTCTCACTCTCCTCTAGCACATTTTTCTCTCTTTTTTTTGTCTCCCTCAAAACTCTCTACCAAGTCAACAACCTTTCTATTAACTCTCTACCTCCCTTCCCAAAAGTAGTATCAGAAGGATGATGGCTGATATTTTGAATGCTAGCTTAAATCCCTACATGATTTGCCCCAACCTCCAACGACTGGCCAACCAAGGAAGATGTGCTTACAACCTATGTCAGAACACATATGATAAAATCAGAACCATAACTCAAAGGCTTAGATTAAACATCAGCTTTTTATAAACCTCCTCACTTGGTTTTAATTTGGGCAAGGATGGCAAAAGAACAAAACGTGATGGCCTTACAGTTGAGACATGTTATTAAAATGCTACAGATAAGAGATTCAATGATCTGTAACATTGCTAACTATTAAAACATAACAACATTTTCATGTATTAACATACTTCTTTTGCAGGATTCATGGGTAACGTAAAGATGGTCTTCCAGTACGACCACACAAACAGAAGAACAAAGAAGTGATACGATATCAGGCACAAAACTGTAAAAGAAGAAAAGAGAATGAATATTATTTCCATTCATGTGTGACCTTGTTATGTATTGGGATTAAAAAGTAGAGCACATAATTAATCAAAACTATAGTATAAATCAACATACATAATCATATTTAAAGGGATTCTGACACACAGCCAATATTCTCGATCCTGTGCCTTTTTGGGGAACTCTGGTATTGCCAGAAACTTGGTGTCTTATATATGTGTGTGTGTGTATATTTGTAATGGTAGGTGTATTTTAACAGTGAGAGACAGAATAACAAAAAAAAAAAAAAAAAAAAAAAAAAAAAAAAGAAAAACTCATGTCAAAAAAGTTATAAAATTGATTTGCAGGTCAATGAGGGAAATAAGTATTTGACCCTTTCAACTTAGTAGTTGGTGGCAAAAGTCTTGTTGGCAATAACAGAGGTCAGACGTTTCTTCTAGTTGGCCACCAGGTTTGCACATATGGGATTTTGTCCCACTCCTGTTTGTAGATGCTCTCCAAGTCATTAAGGTTTCAAGGCTGCTGTTTAGCAACTCGAACCTTCAGCTCCCTCCACAGATTTTCTATGGGATTAAGGTCTGGAGACTGGCTAGGCCACTCTAGGACCTTAATGTGCTTCTTCTTGAGCCATTCCTTTGTTGCCTTGGCTGTGTGTTTTAGGTCATTGTCATGCTGGAATATCCATCCACAACCCATTTCCAATGCCCTGGCTGAGGGAAGGAGGTTCTCACCCAAGATTTGACAGTAAATGGCCCGTCCATCGTCCCTTTGATGCGGTGCACTTGTCCTGCCCCTTAGCAGAAAAACACCCCCAAAGCATAATGTTTCCACCTCCATGTTTGACGGTGGAGATGGTGTTCTTAAGGTCATAGGCAGCATTCCTCCTCCCCCAAACATGGCGAGTTGAGTAGATGCCAAAGAGCTCGATTTTGTTCTTATCTGACCACAAAACTATCACCCAGTACTCCTCTGAATCATTCAGATGTTCATTGGCACACTTCAGAGTGGCCTGTACAAGTGCTTTCTTGAGCAGGGGGACCTTGCAGGCACTGCAGGATTTCAGTACTTCATGGCGTAATGTGTTACCAATTGTTTTCTTAGGGATTATGGTCCCAGCTGCCTTGAGATCATTAACAAGATCCTCGTGTTTAGTTCTGGGCTGATTCCTCACTGTTCTCATGATCATTGAAACTCCATGAGGTGAGATCTTGCATGAAGCATCAGAATGAGGGAGACTGACAGTTAGTTTGTGTTTGTTCCATTTGAGAATAATCGCATCAACTGTTGTCACCTTCTCACCAAGCTGCTTGGCGATGGTCTTGCAGCCCATTCCAGCCTTGTGTAAGTCTACAGTCTTGTCCCTGACATCCTTGGACAGCTCTTTGGTCTTGGCCATGGTGTAGAGTTTGGAATCTGATTGATTGATTGCTTCTGTGGACAGGTGTCTTTTATACAGGTAACGAGCTGAGATTAAGAGCACTCCCTTTAAGAGAGTGCTCCTAATCTCAGCTTGTTACCTGTATAAAAGACACCTGGGAGCCAGACATCTTGCTAGTTGATAGGGGATCAAATACTTATTTCCCTGATTGACCTGCAAATCAATTTATAACTTTTTGACATACGTTTTTCTTATTTTTGTTATTGTTATTCTGTTTCTCACTGTTAATATACACCTACCATTAAAATGATAGACTGATCATTTATTTGTCAGTGGACAAACGTTCAAAATCTGCAGGAGATCAAATACTTTTTTTCCCCACTGTGTGTGTATCTATCTATATATATATATATATATATATATATATATATGTATAATAAAATCAAGAGGTGCTTCAACAAAGTATTAGTTTAAGGGTGTGCATACTTATGCAACCATATTATTTTATTTTTATATTTTTTCTTCCCTCCACCTAAAAGATTTCAGTTTGTTTTTCAATTGAGTTGTACAGTTTACAGGTCACATTAAAGGTGGAAAAAGTTCTGAAATGATTTATCTTTGTCTCCGTTTTTTACAGCACAGAAACCTGACATTTTAACAGGGGTGTGTAGACTTTTTATATCCACTATATATATATATATATATATATATATATATATATATATATATATATAGCTGTCATGCCCAGGAGGGCACCCACCACTGAGCTTTTGTGGGGGACTATGGACTGTGTGGGGAAACCTGGTATCTGAATCATGGTTATGTATAATCCCAGTCTGTGGACTTCCTAAGAAATATGACATGATGGTGCTATGTGTAATGTACGGTAGGCCTCAATACTTAATGTTGTGGTCACTACATGATGTGTATTATACAGAGCAGTGTGTGTGTGTGGCCTTATGGATGCAAAGGGGATGCACAGGCATATTTGGTGTCCACATGCTACATTTTTGTGAGGGAAAATTTAATATATGCCTAGAGTTGTTAATATATGAAATTCTACAGAATTTTCCAATGTTCTGAAATTGCCTTTCTTGGATTAGATCCATATGATTAAAATAAAAAAAAATAATTAGGAGTTTGTCCTTGTAAATGCTGGGACTTCAAAAATAAAGATGTTTTTTTTACAAAAGATACTGTTAGGCTCACATCTGCAACAGACAATTGTGGTTTATTTTCCTGTGTCTTTGAGTGCTTGCAAAATAAGGATAAGATATAAAGCTGTGTGAAAATGATTATTAAACAGAGACTATTTTAATCACTATACCCATGTGTGTTTTTCCGTAATATTTCCGTAACAATTTTCCTTATTAGTGAGGTGTATTGCCAGAGTCTCCTGGCAGAGGGGTTATTAGTTGTGAGGTGCTTGGTCATAAGGGGATCCAGTACAGTATGAAAAAAAGGCCTCCATGTCTCAATGTTCCTGCCATAAATGTATCTAGCCTCAAATGGTGTGGTGCCAAAAGCATTTTTTTTACCTACTAGCATGGGTCAGTCCCTGAATGTATAGATCAGAAAATGTAAGGTGCTAAAAACGGGTAGAAAATGGCTCTCTAATTAGCCCTAGAGAGAATAGGAAGCAGGAAAGAGAGTACATGGTGAAATCTTAGACGTTCAGGCTCTTGAGCTCAGTGGGGGATAGGCAACTAGTAACCCTGACCTCAAGGTAATTTGAAGATATGGGAAGATTAATTAATCTTGTGTGATAGGTTACTTTAGGATTTAAATACGTTGCATTGTTGCCAAAATAAATGCTCAGTGTCTCTACACTAAACTAATGGCGTTGCTGATTTGATTTATCCTGTTCCTCCATAACTCATGTTTTGATTTAAAATGCTGGGTGCCGAGAAGAATATAAAAAAAAAGTCACAACCTGCAGATTGCTCCTATAAGCTACAGTAGGAGAATTAGGGGTCTACTGAGCCCCTTAAATCTGGGTCATGACAATATATATATATACATACAGCGCACCCATGGTTTATCAAATCTCTTCATAGAAAAATGCTAGGTAGTCTACTGGCTTAATTAGCATACATATAAGATCACACTGCTGACAATCAAATATTTGTTGATAGAAGTATTTGACTACATACATCTAAACCTGACCTGGCTTTACAGAATGTATTTAGTATGTAAGCTAAATAGGGACCTCTCCTTCTTTTGTATCCATATTTGTCATACAGTACCTTCTGTATAGAATGTTTTTTTCCCATTGTATATAAAGATGTGCAAAATGTTGGCACTTTATAAATAAAGATGATTAATAATAAATGTTGATAATTATACTCTGATGTGTTGGCTGCATGAAAAAAGTTTGCATTTACTATATTAGTAATAATTTAACATAATGGTTGAAATAGATGACTTTGATTTAGTAGGCTGAGCGTTCAAATCTTATCCTTGTCTTTTTTTTTACATAATTTATATTTAGGTTGGAAGATAAACAAAAACAAAAAAGAGGGGGTGAACTGAGATTTGAACTCACAACTCATATCAGTAAGTATATAAATAAATAATATAATATATATTAAAGCTAAAATATGTAGATGAATTTCTTAAACCAATGGTTCTCAATTTGAAGTTGTACATTAGCGACACGACTCATTTTTTAGAAATGTTATCCCATCAACAGTGGAGTGAAAATCTATGCTGGATCAGTTTTGATGTCTCAGCAATATATTCTTCTATCCCCAAGATCTTGGGATAGAATCAGTTAAATATCAGTTAGAACTTTATAATAATGTGGAGAGTTCACAAATGGACTTCATCTTGGAAGCTATTGGTTTTATTCTATACCATAATATTTTTTTTTATTTGAGGAGAAATTCCTCTTGCAATTCTAGGTACAGCAATGGGGACCAAGTTTGTGCCTAGTTTCGCAAATCTTGTCATGGGACAATGGGAGGACAAGTGTATTTGGACGGATAATCCCTTTATAGATAATATTGTGTTTTTTCAAAGGTTCATTGACAACATCATTATTATTTGGGATGAATAGGACTCCAGTAGGATTTCCTAGCGTCTGTGAACTCGAATACTATGCACCTCAAATTCACTATGGCTACAGCCAAAGTAGAAATACCCTTTTTGGATTTCCTTCTTAAGGGAGGGGAAGGCAAAGTCACTACAAGCCGGTTATGTTGATGCTGCCAGTTGTCATGATCCTAAGTGGATAAAAAACATCCCCTATGGTTAATTCCAAAGGGTAAGAAGGAATTGTAGTGACCTTGACGATTTTGATAGGGAAAGTATCAAACTTAGCCATAAGTTTCTGGCGAAGGGGTATGACCGGCACTGGGCATGTAGTTGAGGGGGCTAAAAAGAGGGAACGTTATCTGGATGGAACTAGTTTATTATGTAAGAAGAAAGAGTGCCCCAGGAAAGGGAGTGATCAAAAGGGATCAGATATACTGTTCCTAACAAAATACAATAAGGCAGCCCCATCTATACGCCATGCAATAAAAGAATTTTGGCCAATCCTTTTACAGGACGACCTACTGAAGAAAGTCCCGTAAACCCCATTGTCACCTTTAGAAGGAATTCTAATTGTACGCAGAAATAAGCCCCAAGTGAACTTAGCGGGTCAAAACAGATAAGAGTCAGTGGATCAAAGAAACAAAAGGTACATTTGGATGCAATATAAAAAAAGGTGGTACTTGTCCTCATCTTAAAAATCGGGAGAAAGACACATGGTCGAATCTACCAGCAAAAAAGAAAAAATCATAAGATTAGACAACTGACTTCAGGTAAATCTGAATATGTAGTATACATCATCACATGCAATTACGGCCTACAGGATGTGGGGGTGCATTAAGCGGTCTTTGAAAACTAGGTTCAGAGAGCATGTGTACAATGTCAGTAGAGGTGTCTTAATAAACGGGTTTTCCACCCACGTTGTAACCAAACATAATAAAGATATATCTGGGATCTTGGTTCAGGCTGTGGAGCAAGTCAAACTTTGCGGAAGCGGTGGAAATAGGCTTCTCCATTTGAGACAGAGAGAAACCAAATGGATACATCTCTTGGGCACTCTGGAACCAGCGGTTCTAAATAGGGATATAGACCTAGCTGTGTTCTTAGAGGGCTGATAGACAAGAGGTGGCTTATCTCCTTTACCCTGTGCTTACACCTGTGCTTTGCTAACTATACTTAGGGTTCGCACTAAAGTCCAATTCCTTTGTGACCATATAGAGGAAGGTATTTAGGGAGTTTCCCTTAATTTACTCCCAAAGGTTTTATTAGTGTGTCCATTTACTATATATATTTGTGAGCTATTAATACTAAACCATACTACAATACATAGTTTTAGTTTTCTGATAGTAGTAGTAATTTGTTTCTCTTTCTCCAGCTAGGAGTTAATATCTATATCTCCACATATTCAGCTATTATAGGCAGGTTACTCTTTCATGTTTGTAGCTATAATTGTTCTAAAAGTTATAATTATGATTTTGATTTATATATTTATGTTTCTATTTATGGGTGTATTCATATGCTGATTTCCCTATGGAGTTTGGGTGAGAGATGAGCTAGGAAAGAAATGTAGGTAATTTACAGTAAGGTTTAAATTGTAGGATAATTACAGTATATTTATGGTCATTTTGATTTATTTTATTTTATGAGTGAAAGTTTTATGGGTTATTTGTATTGGGATTATGTATGTACTTTTTAAGTATTCATGTATTTCAGTTGACCTTAATTCCCCCTCTTTCCCTTTTCCCTCTTTGTGCTTTCCCTTCTTATATTAAATATTGCATGCTGCTATACCTATATTCAGCCACTAGAGTATGCAGTGGAGACAGGAGGGTAAAAAGTGGAAACCCGATGACGTCACAGACAAAGCCTAATGTCACATGACAAAGGTGGTGACGTCATTGCGTAACAGGACGCAATTTTAGGAGGCATTTCCGGGTTGTGTGAGCTTCAGGGCCTACTACAGGGTATATAAGGCCATGAGAGCGATGTATTTGGTAAGTACTGTCATATAACAGTACATACATATTTTATATTAGAAATATTTTTTATATGTTATCACTGAGGAGGCCTGGAGAGTGGTTGATTCGCGTTTGATACTATTTATTAGTTTATTTCAGTGTAGTTAAAATCTCCCATTATTAGAACTTGACCATGCTTAGCTGCATTTCCAATCTGGAACAATAATAACAGTTCCTCACTTTCAATTATATTTGGGGGTTTATAGCATACTTCTACCAATATTGTTTTAGAATTTGCTCCTCTGCTATTTAACTCTACCCACAAGCATTCAACATTAATCGCTAGTTCCACCATAAATATGTTATCTGACTATAGGATTTATATTCAGGCTTAACATACAGACAAATCCCTCCTCCTCTTTTACCATTGCCCTATATATTTTTAAATAGGTAATAACTATCCAGATTAACAGTCGAGTCATGAGAGTCATCCCACCATGTTTCAGTAATGCCTATTAAATCCCATTCCTCATTAACTGCTAATAATTCTAATGCTCCCATTTTTCATGGCAAGCTTCTGGCATTATCAAGTATACAGTTTATGGTATGAGTCTGTAGTTCTGTAGTGCCTGCCACTGTACTTGAGTTACTTAGCAATACCTGCCTATTGACTATTCTAACCCTCCCCCATCTCCTCCCACATGACTAGTTAATTTGTTTCTTTGTCCCTCTACACTTTCTACCCCATTACTTCTATCTAGTCCCTGCCCCCACCTACTAGTTTAAAACCTCCACAAGCCGTTCTACAATCCTATCCCCTAGCACAAGAGCTCCCTCATCATTAAGGTGCAATCCATCCCTGCTATAGAGATTGTACTCAAGTGAGAAGTCAGCCCAGTGCTCTAAAAACCCAAACCCCTCCTTAATGCGCCACTTTTTTAGCCATGCAATAACCTACCTAAGCTCCTTCTGTACCGTGGACTAGTATCTTAAAAAATACTACCTTGGAGGTCCTTGCATTCAGCTTATTACCTAGTTCTATAAAATCATTCTTTAGGACTCTCCCTCTTCCACTAACTTTGTCATTGGCACCAATATGTATCAAGATCGCTGGTTAATTTCCAGCCCCTCCCAATATTTTATCTACACGATCCACAACATGCCGAACCCGAGCACCCAGGAGACAGCAAACGGTTCTATTGCTGGGATCTGGTTGACAAATTCATTCTTTAGTATGTATGATTTAAAAGAAGGGTAACATTTAGCAAGGATATAACTTCATTTTTGAAACCAAAAGTAGTAGATTTTTGTGGTCATAGTTTACAAAATACACTATTTTAAAGAACTCACCTTGATATACGCAATTTCTTTTTAGAATGGAATTTAAAATACAGCCTGTAATAGATTAAACTAAATCTGCAGGCATGCTGCTGCTGGATCTACCATTTTGCTTTCTCGTAATAAACTCCCTGAGGTAAGAGGAAACTTGCTGCTTGCACAGGAAGTTCTATCTACACAATGGGAATGTGGTATCTATAAGTCCCACTGCAGTCAACTGAAGAGCCTTCAGTTTACAGGGACACATCCCTCTTGAGGTGGTAACAGACAGAATCAGTTGACAAAAGTAAATATATGCCAGTAGTAAAGAATAATTTAGTATAAAAAATAAAAATGCTTTCAAAAAATATCAAGTTTAATTATTGAAAATACCTTGACCACAGTGGTGCATTAAGCCATCACATTCCTGTTCCAGAGAAGATCCAGTTTGTAGAGACAAAGTAAAAAATCCACCCTATAGAAAGGGTCAATAGACTATCCCTATATATATCGATTTAGAGTATGGTGTGAATTTGCCATTGCGACCTGGGATCCATTCCAGTCAGGGAACCAAGAGGTTACACCAACCCTGAAGCCATGCAGGGTTGGGCCTGGTCATTACTTGGATGGGAGACCACCTAGGAATACCAGGAGCTGTATGCTATGGCCCACTAGAGAACCAACTGGCCACCCACTCCAGTATCTCTGCAATGAAAACCAAATGTATCAGCATGACCATGGACATAAAGATGAGCCTGGTGTGTTACGGTCCATGAGGTCATGGAGAGCCAGAAACAACTGAACGACAAAAAAAATGTGCGCAAAATTGAGCACCTCTGCAATGCCAAGTCTCATGCAAGTCAGTTCTAAAATAATGCCAAGTCGTTTTGAGATTACAGTACCTGTTTAAACCATGATCTCTGATGTGTAGCTCTGGAGCTAGTAAAAAACAACTCACTCCTCAAGGCTTGCAAGACAGTTACACTACCTACTAAGAAGTTACTGAACCTACACAGTGCTGAAAAAGAGCTGATATGTCTGCATCTTTTTAAGAGATATCAATTGACTTTGGATCAGTGTTAAAGAAGAGCTTGCAATCTGTACAATAAGATCTTGTTACATTCTCACTGAAGATAGGGCTGAGGAACTCTGAAACATTAACAGAAGAAGCTTCAATAATGCGTAACAGCACATATGTTGGAAATTAGATGGTTATTGTACACGCCTGCACAGTTTAAAGGGAACAGGGAGTATAGGCAATGCATACATGTGTTTTATTGTTGTCACAGAATAGCTCTGACTGAGGTAGGAGTTCTGTGGAGACATCATTTATACCTTTTAGAAAAATGTTGCTGCTTCAAAACACTCCCAAATTAGACTATGTCCAAAGGGGGTGGGTCCTGACATTGTTACAAATTTGCATTTCTACACTAATATTAGTATGTTTTTCTTTCAACCCTTTGTCCTGTTTAAAACGTACTCCTTTACATTCTTGGTGGAAAACATGGATCTATCCTATTATGGTGTCGGGACAGGTCTGCCGCTGCAGTGCGGCCTCCAACTGCTAGATGGTGTTGCCGATATTTTGCAACGCTGCTGATATGTGAGGGAAGTTAATTAATAATAATTTTTTTTTAAAAATTAAACAACTAATTAATTGATAACAAATCTGTATATTGCAGATCAGAGGAGATCTTAAAAGGTTTAACTTAATGGACTGAAAGTCTTTTTTCAACCTTAATTAGTATGTAACTATGTAAGTTATAAGCTTATAATGTTAGCCTAACCCTTGAACTAACCTTAACCCTCACCCTAACCCTAACCCCAACCGTTAAGCTAAGCCTTGACTCTATGATATGGCATTGGAATATTGGCAGTGCTATCTAGCGGATGCTCGCCGCCACTGCTGCCGCCTTGTGCTAGGCTACCATAAGCGGATAGGACTGAAAACATATGCATTCCATGTGCCTTTATGTGTATTAATAAAATGCTGCTGATTTTTACCTTTCCAAAAGCTTTTCTTTAAATTAATTTTTAATTTCATAAGTGAACACTTCACATCTCTGACTGTTCAACATGGGTAGCCAAGTTGTACTATAAAGCCTTAGTGTTTTTTCTTCCCTGGAAAATGCGTTTTCACTCAGGTCAAGATTCTAGTTAGAGGCTTCCAACAAACACAAATTTCAAACATCAAAATATATGTTTTGGATAAATAAAAACAAATTAATTCTTGTATTTAAACACCCCAGCATTTGTGGTTAGTGTATCAATCACAAAATTCTGAGAGAAATAGCTGTACTGTATAATTGCGGTACATACTACAGACTATAGTGTCCCTTGTAACTAAATAATTTAGCTGGTTACAACTACTGCCTAATCCTTTGAGGGATTAATTTATCCACTTATATTCAATTTGTTTCTAATGTTGCTAAATTGGAATCATTTTAGTATGGCTCTCCAGGAAAACCATATATTGGCCCCTATTTAACTATCCAAATCGCAATTTCTGAGCCTGTAAATGTTACTGATATTCAATTGGCTACATTTTGCTACTCGCATTCCAATTGCGAGTTACAGGCTCAAAATCATTGCTGTTGTCAAAAATGTAATTCCGTCCTATCTCCTCCTTTGATGTTTCAAGCCCGTAAAATGTAACCAGTGCTAAAGACGCAAAATCCATATTCAATTAGAACAATTTAACAAGACCGCAATTGCATTCAAAACCTTAAATGGCAAATGTATCAAAAAATTCTATGAGTACTAGATAGGACTCGCAAGTGGTAAAACACCTGTTCGTAACAGTGCAAAAGCAAAATTAAAATGCACTACTGTACTTACAAATACTGGGAAAGCAATGAACGGCATTATAATTAATTTCACAACAGTCTCAAGCTATTTTTTTATGTTTTATTTCCGTGTTATATCGATCCCAGGAATCAAGGAGTTAATACATATCCAGGATCCCGCATGGACTAGTTGATTTATTGGTTGTAGTTTAAACTCCATGTTTTATTGACGGTCATGATGACAGTCTCATTTACGTTTGGCTCTGTCTCAGTTGTAACTTACGGGCTTGCTTAATTGATCATGATCATGCCCTGAAATGCTACTTACTGGTTCATGGTTTGTGTGTTGAGGCTGTGAGCATGTAATTACGGGCTTGAGTCAATTAAATACATCTATATATGTAACAAATTTGCAACCCGCAGCCAAAAGATCAGTTTGAAAGTAATTACGGGCTTGCAATTAAATGGGGGCCAATGTATCTAGCTTCAATGCAATATGCAGTTACTGAGTATAACACGGTTACATATGTTTAGCTTAATAGTCAGCAAACATGTTTCTATGGGACAATTAAACGCAATTATTAATCCATTTAGTACATTTGTGTATCCAAATCATACACAGCACATAATATTCTATACAAAATAATTCATGGGATGGCCTTTTGATTGGTTCCCATTCAGCTATATACATTGATGGACCAAGAAGCAAAGCATAAAATTAATGCCAACGTTCTGATCTACACCATACTCAATCTCCTCCCTGCCCGACGCGCGTTTCTATGATACTAGTGGTTTTCTTTCTTTTTTAAGGGTGAAGGTGGGTTATGTATTTCCCTTGACGTCGTGTGTCATCAAACAAGGGAAATAGATTTTACTATCAGATCACAAACCTTATGATTCTTTAGTCTGCACTTTATATCTACCTATAAAAGCTACACGTTGTGACAAACCACTTCTTTTACAGGTAGGATTGTCACCGATCTTGCAGTAACCACAGCCTTCTAGGGTATACAAAGTCCAGGACACCTTCAGCTCAGTTTTCCTTTTTTTATTCAGTTTGAAAGCAGGTACTTTAAATAATAACAAAACAAACAAAATCCCTTGCTCTTACTTGAGCTCTTACTAGACAGTACTTGCTATCTGCAATTGGGTGGCTTTCCCACTTACCAATTTCCCAAACAAAAGCAATGTCTTTGCAATAAGCGCAGCCTCTCCTAGCTGTCTTTTCCTCTGCCCCTTGGAGCAGGCTGCTCTCTTCTTTTAAAGGCCTGTCTGCTAATTGAGTAGCTACAGGTGAGTGCCAATTAGCTAACTCTTAAAAACCAGATCCAAGCTGTGGTCTGTTTATACAGCAACTAGTGCTGTTGGAGCATTGGCCCCCCCTGCTCTCCAAATACTCCGCCCCAGGGACCCATACCATGTTTTGCAGAGCATCAGCTATGCATATTGCAAACTGTAACATCTCTCCCTGGGGCATTTAACTGAGAAATCCTCTGGTTGCTGTCTAGCAAATCAGGTCTGATGTATCTCCCATCAACCACTATTCCACCTTTATTCTCACATATCCTCCCCCCCAGCTCATACCCAAGGGTTTGAGCGACCATGGAAATCAGGGAGTGTACCCTCGAAAGCCCATCAGCATTACCTTGTTGCAGACCAGCCCTGTGTTCCACAGTGAAATCAAAAGATTGCAAACTCAAAAACCATCTGGTTACTCTGGAGTTACTTTCCCTGTTCTGATACATCCACGTCAGAGGAGCATGGTCCGTTATCAATCGAAACCTTCTGCCTAGTAGGTAGTATTTAAGAGAGTCTAATGCCCACTTAATAGCAAGACACTCTTTTTCAACAATAGAGTAGTTCTTCTCATGTGGGTTTAACTTTCTGCTCAAAAAGAAAACAGGGTGTTCTTCACCCTGGTATTCCTGTGAAAGAACAGCCCCCAAGCCCACATCAGAAGCATCTGTCTGAACTATAAAATCCCTGGAAAAATCTGGGGTCACTAAGACAGGATGGCTACAGATAGCTTCCTTCAGACTCTTAAAAGCCTTTTCTGCCTCAGGGCACCATTTAACTATGACTGGGGATTTTGCTTTAATAAGGTCTGTCAGGGGTGCAGCAATGGTAGCAAAATCTGGAATGAACCGCCTATAATATCCAATTAAACCCAAAAATGCCTTTACTTGTTTCTTTGTAAGGGGCTGTGGCCATTTTTGTATGGCTTCTACTTTGGCTTCCTGTGTTTTAACCAAACCCCTCCCAATAGAATAACCTAAGTACTTAGCTTCCTCTAAACCAATCGTACACTTGGAAGGATTGGCAGTTAAGCCTGCTGAGCGGATAGCATCAAGTACCGCTTGAACTTTAGGGAGGTGGGATTCCCAGTCTGCACTGTGGATGACGACATCATCCAAGTATGCTGCAGCATAACGAACATGAGGTTTAAGAATTCTGTCCATCATTCGTTGGAATGTGGCAGGTGCCCCATGTAACCCAAATGGCAATACAGTGTACTGAAACAGGCCACTGGGTGTTGAAAAGGCTGTCTTTTCTTTGGCTCTTTCAGTGAGCGGGACCTGCCAGTAACCCTTTGTTAAATCCAAGGTTGTTAGATAACGAGCTTTGCCCAGTCTTTCTATTAACTCATCAACTCTTGGCATTGGGTAAGCATCAAATTTTGAGAGGGCGTTTAACTTGCGGTAGTCATTGCAGAACCTCCATGTGCCATCAGGTTTTGGCACCAATACAATAGGACTACTCCAGTTACTCTGGGATTCTTCAATGACTCCAAGTTTTAACATGCTCTCAACCTCTAAGTTTATAACCTCCCTCCGGGCCTCAGGAATTCTATAGGGTTTGAGGTTAACTCTTTTCCCTGGTTCGGTTATTATGTCATGTTTAATCACTTTAGTCTTTCCTGGAACTATCGAGAAAACATCCCTATTTCTTCTGATGAAATCTCTGACCTCTTGCTTTTGATGGACAGACAGAGTCTTAGATACGTTCACATCTGGCTCTACTATAGGAGGTTCTGAAGGTTTTAAAGCAACCAGGACCTCCCTGTCCTTCCATGGCTTTAACAGATTTATATGATACAACTGTTCAGGCTTTCTTCTTCCTGGTTGTCTGACTTTATAATTGACATCACTCACTTTCTCTATTATTTCATAGGGTCCATGCCAAGTCGCAAGGAACTTATTCTCCACAGTAGGGACCAGAACCAATACCCTGTCTCCCGGTTGGAACACTCTGACTCTAGCATTACGGTTATAGCTGTTTTTCTGAGCCTGCTGGACTTCCAGCATGTGTTCCCTGACAATAGGCATGATGGTGGCCATTCTATCCTGCATTTGAGCTATATGCTCAATTACACTCCTGTGAGGAGTAGTCTCCTGTTCCCAGGTCTCCTTAGCAATATCCAATATTCCCCTGGGATGTCTTCCATATAATAATTCAAAAGGAGAGAAGCCCGTGGAGGCCTGTGGAACTTCCCTAATGGAAAACAGTAGATATGGCAATAAAAAATCCCAATTTCTTCCATCTGCATCAATTACCTTGCGTAGCATACTCTTAAGGGTTTTGTTGAACCTCTCTACTAAACCATCAGTCTGTGGGTGATATACTGAGGTCTTAAGATGTTTAACCTGCAAGAGCCTGCACAACTCTTTGGTGACTCTGGACATGAACGGGGTCCCCTGGTCTGTCAGTATTTCTTTAGGGATACCCACCCTACTGAACATCAACATAAGTTCCTTAGCTATTAGCTTTGCAGAGGTATTACGCAAGGGAATGGCCTCAGGATAGCGAGTTGCATAGTCCAAGATGACTAATATATATTGGTGTCCCCTGGCGGACTTTACCAGTGGCCCCACTAAGTCCATAGCGATCCTTTCAAAAGGCACGTCAATTATGGGTAAGGGTACAAGTGGACTACGAAAAGTCTTGAAAGGAGCCCTGTACTGGCACTCAGGACATGAGGAGCAATAGTTTGTAATAGCAGCAAACACTCCAGGCCAGTAAAACCGTCTAAGGACTCTCTCTCTAGTTTTTTCGACTCCCAAGTGTCCCCCTAATATGTGGCTGTGAGCCAACTTTAGCACTATATTCTGGTAAGTCTGAGGAACCAACAGCTGCCTAATGATGTCTGAATCCTTTTTTTCTACACGGTAAATTAGGTCATTTTGTACTTCAAAATAGGGGAACGGCAGTGCTCCTCCTGGCTGATTAACAACCCCGTTTACAACTTTAATATCATTTCTAGCTGTCACTAAAGTGGGATCTTCCCACTGAGCGCTTTTAAAGTTACCTGGACTAATTCCAATATCAATTAAGTCCTTATCCTTGTCTGCATTATTAGTAGGCTCCTCACTAGTTTGAGCTGGGTTATCTCCTATTAATACTGGTTTAGGGCAGTA
Organism: Discoglossus pictus; assembly: GCA_027410445.1. Classification (NCBI taxonomy): domain Eukaryota; kingdom Metazoa; phylum Chordata; class Amphibia; order Anura; family Alytidae; genus Discoglossus; species Discoglossus pictus. Next base: position 91,399,404 of record CM050163.1, on the reverse strand, counting down.
TTTTTTCTTTTTCCTTATTTTTCCGTCACAGTGGTCAAAACCCAAGTCAATATCGGAAAAAGGGAACACATTATCCTCGACAGACTGACTCATTTCTGATAAATTTTGATCTGTCTTTTGTAAAGCTGCCCATAATTTTAGAAAATGAGGAAAGTCTCTACCGATCACTACCTCATGGGCTAATCTAGGTACTACACCCACTCGGTACTTTAAATTCCCATACTGGGTTCCAATATTTACTTCCGCAGTGGGGTATTCCTTTTTATCACCATGAACACAGATAATGCCTATTTTCTGTCCATGATCAGGTTTTACACAAGGTATTATAGACTCTGCTACCAACGTAACCATACTACCTGAATCAAGTAATGCTTTAGACATTTTTCCATTCACAGTTACACAGCATTTATGAGCGTTATTATCATAGTCATTGTTAGCAATACCACAACAACTGAGCAAAAATGAACGTGTTCCCTCATTTTTGCCCATATTGCATTCCATAGGTTCATCCTTAAATGGACAGTCTTTGGCCATATGACCATCCTCTTTGCACTTGAAACATTTGACAGTACAGTCTGACCACCAATTAGTTCCGTTCCCAGGCCTATTAGACCTGGATGCCCCCCTTAAACCTTGAACAGTCTTACCCGGTCTTGCAGAATCTTGGGGCTTAGGATTGTGAGGGTTTGCCTGTGAAGTAGGACATAGCAGTTCTCCTGCGGCCGCATATCTTTCCACCAAGGCAATCAGTTGGTCAGCTGTATGGGGGTCACTTTGGCTGACCCAGCGACGCAGGGAAGCTGGTAAACCACGCAAAAACCGGTCCATTACTAAGGTTTCCACAATGTGGCTAGCTGAATGGATTTCAGGTTGTAACCATTTCCGTGCAAGGTGTATGAGGTCAAACATTTGGGAACGTGCGGCTTTGTCTGAAGAATATGACCATGAGTGGAACCTTTGGGCACGTACTGCAGAGGTTACACCCAGTCGTGCCAAGATTTCAGCTTTCAATTTGCTGTAGCTACTTGCATCGGCTGGTTCTAGGTCATAATATGCCTTCTGCGGCTCTCCACTTAGGAACGGTGCCAGTATGCTTGCCCACTCACCAGCCGGCCATCCGTCCCTCTCAGCAGTGCGCTCAAATGCCAGAAGGTACGCCTCAACATCATCTGATGCGGTCATTTTCTGAAGATAGTGGCTCGCCCGAATCACCTTTGGCCCCTGGTATCTTCCATCAGGGTCTCCATTCAGTTTTCCAGAGATCGCTTGGATTACCTGTTGTAGTCCCTGGGTGACTTTTTGCTGCTCCTCACGGGCTACTTTAAACATCTCCGCTTGTGTCACAACAAGCTGTTTCACCAAGGACTCAGTGCCCTCCATTTGTGTTTTGGCCAGGACTTTAGCACACTCTGCCTGGGCCAGCACCAGTTGCTGCAGGGCTGCACTGTTTTCTGCAGCTCTCCTGTTAGTCTCCTGTTGCACAGAGGAGGATTGGATCAGAGCCTTGATAACATCCTCCATGTTGAGCTTTAAATGACTTCTACCCTCAGGCTTACGTGGGTGCCCGCATTCTCCACCATATGTGACAAACCACTTCTTTTACAGGTAGGATTGTCACCGATCTTGCAGTAACCACAGCCTTCTAGGGTATACAAAGTCCAGGACACCTTCAGCTCAGTTTTCCTTTTTTTATTCAGTTTGAAAGCAGGTACTTTAAATAATAACAAAACAAACAAAATCCCTTGCTCTTACTTGAGCTCTTACTAGACAGTACTTGCTATCTGCAATTGGGTGGCTTTCCCACTTACCAATTTCCCAAACAAAAGCAATGTCTTTGCAATAAGCGCAGCCTCTCCTAGCTGTCTTTTCCTCTGCCCCTTGGAGCAGGCTGCTCTCTTCTTTTAAAGGCCTGTCTGCTAATTGAGTAGCTACAGGTGAGTGCCAATTAGCTAACTCTTAAAAACCAGATCCAAGCTGTGGTCTGTTTATACAGCAACTAGTGCTGTTGGAGCATTGGCCCCCCCTGCTCTCCAAATACTCCGCCCCAGGGACCCATACCATGTTTTGCAGAGCATCAGCTATGCATATTGCAAACTGTAACATCTCTCCCTGGGGCATTTAACTGAGAAATCCTCTGGTTGCTGTCTAGCAAATCAGGTCTGATGTATCTCCCATCAACCACTATTCCACCTTTATTCTCACAACGTAAACATTAAAGGGATGTTCTAGTCCCATACTCTCAGTGCTATATTATAAAGCACAATAATTAATTTGCTAAATATTTTTTGAATGTTACAAAAATAAAAGTAAATTTAAAGTTAACCACCTGTTATGTGTAATTGCATCAGCTATATTGATTTTTCTCTTATGAAGACTTCACTGTGTTATGCCTCAACTTCCAGAGCAACTTTATGTTTGAAAAGTAGATAAGCAAAGTCTTTTGTCTCTTGTATAACAATGCAAATAGCAACTCACTGTGTGGCAATGAGTTAATCTCAGCCTCCATGATATGCACAACCTTGGTGGTTTGGATTATGTGATTTTATTGCTGTGACCTGGGTTCGATTCCAATCAGGGAACCAAGAGGTCACAACACCCTGAAGCCATTCAGGTTTGGGCCTGGTCAGAATGACCTAGGAATACCAGGAGCTGTATGCTGTGGCCAACTGGAGAAGAGAAGGAAATGGCAACTCACTCCAGTATCTCTGCCATGAATACTCAGCATGTGGTGTTGCGGTCCATGAGGTCACAGAGTCGGACACAACTGAATGACCCAAACACACAACATAAACATAAGTGCAACATCAAATACAAATAATAAGAACCAGTAAAAAGTAAGTCTATTTATTGTATTGGTAAAATATAAGATATGGGATATTTTTATGTAGTGTTCATAAAACTACTCAGATTGAGTTGTTCTACTTTTTATCAGTAAGATCTAGAAAAGTCTAATAGGAAGCAAAGAGCCTTCCTTGCATTCCTACCAGAAAAAGTTTTGTCCCAAATTGACTGAATATTACATTTAGAACTTTAGACCTGGCTATTTCTATAATCTAGTTTAGCAGGCCTTTTCTCCAATGAAGCACCAAGTCATAGGCGAGATCTTGATGTTAATCTGTAATGCACAGCTGTGCAATATGAAGAGCTACCCAATATGTTCACTGCAGGCAAACCACTATTTATTGTATTTTGGGCGACCTGCATGCACCATACTCCGAACATGATTACAGTTTTTCTGTTAGGTGGGAGGTAGTCATAGCCAATTTTGCAGTTGAAACATTCCTCTGTTTTAGCACCTTCATAGTATAGTTCAATATGATTATTAGAGCTAGTATTTGCAATTGCAGCAACTGCCAGTGACCAGTCTGGGGGTATTTGGAAATGTTTTTTTTGTTTTTTTTACTTAAGCAAATTTCATAGTAAATAACAGGAGTGTCCGATGATATTTTGGCATGGCCCACTGTTTTCAAGTATGTGAGATGTATTTACGCCTTGTTATGCACCAATTAAGTTTTATTAGACCTGTCATATTTTGCAACAAGATTTTTATTTTGGTGTATTGCAAAGTGGCTCATTACAGGGAGACTATATTTGGCTTCTAAATTCTAGACAAAACATTGTATTAATGTTTTTATTTTTAATTTGTAACATGCTGACATCCCACTGTGTAACTGCTGACACATACTGCGCACAGCCTACAATGTAACTCATTCTTCTGCCTTTCCAATTAACTGCATTAGCTGTCTATCCATCTCCGAGACTGCTGGCATTCCAGATCTGTAAGGTTTTGAGGAAAGAATGCTGGCAAGATAGAAAGCAAAATATGTCCTTTCTAAAAAGTGAAAATCTAACATTTGGTAGATATTTGAATTCGGAGGCTTAAATTACTAAATATTAAACAACTTTCGTGTTTTAAGGAAAGAATAGAAGGATTGGAGATACAGTGTGGTAGATAAGACGGGCAGCCTTCTGTTAGAAGTGGTTTCGACAACAATGCTTGGGAAATGCATAAGTGTGTAATGGATTTGGAGTAATTACAAAGGTTTGCAATAGGGAAAGCAGTGGATATATTAAGTGGCCTGATGAGACATTTGGAGGTAGAATAGAAAGTGAGGTTGAGGGAAAAAGGATCATGTCTTAAAAAAGGTCCATGGAAGATAATTTACTGGTTAAAAGAAGCCCTGCATTTAAAATATATTATTTTAAATAACTGCATAAATGATCTTTCATATGCAATATTATGCTCAAGTGGAATCTACCATTTCGATTTACGTTGATCAATTTCCTGAGGTGGGTGGTTTTCAATGCAAAAAAAAGCTTCAATCTCTTAAATTATCAGTACCTTCAACACAACGAATGGAAAGTTCATTAGTTTGCAAGAGCATACCCCCTTGAGAAAGTAATAGTCAGACATGCCTCTCAAAAGTAAATGGAAACCACCAGTAAAGAATACTTGGTTATAAAAGTAAAAAATATGAAGGCTGTAAAAACATTTTGCCTAAACACCATCTGTGATAGGCTAGTACCTGACACGGCACACTTTGTTCAAGAGGAACACTATGTGCATCTACCTAAGCGTTTATTTACATATTTAAACCCTAAAAACAGAAAACCCTACATATAACCATATATTTTTACATAAAAAGAATATTTGTAACATGTTATACCTATCTTTATACATTTTTCGTATACCCATCCATCCTCACCTCTCACCTCCCCATACCATCTCTGGTATCAAACAAAATCATTAAACTCATTATATATTATATTATATTGTAATAAATTGATCTGCTTGCTCAAAGTACTTTTTTTTTTAATCAAGAAAAGCTTTAGACATAATCATTATTCTGCTAAATATCTCCAACCTTGCTTAACCTCCTCCTGTACGTACTTTAGAATGATGTAATGATTTTTTTCTCCAGACAACATTACTCCTACTCTGGCAGACAGCTCCGATAAAGAAAAGCAGAACAGATGTTCAGATGTTAGCTGTGAGTAAGATAATTTGCACATATGCAGATAACAAATGAAAATTTAAGGAAGGATACAAGTATTATAGTTGTGTATAGCTAACAACTGCAACCAAATAAAATGATGCTAGATAAAAATATGCTCTTAATCTCTTCCTATATATGGTTGTTTTCCTAATACCCACCACGTTTTGTAAAGGGTGCGAGAAGAGTACAGAAATGAATAATAACTTTAGAAAAGTGTGAAGAACGCATACATGAATAATTATACATTTTAATCAATGGAGAGAAATAAAACTTAACTTTTAGTTCTCATTCTTTTGAATGGATTTGAAGTTAATTGGACTAAATAGTACAAACAGTATAAATCCCTGGGATTAAGAGTTTAAACTGATGCCCAGCATATTGACTATGGTAAGCTACTGAATGTGATATATATTTTTCCTTTAAATATAGTTTTAATAACCTTCCAATGCTTAAGGCCATTATTTAACATTTATTAAAATGTTATATATTTTTTATTTTAAATATTTTTGTTTTACAGCCACCCTCTTAATCCCTTGCTCTCCTCCTACCCTTTCCCCCCTAAAACTTACACCTCTTCTGGGATTCCTTAGTGGTCATCAGAGGGTCTGTTGTTCAGCGGTGGCATACACATGTAACATCATCGGGATTTGCTTCCTTGGCACGGCTGTGCAGGGAAGCGATAGGTCAGTTTGCTCCATCAGTGAACACCAATGAACCCTCTGATGGCCCCACAAGGACCCCAGTAGAGGGGTATATTTGAGGGGGGTCAGGGAAGAAAGAGAGGGTAAAAGAAGGGGAGAGGGGGGATCAAGGGGAGATAGAATGAGGAAAGGGGAAAGAGAGGGGGAGTACAAGTGGGTTGAGGGAGATCAAGGCTAGGGAAAAGGGGATAAGGGGAGGTTGAGCGATATCAAGTGAAGAGAGAGGGGGATTACCGGCAGGAGGAAGAGAGTGGGATTAAGGTGCAGGGGAGGTTGAGGGGAGGGAAGAGATATGTGGGGAGGCTGGGGAGAAGAATAGAGGAATGGTTAAGGAAGGGGTAGATAATTAAAAAGGGGACGATGAAGAAAGTTAAAGATGAAAGGGGCGGTTGGGGGGACATAAGAATAGAGTGGAGGTTGGGGGCAGACATGGGAGATGAGACAAGGTTGGGGAAAAAGAGTAAAAGGAAGTTTAGGGCCCCGGGAGTAGGAGCCCCCCAAAAATCTGTGGGGGACGGGGGGGATAATTCAACTCTACTCCCAGGACAGCAAGCAGGGGTGGATCTACAGCTGGTGTGCCCGATGCAATGTCCTGGGGCCCTGTGTATATATAAAATATATGCCAACTTATTATATAAAATATAAATTATGGGTCAAAGCTTTCATGGTAACATGGTAAGGACATACTGCTCCATAGCGCGATCGCTCTCTAGTTCCTACGCCCCTGGTTTGTGCAGAGGGGAGATAAGGAGTATGAGAGATTGAAGAGATATAAGAGAGGGGAGTTTGAAGAAGAGAGTTGAGAGATAAGGGCACACAATGAATGGGGGGAGATGGAGAGAGGGTGTTTGGGGAGAAGGTAAGAGAGTGGGTTGGGGGCCGAGATTGTATTGAAACAACTAAATTGAATATTTTTAGGGAATTAAACATGCTCAGTATTTTTGAAATCAGTAGGATCTGTACTTTTAGACAATATATACTTTAAAAGAATTTTGTTGATGTAAAGGGTTCGACTAACATTTTGTGTTCTTGTTAATTAATGATGTGTTTAGAAATAAATGTAATGTTAACCAAATTATTATCAGTGTACTCTGAAGATTCAAGTCTTTAGATGTTAGCTAAAATTTCACTGATCATATTGTTTTTAGTAAATGTACAAAGTGTGAAAGGAAAATATTTTATTTTTCACTTCATTATGTGAATACAATATTAATATGAACATACTAATTGTTTTCTTTCCCACAAGTCAATAATAAATCAGGGTGACATCTTCATGACTTCTCCTTGAGAAATTCTAGTATGTACTCCTAAATTCATCACATTTAAGGGACATGTTTATTACCAGGTTCACACTGGAATATGCTGGGGTTACTTTGAATATTGAGCAGATTTCTGTTGTAAATAGCTTAAGAGTCATTAGACACAGGCATCTACAAGTATTATAAGACTAAAACATTTGTATTTACACTTTGGAGATTAAAAACAAGCAGCAGGTCAGTGATTAGATCAATCAAATACCATTAATAGGCATTAGTTAGAAAAAGACAGAAAAGAGGAACACATAATCTTACAGTATAACAAAGGGTTTTAAAAATGACCACTGTATTATTAAGTATGTAAACCAGAGACTAGTAATGTACTTCCTTTTTAGGGCCTCATATGTGGCCTCTGAGTCCTTAAAAAGACCTTGCAGATCCTTAAACCTTTTTGTTTTAAGAAAAATTGTAAAAAAAAAAAAAAATCACTGTAAGAATGGAATTAATTTCTAGTAGAGGTAGAGATAATGGAGAGATATATTTAGGAGTACAAATGACAAAAAAAAAAAAAAAAACTCAATTGATTCTGTTACTCTGACAAATATGGCTACCCAACTTCTATTTTACAGCTCAGGTATTAAGTACAAACATAGCCATTATTTAGGTGTGGATTCCCAAGGCCCAATTATGATTTATATATTTATTTAATTCTAGTGCTTAAACTATATTAACTTTATTAACTAATTGACGATTGTAACGGAGCTGGAACACGCAGTCCAATATCTCCGCTGGTATACGGTAAAATCCCCAAGAGGCACTACAGTTTCACCATTCCCAACCTCCCATATTGGACGACACACAATTTGGGAGTCAAATGAATACTGACTTTATTTTGTTATTGCAGAAATATTTATACCCATCTTTTCCCACAGGCAATACACATGCCCATATTTGGCCGCACAATACACATAAAGAGAACAATAGGTGGGTTACACCTCTCCGAGGCTCCCTGGCAACTTTGATACAATCAGACATTGATTCAATTACACTTCTTTGTTCTTATCTGAGAATGAAAACACTGTATACAATAGACTTCCTTTATCTTATGCGGAGTCGCTGTAACAGGATTATCTCCCATGCCAAGTAGCTGCAAATGTCTGGGACAATATTCTGCAGAGCATCAACCAACATACATATAGTAGGATCATATTTTAACCATAATAATCATAAAACAGGGTAAAACAGTGATGGGTTCCGCTACACACCTCCCCCGTGACCATAAGCCGGCATACACGGTCTGATCCCAACGGATCGGCCTGGGGATGTCCGGACAAAAGTATTTGTTGGTCAATTCTCTAGTTTGACAACCCATCAGCATTACTGCAATTCACATTTACTCACATTTCACATATCCCCAGGTAGCTGGGATCTGAGCGCACAAAACTACCGAATAGCGCTCAGATCCTCTTCCCACAGTTCAATTGCCATGTAGCTAAAGTCTTTCCCATAGTCTTTCATTATATGAATGGGCTTCATGGCACAGTTATCTGGGGTATCATGGTTCACACAGGGCAAGTACCGAATGACCCCCCTGTATGTAAAGGGCCAGAATGAGTGACTTACACTCTGGTATGGCCGAACACTGGTTCCAAAGGGCAATATGTCCCAGGGCCATAGTCGCAGGGCAGGAGGCTGGCAAACAGTCCTCTCCAAGCCAAAGTGGCGAAGGGCAGTTCGTCACACATCTCCCCTTTGGGGGGAAGTCTAAACAGGCACCTGGATATTTCGCTGGGGTGATGGTGCAACACGCTGAGGGGACTTGAGGGGCAGAGGCCAGCGGCACTCTGCTCTGATGCCAGCTCTTCTGCTGGTATAACCTGCAGGACCTCCTGCTCTGTACAAGGGACAAAGGGAGGGCAGAGGCCGACTGCACTCTGCCCCACTGTCAGCTCTTCTGCTGGGGTACCTGGGACATATTCCGGCTCAGTAGCCAGGGAAACGTGGGGGTCAGTGGGGGTTAACATTTCCTCTGTTAACCCTGGGGCCACATTAGAAGTTAGCTGGGGAGGGGAATTTGTCCGGTTGTCCCAGTGAGGGTAGTTGGGGATCTGGACAGGCTGTGGGCGCAGAGACCACGGTCCCATCTGCGCCGTCTGGGAGATTGGTGTCTCCCCTGGTTAGGGTAAACTGTCGCTGGGGGGGAAGGACGACACCTTCTGCCCCCTGTGTTTCACACTGCCGCTGGGGGGGAAGGACGACACCTTTGGCCCCCTGGGGTACCCACTGCCGCTGGGGAGGAAGGACGACACCTTCTGCCCCCTGGGGTTCACACTGCCGCTGAGGGGGAAGGACGACACCTTCTGCCCCCTGGGGTTCACACTGCCGCTGGGGGGAAAGGACGACACCTTCTGCCCCCTGGGGTTCACACTGCCGCTGGGGAGGAAGGACGGCCCCTTCTGCCCCCTGGGGTTCACACTGCCGCTGGGGGGAAAGGACGACACCTTCTGCCCCCTGGGGTTCACAATGCCGCTGGGGAGGAAGGACGGCCCCTTCTGCTCCCTGGGGTACACACTGCCGCTGGGGGGGAAGGACGACACCTTCGCCCCCCTGGGGTACACACTGCTGCTGGGGGGTAAGGACGACACCTTCGGCTCCCTGGGGAACACACTGCCGCTAGGGAGGAAGGACGACACCTTCGGCTCCCTGGGGTACACACTGCCGCTGGGGGGGAAGGACGACACCTTCGGCCCCCTGGGGTACACACTGTCGCTGGGGAGGGGAATTAGTTGGAGTATTCCACGTGGAGCGGTTTCTGTTTCTGGGACAGTCTCTCTGCATGTGGCCCTGCTGGTTACACGTGTGGCACCTGATGTACCGTGGAGGGGTTTGGTAGTTCCCACCACCCGGACGCAGTGCTGGGGGGGGGTTAATGGTGGGAGGTGGGTTAGCAGCTCCCAAGATGGACTGCTCCCGTGCCCGCTGCTTTTCCATTGTGGACATCTGTCATTAACCATTCCAAGGTTTTTATGGGAAGCGTACCTGGGAAAAAGGCCAGTCTGCTTTGGAGTTCTCTTTGAAACTCCGTCTGTGGGGTAATAAGAGGTACTGTAACCATGAGTTCCTTTCTGTCTGCATCCCTGTAGTCCGCGGCCGCCTCCTCCTCCTCATGATGGAACGCTGTCTGAAAACTAGCCGGTTCCATCCTGCTGTAGCCAGGGGCGCTGTACGGATACTAGCGTTGCCCTCAATTTGTACTCCAAGGAATGGTGTCTCCTGTAGCTGTCCTTCTGACCGTGGGAACAATCCCACCACTGCCACCAAATGTAACGGAGCTGGAACACGCAGTCCAATGTCTCCGCTGGTATACGGTAAAATCCCCAAGAGGCACTACAGTTTCACCATTCCCAACCTCCCATATTGGACGACACACAATTTGGGAGTCAAATGAATACTGACTTTATTTTGTTATTGCAGAAATATTTATACCCATCTCTTCCCACAGGCAATACACATGCCCATATTTGGCCGCACAATACACATAAAGAGAACAATAGGTGGGTCACATCTCTCCGAGGCTCCCTGGCAACTTTGATACAATCAGACATTGATTCAATTACACTTCTTTGTTCTTATCTGAGAATGAAAACACTGTATACAATAGACTTCCTTTATCTTATGCGGAGTCGCTGTAACAGGATTATCTCCCATGCCAAGTAGCTGCAAATGTCTGGGACAATATTCTGCAGAGCATCAATCAACATACATATAGTAGGATCATATTTTAACCATAATAATCATAAAACAGGGTAAAACAGTGATGGGTTCCGCTACAACGATAACCTAGTGCAATCTCCACGGATCTCTTTACTTTATTACTAAATTTGATTTTATGTTATTGTAACTGAATTTCCTAAAATGTTACCAATTCGTGATTTGTTTTAATTAGTGCTTATAATTCTAAAGATATACTCTACACTAAGTTAACTTTCAGCTCTACTCATGACAAATCTGGTAGCACGACTTTAAAGACGCGTGATGAATGCGCGCCGACGCATGTGTGCACAAACCATAGCGCGCCCGAAATAGCGTGGCCCGACATCAGCGCGGCCCTCACGTCTCTCCCACTCTATACAGCAGGTCAGGTCTCCTCATCCCAATCCCACTCAATCTTACCCACCTATTTTATCCTCTATTTCTTTTTTTCTTCCTGTGTTTATTCCTACCATTCTGTCTCATTCTCCAGCCTCTTACTTTTCTCTTTCCACCTCTATCCTCGGTCCATTTTCATTCTCTCCTGCTCTATCCTCCCTCTGTTCCTCTTCCCTCTCTATTCCCCCTTCTGGTCTCCATGGACATATATATAAAAATAATAATATATACACAGAGATATGACTTATATCGAGAGGGAAGAGGAACAGAAAGAGGATAGTGCAGGAGAGAAGGAAAATTGACAGAGGATAGAGGTGGAAAGAGAAAAGTAAGAGGCTGAAAAATTAGACAGAATGGGAGGAATAAACAAGGGAAGAGAAGGAGATAGAGGATAGAATAAGTGGGTAATATGGAGGGGGATTGGGATGAGGAGACCTGACCTGCTGTATAGAGTGGGAGAGATGTGGGGGCCGCGCTGATGTCGGGCCGAACTATTTCCAGGCACGCTTTGGTGTGTGCGTGCCCTAAAAAAGGGGCAAAAGGATGTCATGTTCTTTTAGTAGCTAGCCCATAATGTTATCCAGTTGCTAAGCAAATTGTACAGCAATCATAGTAGTGTATGTTATTGTTTTGTTTTTGTCTTGGGTATTGAATTTTGCTCATTATGGCATTGATAAAAGATAAATGGAGTATCTTTTAGATGGAAATTAGGATAATTTTGCAAAATTGCAATGGTCTCAACTCCCCTTTTAAAAGAAAATGTGCAATGGAGTGTTTCCAGAAATATAAAGCAGATATTATCTGCATTCAAGAGACGCATTGGAAAGATGGCAAGATGGAAAGTCTCAAGATTCTTACATATGAACTATACAGAAGGTATCAATGCCACCTTTTCCTCCAAATCTAGAGGGGATTTTTTTCAATAAGAATTTGGTAACTTTGGAACAACATAAAGGTAATAGATACGGAAGGAATCTGGTTGGGCAAAATTGATAATAGATTTATTACATTAGTAAATTGATATGCCCTCAACAAAAAACAATTGAAATTTATAAAAAAAGATCTTAGCTTTGGCGGATAAATTTAAAAAAGCAAATCTTAGTCTCTGCAGGGATTTCAATCTGATTTTTGACCCAATTAAAGATAAGACATCTGCTTCTAAAATAAGCCTCAGTAATACACGCAGTGATCTAGATTGTAATTTTTTAAAAGAAATTATGAAATTTGATCTATTTGATATATGAAGAACTTTGAATCCTGAGACCAATGACTTTACTTTTTTTTCTGCGAGGCACAGCTCGTATTCGAGGATAGATAATTTTCTGACTGACTCTCAGACGATAAATATCATTAAATCTATATCAATAGTAGACATAAGCTGGTCGGACCATGCTACAGTAACTTTAGAAATGGAGGATACGTTTGAAAGACCGAGGTATAAACCTTGGAGAATGGATTCATCACTGTTCTGCTCCATAGATTTTACTACCAATGTAAAAATTATAATGAAACATTTTTTTTTTATTAAAACACCAACTCAGTGCCACTACACTCAACAATGTGGTGTGCACATAAGGCCGTAACAAGGGGAATCTTAATTAGCATAGCGGCGGCAGTAAAAAAAAGAGAGAGGTCTGCCTTTAAAGGACTTATCCATAAAATTAAATAAACTGCAATCCGCTAACAAACTTGCTCCGGACAAGGAATGTAATAAGCAAATAAAGGATATTAGCTGCCATATTAAAAAACGACTTCAACTTCCAACTGATAAAATGATTAGGAGATTACAAACAGGAACACTATACTAAAAAGGTAATGAAGCTGGAAAAACCCTAGCCAATAAAATTGAGAGTAAAATTATTTCTGGTAGAATACACTCATTGAAAGACAGTAAAAAACAAAATTGGTTTCCCAAACTAAAAAAAATTATTGACATATTTGAATTTTATTACAAAACATTGTATAATTTAGAATATGAACAGTACTTTTATAGACCCTCAAGAGAGGAAATTTTGGACTTTCTAGATAAAATCAAGTTGCCCAAAATCTCTTCTGCTGTTCTGAAATCTTTAAATCAAACTATTTCAGTCAGTTAAAGCAATGGAGCAGGTGATATCCCTACTGAAAGTTAATAAATCCCCAGGCATGGATGGTTTTGATAACTATTTCAGACTTTTTTTCTCTTAACTCTGCCCACACTTAGAGTCTCTATTTAATGAATTTAAAAATACAGGAGAAATTCTGAGTGAGATGATTCAAGCCAGAATTATTAATATTCCAAAATTAGATAAAGATGTAGAAGATCATAAAAATTATAGACCGATCTCATTATTAAATGTCGATATTAAGATGTATTCGGAAAAAAAAGGTGACAATAATGAATACGATTATATCTAAATTAATTGACTCGGATCAAGTGGGCTTTGTTCAGAGAAGACAAGGCTCAGATAGTATTAGAAAACTGGTTGACTTGTTCTCCTTTGCTAACAAAAAGGATATTCCGATGTTGGCCCTGTTAGACGCCAAGAAGGCTTTTGACAGGATCAACTGGAATTTTAATTACTTCGTGTTGAGTAAATTTGTATTCGAAGACGTTGGCTGAAAGGCGATCGGTTCTTTATATAAAAATCCACAGGCAAGAGTGTGTGGCCTGGGAATAGAGTCTAAATTGTTTAATAAAAGGAATGGCACACACCAGGGGTGTCTATTGTCCCCTATGACTTTTATACTGACAATGGAACCTCTGGCGGAAAGGATTAGATCTTCTCCGCTTATTAAAGGTATATTATTATATTGGGGCAGCTCAGTATGAGTCTCAATACAATATAGTTCTGACAATAACAGATCCGCGATTTTCTTTAGATAACCTGTTTAAGATAATTGACAAGTTTGGTAAATTCTCTTATTTTAAGATTAATCAATCCGAGTCACCAGTATTTACAAGAGGAATCCAGAAGGATATGGCTAATCAATTAAAACAAATCTATAATTTTGCTTGGAATTCCAAAAGTATTAAACATTTAGGTATAAAACTTACTTCTGTTATGAGTAAGTTGGTAAAGGATAATCTGTCGCCAATTTTTAATAACATTAAAACAACTTTAACAGCCTTGAAAGATATTCACCTGTCCTGGTCGGGCAGAATAGAAGCCATTTTTGAATAGAGGTAAAAAGGCCTGTGTAGGAATTGATAGTTTAAAGAGGAAGTTTGAAAAGGGCGGTTTAACTTCTCCCTCAATTTTAGACATTCAGGAGTCAATTATATTGAGTCACCTGCATGGTTGAAATTCACAAGATATTTTAACCAAATGGAAGAAAATTGAGGAGGACTTAGTTGATAAGCTACCGATCAGCTCTTTTTATAACCTTTTTCCTATCCAATTATGCTCTTAGATTCAAATGTTTCTAACACATATTTTGTTTTCCTTATAAAGTGATTCTTCTAACTCTCTCTATATTATTAGAGATTACAACATGAACCAAAACACGCCATAAATAAAAAAGATGTATGGGTTTTAGTTATGTATTACGATTATGATGATGTGTTTTGTTTGTTTTCTTTTTGCTCCGAAGTTTGACACAGTTTGGGTCTTTGATTAAAAAAAGTTTGAAAACCATGGCCTGGAAACTCATTCTGCCTGATTTTCTCAGTAAATGATGTTCATGAAGCACAAAAAATACATATCAAGGAGAAAGGAGTTTTATCAGTTAAAATGTTTGTGTATTTTTCACATATTTTACACACCAACTTCTCATGTAATAATATTTATCAAAAGTATACATGTTGTTTTATTAAATAAACTTAATGCAAGCTGTCTAATTTCATTTGTCACAAATTAGAACATAGATTTTATTAGTAATGACAGAATTTGTGAAATCAGTCGCTCGTTTTAGTAAAAGGGTTTACCTGAACATTAGCAATTTTTGTTGATGTGAAATACTTTCCCTACAACGAACATTTAAAAATGTTTCAAATTGCTAATTATTTATGATGCTAATGCTTTAGCAAAATATATAAATAAATCAAAATGATTATCCACTATTGCATGAGTATTTCTTAAAGTACTTACTAAAAGGATGTGCATGAAAAAGCAGTATGTAAAGTAGGACACATGCATTAGTAAGACAATTACGCTGAAGGAGCTAATGACACATAATATATGTTTGTAAGAACAGATGGTATTCAGCTTGTGAAATTAAGGAACAGATAAATAGAATTGCACATAGATTATTTGTAAAAAAACATTAAATTGGAGTCTATAATATGGTAGTATTTTAGAGATTTCTTCATAAATCAGGATGCCTGGCAACCTCATTAAATCCATGGCTCGAAAGTGCAACACCTAACATATATAATTGATCTTCAGAAGCAGAAGGGTGCACCTGCTGTACTAAAGGAGGGAAAGGCTGGAGAACTTCTGAAGAGATTTTTTTCATGTGTTATCCTATGGGGTATGTGTTCAAAGATTTTGAATATTTCCACAGGTTTCAAACTTTATTAAACATGTTCCAATATATTCTCTAGAATATATTAAATAGTTATGGAACCACATTTTATTTAATTAGCAACATGCTAAAAATGCAAATATAAATTGGCAGAAAAAAAAGTTAATGTTGGAACCATGATATAGAGAATCCCAAAATGACACACATCAGAAGCAAAGCTGGTGAAATGTCTAGTGCTTGTGCCTTAGGGAGTACATCTGCACCTCACGGATGAGGCCCAACTATGGCCCAAACGTACATCTGGTGCTCGTTGTTTCACCTGATCAGAGTAGAATTGCCTGGTATTTTGGGGCTGGATCACTTTACTGGGTGGGACTAGACTGATATACTACAGGATATTTCTCCTTGTGAAGTTCACAAGTGAGCTAAAAGAGGTTTCTGTCAGAGTGGATTATCATGTCAATAGAACTAACCTATTAAGGTTAGTTTGTTCTCTGATTGAGCGCCTCTATTTATGGTGTTGAACAAAAAGTCTGGTGCACACAATTTTATGGCACTTTGCAACTGCTGTTTACAAGGCATGTGCTATAGGGGTCAATAAACAGCCCAAATTAATTGTGGGTGACCAGTTTTCTATAAAATACTTATATACTCTATCCCCCTAATAAATGAAGAGTCCCTCATTATTCTAGGCTGCTGCCGGGAGAGGAGGGACTATATTCCGTTGTGGCTCCCAGTAGCACTGACACTGTCACACATATTCCTGTTATAGTAAAGGTACACTGACAATCATGTATTTAAAAGAACATGTTTTAAATATTCTTGGATACATTTTTTGCATGATTTTTTAAAATAAAAATAAAGTAACAAAAATATAGCTGCATATTAATGTTTGTAAGTCAACGCTCACTATTCTTTTTATTGTACAAAAAAAAGGTCAGCATTAGGCCAATTAAAAGTGTTTGCTAAGCCAGTTGAATATTCAAAAAGTATGCTAATAAATCTAAATTTGATGGATATACCGTACTTGTATTTCCTGTCACAATGTATCATAGAACGGGTAAAGAAAAGAAAAAGCCAAAAATTAGCACCCCAGTATACATAATAAGTAGACTAAAACAATTAGGTATAACACAACTGCTGTTTTTTTTCTCAGGAGCAGATTAATAAATGGTTTCAGTAAGAAAATAGATGTCAATTACAGTGTAAAGAAAAAGTATAACTTGCCTTTTTCGCCAATATTGTCCATAGACACTGCAAAAAAGAAAAGAAAATATATTTATTGGAAATGAATTTATTGCCATGCAAAGGTGATATAACAAAGCAACGAACATGATACAGTAAATAAAACTATAATTTTTCTATCACCATTAAAGAGTCCTTGTGATACTCCAGCTTTCATAACAACATATATGATGACATCAGAGTCAGAGTCTCTTTAACTTCATAAGACAGAATGTGTAAAATCACATGGAAAAAAATATTTTAAATGATTTCAAATTATCAGGAATTGACTTCGGTATTACAATGTTAAACTATTGCTTGTATAGCCTCTGAAACCCTCCCACAAGAAACTTCATTGGTAATCCTTTAGTTTTTTTTTAACAATTTTATAGACTCTTGTAATGAATTGTATTAAAGTGTAAGCTTTATTCTCTAATTTGGGTAACTCATTTTTCATTTAAGAAGTGTACAAATTATCAAAGCTTTCATTTTGTAATATTTTCTATTGCAATGTAAATTTGATAGTCTGCAATGTTGTCATTTCCTATGAGAATATTACATGGCTCTGGGTATGATGCACCCACAATACTGGTATTAAGCTACTGAAATAAAAAAAAAAAAAGAAGAAAACACAAAATGTGCTTTTTTGACTAAAAAGTACTTTAGTTATACTTTTGTGATCTATCCCCGATCTAATCTTTAGTACTATTAAAGCATAAAAAGGCTCTTAGTCTTCTTCTGTGTGAGGTCTTGAGTTCAGCTATCTGTTGGACTCAATAAACAGCAAATGGAAAATGCTTTACAAACATCTAGGAACTGTTTTATTATTATCATAGTAGAAAAATATCACACTGTATCACAATCAACATTTTAGACATTGTTCATATAAATCTAATATCAGTTACTTGTTAAATATTCAGTTGATAATTATTTATATATAAAACATAAATTAATACACAGTAAGAATGATTCCAAATTTAAAACAGCATGTGCAAAATTATAGTAAATTAAACTGATTAATAAGGGCAAATCAAAATTACCATTTTAAACTGTAATAATCATAAAAACTTAATAGGCTGTCTAATATTAGATAATTTAGATACACTTGGCATACAGAATATGCATTTGTTAACCAATGTACTGCTACTCCATGGTAAGTGTGTTATCATACTAAATTCAGTTGGGCAGGATCTCACCTTTAGCCAATGTTAACATCTATTATTATTCCCTTGCAGTTATCTTTTAAAAGGAGATGATTGGTACTGTAAATGCTCATATGACTTTTTATAAATACTAAGCTGCGCCCAGCTTTACAAAGTTTATTCATATATATGAGACTTAAAAATGATCCCAGGAAATGTATGCACACTGTGCACAGATAGTGGCTGATCGTCATGAAATTCATCAATATTTTCAAGCACATTTTTACGCTACTCTTCATTCATGGGGATTTTCAAAATAATTAATTTAATCCAGTTATTTTTCTGAATATATATTTACATAAAAACTGTAATAGTACAATTGTGCTCAAAAGTTTGCATACCTTGGTGAAATTTGGGAATTTATTTGGGGAAAATATGATTGATTATGCAAAACAAAAAAAGGAATTTTATTGAAGGATAGTGATTATATGAAGCCATTTATTATCACATAGTTGTTTGGCTCCTTTTTAGATCATAATGTAATCAGAAATCACCCAAATGGCCCTGATCAAAAATGTACATACCCTTGTATGTTTGGCCTTGTTACCACCTTGTTACAGACACACAAGGTGACACACACAGCATAAAATGGCAAGTAAAGGTTAAATTCCCACACCTGCGGCTTTAAAATTGCTAGTCAATGAGTTTGTTAGCTGTTACGTGGATTCACTGAGTAGGCGAGATACTGAGCCATGGGGAGCAGAAAAGAACTGTCAAAAGACCTGCGTAACAAGGTAATGGAACTTCAGAAAGATGGAAAAGGATATAAAAATATATCCAAAGCCTTGAATGCCAGTCAGTACTGTTCAATCAGTTATTAAGAAGTAGAAAATGTGGGTCTCTTTTGATAGCAAGCCAAGGTCAGGTAGAACAGGAAAGATTTCAGACACAACTGACAGAAGCATTGTTCAGAATACAAAGAAAAACCTACAGGTAACCTCAGGAGAAATACAGGGTGCTATGGAAAAAGAGACAGTGTGGATGTTTCAAGGAGCACAATATGACTGTACTTGAGCAAAAAATAGCCAATGCCACAATAAAGCCCGGTTACAAAATGCCCGACAACACCTTGACACACCTCACAGCTTTTGGCACACTGTAATTTGGAGTGAGGTGATCAAAATGGAGCTTTACGGTCACAACCATAAGCGCTATGTTTAGAGAGGGGTCAACAAAGGCCTATAGTGAAAAAAATACCATCCCCACTGTGAAGCATGGGGGTGGCTCACTGATGTTTTAGGGGTGTGTGAGCTCTAAAGGCACGGGGAATTTTGTGAAAATTGATGGCAAAATGAAGGCAGCATGTTATCAGAAAATACTGACAGACAATTTGCATTCTTCTGCACGAAGGCTGCGCATGGGACGCTCTTGGACTTTCCAGCATGACAATCACCCTAAGCACAAGGCCAAGTTGACCCTCCAGTGGTTACAGCAGGAAAAGGTGAAGGTTGTGGAGTGGCCATCACAGTCTCCTGACCTTAATATCATCAAGTCACTCTGGGAGATCTCAAATATGCGGTTCTTGCAAGACGACCAAAAACTTTGCATGACCTGGAGGCATTTTGCCAAGACCAATGGGCAGCCATACCACCTGCAAGAATTAGGGGGCTCATAGACAACTATTACAAAAGATTGCAGGCTATCATTAATGCTAAAAGAGGCAATACACAGTATTAAGAACTAACTTTTGAACAGGGTCATTTCATTTTTTTCTTTGTTGCCATTATTTGTTTTATGATTGTGCCAATCGGTTATAACCTAAAGTTAAATATGAATCCCATAAGAAATAAAAGAAATGTGTCCTGCCTGCTCACTCCTGTTTTCTTTAAAAATAGTACATATATTACCAATTCACCAAGGGTATGCAAACTTTTGAGCACAACTGTATATCTTTCTGTATGAATTGGAATGAAGTTCAATCCATATGACATAGTACAAATAGTCTCCAACTGTAATAGTTAACAGCAATATAGCACCTCCCGAATGCTGTTAGAAAGGTCATTGTGGGGGCTTGCAGGACCAATCATTTCACCATGCTGTTGCGGTGCACCTGAATAAAATCTGAGTGTTACTGAATGTGACATGAGAATTAGCAATATAAAAATACAACTAGCTTCTTCTCTGAGATCCAGCACAGCAAAGCATTCACATATAAATTTAGCAAATGATAAAAAGCATTGGGAAGTGGACATAAGGAGACTCCAGTCACCTTTTTACAAGGTGAAGCATATGTCTAATGTACAGATCATAGCTGTTCAGAGTTTCAGTAACAGTAATTAAACAGACTTGCCTATTGCCAATTAACTGCACTCACCAGAAAACATAGTTGGATGCTAAACAATAATAAAGTGGTACAAGCTTCTACTTACTTAGTTCCTCATTCCATTGCGATTTGGCCAATTGAATAGGGCTCTAAATAAGCACATAGCATATTTTGTTTAAAGAAGTTTTTAGTTAGTGAAAACCTTGCTTTTGCATAGATGTTTACTAACTAAAAACTTCTTTAAACAAAAAATGCTATGTGCTTATTTAGAGCCCTATTCAATTGGCCAAATCGCAATTGAATGAGGCCCTTAGAAAGAATCTAAACTGTATTTGGACATAAGGATGTCACATATAATTATCACAAGTACTATAATATTCTTTAGTACTACTTGAAATTCAAGCACTTGAGAAGTGATGAATAATACATAAACAATTAAAATATATTCTTAATAGATAATTTTAAATGCATCACCACTGCTTTCTAAAAGATAGCATTACCTCTGATTATTCAACAATATTGTTCCTGAACCTTTTGTTTGTTAGGACACTTGCAAGGTACATTTTCCTTGTGCTCGTAATTACATTTTGCCATACACCAAACAGCAGGTTCATCACTAATGTAAATAAATATATAAAATATATATTTTTTATGAATTTATACATTTTAAAATAAATTGCAATTGAACAAAAAAGTTGATATAGGAAAGGTTTACCCAGTGTGATCATACCATTGAAACGTTTTGTACAAATGTAGATGGTGTGGTACATTTATCACACATTTTCTCTACACCATATGTATTTCAAGAGCTGCATTTAATTGCCTTGGCTCAAAAATCACAGCATGAAGGGGAAAAGGATAAGGGAGAAAAAGTGGAGATGAAGAAAAGGAAGAAGAGAGAGAGAGGGAGTAAAGAGTAAAAAGAGAGGATAGCAAATGGGTCGGAAACCGAGAGGGATGTGGGGGTGAAAAAAAAAAGTTGATGGATGGTCCTTTGTACAGGACAAAAAACAAGCACATATGGTAACTTTTAAGCCAATACAAACTTATTTTGTCTTTTCTTAGACATCATAATATGTAGCCTCAGCACTGGATAATATCATGAAATTTGCATATATTTTAACAATGTTCATAATTTGTATTTTTTCTCGTATAGAGCAAATATGTACTGCAGTTTAGGAGCCAGCTAAGTTTTTAATAAGCCAGTATTTTTTTAGGAGCTAAGGAAGATAGTGATCACTAAAGTTAGGAGCAAGTAGTAGCTTTCGGGAGATCTGGGAGCCCGTAAGTGAGGACGCAAGCTAATTTGCTATTCAATTGGCGTCTTATTGTGGGCTCGGAACGGCTTCAGAATTACGGCCTTAAAAAAATGTTGATGGTTAAAATTGTAACTAACAGCCTCCAAAAGTCTTTAATCCTTCACTTTTGCAAGGCTAAAATCGCAAATCGCTATTCAATTGTTCAATTTTGGCTTGGGGCCCGTAACTTCTGGGCTTGAACAATTGAATAGCAACGCAATCAGAGATGAACGGAAGCCCACAGCACACTTGCAGACATTCAGCTGTCTGCGATCGAGTTGTAGGCTTCGAATGGACTATAGCCCCATGTGTCTCTGGGACTTGTGAAGACGTGTCTTAACAATAATTTGAAAGTTGTAATGAGAAGTACATACTAAATATAATGGCAGGGAAATATTATTAAATTACAGATGCAGAATTTAATTGCTTATAAGAAAGACTAAATTGTAATTAAACTTAGATCATGTCACCCAGTTTTGTACAGCAGTTTACTTACTAAGTGATCTGCTCCCCCTGACACATTTTCATTGTTTGCTTCTTTGGCAACCAGACTGCTAATTACAGTTAATTAAAATATTTTATTTGATTATATTTTGTTCATGGTGTTCCATTATTTGTGAAGGAAATAGAAAAAAGTTTCATAAGAGGTTTATCTGTGCTCCAATTTCCATGCATCTGCAAGAACAAATTTCTGAAGAAACCAGGCTCATATGTTTTGAATAATTTCTGTTCGCACTTAATTATGAACAAACAGGTAATGTGGAATGCAAAAATAATCTATTTGAACAATACCTTTGAGTTTGTATAAAATGTTATTATTGTCTATGGCCTCAATCATTTATTTAGATTTTAACCTACCCCAGTAAACTGGGGTAGACTGGGGAAATTGGAGAGTTCACTGACCGTTTTAAGAAACATTAAGAACAGTCACTCTCCACCTGATTCCAGTTCTTTCTGGACATCACTCATTTAGCCAACATGGTGGTGCTGCTACTATGAAGGATGGCACAGCTACAGGACTGTATAGAATTCACTCGGCATGAGGCCAATAAAAGGAAGAAGCTTAGGAGCTATAGTAATCTCATCTCCCACCACCACTTAACACCTGCCTAGTAAGATTAACTGTCACTACCCTCACTCCTTTGATGCTGTGACTGAGGATGATGTCTCTAGTCTACTATCATCCTCCCACCTTACAACTTCTTCACATGACTCCATTCCTTCACAACTTATCCCTCACCTCCCTACCACACTCATCCCTGTCCCCACACTTTTTGTTAATCTTTCCCTTAACGCTGGCAAGTTTTCTTATTCTGTCATAATTACACCCATTCTTAAGAAACCTACATCTGACTAAGCTTCTCCTTCTTACTGTCGCCCTATCTCTCTACTTCCTATGGCTTCAAAATTGCTTGAATGTCTTGTTTACAACTACCTTACCAAAATTATCTCCTCCAACTCCTTCCTTGACCCCTTCTAATCTGGCTTCCGAACTTGAAGATCAAACATTTAGTGTCTCCTTCTCTGGCACCTCTTCTTCAGCCCACCCTCCGACTATTGCTGTACCCCAGGGGTCAGTACCAGGCCCCCTCTTTCTCCATCTACACTTCCTCCCTTTGCAGCCTAAAAAAAAAACATTTGGATTTCAATATCATCTATATGCAGATGACACTCAAATCTACCAATTGGCACCTGATCTATTCCCCTCTATCCTAGCACAAGTGTCCAGCTGCCTCTTTACAATACACTCTTGGATGTCTGCCCGTCAACTAAAACTCAAGATGTCAAAGACTGAGCTTCTAATCTTCCCACCCTACACCACAGCTTCCACCCCACATATATCGATCACTGTTGACAATGCCATCATCACTCCCACATCCCAGACTTGGGGTTCTGGTGGACCCTGCCCTCTTCTTCGCTACTCACATACAATCCATAACAAAATCTTGTCTTTTTAACCTAACAAACATTGCTAAAACACAACTAAAATTCTAATACACTCATCATATCTCGCCTCGACTACTGCAACTCTCTCTTTGCTGGTCTCCCCATCACCCGTCTCTCTCCACTCCAATCGATTATGAATGCATCTGCTAGACTCATCTACCAAACTCAACATTCAGTGTCTGCAGCACTTCTGTCACTCCACTTGTTTCCGATAGCCTCTAGAATAAAAGTAAAAAAATTATGACCCTAACCTGTAATGCCCCCAGCAATAATGCCCCCTCTTATATCTCTGCTCTCATTTCTAAGTACACTCCCAACCGTCCACTTCGTTCTGCTACCGAAGTTCTTCTTTTCTCCTCTCTTATCACCTACTCTCCTTACCGCCTTCAGGACTTTTCTTGCACTGCTCCTTTTCTTTGGAACTCCTTGCCTCGCTCCACTAGACTATCCTCCTGCCTCAAATCCTTCAAACACTCACTTTAAACTCACCTGTTTAAAGAAGCTTACCTTTAGCCTTAATATACACATCACATATTTTATCCTTCTATACCTCTTCCATAGCCTTTAGATTGTAAGTCTGCAAGTTTTCAATCTTGCTATGTATGTGCTTTAGTGAAAGCACGTTGTACATTTGATTTTAAAGCTCAGACAGGGCTCTCCATTCTTTTTTCTTTTATTGTGTTAATATTGTTTTGACTTCGACTTACTCCTGTATATCGCTACGGAATATGTTAGTGCGTTACCACTAAATTAAATAATCACATATAAGGCGCTCATTGCACTGCAAAGCGAGGCAAGCAGTTGAGGTATGCGGGAGGCACACGAGACTCAGGCTGCAATGAGCGCTCATTGCATTGCGGCCTGTAGCACTTTGAAAAAAAATTGCGGACCAAAAGATGCGGATCTCGGAAAAATGTGGTGCTCGCAAAACAACGCATTTAACGGCTAACACTGATCGCAGCGCCCCTAAACTACAGGCGACAGACATGCAAAGAGCGCGGTGCTCGCCATAAGCGACGAAGGTGCTCAAGGGGCCACAGACTCACATTCTGTGGCAAACTACAGAATTACAATTTTATTGCCCCGTCATTTTTGACGGGCAACTCGCTAGTAATATTATTATTATTAACTACCTATCCCCATGCTAAAGCCTACACACACCCAGACAAGTTCTCCACTGATCAGCTGATCTTCTGATTAAACAAAAAATAAAACAACTAAGGTCAATGGCCTCTCTAGTTGGTTCGCAACATTATGTTGCCCTCTGACTCCATTGTTTTCCCAGTTAATCCATATTCTCATAGCATTGCTAAGTTTCTCAAACTATAGATAGCTGTGTGTCCTCAAACATGTGTTCATGTGGATAGAACATAGACTTAGCATTATATTTTGATATATACCATGGTAAATTCAAGAAGAGCACCTGTCCCTATGGACTTTTCTTCTTAATCTTCACCGGGAGAAGCTACCTGTGGCAGCTCGCCATCCCAGAGTTCTAGTTTAATGCCTTTTGTCCTGCTGCTGAAAGCTAGTCAAAAATATTTAATTTCAGAAAAAAACAAAAGCTTATTTAAAGCTTTTAAGTCTAAAACTGAAATAAATCAATTTGTAGTTTGACCCACCATTTGGAAAACTGTTCTACAGTTTTCTTAAAAATTTAATTTAATTCTTTGAAGCAAGACATTTTTAAATTATTACAATCCTTTGCAATCAAAAGGAGCAAAAAAAAAAATAGAACATATATATGCATAATTCACTAAACAATGGCAGCAGCAAATGCTACTGTTTATTGGTATCATTAGTAAGAGAGTGAATAAATTAACTTCAAACAGAATATTTTCAAATATATTCATTTTGGAAACGGAACAGTGGATTAATTGTTAGAAGTATCATAACACCTGGGAATACGTACAAAAATGGTGATGAAAAGTAGCAAACATATAAAGATTTGGAGTACATATCATACTTGAAAAGTTTTATATACTTACACTAGATGCCTTTAGAGACTGAAGATTTGTGTGATTCCAGAGAGCAGATTCAAAATTATACCAGAGTGCTCTGTAAAGTTTTTAAAAACCTGCCTAATGGTAAGAGACTTTTTCCAGCTAGTGGGAGGGACGAGCATTTAAATTTTGATGATATATTACTTTGCATAATAGACCCTAATCCAATAAATGCAATACATCTCTTAGGCAAATACTTTTTTTTAACTAGGTTACTTAATGTATTTTCCTCAAATCAAAATAATTTAGAAATTTACATTTCAACTTATTCTATGAAGCCCCCAGAGTAACAGATTCTTACCTTCTGGAGCCTCTCTGTCTTCCTCTGTGGGAGCAGGCTGTGAACTAATGTCATGCCCACACTGTGCATCTGATGAAGCAACATAGCACTGGTAGTGTAAAGTCCCTCTTCTGTGGCCATGACTTTGGGTCACAGCTGTGCAAGAGAGGGAACCGTGACAAAGGGGAAGGCTTCAGAAGTTACACAGGGGGCTCCCTAGAACAAGTTCATTATATTCCAATTATATTGAGGATAATGGGATTAATTAAAATAGTTAACTATACATTGTACATTTATTTTAAAGGGAATTATTCCCGAGAAACTCAGCATCATTTCTGCTGTGCTCTTATGTAAATGAGTGTTTCCCGAACATTAAACGGCTGTTTTGGTGTGCAAATTATGATTGTAGTATGTTGATCTGTATCTGGTGGAAAACACAACCTTAATCTGTTACCATGTAATTAGATACCTTCCCCCACCTGTATCAAGGACTCTCCTAAAAGAACTGCACTTGTAATGCTGAATATCTCAGCAATATATTATAGAGAAAAACAGCTAATACCGTATTGGTCCGAATATAAGCCGCACCCCCATATAAGCGGCACCTGTAAAATTCAAGGGGAAAACAAAGAAAAAAGATAGTACTCGAATATTAGCCGCACCCTTAAAATTGGAGAGAAAAAGACAAAAGTCAATTAGATTCAGGGAAAAAAATAGTGATTTTATTTTACCATATACTGTACCATATACGGTATCCAGCATTTGGAAAACATTATACGGTAACTGTCACAACCCACTCTCTGGCTGGGGTCTGCTGACCGGATTTGGGTTACTCTGGACCGGAGCCGTTTTGATTACAGGAACATCATGTCTCAGCCCTTGGTTTAGACTGAGCAATATTGACAGTAAGTCTGACGAATCTTACTGCAAGCATATGTCCCCGGGTAAATAATACATCTACACACCACGTATTGATGAAAATTATGAACAACGTTTTATTTTGGAACAACATATTTAAAACATTTCACACACACACAGTGGAGGGAGTGGATCAACCTTTCCCCTTTCTCTGGCCAATAGGGTAACCTCCAGAGTAACCTAATTACCTCTGTCCAATGTAACAGAGTAGGCTATGGGAACCACCAGACCCCTCCCATGGGCCACCCCCAGGCGTGGCCACCAAGCTCATTTGAACTCCTAGGCCCCCCCATTGTTATCTAGGTGCCTGGCTGTCTGGCAAATCTCTTTGTTTAGGTCCTGGCGACACCCTGTGAGGTTTATCTTGTTTAGGATAACCCCATTTGGCTCAGCTCCTGCCTCAGTGTTTACCTACTGGGGGATGGTTAACTAAATACAATCCCTCCATAGTACTATATGCAAGCTTATACTGTAATTAACTATTACAACCCAAACCATATTTCCCCATTCCCACATGGTATCAGGGAGGGGCAAGTTTTCCACGTCAATCCATTTTATGCAGTAATGCTGACTTTATTTAATGGTGACAGTGGAACCCCCTATTCATACCATTCACAAGCAGTGACTTTGTGCCCAAACCTTTTGTTCTTCCACATGGCAACAGCATGTGGAAGATAACCCAGCCCAAAATGGCCACTGCTGCCAGTCACAAAATGGCCCCAGCATAGTTCACACCAAATCCAATATGGCCCCTGGGTGATTCATGACAGTAACTCCTTAGGCAGGTTGTCAATATTAACATCAACAGAAAGTTAAGATAACATCAAACATAAAGTAACAAGTAAGGTAGCAAGGAAACTTTCTACTTAGGTCAGGTAACATATTTTAGTGTAATTGGCCTATTCACAGTCATCACTGGTGTCACTACTTCGTCACCAGTATTCACTTCATTACTGTCACTGTTTTCTTTATTCTCCTCCCATAGCAAGTTGTCCTCGCTACCATCCAATGCATTGGACACGCAGCATTTTTTGAACCCTCTGATGGATTAAGATGATATACTTGACCATGAAGTGAGAATCCATTGGCACAGAAGTGTCACTGACTGCTTCTTAATCTTGCCAGATGGTGTAAGAGCATGATCCCCTTCCCGAAGCCAATCTGAATACTGCTTGCGAAGGTTGTCTTTGAACGGCATGTTGACAATGACATCAAGCACTTGTAGCTTTGAAGTCATGCCACCTGGTATAACAACAAGGTCTGTCTTCTGTGCAGCAACTTTCTTCTTCACTTCAGGAGTGAGATGACCCTTAAAAGCATCCAATACTAGCATGGCTCTCTTAATGAGCAACATTGTCCATCTGGTCTAATGGGTATGAGTGACACTGCCGCAATTGAATCACATACCACTGGAAACTAGTTTTCTCCTCAAAATCTGCTGGCAGTTTCCGTGCCAATGAAGTGCGTCGAAGAGCAAGACCCTTTTCCA
The DNA here is from genome assembly GCA_027410445.1 of Discoglossus pictus. Lineage (NCBI taxonomy): Eukaryota > Metazoa > Chordata > Amphibia > Anura > Alytidae > Discoglossus > Discoglossus pictus. The sequence goes on along the minus strand of CM050163.1, from coordinate 91,371,231 downwards.
CATAAAACGACAGCACCAACCAATGCTTGCACAAAATTCCCTCATTTATTTTTAAGGTTTTTGCAATTTCTAAAGCCTTCAACTGGATTACTTCACGTGAAATAGGCATCCCATCTTTTCTCATATCTTGAATGTAGGCATAATCCCCAGCTTCAAGTTCTGGATATTTGCCTTGTTTTGGTCCCCTGAAAGATTTTCTGGTGAAAACTGAATTTTTCAATTTCTGCTCTGAGGCAACCGAACGTCGCACATTGGATTCATCCAATCCATATTTTTTTCCAGCCTCTCTGTTGCTTGTTGTCTTTGCATAATTAACAACTGCAATTTTGAAACTTGCATCATAACTACGCCTCATTCCTAGGCTTGTTGATGCTTTTCTCTCCAAGTGATCAGCCATTGCAAGAAACAGGCTTTCTAACATGTACTGTAACTTATTTTGCAGGTTACAGGCCTAGAATCACTAAAACCGGAAATTGCTGTTCAATTGCTACAATGCAGTCTCAAGTTTGCAAATCGGTACCCTTAATTAGCAAATGTGCAAATCGGCAGTAATTTTATGTTCCCAAATATAAGCCGCACGCGTAACTCGCAAATCAGCTGTAATTTTTTTTTTTAAATATCTTCAGGATGAAACAAACTTGTTGTTGGGGTGATAGTCCTTTTAAGAAAGTTGAACTAATTTATACATTTCAAATACTTTCTCTGAGAGGAGCTCCTTGTGTTTTTGTGTTTTTTTTCTGTGGCAAATTATATATATATATATATATATATATATATATATATATATATATAAAGAGTGAGGTGGCCGTGTTTGACCAGTAGTTCGTCTAATATGCGCAATAAGAAAAAATAAAAAAAGGTATCACTATATATACTGCAATAGTCTGATTATTCAACTAACATATTAAATCTCCAACATTATGGCAGAGTGGTAATTCATGAACAACAGATCTGAACAAGAAAATCAGTCAAATATATCTGGCTTTGTGTAACTTGTGTCCTTTTGTTCATCATTCATTTAATAGAAAGTCGCTGCTAGTGGATTGTCTCACATCTCCCAAATGCTACTTAGACTATTTTCTAAATAAGCTTTAATACATTTGTAACAAAATTACATAATAGTTAAAAGACAGCCAACCTTTTTTATATTTCCTCTAATCTGTGACAATTTACCTCTAATCTGTGACAATTTGTTTAACTGCTTTCCTCTGGAACATTTCATGTAAATGGTCTTATTTTTGAAAAGTATAATTCATTTTTAGAGCAGAAAAAACAGACAGAGAATTCAGTGGGCAAATATTCTGTGTATGACACAACCATTTTTTGAAGTTGCCAATTAAATCTGCTGTCATTACATCATTTCACAGAGTTACTCAACTTACATTTTCCTGAAGATGAAAACTCAATTCCTTGAATACTGAATGATTAACCTTAGTGAAATCTCCTACCTCATAGCCTACATGTAGTACTATCAATCTATAAATTAAGGGTTTAGGCTTTTAGTCAACTTTATGTCAAATATATTGAAGAACTGACTATTGTTTGTGACTAACACACATAATATATAAAAAAAACAATCACCTTAATTACATGGGTGACCATTCACCATTTGTTACAGAACTTAATGAAGGCAAGATATACAGTATCTTCTTGAATATTCAGATTCCCTGACCTCTCAGTTGCTTTAAGAATCGCCATATGTGGAATTCTTACTTAAAGGAAGAAATGGACAGGTTCTACACTGCAAGGCCTACTAGATAGAGGGAACACATTTGTCCATTACTACCAACCTATTAATAACTTAAATAATGGCTATATACTCCTAATAAATATATACTCCTAATAAAGTGGTTATTTCAGACAATGAAATATTTCAATAGCAGAAGAAATGATAAAACTTTCTTAATTCTATAATTTCAAAAGAAGAGGATTTTCTATTAAACTATATGCCCAATCCAGGATTACCAAAATGCAGAGATGAAGGACACATTTTAAAAAGTAAAATGATTTTTAATGATTACAGAAATTCAGTATTTGTATCTAATAGACAAGCAGCAAAAGCATCAATATTATAGAGTTCCTTGTTGAAGCGCTATCTGACAATTTACAATGTAATTACAAATATTGAATAGATTACTAAGTGCCCCTACGTGCAGCTTCCATTGATCCAAACATAAAGTTTATGATCTACCTTTATATCGTACTACTGTAAATGTATTTAACATGGATTGGATGAGATGTAGGGTTTAGCACATTTACATTATAGCTTAATTGCCACACCAGTTACACATTTAAATATACTTCATAATGCACTTATTTTAGTAGGAATCGACATTGGCATGTTTACTGAGACTGTGACTGTTGATGACTCTTTAGGTGCCATTATGTAGGTTGCACAAATGTAGTCCCCAATTCATCCGTTTGTTGAAATTTGTGAAGTATACCCTTTATAGTTTAGGTTTGTTATGTTGTGCCTTCAAGATTTGTACAAGCAAAAAGTACTTAAAATTTTGAGTAGGATAAACTTGCTAGATACAAGACTGCATGATGGGTCTATCTCCTGTAGTACAAATAATTGTGGAAGACATGATATAGGATTTAAACAGATAGGGACTCATTCTATTACCGGCCGTAGGAGATGCGGGGCCACAAGGACCGGCCGCAAGCTATTCGGCTATTCTATTCCCCTCCGGCCGGGGATTCCGGCAGGCTTGCGGCCGGCGCCTTGCTACGCTTTGCGGCCGCTCTCGCCGGAGGAAAGCCTTTGATCTAAAACGGCCGCAAGAGTTTCGGCCGCAAGAAAATCCCGGTTGCTATTCTATTGCTCCGGGAACCATCTCTGCAAGGCTAAAAGCGAGCCGCAGCTTATTTGCAGGAAAAAGGTCCCGCTAGCACCAATTAAGCACATTATAAAGCCAAAATAAAGCCACCCTGCACTCTGAGGAGACTAAAAAGTGATTGTAGGTGTTAGGAAAAATAGCACAACATTCCCCTACACTCAAATCCGTAAAAAACATATTTTTTAATTTATGTCAAAAATCCATGTAAAAAGTTTAGAGTGCTTGGAGCACCTCAGACCCGGCCACGCTGCGGCCGGAAAATAAACAGTTAATGTAAACTCGGATTTGGGCTGATGTGCAAGCTTGAGAGTGGATTACTATTAATCCTCATGTCCCACAATATGATCCCTAGCTTTTACAGAGCTTTACAGTGCTGTCTTGAATTTATTTTTGACTTTAAAAATTTCTGAGCTTACGGCCGGTTGCAAGATATACGGCCGGCCGTAAGAGGAGATCCTTGCGGGGCCGTTTAATAGAATTGCGAGGTAACGGAACCCCCGCAAGGAATCGCAGCCTGGCAGCCATTTTACGGCCGATAATAGAATGAGGCCCATACTGTGTAGTTTTGGGATAATTTCACTTAAATGGCTACTGAAGTAAACCACTCGTCAAATCATATAGCTGTAAAAGTGATGTTTAATTTAATTGATTACTATTTTTCCCATATATATGTGTTTATATGGGCTTCTGATGCTTATTATAGCCATCCTCCAGAGGCAATAGGCATTGCATCTTAAAATGTGTATTGAAGTCCATGGAGCTGGCTGTGATTGGCAGCTTAATGAATTTGAATTCTCCAGACATGCTTAGTAAATTGGTGATATCACTGCAGGAGGCCGTCCCTGACTCTAATGCCCCAGAGACTGATTGGAGGAGACATACGAGCATTCAGCTGTATGGGACTTTCTAAAGCAGAAACAGGCTGTGCAGGCCCACAAAGGACCAGAAAAAAACAGTTTAAATACATTTCTATATATTAACAAATAAAAATATTGTTTTCCCCCGATTACTCATAGAGACTCGAGAAAGGACCATAAATGACAAAAGTAATTAAAAACATATTTTCATTACCTTTGTGATTTATGGCCCTTTTAGACCCTGCAAAGCTGACTAAGACATTCCATTCCCCCCATAAGAACTCTCAGTAGGCTTACTCGCAGCTACAGGAGATTTGAAAAGCAAATTTCCAGAGCTATTCTATGGCTCCTGCAAAATGAATTCTTGTAAAATGACTGATTCTCACTCCGTGGCTCTCTGGCTCCTACATGTGCTCACATCCTACTCTCAGGAGTTTCCAAATTAATCTCAGTAGTCTACATAGCAATGCTACTGAATGGTGCCCACTAATTTTAACACACTACACTAGAATCTTTCCTTATCTCTGTCTGCAAAGGGGTTAAATAATAACAACTAATGTTCCTCATCTTTGGCCTGTAGAAAACCTGCCACTCTAGATAAAAAAAAAACAAAAAAACGAACAGGTCTTGTTAGAGGAGCCCCCACGCAGACTAACCTTTTTTTGCAGATCCCGATTGGCTGAAATAGCATTTTAACCAATCAGAATAGAGAATTTGAATCACTACCGCTCCATATTAAAATGTTAATGTATACCTCTTTACAGGTATATATTTTTTATTTTATACATTTTTTTTAAGTGTATTGTGTTAAGGGCTATGTCGATCCTTATGGACCCCATGCGGGATTTAGCGTCCATGGGAGTCCAATATAGAAATCTGTGGGGATAAGACAGGTGTCATGGGAGTCCTTAGACATCTGCATGATATAGAGGATAATTGTGTGTGCCCTGGGGTTCCATGAGGATGGTCATAGTTTAGTGCATAAATGTGTTGGAATGGCCTAGCCCAGACCTTAATCCAACAGAAAATCTGTGGTCAGACTTAAAGACTGCTGTTCACAAGCGCAAAGCATCCAACGTGAAGGAGCTGGAGCAGTTTTGCAAGGAGGAATGGGCAAAATTCCCAGTGGTAAGATGTGGCAAGCTCATAGAGACTTATCCAAAGCGACTTGGAGCTGCGATTGCCGCAAAAGGTGGCTCTACAAAGTATTGATTTAGGGGGGTGAATAGTTATGCACATTGACTTTTTCTGTTATTTTGTCCTATTTGTTGTTTGCTTCACAATAAAATAAAAAATCCTCAACCAATCCATGTTAATTCCAGGTTGTGTGGCAACAAAACACAAAAATGCCAAGGGGGTGAATACTTTTGCTAGGCACTGTACATGCGTGTTGATTTTGTTTTGTTTTTATCCTCCGCCTTTTTTTAGTTGACCACTTTTTTTCCGATTTTTGTTTTGTCACCACACTGTATGTGTGAAACTGGATTGGATTACACCAGATTAGTCCAGAGGTTGAATCATCTGTTTCATTGAGCAGATCTCGACAAGTTGTAAGTGCTATGCAAATTAATGGTTTCTTCAATTTAATGGAGTGATTTCTGATTATCCTTTTTGTCATCAGATTCCAGTTGCAGTGGTGTAGTGACCACATGTGACCCTGGTAGGTGCTATGCATCATGCTTATTCTAGACTATAACATTACCCCTTTAGGTATCCTCTTTTCCACGAGCCTCTTGCTCTCCAGGGATCCGCCCCCACCACACCCATGATATTAATGAACAGTCTTGTCTATTTCTGATTGTGCTCTGTGTATGCTTTGTTATACCGTTCTAACCATGTCAGTGTGTTTTCAATGGTTGGGATTATGGGACATCCACATACATTACACTTGTGTCACATTCCTATATATGTAAAACTAAACTAATGAGCCCTAGTTACTATGCAATAGATCAATACAGATCACATATTATAATTGTCAAACTGCGACTCGTCTTCACGTTTGCGAGCCTTGCATAGAGAGGCGTGCTGTTGAGGCACAGTAGTCTTCCAAACCTTGCATCACTTAGCTCCTGCGAGCCTCGCAAAGTGAGGCGAGCAGTTGAAGCATTGAAGCACGCGGGACTTAGGCTACAAGCACTTAGGAAACAAGGCATTGCATTAGGCTGCAACGAGGTTGCAAAAAAAGACACAATTAACGACCGAACTGCGGAAATAGAAAACACACAAAAAAAAAAAAACACACAATAAAAAAAATAAAAAAAAAACACTCACAGGAAATCTAGGAGTGAGGTTGTACGCAAATTTAAGCCAAGTTTGGCGAGTTTCGGCACTCGAAAATTGGCTAAGCGATAAACAAAATGGCGGCCAAAAAATAAATAAAACGAGGCTACACGACCCTGAAACGTGCAAAACACTGCCACACTATTACGAAGGACAGAAAATGCATGCAAACAACGTAAGACATACACTATCGTCGCCATTTCACAGCACTAACTTGTACATTACGCTTTTGAAATGGAGGTTCTCCCGCCTAAACAAACAATTTGCCCTCGCGCACACAGCCTATATACACTGCACATTTAGCACATTGCTGACACTTTCTCCTCAGATGAGCAACCGTCTCCCTGAACATTTTGCAAAATAAGCCAAGAAGATTGTTATCTTTTCAGGATATTGATTGCTGCATATTAAGTACAAATAGGTAACGGATATTAATTTATTAATTATAGTAAGGTATATTCATTTATTAATCTGCTCTTACTTCATGAATAATGCTCATTGGCTGACAGTGCCGGGACTCAAAGCAGTTCAATATTTAAATCACTTTATTATGCTCTGACACCTGATACATTTTCGCAAGCCTATACGCAGGACTAAATCACTCTATGCGACGGTGCTCATTGCACTGCGAGCAGTTGAAACATGCAGTGATCACCGTTGGCGGACCATAGGGCCGCAACTGCGAGCCTCGCAAAGGGAGGCGAACCACTGCCTCGCAAATCGAGGCGACACGCAGGACTTAGGGTTCAATGAGCACCAAAGGCGCAAGGCGAGCAGTTGAGGCACGAAGTAGACTCCCATTGTGTGCATTTCAGCATTTCAACACTTTTTTATTGCCCCGTCATTTTTGATGGGCAAGTCGCTAGTAACAATAATAATAGTCATAATAGCATTATAATCACATATAATAGTTGTCAAACTGTGAGTTGTCGTCATGCAAAGCGAGGGACGCAGTTCTGGCTGCAAATGCGGACCTCGCGAAGCCAAAAGCGCATTTGCGGAGGTGGAGGCTCTATGGCGCCTCACTTGCGGTAAAAAAAACAACCCAGAAAAGCAGGACTTTGAAAACAAAAACCACGCTGCAGGACAGCCAGGACGTCTGGGGGGTGAGGTTGCATGTGAATTAAAATCGAATTTAAGGGAGTTTCGCCACCTGTAAAAACAGCTAAGCGAGTAAAAAAATGGCAGCCGAAAAAAAATGAAAATATAAGAAAATAAGACACAGTAGAATTGAAGTACCAACACTTATAGGACAAAAAATGGAAACACACCAAATAATTTTATCATTCCTAAAATAATAAACCTTACTCCTAATAAGAATTAGAAATCACATTGAGTCACTTTATCAAACACACTGGAGGTAACCTATGGGACATAAAATATCTATGAAGCATAATTTTCCTCAATGTGTAATTTAGTGTTTGATTTAACTTTAGTGGAGCAATTATGGTTTGGAGAGAGTTTAAAGGACCACTGAAGTTCAAGCAAAAAAAAAAAAAAACAACCACACTTGTTTTTCAAGAATTTACCAAATTAACAATATTAGAAACTGTGTAAGTCACGGTCATAAAAAGATTTTTTAGGGGAAAATTTGAAGTTTTGAAGATTCTTTTTAGGAGTACAGGAATACCTTTTTTGTTTGTTACATCACATCCTGAGAGCTGGATGATGGGAGGAGGGAACATGCAGAAGTCCAAAGCTTTGTGTTTAATAACTGGCGAAGATTGAAAATGACACAACACCCCTTCCCTTCACTGTCCCAGACTGCTTGACTCAGGACATGCAATTACAACTATACATAAATGTATCACAGTTCCATACATAGTTAAGTAGGCCATCAAAAGTCAAGAATGCGGTTCATGTAAGATTACTAGATGCTAGATACCAACATCTAGGTGGAAACTGATCTGGCCTCAGGGTTGTCTCCATCAGTGAAAGAGTCATCTCAAAAGCACATAGGAAACAATCAAATCCTTTTCAGATACTATTTAAAAGGACCACTGACTCAACGTTTTAAAACAAATATTGTATTTTTCATTGTGCAGTGGTCCTTTAAACGATGGAAAAAGCATGAAATTAGAAGAGAATAAGAGGAGCATGCTATTGTTACAACAAAGGGAACAGCTGGGAGAATATTAGCAAATTCAGCTTTACATAAGAAGTGTACCCGAAAAATGATTGTATTTAGAAACAAAAAGGCTATGCACAATATCTCAGTAACCAGTTTATCAAACTCTACAAAAAGAACTACATCTGTTTTTAGAGTGACAGAATTAATATGGTTATTACATTTTCCACACCTCATTTTACTAGGACAAGCTGGGCCATTTAAGTTTTCTTCTTTGTAACCATTGGACTGGAAATAAAAATGAAAATGCCAGTAATGTTCCCCTAGATCTCAGCAGCTATTATGTAGTCGTCAATTGTTGTTATTTTTAAATCCCCAAAAATCATGGATTAGAATCAAGTGAATTCAGACAACACAATGTGCATTAGTTGAAGAGGACTTTGAGGACAATTCATGCATTACTCATCATAACAACAAGGTTAGAATGTATAATTATATGAAAAACAATTTTATGGCACCAAAATAAATTCACGACTGCAAAGTGTTTAACTGTATTATTCAATCATAAAGCGAGAGAAATATTTTCTCGTGAATGATAATTTGGCAAACACGTGTCCTTTCTCCAAAAATGGAACTTTATATTTTTTTATAAACACCTTAACCTATTATCAAAATTAACAGTAACCATTGTTACAGTACCAACTGTGTTGTTTTAGGAATAAGTACTAGTATTACATTCAGTATATTAAATGAAGATAATAATTACTTATTAAAGAATATGTGCCACATTATAAGCATCCTCAAAAATTGCTGTGATTGACATCATATGCAAAATGGTTAGAATGAAGACTAGATGGCATAGTCCTAGTAAGGTAAGTAGCGTGACAAAGTGATGCAAATCATTTTAGTCTGACATTGAGCAAAGCTATATGTCCAGTCCTGAACTAAAAGTGTTAAATGAGCTTCAGTATAAATCAGTAAGCCACATGAAATCATGTAGGAAGTGCTATAGAAGGTTTCATAAGTGGAGATACATAGAGAGCCAAACAGCAAGAGCACAGATTTTTGACCTACTACAAATGGATATGCCCAGAAACAAACTCTACCGAGAAAATGGTGGAAATATTGGTACTGGATTACTTTTGGAGAGGACTAGGTTTAGGTATGTGAGAATGGATAGGAAAGACATAGTGGCTCAGGTTCAAATACATCAAGCTATAAAAAGTCTCTCTGCAGAATCATATATAGAAGGATCCAACAAAAGTTGCCACATAATTCTATTAAGCTGACAAGAAAGAACCTGAAGGACAGAAGTCAGAGAAGATTTCAAACAGTTCAGAAGAAAAAATGAGTAATTACTGGAATATGGTCAAGTGTGAAGAGATGGGACACATTGCAGCCCAATGTCCTAATAACGATGAGCCAAAACAGTGCACTCTTGGAGTCAATGCTGCTCACTGTGACCTTGTTAATCTTGCAGGTACAGCTAAAGTAAAGCACCCATTTATCACTGAAGTCATAATAAACAGCCAGAAAATCAGTGGGCCGATTGACTCAGAAAGTACATGAAACATGAAAGTCATGAAAACCACATGGATTGAAGTACATGAAAACCCAAATAACTACCCCTGTAAAACCTAGTCTTCAATATTGTCTTGGGAAGACATTTCTGAATATTGAAAGTCTTCAAGAAGATGATCCATGGACATGTTGTAATGAATCCGGAATGGACATCTTTCCTCATGTAGATACCCAACTCCAGAGCAAAATAGATGCATCTCTATAGTCCCCCATCATGAATATGGTCTACCATGACATTGTTATTAAACTCTGAGTAATCATTAGAAACAAACCATACCACATACCTGAGGCAAAGAGGTAGAAAGTAAGGACAGATGTTAAAAAAAAAATCTTGACTTAAAGCTATTGACGACCCAGCAGTGAATGGTGTAGACCAACTGTTCTAGTACCCAAATCTGATGGTATAACTTGCTTTGTAGTGATTTCTGAAAGCTGAAGGAAGCATCCCACTTCGATGAGTATCCCATTCTGGGAGTGGATGAATTGGGAAAAGCCAGATTTCTCACGACTTTCGATTTGACCAAAGGATATTAGCAGGTTCCCCTAACCAAATAGGAAGAGAAAAACAGCCTTCTGTACTTCTGATGGCCTGTTCCAATGTAAGGTTTTATCGTTTGGCCTATATGGAGCCCTGGCAACATTTAAGAGACTTATGGGCACTCTTACAAGACCCCACTCTGAATATGCAGTTGCTTATTTGGATGACACTATAATTCATACCACAGATTGAGAGTCTTAAATAAAGTTGAAAAGATGTTGGAAACCCTGAAAAGAGATGGTCTGACAGCTAAATCAGCCAAGTGTGCACTTGGAATGGTGCAATGTATTTAGGATACACAGTAGGAAGAAGCTTGAATAAACCTCAGTTGAATAAAGTGGGTGTTATATGGACTTAGCCAAGGCTTTTGAAGAAGAAACAGGGACAATTTTTGTTTGTTGATAGCCGGTTTTGCCGGTCACAGCTCCTCTTAACGGATCTAGCCAAGACAAGTGCCCTGGTCACTGTGAACTGGACTTTCCAGGCTGAAAAGGTTTTGGATGAAGGTGTACCTTAGAGGCTCCAGATTATCAGAAACTATTTATACTGCGAACTGAAGCTTCTGAGGTTATATTAGGAGCTGTCCTGTCCAAGAGGTGCAGGGAGAGGAGTACCCTGTGATGTACCTCAGCACTTGGAAGAGATTTGACAAGCTGTATTGCAAGGAGAAGAGATCGGTTTGAAAGACGGACTAGAAGTCTGCAAATACTCAAAGAGACCAGGTACTGTTTAAAAAGACTGCACTATATAACCAAAGAGAGAAGTCTCTGTATATTGTTGAGAGATTAAGAAAGCACAATTAGTGCCAAGAGTACCCAGCGTGGAGAATTTGGGGAGAAGGGTGGGACAGTGCTCCACCAATTTGCTTGTCAGACATCACTAGTACAGAGCGTATGTGAAAAACCTTGGAGTGGAAGGAAAAACAGTATTGTGAAACAAAAAGTACTGTATAAGTACTGGGAAATTGGACTGTGTAATGAGACCAAGTTTTTCTTTACCTGAGAGCAGATTAGCTTCCCCAGGAATAGTCTGTTTATTGCTGAAAAACTAAAAAAATGTTTCTATTATTTAAAATTATAAAATTTCAATTGATCTCTTATAAGTCTCCATACAGTATCTATATAAGCCATAGGTCCCTAATGGCCCCACTACCTTTTGTAGTATTTCAGTTCCTGTCTTGATATAGCAGTCCGGACTCTTTATATGCTACATCTCCGAGTGATAGACACTGCAAACTTTGGAGACTGAGACAATATCTCAATAACTACTTTGAAAAGGCCAACTGAGATCAAAGCATATTTGCGAATAATGAGGAACATTATGGCTTCTGTTGTATTTTCTTGAATTTTCCTTAAGTTTGGGATAATTGGAAATTGAGGGAAGGCATATTAGGGTGTCTGTTTCTATTGTTTTTTTATGTAAAAATTGTCTACTAAAGAAGGTTTATACTTTCAAATGTTGTTCCAATGCTATCAAATCTATTACCGATTGCCCCATATTGTTTAGATTGACAATAAAACAATAAAACACCTGGTGCATAAAGAGTGGGTTTTTCTCTCTCCAAGAAATGTATTTCTGATCAAAGCCAGAATCTTGTCGGTTTGTGCTATTATTTATTTCAGAATAAATATAGTGAATCAGAATAGCAACTTCAGATATTTTGATTCAAAGTAGAAGATTTTTTTTTAATAGGTTGAATGGTAGGCAAAGAGGGCAAGTGTGGAGAGGGGGTGACTAAGAGAATAACAGGGTGTATGCATTATTACATCTTTTGTAGGGGAGTCCATGAAAGCTTTCCTCCTGGAAAGGGATTGCAAAGTAGTTGTTTATTTCACAAACAGTGAATGTGTGATAGAAGTGAATTATTAAAAAGGACCACTGTACCCTTAAAATAAAACATTGTTAAAATGAAAATACATGTATATCTATGCTTGATTTATGTTTAAACATTGAAATACTAATAGTTTGAATTTCAAGCTCTTACATTTATCAAATTATGCCTGTCACTCTGTGCTGTCTAGCTTTGCCCCTTTTGCACAATTAGAGGCAGAGCTGTAGCAGACTGCCTGCTGTGTGCTCTGATGTCCGACTAGAGTAAATATGAGGCCTGATCTATACCAGTCATATACAGAGCACATATACATTTTCTTTAATAGAACCTGCGCCTACTCAAGTAAACAACATGACTTGACTTTTGTTCAAAGTTTGTGACTTCAGCAAAATATGTATCACCTTTGCTTAGAAGATAATATTCATCCTGTACCATTTACCTTAACTTGGGAGAACATGTTGTGCCCCGTTACTATGAGTTTCCTAAAATATTTTTTTCTAAAGTGACCTCTTTTTGGAAGAAACATACTTTTATATATACATATGTTAAAAAGGGAGTTTGTCACCACAAAATCAAGTTGTTTTAGGTTACTTTTAAAAAGAGCATGAAAATCTGTCTATATGTTGTGTTATTTTTTTCTAAGGAGAATCAGTCCTGGGAAACTCTACATTGTTGTTGCTCCATTTATGTGCAAATCAGCATTCCATGCATATTAATTAGCTGCTTTGATATGCTATTTAGGATTACAGTCTGCTTGCCTGTCTCTGTAGTGGCCAAAATAATGACCTGCAATGCTATCTGCCAGTTAGACTCCTCTTCCACACGTATTAAGCACTCTAAGCCGCACATTACCATAAAGTGGCAATAAAATCTATGCTTAACATTTCAGAAAGAATTTATTGTAGTTAGTACAATGTACAGCCGGTGTTTAATGCTCTTTATTATCATAATCCTTTATTTGTAAAGTGACAACATATTATGTAGCGATATACAAGGATAAAAGTACAAGTTGAAAATAATATTAACACAATGCAAAAAAATGAAGTGCTCTGACTTAGAGTTTAAAATGAAATCAACTTCCTTTTGTATTGACAGAATGTAAGAACCAGCATCTGCTGGCCAATGGTTGCAAAACAAAGTTCTTCATGCCATGACATTACCTCTAAATAAATTCCTACTACTCCTTCTACTTCAGGAAATATTTATTTTTTTAGAATTTTTATTTCCACTCCAAGGGAAACAACCTTGTTATAATCTACTGAGGATTTGGCTATTGCAAGTTACTCCTTCCATAATACAATGTTTTCCTTTTATTGTTGTGTCATTCCATCATGTCTAACTCTCCATGACCCTATGGAGTGCAGCATGCCAGGCACATCTGTCAGCCACTGCCCCTCAGACCTCCACCAAGCTCATGTTCATTGCTCCAATGACGTCATCTGTCCATCTCTGCCTCGTCCCCTTCTTCATGTGCCTTTAATATTTGCCAGCATTTGAACTTCTCTAGGGAATTTTGTCATGACCCAGGAGTAAGGGGGACCATGTACACCCCCAAAGCCTCCTGCTTACAGGAGCACTCCTGGACGGTGATAATTTGGGTATCTCGGCATTCAACAGGCTTTTCCAGGCCAGGAACCAGCTCAGGACCTCAGGAACAGGAATATATGTAAATCCCTTCAGATTGGGATCTAGCAGGAACACAGAAGACAAAAAGCAGGCCTGTCACTGCTTCCATTTCTTCCACATCTATTTGACAGGAACAGTGATAGCCACTTACCATGATCTTCATATTTTTAATGACGAACAGCCGACCAGCTTTTTGCACTCTCAACCGTATTTTCCTACACCATCTGGGGGGAATACTGGATAATCTGTGAGTAGCCTAGGAAGAACAAAAAGTCCAGAGGGAAAATATTGTACAGTATGACCAGGGTCTGAAAAACAGAAATTCTCAAATTATCCCACTTTTCAAAGAATATGTGGAAAGAGCACTACAAAACGTACTACAATTGTGAAACCCAGGTCCAAAAATGTCAAATATGTGACAGGGAAACAGTAATAGTACCTAGAGTTGCAATTAAGCTCCTGGCCAAATGGTAGCAAACCTATAAAGTGAAGTAAGCCATTGGAGAAGTGAGCTACAAGGTCAAGCAGGGATAAATCTGTTGAAAGCCTGACATTAGAAAGAGGTAGAATATGAGGTTTGTTGATATTTCTTCCAGCAATATTGATTCCAGCTTTGGGTTCATCCAGCTCGGCTTTGGAATTGGAGCACTCTATGGCACTGCCTTATTGGCCATTGGCATGTAGACTGACCTTTTCCAGTCTTTTGGCCGCTGTTGAGTTTTCCAAATTTGTTAACATAAGGAAAACAACATTTTTCATAGCATCATTTTGTAGGATTTTGAAAACTCCTGCAGCCTTGTTATCAGCAAGACATCCAAGGGCCCATCTCACTTTACTCTCCAAGATGTTTGGCTCCAGCTCATCGGACAACCTATTGAAGTCATGACTGCTGTTAAGATCCTTCCTGTATAGGTATCCAGTTGCATTTCTGCTGAACCCTCCCTAGGAATTCTCAACAAAGTAGCGGCCATTTGTGATGTTTTTGTCCCACCCCAAAAAAAAAAAAAAATTGCAGGGCTTGTTAACCTGCAAGTTGTGTGCTTGGGAATGCCATGTGTCTCTTTCCAACATCTCCCCCTGCCCCTGTGTTACATGCTCAATGACATTTGTGTTATTGGCAAAGCCCTGCCTGCCTGGTGTTATTTGTGTAACTGTACTGTCCTTGCCGTCGTGTTTTTTTCTAAGTTCCACGTGGCTGGCTTTACTCAGCCTCGTTTTCATCCGGTTTCAAATTTTTTAAGTTTTTCGTTGAAAAACAGCAAATATGGGTCAAATTTGCTTGCAACTTCATTCTCAGGCTTTCTGCCTCTCCTCCTGTGCAGTGTGTGATTTTTTTTATTATTATTTTGCTTGTTTTTTAGAGTTTCTCGAGTTACACGCTTGAAGTTTGGCCATTAAATTTGCCACTGACCGCGAGAAGCACAGTTTTCCAAGTGCTACGTTTTCCATCAGCGTCCCGCGTGCCTCAACTGCTTCCCTCGCTTCGCCTTTGACGCTCATTGCAGCCTAAGTCCTGCCTGCTTCAACGGCTCGCCTCGCTTTGTTACGAACATCGCAAAGATACAACTATATATGTTATTTCCAAGGTATAAGGTTAACGTTCTTATGATGCTTCTTGCAGCAGAGTGGTCAGTTCTGAAGAACCCAGATATGTGCTTGGGATTGTAAGCCCCAATTTGCACATATAGGCAATCTCTGAATGCATTACAAGGTCACTTATACAAAATGATCATTGCTCATTTTCAGTAAGAAGTGTATTCATTCCTGTCATTATTAGTTATAACATTACCTCTGGCATTTGCATCTATGCTTCATGTATCCTTTATCTTTTATTAGCTAGAACATTTGGACTTGCTTCATTATGCAGTTTTTTAGCCAACATTGTTTGCATCAACTGCATTTTTTGACAAAGTGTGTTTAAGGGATAAATGTTCTAATTAACAAAACCAACACAAAGTAATGAATGAAAACGTCAACTGTTCCACTTGACATAACCCAAGAGGCATACAATTTATGATACATGTGCATATGGAATATAATATATATTATACTGTAATACAATGTTGAAGGGTATTAAAGACAAGGACTCCTTACTCGCTGAGCCAAGTGAAATCAGTTACACCTAAATATGATGCTCAAGAAGGTCAAAATGCAAGTGAAGGTTTAGCAGTTTCTTATGTACAATGGAGAATGATGTGACATTTTGGCACTAACCATCTTTTTTTAACTGAACCACACTGATAGCCTACATGATATTTCAGTGTATGACACAGCCAAGTGAGATGATATCCACAGAAAAAACAAAAATCCTTATTAATAACACAAAATCCATTTCACTCTTATCAGGCCCAATTGGTGGCAGAGGATCTGTCCATGGTCTGCCCTGGTACAAGTGTGTATTTAGATTTACCTGCAGACAAACCTAGACCAGTTAGGGGGGAAAAAAAATAGGACAGACTTCTAGGCAGATTCTCGCCCACTTTCATGGCCACCAAATAGGGAGTATTAAAGTATTTTCTTCAAATGCCGATTTATATTGCTAATTGGTTATTAAATATCAAATTAAACCCAACTGTATGATCACTATAGTGGCCCTTCAGTATTAGATACATAAAATGAGATATCCGATTCTCTTCCCACAACCTCCTCTCAGCACTGGCTTGAATCCAGCAAATGTCCAAGCTGCTATCTCTGCTTAACTATACCTCTACAACTTGTCACTGATGCAGGATTTCCATTAAAACAGTAAATCAGCACAAAACTTCAAGCGCTTTCATTTCTCAAGGTTAATAGCATGTTTTTTAAGGAGATAATGTTGTAAAAAGAAAAAAAATCAGTAAACTGATGCTGTAGAAGAGAGTTTTATATTACATTTATTTAAACCAAATATTAGTGGCATTTTTTTTTTAAATACATTTTCTGTGATTTTTCAAATAATTATATTTTTGTCTCGACCCAAGAGAAAAACGACTTAAGTAATTTTTTTGCTGACTGTTTTAGCTTTAAAAAAAAAAGAAATGCTAATTCAGCAAGTGGAGAAAGTCAAAGCCTCTGTAAACATGTTTTAAAGCTGTAAATGTCTGTCCAGATTACATTTGCTCAAATGAGAGTAAAAGCAAAATGGAACAGATAAAACTTTAGTCAGATGGCAAACAAATCCCAGACAAAAAAATATGGGTTAACTAAAGATGGATGAATCGGATTAAACATTATGATAACTAATATTGTATCTTTACTACTGGATATAGTGGGGTATAACAGAATTGGCTCTATCATTATAGTATGAGCTATATAGTTGAGAGAACTTGGAGATACCCCCAGTTCCGATGAGAATATATATATATATATATATATATATATATATATATATATATATATATATCTTGCTAAACTCTGTTCCTTGATTGCCAATATTACACAATATGCTACCAGATAGCTTGCTTGAATACAGACAGATCAATCATGATGCCAAAGAAGAAAAAATGCCAAAATATGGTTTTGAGATAATTGAGGACTAGAGTAGGACAACATTGCTATATACACTTAATTTTAATTTGGAGAGCCTTGGAGTAAACATGGAGGTATCTCTCCAAGTTGAAATACAGATTAGCTTAAGTCTGAACACAAATGTTATATAAAAAATAAAAAAATCATCATGAATAGAAGCTGGAAAAACTTGCCCTCTACTATTATTATCGTTTATTTGTAGCGCAACAACATATTCCGTAGTGCCATACATGCGTTGTGATCAAGGCAAAACAATAGTAATATTGCAAAGGAGGTCTTTGAGCTTAGAATCCAGTGTCCATAGTGCATATAAATGTGTGATATGCAAGTGATGCATTTATACAATGTTATGTTAAAAATACATTAAAAGTTTATGATTTCTTATAGGAGACCCAGTTTACTGTATGCAAGTAATTCAATACTATAGTAAAATTGTGTGAAATTGCAGTATCTTCCTTGATAAGCAATCTAAAACTGTGCGAGGCAAAGGACGTTTGTTACATGCGATTTAGCTTTGAGGAAAATAGTCCAATGCGTACATGTTTTTATTGGAAATATATCAGTATTTTAATGCACCTTGGAGTGAAATGAAAAAACACTGATGGAGCAGGGACATAACGGGTAGTTACTATGGGTTTATATGATATTTAATAATTGTAATGAACTGGGAAAACTGACTGGTACTTAAAAAAGGTATTGTGTAATTACAAGGGGTCTCTCTGGAAAACGGTAATAATAATAATAATAATAAAATGTACAAGGTAGAATGAACGGAAGCTGGAAAGATTGTCACTGTTTATCATTGTTCTCTTGATCACAAAGTTTTGTGTGTATTATTGACAGCTAAGGGTATAATGGAGAAATTAGCTACTAAGCCTTTATAATGACATGGAGCCCTAATGCATTTAAATGAGCATGTTATAAAAACATTACAAAATTATTTTTGGGCAAAACTTGTTCAAACTTCTTTGAAACAAACACAAGAGCACAGAGCATAATGTGGTATATAAGCCTCTTTGACTATGTTGCTGCTCACTGGCAAGTTCACCACAGCACTTAAACATTTGAATCAGTATATTGTGCTCCAAGCCCCTCATTTGAAAGAAAAATAAATTTAAAAAAATTCCAAATTCCCTCTTCCAAAAAAAAAATTCAAAAAAATTACAATGTCCCTTTAATACATTTCTCATTTTTTGTATCCAAAAGTTGTTTTTTTTGTACTTCGTGTTATTATATAAGTTTAATGTGTAAAAAATGAATTAAGCTTTATTTGCCAAGAGAATCAAATTTTTTACCAATGCTTATTAAACAGTCACCACAAGGAAAATGTTAATTTTGTCATTAAAGAACTCTTTATAAATAATAAAACATATTGTAAGCCCCTCCTTGCAATTTCTTTTCATGTTGCTGACAAATAGCTGTAAGCTTCTTTTCTGATTTTCACATAGGACTCAAAAAGCAAACCACTACATATCATGGTTACAATCTCCTATCGTTTGCTGTTTTAACAACTGCTCCAATCATTACCACAAGGCAGATTGTCAAGGTTTTATTGCTCATTAAGGTTTAATTGCTCAATGTACACGTAAAAGAAACAGTCAGTTTCAAGAAAGGTTGAAGTTTAAGTAGAACCCCTTCTATGGGTAAACGCTCAAGAATCTTAATGCATTACCTTAGATTAAAATATTAACATTTTAATATTAATGATTATTAAGTATTATCCCATATGTATTATTAGTATAAGTTTATTGCTTATGTTTCTGCATGTAATATTTGGTACCATCATTTATTTAACTTGTCAGTATTTATAAAATACTCTGCATCACTGCATTGCCATGAGTCGAAAAAAACTCTGTTATATTATGATATGTATTTTAAAAAAATGTTAAAACATATAGTACATTTATCACATATATTCCTTTGACCTATCAATGTGGTTAAGAATCTTGTTTAAGACGGCGCTGATTTGAGCAGTGACCTTAAAGGCATACATATGTTTTCTGAATTATGAGTACATATGATAAAGAATCAATTGTGTATGCAAACATTTTTTATGCATGAAAAAAATATCAAAACATACATTTAAAAACACTTACCTTTAAGTTAGCAAAATGTCTTGTAATTCCTGACAGTTGAAAAACAGGGTTAACACCCTCGCCAAACCCAGGTTTAATCAGCATTATTTTGAAAAATTGTTTTGGCCAATCAGGAGGAAACAAAGGCTGAAACATTTGGGGTTGTTGTCTATGCTGCAAAGCAGCCTGTGATATCTAGTCAGAAAGTACTATTTACTTGTATGTAAGTCTAACATGTGCCAATCTGTGCAGCACATTAACACCACATTACACATGGTGTTTACATTTCCCACAAGGAGACAGGTAGAGAGAAATAAGATGTGACCCCAGCTACCAGCTGTGACTGGCAGCATTTCCTCCTAGAAGTCACAACCTGTACCAACTGTTATGTAACCCCCTAGGTTTGTTCAATTCCAGATAGCAGTATCCAGCATATAAATATGTAAGTAAATTCAACTATTAAATATAATACATATTTTTCTACTAATCAGTGACTGTTTTTTAGGAAACATTTGAAACCCAGAAGCTTTCATATCCCTTTACGGTGGAGAAGATATGAGGAGTAGGAGGCAATGAAATTAAGGTATAGATGTGGTTGCAGAATATGTCTGGTTAGTGAAACAGTGATATATTTAAATGCATATTTAACTTTAATGGATTATTATACATCTGATAGAGGAGGATCAGTAGTGTATAAAAACATGTTTCCCATGCAAAAATCCCCAAATAAACATGATTATAATTATTACAGTTGATTTTTCTGAGTTAACACCCCTAGAAATACCTGCTACAATTAGCATACAATTCATAATTCTGTTTGGCCAATCACAGGCAGCCAATACATTGTATCAATCTGTAATAGTAGATTGTACAGGAAGACATCATGCACCATGTAGTTCCCTGCACAAGGTAGCAATGAGGAGTCCAGACTTTGCTCTGTGGATCTCTGCATTGTTTCTGCTGTTGGTTTGAAGGTTAGTAAAGGGTTAAAATATGTACCCAAATCCAATGTTCCTATTGGTAGATTCATGGTGCCTATATAAACAGCTAGGTGGTGTGGAAAGTTTTATTTTTAAATAAAATAAATATGTATGTATGTATATAGAATAACTCAATGCTATGTGTGTTTCTGATATAAGCAGAATGTGATAGATTAGAAAAAAAAAAAGAAAAAAAAAGATAAAAACAGGGAAACCTAGCTATACCTTTAATGGAAAGGGGTAATTCAGATGCTTGATTAAATTTACATAGGAGCAATATTATACCATTTTAGAAATTTTACATTTCAGGTTAATTCTATGGACAAGAGAGCTGATGATGAAAGAAAGACATCACAAGAGGAGAAATCAGCCTGGGTGTTATTGGTAGAGGTTATTGACAACATAGTAAAAGGAACATGGAAATATTGTTTTCCTGGCTGCATCTGAAAGAGGGTATTTGATAATGCTCCACAGTGTGTTTTCTTTTTTTCATATAAAAGTATTAGAGTACAAGAACTTTAGACGTTTAACCACTCATGGTGGTTTGGCCCTTGCCATCCAGTGAGATCTACAAACTAAAGGATGCTCCCTGTATTTTCTATTAAGCTTAAACAGAATTTGCTTAATATTTTTCATGTAAAATAACTTTTGTAATGTTTAAAACATGCTCTTTTAAACGTCTTGAAGAAAATAATTGTGTCCCATAGCAAGTGGTATGGAGAAAGAGGAGTAGAAGACAGACTGAATCTTGTGAGAAACCGGAGCTTATGTCGCCTTCGAGAAGGAGAGAGATGGAACGATAGATATGAGGTGACCCAGAAGAAAGCTGTATCATATAGGCCAGTATAGGAGATTATATCTTGAAAAGGAAGTGGTCAATATCATCAAAAGCAGGAACTTGGTTCAATAATTATTTGAACGTGATTAGTTTTTGAGCACAATACTGTACTATATTATGGAGAAAAAAAAACAACAATTTATTAATAGTTACATAGTAATTGAGATTTAAAAAATACTTTTAGTCCGTCAAGTTCAGCCATTTTAGATCCCCTCTGATCTGCAATTTGCACATTAATTGTTGCTAATTAACATACATTTTGAAACCGGAAAATAAAAATCCAGCCTTGCTGTCTACTTCTTCCCCCAGGAATATCCAGCCTCCACATGTCCTTTCTCTGCACATCACAGCTGGAACATCTGTATCACTAAATAACAGTACTCAGGACGCATTTGCACACTGAACGGTTTTAAATTAGCTTTCTACTAATGACACATTAGAATAGTTTGCAAAGACGCCTTCAGCATTAAAGGCTGCATAGTTTTCTTTTTTTTGCACAATTTTTGTTTGAAAAGGTATTATATTGTAAAAATATTCAGCGCTTTTAAGAGTTCAGTTCTTTAACCTAGAATATTGTAATGACTAATATAATAACTGGTCCTTTTTATCATGATGAAAAGATATTAGTCATGAAAAGCTATCAGTTGGAGGGAAAAAAATGTTATATCTGGTTTGTAACAGTTTAATTGTATCACTGAATTCCGTCACATTGTCTACTGGGATCATTTATATTCTATGTGAATTTGAGACGTCTACAGTATATTGCACCTGGTCTTCCAAAAGATAAGTGGGCTGCTAAGCACACTCAGTGGGCCCGATTCAATTGCCCAATTCATACATTTATACACACTTAAAATCACTCCTAATGGGGGGGCGGAGCTGACGTCTGAGGAAGCCAGACGTGTTTTCCTGAGCTCCGTGCTGAGCTCCGTTTAGGGCCTGTTATTTTGCCCTGGAGCGGCTTCTTGGGCCCTTCTCACCTCCAAGGGCACTACTGGGGGTTTCCCCCATCCCCCGGGGGGAGACTGGGAGCTATCTGGGTGGCCCAGCAGCACAAGAGATCTCCGTCCGCGGGGCGCCATCTGAGGCCCCAGAAGACATCGGGGCTCTCCTTTTCAGCTCCTGGGCTGGTGCTGGAGTGGATCCCGGTGGCGGCTGGATCCGGCCGGGATCCCAGAGTGACCTCTCTGGCCAGAGTGAGGCCGCCGAAGACGGGGCAGAAAAGCCCGCGAAATGCGGCCGCCATCTTGCGGGGCCGCCATCTTAGAACGTTGCAGGTAGGGGGGACATTCCCCGGAGGGTTGTGACTCCCCAGGGGGGCCCCAGGAGCATTAATACCATCCCCAAATGAGGGAGCAGTGTCCCCACAGCTAGTAGTGGGTGTTTAGCTTTCACCACAAAGAACTGTGGCTGCATTTAATATCAGAGGCATAGTGGGGCAGGAGGAGGAAGTTGCCTGCATCTCTCCCAGTCTGCAAGGCACACAAGGATCTACTTACTGTTATATCCCCGCGCAATCCTGGGATCTGGAGTTAAGGTGGTGTGAGTCAACTCTTTAAGCTACCCATGCAGGACTGAGATTTTGATATAGAGACTTACCCCGCAGCATTGCCAGAGACTGAATTGCATATTATTTTGGAGCCTTGTGGGGGTACCTGGCTTCAGAAACTGACACTCTCTTAAAGGCACTTTTTTGGATCATTTCTGCATCTAACAAAGATACTGTGCCTACCTAGACTTGAAACCTGTGCTTTCACTGTCAGTTGCATGGTCTGTGTCAATTTCTTACAACATCAGCACACATGCTGCCACCCTGTGGACGTTTACAATACTGCAGATCATCATTGGCCTTATGCGAATAATGTAAGAGTGGAAGTCTCCCTGCCATCCATTGCTGCTTACTGTCTGTACTGCTCTATTCTACGGCTAAGTTCTACTTAACGGGGCTCCTGTCAACGAAAGCAGACAGATTATCTGAAGAGGGTACAATTGTTTGTGCCACTCGTCTACCAAAGGATCACTCTTTGTTTGGCCGGATTTCCAAAGGCCTCCCCAGAGCTCCGGCTGGGGACTACACTCTAATTATGGAATAAAGAGACGAATGGGGAATTGGCCTGGCAGCACAGCTATCATCTACCTCAACTCAGCTTTATAATCTGGACAAACTCTACAATTTTGGCCAGCGGTCTCTCACTCAGACCACTTGGGGCATAGCTTCCCCTTATCCTATACCAAGCTGTTTTCATAACGGACTCTTTGCTGACTTCTGCGGCCCGTACTCCAACATGCCGAAACCCAAAAGAACTGCTTCTGTGAAGGGCATAAGGGAGCACTTTACACCTAAAACTCCCAGATGCTCCCCCCCTGCGGAGTCCGCCTCAGAGCATTCGGATGGCTCAGACAGGGAAGGTACTCCTGACACCCCTAGCCGATATATGGACCTTTCGGCCAGGTCAGTGGCTACTATTGAACGGCTCCTGGCAAAAGCTATTGATCCTCTAAGACAAGATTTGAAGGACCTGGGACAACGCACTCAAATATTGGAGGACTCGTCGGATCGGATGGCCGAGGCGCAAGAAAGAGACCGATCCTCTATTGCTCAAAACTCCATTCACATCTCTGACCTCACGGATAAGATAGAGGATCTGGAGAACCGGTCCCGCCGACACAATGTCCGCATCCGTGGTATACCGAGAGCGATTCAGGACCTGTCTGGCTACCTGAGGGATACAATCCCCATAATCCTCCCTAATCAGCCCGAAAGTGTGTGGGAGATTGAGCGGGCCCATAGAGCCTTGGGTGGCATGAGGAGCTTGGAGGCCCCCAAGGATGTTATTGTTAGATTTTTAAGGCAGCAGACCAGAGATCTTTTGCTATCGGCCACCAGAAAGCTGCATACCATCAAGGGGCCGGATGACTCAATCCTGCAGTTTTATGCGGACCTCTGCCCGGATACCCTGCATAAGCGGAGACTTATGAAACCGGCTGTTACCATTCTTATTCAGCACAGGATCCAGTACCGGTGGAACTTTCCGTTTGCTCTGACTTTCACCTATCATGGCAAGACTTATACCACCCGCTTTTTGGAAGACTGTCTAGATGTATTGCAGAGATTACAGCTATGCCCGAAGCCCACGACAGCTGCAAATCAAGAGCACCTTGTTTCGCCTATCCCTAAGAGGCAGCAGACCTCAAAGCCATCACAAGTTCATGGCAAACAAGTCCCTATCTTGGAGGGGCCCAGTGGCTTTCGGGACTATATAGGCGATCTGCAAGACAAGCGCTTAGTATCCTCAGCGGATTCTGGACTCTCGGCCTCTTCAAAGTTGGGACCGCGACCTGAGAGGCCTCCTACCTAGCTGGACTTTGATAATATTTTGCTGAGTATTTGATGTTCACTTTTCTTTGTTTATAATCCAGATAGAATGTTGATAGCATATTTCGCACTATTGCCATTTAGAATTAATATAGTTTGCCAGACTAGTTTCCCACATTACGTGGATTTGTCTTTTACTTTATTTACTATAAATAGAGATAGAAGGGCTTGTGTAGTCAAATGTTTTATACTTATTCTGCTATATGCTTGAAATTACAGTTTGAAGTTTAGTTGTACTGTAAACTTGTTGTTTTCCTGCTCTGTTTTTTTTATTTATTTATTTCTTTTTCTTATTTTTGTGTTTCTTGTTTCTGTTCTATTATTGGCTTGTTTGCTTTATCCCGGATTTATCTACCTCTCCGATATTAACCTGCTTTTCTCCCTTTCCATTGCTCTCAGCCCTCTTGATAAAAGTGAGATTTCTCCGCCGCCAACAGCATACCCGCTGGGACTTCTGTCTGCTCTCCGGGCTCCTCCACTCCTCGCCATTCACTTGCTCAGCTATTAGGTAAGGTTGCATACACCTACACTCCCGATTTTTTAATGGCTACTTCTAAATACACCATAGTGACCCACAATGTGAAGGGCTTCAATTCCCCCTTTAAAAGGAGGAAGGCCTTTGCATTCTACAAAAAATATACTCCCTCGGTCATTTTCATGCAGGAGACCCATTTTTCCCTTGGCAACAAACCTAAATTCCTACATAAGGATTACCCTACCTATTATCTAGCCTCTCTCCCCACTAAGAGAGCTGGCTGTGCAATTTTGCTGCATAGGACCTTCCCCTTCCAGGTAGAATCCACTCGGGTAGACGGGGATGGCAATTACGTTATGGCAACTGGGACTATAAGAGGGGAAAGAATGACGCTGCTATCTCTGTATTCTCCTACGAACTCCCCCTACTCTGTTCTCATAGACCTGTTGAAAAAACTAGAGGCTCAGGATTTGGGGAAATTGATTATTGGGGGGGACCTTAACCTGACCTTAGACCCGACACTTGACAGATCTGGAAAACCGACCAACAGATTTCCCAACAAGACTAATCAGATTAAGTCCTTACTGAACGGTTTGGGGTTAGTTGATGCCTGGCGGGGTAAGCATCCGGACAAGAGAGAGTACACTTTCTACTCCCAGACTCACCTGACATACTCTAGAATTGACGCTCTACTTATCACTTCCTCATTGTACGACTCTACCATAAACTCTGAGATAGTCCCTTGCCCCTGGTCAGACCATGCTCTGGTACTAGTTGAGCTGGATCTGGGTCCTAATCCTCGACTCCCCTATAAATGGGTGCTGAACGAATTCCTTCTGTCTAATCCGAGTAGTGTGGATTCCATATCCAAGGACATACAGCTGTTTTTTGAGACTAATGACACCCCCGAAACTGGGGCTGGATGGCTTTGGGCCGCCCATAAGGCTTTTGTTAGAGGAACTTGCATTAAGCTGTCCTCTATACATAAGAAACTTCTTAGGCAGAAGGAGACAGAGCTTTCTACCTCATTAAAGAGGTTAGAGGAGAAAAACCAACAGTGCCCCTCTCTTCAGGGGCGTAAATTGATTGACCAGACTAGGCTTGAGCTGGACGCTATTTTGTCCCATCAAACTGAACGGGCTATGAGAAAAATGAAGCACCTCTATTACTGGAAGGCAAACAAACCTGACTCCCTTTTGGCTAAAAGACTAAACAATAAATTCTCCCAACCCAGAACCACCCAAATTAGGATACCTGGCGGTCAAATCTCCTACAGCCCCAATGATATCCAAAAAACGTTTCAAAATTATTACCAAAAAATATACTCCTCGCAACCCCACTGCAGTGGATCAGATATAGACTCCTTTCTAAATTCATGCGACCTCCCTAAAATACCGGATTATCAACTGGATGATTTGAATTTAGAAATAACACAGGAGGAGGTTAAATTTACCATCCAGAATCTTAAGTTGGGCAAATCCCCAGGACCGGATGGCTTTACTAACTTGTATTATAAAAAATTTGAACCTCTTCTTACCCCCCACTTGACATCTCTTTTTAATGCCGTATTAAACGGAGAGTCTATGCCCCCGGAGCTAAACCGGGCTGATTTGGTGATTTTCCCAAAAGATGGCAGGGACCCTTTAGAGGTGAAAAATTATCGCCCTATATCCCTAATCAATGGGGATGTAAAAATCTTGGCGAAAATTATGGCCACCCGCATCTCTAAATTTCTACCCGATTTGATCCATAAGGACCAGACTGGGTTTGTTCCCTTTAGAGAGGCCGGGGACAATGTTAGGAGGGTCATGAACGCACAGTTCATGGCTCAGAAGTCTAATCTACCAGTCTGTCTCTTAGCTTTAGATATAGAGAAAGCTTTTGACACAGTAGAATGGCCATATTTATATAAGATTCTGGACAAATTTGGATTCAAGGGACGCTTTATTAATTTACTTAAGAGATATTATGA
This sequence comes from Discoglossus pictus, assembly GCA_027410445.1. Taxonomy (NCBI): domain Eukaryota; kingdom Metazoa; phylum Chordata; class Amphibia; order Anura; family Alytidae; genus Discoglossus; species Discoglossus pictus. The sequence goes on along the minus strand of CM050163.1, from coordinate 91,344,387 downwards.
CTCCCCAGCAGCCAATCTAAAACTCCCAGGGGAGCACAAAGTCGACATCCACATTCAAAGAGGAACCAGGCAAGGGTGTCCGCTCTCCCCACTGTTATTCGCTCTTGCCATAGAACCCCTTGCGCAAGCAATTAGAGCCAACCCAGTCATCCAGGGGGTACAGGTAGGCCTCCAGCATTTCAAATGCTCTTTATTTGCGGATGACATGCTTTGCACCCTGACCAATCCCCTTTCATCCATACCTGCACTCATGTCCACTGTCCAGGACTTTGGCAAAATCTCGGGTCTCAAGCTGAATGTTGAGAAGACTGAGGCGATGGGGATCAGATTGCCGCAGGGGGAGATTGACATCCTCAAAGCTAATCACCAGTTTATTTGGCCCGCACAGTCTATAAAATACTTAGGTGTTAGACTTACCTCCAAGTTTGGGGATATGTACGGGGCAAATTTTCCTCCCTTGTATAGATCTCTGACATTGGATATGCAGAAATGGAGGAGCTTTAAGATTTCATGGACAGGCCGCATTGCGGCTGTGAAAATGAATATCTTACCTAAATTACTATACTTATTTAGATCCCTTCCTATCCCTCTCTCCCTTAAAGACCTAGACAAATTCCAGAATAGCATTTCCCGGTTCATTTGGGACGATAAACGCCCTCGCATTCCCAGGCAGGTGATGTTTCGCTCCAAGAATAGAGGGGGCCTCGCGACTCCGAATTTAAGACTTTATCTTAAAGCTGCACACCTGGCTCCTTTGCCTAGAGCCCACTCTACGAAACACCATCCATCTTGGGTCTTTATGGAAAATTATCAAATGTTCCCACATAGTTGGGATAAGTTGGTTTGGATGCCTGAGGACTCTGCCCCTTTCATAACTCATCAAAACCCCATGATCTCCTTGACGCTCCAGGCCTGGAGATGGGCTAGATCTAGGCATCGACTTAGCACGGAATTATCACCCCTTCTATCAGTTATGTCTTTCCCTCAAATTCTAGCAGATTCAAGCTCTATGTCTAGATTTTGGTGGACCTCCAGACGCCTGGATCGCATAGGGAACTGGTTCGCCAATGACAAACTACTGACCTATGACCAATTTTGCACGACTCACGACTTGCCAACTACAGAACTCTACAATTACTTAAAAATTAGAAGTTGGGTTACCAAGATGGTTAAGGATTCCGGGCCCCCCAGAGCCTCCTGGCTATCAGTTATCTGTAAAAATCTCCCACTGGCCAAGGGTAATCTGAGTTCTTTGTATAGCACCTTTCTGGGCACTTCGGGGGGCCAGAAACCCAAGTTTATGCTGCATTGGGAAAAGGATCTGGGGGTGGAGTGGGACTGGGACAAATGGACTGAATCTTGCTCCAATCTTTCAAAAGGATCACTTAATTCGGCTTTATTAGAAACATCAATCAAAGTTTTACATAGGGCCTACTGTACTCCCGATAAAATGCAGAAGTTTAGGCCACAGGAGAGTAACAAATGCTTTAGGGGATGCCAGGATGTGGGGGACCATATTCATGTTTGGTGGGCCTGTCCACGTGCCCAGAATCTCTGGGAACGATTGACCCGTTTAGCCTCCACGCTTTTTCATAAAGAAGTAGTTCCTTCAATTGAATCCTGTTTACTGGGGGTCCATATTAAAAACTTGTCGCAATCCCAGAACAAGTTGTTTCAAATAATGGCATTGGCTTCAAAGATTCACATAGCTAGTAGATGGAAGGACATGAATCTAAACTTTCAAGAGGTAATTAAGAAGATCAACTATTTGCTTATTAATGAGAGGCTAACTCATATTGTTTTAGATAGGATGCCCCAATTTCAGATAGTTTGGGACCCTTGGATAACATCCTCCTTTAGCGTTTCCCTAGTATAATGCCTGTATTTGCTTGAAGCGATTCTGAGGAGTGGACTGGAGTGGGGGAGCTTTGGAGACCTTTCAGAGGGGCTGGATGGCGGGAAGGATCTGAGGTAAGAGGGAGAAATAAGCCGGGACTGCTTTGTGGCCGCCATGAGGGGCCAATGATTCTTCTATTTAGTTTATATATATATATATATATATATATATATATATTTTTTTTTTTTTTTTTTCTCTCTCTCTCTCTCTTATCTGGGGTATGGTATATGATAGTTTAGTTAATATAGATAGGTAATACATCTTATATTGTATACTCCTATCGATTGTGTACTCTAGAAGTTAATTGGCTCATTTTGCCTTGTATTTTTTATATGGTTGGAAAAACCAGCCTAGACATTAGAACATTTTCTCACTAAAAATTAAAAAAAACAAGAAGGTTTAGTCAGTTAAATGCTGCAAAATGATAATTTTATGTTTAGAGGACTTGATAAAACTGACATTTATGACTGTTAAGAATGTTTTATTTATGTTTGGATTTTGCATACCTTCTAATAAAAGAATATTTATTCAAAAATCACTCCTAATATTGCTACATATTCAGCAAATATTACTTATTGGCACTAATGATTTCTTAAGTCAATAAAATGCATATAAACATTTATTTAAAAAAAAAAAAAAAAAAAGCACTTGAAGCCGAATTTATGAGTTCGAGGCATTTGCAAGTAGCTAATAGAATATGGCCCTGTGTGTGGAGCTTTCTAATACTTGACCCATTTAATTCAGTGTTAATTATGACTAAACTTCTTGGGAATCTGCCTAAATTTCCTAAAAGCTGTTACATCTCCTATCTATTGAGAACTGTCATGGGCTTTGTTGAACCTTCATAAAAGAAAGATTTTCTTTTTTTTTTTTTTTATCCAAACACATTTCTGTGCCATGGTAAAACAGTTAATGCTTAATGTTAATTCTTAGGGTTAATTAACTACCAGCTAGCACATACATTATTGCTCATCCCTTATTATGCATAATGACTAATTGTACACAGATCTTAAATTAGCCAACGCAGTCTAGTAAGGAATTGATCAGAACAGTTTATTCCCACAGATGTTCCAAAAAAAAAAAAGCTTGGTGATAAGCTAATAGACAACCACAACAAGATCTCCAATGAAGTCAGCTACAAATACAAAGCATAAAAAAAAAAAAAACTTCATACATACATTTTCATCCACAAATAATTTTCATCAGTTTTTTTTTTATAAAAACCACCCATCTGGTTAGCGTTTATATTTCTCAGCCAGGTTTATTTATTAATTATTGCTTATTTCAGAATGCACAGACAGTGAATACAATGGGCAGTTCTCATATTAATACTTTCTTAAAGGACCATTAACCTATACTTGAAAATAGGCTAATGTTTTTAGAATATCAAAACATTAATACATTCTCTAATTTATTACCTCCTCTATGTTTTTGTACTTTTGAAGAATCTACAATTTACGTTTCTGTTGATCAACTGCATGGAGTGGCAAGCCTCTACCTGTACAATGGGAATAGGGGAGTTAGTGCCATCAAGAGGACTAATGGAAAGTTCATTCGTTTACAAAGACATATTTAAGCAGACAGAGTCAGGTAATAAATTAAATAATAACGAAGTATGTTTGTTTCAAAAATGTTATTCATTAATATTTTCAGGTGCATGTAAATTTTCGATTATTTAATGGCATTATATTGCAAGCGGTTGAAAACTTCAGTGAAAAGCGTTTACTCCTCAGGAAAAAGCCATTTATAGCGTTATCACTGCATTTTGTTATGATTATAACCTAAAATAATAAGAAAAGTTAATAGCACTTGCATAGTGGGCTGCCCATTCTGATGTGTAAAGTCTAATTTAAAAAGCTTGATATAATTTTAACAGAAAACAGAATGTTATTACAGTTAGTATTAGGTCACCTTTCCAAACTAGGGTTATATACACTAAAAGCAAAATACTCACTCAAAATATAATATCTAATCAAATATTTAATTATTATATAGTTTATAAAAAGCACTCATACCACAGGTCAGAGAAACAATTTACAGCAACAAAACTAAAACTTGATAAATATTGCAGGAATAGTTGAAAAAGAACCAAATTATAAACTACATGTACCAATTTATGTTAAAATCAATGATCCTTGGATAGGAAAACACCTATGTCACTTTCCTCCTTACAAAAACTCAATTTCTGCATTTCCTTAGAGAAACAAATATCTATAGGATCACAAAAAAGTGGATGTCCGAAAGCTAGGTCTAACTGAAGAGTCCACTGTGCCAACCCACATCACATGAACAATTGACAGTACTTATGTATTTTTCCACAAGCTCTTTGTGCACATCAGTGTTTCTTACCACCCCTCATGCCTCTCTCACCTACTTTAACCACCATCCCCATTGTTCCCGATTATTTTTAATTACGTGGAAAAAAAAAAAAACTAAATAATTTATAATACCTACAGAAAAACTAAATGAAAATACTACTACTACTACTACTAATACTACCACTAATAATAATAATAATAATATTGCACACTGCTCTACATGGCCCCTTTACCAACATTTTTAGTTATGGTCTTACCCAAAGATGGTAAACTTACTGCATTAGAGGAGTTAGAGGAATGGATATTGGTAAAAGCTTGGACACGCTGATCTAGAGGTAATAGCCTGGTTATTGCTTCATAACTATAGGAGCACAAGACTTCTCTTGCCATTTACAATTGTAATATTTGTGAGATATTTTCAGAAGAACCTACTTTCCAAACAGGAATAGTTTATAAGACATGACTTGGAACTATTTGGGGGATGTTTTTTGTGATACACTAATTGCTAATATAATTGGTCCCAACCAAATGTTAAAATATGTGTCCAACAATACCTTCCTGTGTGATCTAACAAAATAATACTTGAATTTAAACAGTAATCCTATGAGTTTTGCGACTAGCAAAGCACTAGTCTGCCTTTCATTGATTTATCACATGAAGGGCTGATCAACATCAGGATGTCTTCTTGGTTGGTGTGAACATAGCCCATACAGAAGGTTAATAAGGATCAACCCCTTCATACAGTGACTTGGTAATTGCAGCAGTATTTGGGTACAATGTGTGCGCTGGGGTGATATTTAGTAGTCATTGTGTCTACTAGTGTGGATAGGTGATCCTGTCAGCTGATAGTTTAGGCATATTAATACAGACTTACCATGGTACAGGCCCATCATCTAACCCAGTGGTTCCCAAATCTCTCCACAGACAGGTCAGGACATCAATGTAACAGTGTGTGAACATAAGTGAGCCAATGGAGACTCTAATTTCCTAATCTGTGTTCACACAGTGTTACACTGAAATCCCGGCCTGTCCGGGGAGCCCTGAGGAGAGGTTTGGGAATCACTGACCTAACCTCTGGCACTGTATCTGTCCCTAGAAACATCTTGATTGCCATTACTTAGTTGCTTACTGGGCTTTAGGCCAAAGAGTATGTATTAGATTGAAGTGAACAGATATCTTCTGGGCTGGGTTGCTTCTCTGCCTCTGACTCTTCCCTTATAAGCACAACCGTACAGTAAACATATCCAGTACGCTCGCTGTGATCAGGCCGACCGGAGTGATTGATAAGGCTGGCGGTGCAATAAAATGCTTACAGCTTGCAGTAAATAACAATGTCCAGTGTAATAATACAATCTAATTGTAGCCGTTATACTCACAGCTGGCACAAAAGCAGAGACTTATCACTTAGCCTTAATGTACCCTACTACTGTAAATATGTAATTATTTAGGGCTGCTTCGGAAGTGAAAAAGAGAGGGGACTCTCGAAAGCTCGTCATGAAAACTAGGAATATGTTTGTCCAATAAAAAAAGGTATCACTATATACTGCAATACTCTGATTATTCATCTGGATTACTGGCACTCACGGCTACCTCACTCTTTATGAATATTTAGTGATATACATAGAAAGAATTTACTTTATTTGGCTTCCCTGCTCAGAATATACTGCAATTTGTATGTGCTACATATCTTTATGAATTAGCATGTCACAGCTAAGTACATTGTACATGATGTATCCAGCGCATAGCATGTACTTGGTGTAGATGTAAAACTAGCATGATTCACACATTTGGCTTCAAAGATAATTGCACAAGCAACTAATGCATTAATAATAAAGAAAGCTAATAAGCAAATACAAGGTTGTGTGTATCTCTATGCTATGTTCTTCATTCTGCTCTATGGCGTTAGTTCAATTGTTTAAGACTTGGAGAATAAATATTAAATTAATATAGAAAATACGTAATGATTTGGCATCCATAAAAAACCTAGAATACCGCATTTTAGCAACAAATAGTATAATTTAGGCTGAATATGCATCCATATCTGGGGAAAACAAGGTTATGTAGTAAGACAGCAAATCAGTGTATACATTAAATAAATAAAAAAAATATATATATATATATATATATATGTCTTAGGAAAATGTTATTGGGTGCAAGGGAGCTCAATGTTTGATGTAATTGTATGAAGTGATTAGATAGATAGATAGATAGATAGATAGATAATATATTGTGTACTCCCTCAGTGACTTTAGTCTGCTGTCACTTAGCCTCATAGTAATACACTGTGCCTACCTATATCCATGTTTACATGTGTTATTGTTACACTTCCCTAAATGAATGTGACCAATCAGTGCTCCCCAATGCTCCCTGCAGTCTGTGCTGCACATATATAGTTGTGCATTATATGAACTTGTGCCCCGTGTATATATATATATATATATATATATATATATATATATATATATATATATATATATATATATATATACACAGACACACATATAGGTTTGTATGTGTGTATATATATATATATATATATATATATATATATATATATATATATATATATAGGTGTGTGTGTGTAGGTGTACTAGTGTGCTGGGTTGTTGTTGTTTTGCTATCACTCACCTATGCAGAGCTGGATCACATAGGCGTAGTAGGACCAGCAGACGATGATGGAGATAAAGAGCACCGGGATCCAGTACAGGCACCTCCTGCACCTGCGCTTAACACTACTAGGGCCGGACGGCGCCATGATCCAGCGGGGCCCTGTGCATGGGCAATGGGGGAGCCGTGTTGCCCTGTACCCTTCCGCAGTGTGGGTAATGCAGAAGGCTGTGTAGTAACACACTGTATCCCAGCAGGTCCTGTATCCCTCTCATGCACCAGCACACAGCTCCAAGCCCCGCCCCTGCCTCAGCGTCTCCCCCCTTGGCTCACTTAAGGTGGATTAGTACAGATGTTGGTGTTATTGGAGAGATGCAGTGAGTGGATGTGTTTGTGTTGTGCTGGGGCCCTCCCCCGGGCCACCCCTTATATACACAGTGTCACACCCAGGCCTCAGCTGCAGTCAATAACGCCTCTTCTTCACTGGCTCTAAAACCTAAACATATCTTCCAGTAATACCAACATAAACCCATTATAATAATCCCCCTCCCCCTTTTTACTTCTCTCTCCACCCTTTGGGGTCAATAAAAAAAAAGCCACAAATATATGTAGATGATCAGGTCATCACTTTAGTGATCAGCTCACCTTTCTGCTCAGTAATCTACCATCCTCAGGCCATGTGATTTTTATTGTTTTTAAAATGTGTCTGAAGCAAGAATAAAGTCATTGTGTCTGTACTAACAAAAGGTGCCCGACTATTGCTTGTATTCTGAGCTATCCGACATAAAGGGATAGCAAAACATGGTTATTATTTTTTAACTAGCAACTTGCCCGTTAAAAATGACGCAGAAATAACATCTTGAGTCATGGTAATGCTGTTTGACACAGAATGTCAACCGTTTTTGACTGTGAGGACCTTCGGCGCTCATTGCAAGGCTCTCCTGTCGTGTACTTTTGGTCCTCAGAGAGATATATATTTCTATGTATATGTAGTTAAGTAATAATGAATGATTTCTTAAATAAATTAATATACTTTAATTATTTATAATTCATATATACAGCGAGCAATAGGCTGAAGAGCTAACAATCTGTTTGTATTTTGCGTCTGCATAGAATATACATTGTGAGTGTTAGTGCCCTGCTTATAAAGTGTAATGAATGTTTGAAGTGTGCATTCCAAATAGGCTGCGTGCGCGAGGTAAAGCCGTTGGTTTATTGTGTAAAGCGGCATTGTATAGTGGTAATGTTACTAATGTGGTACATGTCTCGTTAGCATTTTCCGGCTTTTGTAATAGTTTATCTTGTAGGTCGTAGTGTGATGTGTAAAGTGCTACGCATTTGGCAGTGTTTTGCTCCCTCCGGGGTCGTGTAGCCTCGTTTTAATTTTTTTTCGGCTGCCATTTTTTTCCTCGCATATGTCTACATTTATATTATGCAGTGTTTGATTGCAGTTCAAATTAATTAGCCCAGTTTGTAACTGTTATTTGCCTTGAGCTACTGCAAAGACTACTAGGAAACATCATTACATTTGTCAACACAAATGATTTTGTGATTGTGTGAGAAATTCCATCAACCATGGTTCAACCTATATATACTGTATATAGGCACCATCAAGGCAGCAGGGGAGTTAAAAGCTATATTCAAGCTGGATAAGCAAAATATGGTCAGAGAATATCCTGGCTGATGATATGTGTATTATGTATACTGTGTTTGGATCTCATATTTATATTCAAGCACACACATAGACAGATGACAATCACTCCCCAATATACACATCTTGAGCTGTGGGGTGTTTATTGACCCCAATGGACCGTATGAACCTAACATTAACCCTGATATCATGAGGTCCATTTATTTTGATTGGTTAGACTTTTAACAAATCAGAATAAAGTATATGAATTACTCCTGCCCCATTTCTGATTGACTAAAACATGATCAACACATATTTGAGCCATTCAGAAGCCATAAAAATAGTATATAAGGCATAGAACAATAAGAAAACTGGCAGTTTATCAGAGCAAGAGAGAAGGGTAAGTATAATTTTCTCCCTAAAAATGTCATTTTCCTTTTTTGTCCTTTTTATTTTTCTTCTGCAATCATTTTTTTTATTTTTGTATACTTATTTCTTCTGTAATGTTTGTTATTTCCCATATTTTTTTGTGTTTTTAGGGGATAGAGGACCCCCATGTGCAGATAGGGTACAAAGTGTAGAATTTAGGATAGCATAGGGGTCTGTACTGCTCCCCATTATAGGGGATTTGGTTTATGCGTAAAACTTTAGATTTAGAGAGCTGTAGGGAACCCCATGATGATTAATTAATTTTTGGTGCCATGGGGGTTCATAAGGAATCCCATGGTAATAGAGTTACTGGTTGGTGCCATGGAGGTTCATAGGGACCCCTATGGTTATAATTTAGAGAATTTAGAGGATCCCAGGGATAATGTCTATTAAGGCAATTAAGCCTCATATCTGACACAATTAAGGTGTCAGATTTTAGGCATCAAGGCTTCTCTGAGGCATTTTTCTGCCTTTATGGAGGTTGAAGGTACCTGTAGGCTTTTTTAAAATTTCGGGCATTTGGAGAGACTTTGGTGTAAACTTCAGTGAGATTAGATATCATTATGGGATGTATGTGATAGTGATTTTTAAAAGTTATGGGAGAGGCACTTTAGGATTACGATATTACGGACATTTCAAGCACTTGGGTGCCATTTTTTGAGGTTAGGTATATATGTGTGATAGCTCAGTAGTGTTTTATGAGTGAACTTCACTTTCTTTCAAATTTCTTTCTTATGGCAATCGTGGGATAGAGGCTGTTGCAGTTTTAGATTGCCTCTTGATTATAAATCTTTTATAACTAAATATCATCACATTATTAACATATTTGGTTTTCAGTGCTCCTATCTTGCCCAGACATACTTATTCAATTGTAGTCTAGCATGCCAGCTGTCATAGTAACACCACAATCAAACTAAACATTTTTATTTAATTTAGTTTCACAGAAAGCTTGAAGAAAGAAGGAAAATGATCTTTCTACCTTGAGCATAGCACATCACTCATATAGCGATTTGATTAAGTAGCTCACCCTATAATCCTAATCAAAGGGTTTTAGCAAAACTCTTAATCCTTTTATTTTCAAAGGAAGCAAACTGTAAAAATTAAAACTAAATTAACTATTCATTTGTGAAAATCAAAATATACTTATATATACAGTAAAACCCCCGTTATCTGGCACCCACGGGGACTCCCTACTGCAGGATAACTGTAGTTGCCAGTTAATCGGAATTCCCAGATTTTAAGGGTCTAAACGACCCTTAAACACCCCAAAACCCCTCAAAATGCCTTTAAAATTGTATTATCACTTAAACTGGGCCATTTAGAGCCCAAAAAAACAATTAGAAAAAAGTTTTTTATTTTTAGCAGTCTCGAACTGTGGGATAGTTCCGGTTATGCCGGTTTAGCAGTAGTTTTTTTAAATTGGGGAATTGATGCCGGTGCCGGTTGCTTGAGAGTCCCGGTTAGTTGAGTGCCGGATAACCAGGATTCTACTGTACATAAAGGCATTTTTAGATGCCCACATGTATAGTTCAACTACTCATGCCATTACCTATGAAGTTCTACAGAACTGTGTAAACCATAAACATAGTTTACATTAAGAATAACATTAAGAATAACAAGATGCAAATAAGGTTGAGCAAAAGTAAAAAGGGAAACAATAAGAGTAGCGGTGCTCGTCTGAGAACGGACAACACCTAAGTAGGTTTGTTCTATAGGATCTGATAAAGTTCTCAGAGAGCAGACTCTTTTAGCTCCCGTGTGCCCTCCCCAGGGATAAATATCCTGTAGTATATCAGTCTCAAAAGAGTGATCCAGCCAATTTTACCCATAACAAGAGAAACAGCAAACCCCAGATGTGCGTTTCGGCCACTGTGGGCCTCGTCAGTGAGGTGCAGCTTTACTCCCTAAGCACAGTGAGCAAGGAGTCCACGTCTGGTTCCCCTATCACCCCTAGGGTGAGAAAAACTAAACAAAAATAGTAGAGGCACTTGTCTGAGAACAAATAATACCTATGTAGGTCTGTTCCATAGGTCTGGTTACCTACTCAGAGAGCAGCCTCTTTGAACTTACTTGTGTCCTCCCCATGGAGATATATTCTGTAGTATATCAGTCTGTTCTCACTCAAAAGTGTGACCCACCACAAAATACCAGGTAATTCTACCCTGAAAAGGAGAAACAGCAAGCGCCAGACGTACGTTTCAGCTTCTATGGGCCTCGACAGTAAAAATAAACATTTATGGATCACACTCCATTGCTTTATCCTTTCAGGGAATATTATCCCATGTGTAATTCATCAGAATTCTTACAAACATGGTGCAGGCAAATTCTGATACAATGGCTTATACATGTTATCTATGTGGCTCTTAAAGCATAAGAGCCACATAATCAAAGCTTAGTTATTATACCGACCTCACCTGGTACCTGTATTTATATGTATATGCATTATATTTAAAGTGAATACTTTGGTAGCATTACAATGAGAAAATAAATCAAATGTGTTAACAAGAGCCATTTAACACACCTATGAAAAATGAAGCTCTATTCCTGAACAAATGCTCATCAGGCACTTTATCAGGAAGCAGTCATCCATGATGTATCTTCTTGTTCGCAGCTACATTACTTTCCAAAAGGGATTTTGGCTTTCACCTTGGTGTTGATCTGCCCTCATTGCCATTATTGATGTATTATATAAAAGGCTTTATACTGAGTTCTTGTCATAGCCAGCAAGGTGTATATGTATAGTCAAGTGTTTTATATACAGGTATGAGTCTTTTTATGAAATTGATACAGATCAATAGCATTATGAGATATAATATAAAATACATTAAGTTATATTTCTGTTGTAAATATGACTATAGACCCACTTAAAATCAAGCTGAATTATATAAGCTTATGGTGACAGATTGTTCATAGCATGTGTCTAAAAAATGCACAAAAATGCATCAAAAATAAATGTGCGTGATAACATATTTAGTGCTATGTCTTTGCTGTTTCTTTAGCTTTGTGGGGATGTGTATGAGGGAAGAGGTGAAAGTGCAATGTGCTGTGGGACAACAAGGTACAGGGGGGATGGGTTCGGTGGGGGGGGCAAAGGAGATAGGGATGGGTGCTATGTGAGGTGGGTGCTGTGTGAGGATGGATGCTGAGAGTGGATAACTGCTGACAAGGACTGGGTGCTAAGTAGGTATGGATGCTAAGAGGGACGGGATGATATGTGAAGATTGCTGCTAAAAGGGACTGGCTGCTATGTAGAGATACTACATATATATATATATATATATATATATATATATATATATATATATATATATACAGTGCAATATAGGGTACCCACACCCGAGGCCCACTCAATCGCAACAAACCCCCCCACCCCTCATAGAGGATGTCGCCAGAAATTGGATCCCATGCGTCCTGGAAGAGCTTCCCACAGACAGTAGGTAAGGTAAGGGGAGCAGCTATAGTAAGAAAAGCAGTTATGGAAAGGGGTCTTTGGAGGAGGAGCAGCTATCAGAAAGGGAAGGGTACTGTTATGGGAAAGGGTCTTAGGGAGAGGAGCTATTATGGGAAGCGGTCTTGGGTAGGGGCACTGAGTGAGCTGGTAATGTCGGCTGCCCAAAAGAGTTTTTTATACCAGGGCCTTCCATTTACTAGCTCCACCACTGATCAGGGTGTGTAAGAGCAAGGGGGAAGTTGCTTACAGTTCTGGGTTTCAGAACCCCTAATTATTAAATTATTATTCAACATATTTTTTTTTAATTGCTTAAGTCACACGGAGAAGATTGTGAACAGATGCTGTCACTTATACCTACACATTGCAAATCGTGTGTTTTATAACAAGATTCAAATACTTTTTGCAAGGCCAAATTTTGTAATGTGACTAATTGGCTTGCCAACAAATATAATGGAATATTGGCTTCCATTCTCTGTTGTACAAACCTTGGCACCCGTTCATTGAGAAATCATTCAGCATAATTGCCATTATTTGATATACCGTTCATATACCTGCCAGTTTCTTATTTCACCCTTTTTCACTGATTAAATATTTCTAAGGAAATATTTTCACCGAGATATATGTAGTCCCACACTTGCTTTAAGAGTTGTAACTATAGTATAAACATGCACAAAAACTAATATTATAATATATAATATATTACTATGAGAATAAGACTAGAGCTTAGAAATCCTTACATGAATTAAATTACTGTATATACTCAAGTATAAGCCGATCCGATTATAAGCCGAGGCACCTATTTTACCACAAAATACTGGGAAAACCGAGTGACTCGAGTATAAGCCAAGGGTGGGAAATGTGCTGCCCTCTGTGTCCCCCTTGTGTGCCCTCTTCTTGTGTCCCCCCTCTCTCTCCCCGTGTCTCTCCTCCCCTCTCCCTCCCCTGTGTCTCTTCACCCCTCTCTCTTCCCTGTGTCTCTTCCCCCCTCTCCCTTCCCTGTGTCTCTTCCCCCCTCCCTTATCACCCTCCTCAACTCCCCTCCTCATTCTCAACCTCGCTCCTCAACCCCACTCCTCATCCTCATCCTCCCTCCTCATCCTCCCTCCTCATCCACGACCTCCCTCCTCAACCCCTCTCCTCAACCCCCCTCCTCAACCCCCCCATCCTCATCCTCAACCCCCCCTCCTCAACCTCAACCCCCTTCTCAACCTCAACCCCCTCCTCATCCCCAACCCCCCTCCTCAACCTCCCTCCTCATCCTCAACCTCCCTCCTCATCCTCAACCTCAACCCCCTCCTCATCCTCAACCTCCCTCCTCATCCTCAAATTCCATCCTCAACCTTCCTCCTCATCCTCAACCTCCCTCCTCAACCCCCCTCCTCATCCTCAACCTCCCTCCTCAACCCCCCTCCTCAACCTCCCTCCTCAACTCCCCTCCTCATCCTCAACCCCCTCCTCAACCCCCTCCTTAAGCCCCCTCCTCAACCTCAACCCCCCACCTCATCCTCAACCCCCTCCTCAACCTCCCTCCTCAACCTTAACCCCCTCCTCAACCTTCCTCCTCATCCTCAACCTCCCTCCTCATCCTCAACCTCCCTCCTCAACCTCCCTCCTCATCCTCAACCTCCCTCCTCATCCTCAACCTCCCTCCTCAACCACCCTCCTCATCCTCCCTCCTCATCCCCCCTCCTCAACTCCCATCCTCATCATCAACCCCCCCATCCTCAACCCCCATCCTCAACCCCCCATCCTCAACCTACCTCCTCATCCTCAACCTCCCTCCTCAACCTCCCTCCTCATCCTCAACCCCCTCCTCAACCTCCCCATGCTCAACCTCCCTCCTCAACCTCCCTCCTCATTCTAAACCCCCCTCCTCATTCTAAACTCCCGTCCTCATTCTAAACCCTCCTCCTCACTTTACCCCTCTAAATACCCCCCTCTCCCTTTCCCCTCACTTACCTTCATCTGCAGCTTCTCCTCCGGCCTCCTTCTCCTCTTCTTGTTTCCCCCCTCTCTCTCCCCGTGTCTCTCCTCCCCTCTCCCTCCCCTGTGTCTCTTCACCCCTCTCTCTTCCCTGTGTCTCTTCCCCCTCTCCCTTCCCTGTGTCTCTTCCCCCCTCCCTTATCACCCTCCTCAACCCCCTCCTCATTCTCCACCTCCCTCCTCAACCCCACTCCTCATCCTCCCTCCTCATCCACGACCTCCCTCCTCAACCCCTCATCCTCAACCCCCCTCCTTAACCCCCCCATCCTCATCCTCAACCCCCCCTCCTCAACCTCAACCCCCTCCTCAACCTCAACCCCCTCCTCATCCCCAACCCCCCTCCTCAACCTCCCTCCTCATCCTCAACCTCCCTCCTCATCCTCAACCTCAACCCCCCCCTCATCCTCAACCTCCCTCCTCATCCTCAAATTCCATCCTCAAGCTCCCTCCTCATCCTCAACCTCCCTCCTCAACCCCCCTCCTCATCCTCAACCTCCCTCCTCAACCCCCCTCCTCAACCTCCCTCCTCAACTCCCCTCCTCATCCTCAACCCCCTCCTCAACCCCCTCCTTAACCCCCCTCCTCAACCTCAACCCCCCACCTCATCCTCAACCCCCTCCTCAACCTCAACCCCCTCCTCAACCTCCCTCCTCATCCTCAACCTCCCTCCTCATCCTCAACCTCCCTCCTCAACCTCCCTCCTCATCCTCAACCTCCCTCCTCAACCTCCCTCCTCATCCTCCCTCCTCATCCCCCCTCCTCAACTCCCATCCTCATCCTCAACCCCCCCATCCTCAAACCCCCATCCTCAACCCCCCATCCTCAACCTACCTCCTCATCCTCAACCTCCCTCCTCAACCTTCCTCCTCATCCTCAACCCCCTCCTCAACCTCCCCATCCTCCACCTCCCTCCTCAACCTCCCTCCTCATTCTAAACCCCCCTCCTCATTCTAAACTCCTGTCCTCATTCTAAACCCTCCTCCTCACTTTACCCCTCTAAATACCCCCCTCTCCCTTTCCCCTCACTTACCTTCATCTGCAGCTTCTCCTCCGGCCTCCACGCTCCTTCAGGCGTCTTGACCCGGACAATGCTAATGACGTGGCGCGCATGTGACGTCACGTCATTAGCATATACCGGGTGCCAACGCAGGATGGAGCGGAGGCCGGAGGAGAAGCTGCAGATGAAGGTAAGTGAGGGGAAAGGAAGAGGGGGAGGTTTTTAGAGGGGTAAAGTGAGGAGGGGGGGTTTAGAATGAGGAGGGGGGTTTAGAATGAGGAGAAGGGTTTAGAATGAGGAGGGGGGTCTAAAATGAGGAGGGGGGGAAGAGACACGGGGGGTTAGAGAGACACCGGGGGGTTAGAGAGACACGGGTGGTTAGAGAGACACGGGGGGGGGGGGGGGTTAGAGAGACACAGGGGGATTAGAGAGACACGGGGGGGAGAGTGACTCGAGTATAAGCCGAGGGGGCCCCTTTTAGCCTTAAAGAAAAGGGGCTTAAAAACTCAGCTTATACTCGAGTATATACGGTAGTATATTCTAGAAGTACTGTCAGAATAATTTACAAACCGATTATAATGCCTATAAAAAGGATTTAGTTTGTTTTAAATATTTTGATTATTTCCTTTAATCACTTATCAACCTCCCTCCTCATTCTAAACCCCCCTCCTCATTCTAAACTCCCGTCCTCATTCTAAACCCTCCTCCTCACTTTACCCCTCTAAATACCCCCCTCTCCCTTTCCCCTCACTTACCTTCATCTGCAGCTTCTCCTCCGGCCTCCTTCTCCTCTTCTTGTTTCCCCCCTCTCTCTCCCCTTGTCTCTCCTCCCCTCTCCCTCCCCTGTGTCTCTTCACCCCTCTCTCTTCCCTGTGTCTCTTCCCCCTCTCCCTTCCCTGTGTCTCTTCCCCCCTCCCTTATCACCCTCCTCAACCCCCTCCTCATTCTCAACCTCCCTCCTCAACCCCACTCCTCATCCTCCCTCCTCATCATCCCTCCTCATCCACGACCTCCCTCCTCAACCCCTCATCCTCAACCCCCCTCCTCAACCCCCCATCCTCATCCTCAACCCCCCCTCCTCAACCTCAACCCCCCCTCCTCAACCTCAACCCCCTCCTCATCCCCAACCCCCCTCCTCAACCTCCCTCCTCATCCTCAACCTCCCTCCTCATCCTCAACCTCAACCCCCTCCTCATCCTCAACCTCCCTCCTCATCCTCAAATTCCATCCTCAAGCTCCCTCCTCATCCTCAACCTCCCTCCTCAACCCCCCTCCTCATCCTCAACCTCCCTCCTCAACCCCCCTCCTCAACCTCCCTCCTCAACTCCCCTCCTCATCCTCAACCCCCTCCTCAACCCCCTCCTTAACCCCCCTCCTCAACCTCAACCCCCCACCTCATCCTCAACCCCTCCTCAACCTCAACCCCCTCCTCAACCTCCCTCCTCATCCTCAACCTCCCTCCTCATCCTCAACCTCCCTCCTCAACCTCCCTCCTCATCCTCAACCTCCCTCCTCATCCTCAACCTCCCTCCTCATCCTCCCTCCTCATCCCCCCTCCTCAACTCCCATCATCATCCTCAACCCCCCCATCCTCAACCCCCCATCCTCAACCCCCCATCCTCAACCTACCTCCTCATCCTCAACCTCCCTCCTCAACCTCCCTCCTCATCCTCAACCCCCTCCTCAACCTCCCCATCCTCAACCTCCCTCCTCAACCTCCCTCCTCATTCTAAACTCCCCTCCTCATTCTAAACCCTCCTCCTCACTTTACCCCTCTAAATACCCCCCTCTCCCTTTCCCCTCACTTACCTTCATCTGCAGCTTCTCCTCCGGCCTCCACGCTTCTTCAGGCGTCTTGACCCGGACAATGCTAATGAAGTGGCGCGCATGTGACGTCACGTCATTAGCATATACCGCGTGCCAACGCAGGATGGAGCGGAGGCCGGAGGAGAAGCTGCAGATGAAGGTAAGTGAGGGGAAAGGAAGAGGGGGAGGTTTTTAGAGGGGTAAAGTGAGGAGGGGGGGTTTAGAATGAGGAAGGGGGTTTAGAATGAGGAGAAGGGTTTAGAATGAGGAGGGGGGTCTAAAATGAGGAGGGGGGGGAAGAGACACGGGGGGTTAGAGAGACACCGGGGGGTTAGAGAGACACGGGTGGTTAGAGAGACACGGGGGGGGGGGGGGGGGTTAGAGAGACACAGGGGGATTAGAGAGACACGGGGGGGAGAGTGACTCGAGTATAAGCCGAGGGGGCCCTTTTTAGCCTTAAAGAAAAGGGGCTTAAAAACTCAGCTTAAACTCGAGTATATACGGTAGTATATTCTAGAAGTACTGTCAGAATAATTTACAAACCGATTATAATGCCTATAAAAAGGATTTAGTTTGTTTTAAATATTTTGATTATTTCCTTTAATCACTTATAGCTGTTATTTTCATATATTATATTTTTATTTAATATTTGTGTAGTCAGGGTTACAGAACCACTTAATACAATTTAACATTATTCAGCTTTATTTTGAGTGGAATAGTGACAGATTGTGTATTGCAGGTGTTTTATCCAGAAAAAAAACATTAACTATCACGGCTTGTAAAATAAATGAAAATGATAAAATCAAGACCAGTATGGTATAACATATCATTTAGAGCTATTTTTGCAAATTGTTTACTTTTTGATGCTGTGTTTTTGTTGGCTTGTTGTGTTGTATAATTGTTTTTTTTTTATTAGTTACCATGTATAAATATAGTTAATAAAATAAGATTAAAAAAAAGAAAAGTGTGAAATATTAAGTGAACGAACACTGTAAGGTGGATATAGATCTATTACATTTGTACAAACTATCAAAGTCTATGGTCTGTACTTACTCAGTTAAGAAGGGAGAAAAGCATAAAGAGGGAAGAAATACATCTTATTTTGTAGGTGTATTTTCATTCTGCACATACCTGGCTACCTTCTTGCATAATAAAGCCAGATACAGTAAAGTTATTTTGCAAGTTATTTTACTTTGCCATATATTTAGTGTCAAAAGACAAAAGTGGGTTAACTTTTAAACATTTAAAAAATCAAATACAATTAAGTTTTTACTAATGTATAAAGTACGGTAATTTTTTTCACTGTCCCACAACTCCTCAATTTCAATATCTTATCACCTAATAACACTTAATTAAGTAAAATTAATAACACTGTAAAATACTGTGCTATGCTCAAAATTGCATTAGCAGGTATATGCTATAAGGCCCCAAATTAAAATGGCTTTTGGATAAAAAATTTAAAAAAATATTGAGCTTATTTGCATGTCCCCACCCAGATTCTTACATTGCAATGGAATTGCAATTCTTGCAATTTGAGCCTGAAACAGGTTTTCTGACTTGCTTGACCTATAAAATTCATAATTTGCTTTGGCCAATCACAGGCAGGTATAACGTTGTTTCAATCTGGAAAGTCAGTCTGTGCAGCAAAGCATCATGGAATATGTAGTCTTATTTTTCCGCTTCACAAGGAAGCAAGGAGGAAGCTCAGACATTGCTCTGTGGATTTCTACATTGTGCTGCTGTTGACTTGAACGTTTGTATGGGTTTAAAAACGTACCCAAATGCAGTGTTTCTATTGGTAGGTACCAGATGCCTATGTAAGCAACTCTGAGGGCGTGAAAACCAATTTTATTTTATTTTAAATAAAATAATTCTGTATGGGTATAGAATGAATCAATGTAATGTGTGTGTCTGATATAAGCAGCATGTGTTAGATTAGAAAAAGGGAAAAACAGGGAAACTTAGATCTATCTTTAAGCTTGTAGATGGTACCTATTTTACAAGATCATCATCATTTTGTATTACATTAAAGCAACATTTGCCTCTTTCTAGCACAATCCCAGACATGTCTTCATCGTTTTCTAAATCTTCTGCCTGGTCCTCTGGGGATTCCTGCATTTCTTTTGTACAGAATGCTGATCACATCTTCATGGCCGCAGACCAATATAAACAAAGTTACAAAGCCGAAGAAAGCAAGAGACTGCAAATTATACCAACCCAGTTCATACAATAAATTATGAATCCCAGAGAAACAAAAACATATTATTCTTGCTCCCAAGAGTTCAATTACCTTAATAAGTTACTCTAAGGAAGGCAATGTACAAAAAGGCAGATTAATTGAAATTGGCTCAAAGCTTTACGGCAATCTAGTGACTCTATTGAGTTAATGGCCTAGGTTCATCATGGTGGTGATGTTTGAAAATCATAGAAAGTTATTACTGAGGCTATAATCTTGCTTTGCATTTCATTTCATATGCATTGTTACCTTATTATCAATATGTTAAAATTATCCTGACAGTCTTTAAAGGATCATGGAAGCCCCAAAATGTGTATCATACTGTATATTTAAATGAACATGGTGCAGATATTACAAAACCATTAAAATTAATTGATTGAAAATTAGAAACTTTACAATAAAAACGTACAATATTAAAAGAAATAGTCTCTATTTGCGAATATGTGTTTCATTATGTTAGAAATTAAAGGAAATTTTGCTAAACTCTGTATTAATGGGTTTAAAATTACACCCACCACTTTAAAAGTAATTTAAAGGGATATGGAAGGTTTCTGGATTTTACTAGGTATTTACTTTTACATACTTTATTGTATTAAGAAGTGACTATAAGATCTGTTTTTACTGCCTAAAATCAAACAAATAGTCCATGTATGAGTCTGCCCACTGTAACATATGGAGACACAGGTTCTTAAGGGCTGGATGTGCAGTGTGGTATCCTAGCCTATTAGGGACTACGTCTCAGCAGCATGATTGAGAAGTTTGCTGAGAGATGGTAACTGATTGGTTAGTTTGAGATACTGCACACCCAGAACGACAGAGTCTGTGTTTATGTGAGCTGCAGAGGGCAGACCCAAACAGATAAAAAAATTTTTTTTTTGCTTTTAGACAGAGTTTTAAGCACTTCTTAGTAAAATAAAATAAATAAAAAGTAAATACACAGTAAAATCCAAAAAACCTTCCATATCGCTTTTAATCACAAACTTGTTTGCATGAAAAATGCTTGATCTAAAGACAAGGAAACAAGCATTACATCACAAGTACTATGCGATCTACACCATCGCTGACTTTAATGGTTTGGTTCAGTTTTGTGCAGGAAACTCATTCTCTCTGAGATGCATAATTGTGGCATTGGGAGGGCCAAGTCCCATGGAAGAATTAAAGTGACACAGGGGAAGTTACAAATGTAACATAATTAAAATGTAGGTAATAAGTAGTACCACATCAACTGAATGTTAATGACAAATGCTTTTCCTACAGTTGACAAACATTAAAGTTTGCCATTTTGATCTGTCAGTCATCTCTTTTGAACTGCAAAAATAGTTTCTAATCTTTTGTTAATGAGATTATTGTCATTCATTACTGATAGACCCCTGAGGTATTGTGTCCATTGTCTTGAGTGTAGCTGCCTGCCCATTAAGCATGTCTCGTCTCTTTTTGTGCAAGTAACTGTACTAAAGATAATGTACTCAATGCCTAAGAGGTTCATCAGTAATTAACACAGATTATCTAGTATTAATAAAATATTAGATTTTTTTTCTGTGGGTGGATCAGAATGACTGACTGGCATGTTGTAATGGCAAAATTCAATGTTAGTTTATTGTAAGAAAATGCCATTTTTAAAATAACATTACATCAAAAAGTACTTATAGGTTTAAACCATATTTGAAATCACTTTAAGATATTTTTTTTGTAATTATTTATTGTGTGTAAACATAGTTTTGCCACCATTCGCACATTAGTA
Organism: Discoglossus pictus; assembly: GCA_027410445.1. Classification (NCBI taxonomy): domain Eukaryota; kingdom Metazoa; phylum Chordata; class Amphibia; order Anura; family Alytidae; genus Discoglossus; species Discoglossus pictus. The sequence goes on along the minus strand of CM050163.1, from coordinate 91,323,292 downwards.
GTATTTTCAAGGAATGACAAACATATTCTCTTTCTTGCTGAGACAATATACAGTTGTGCTCAAACGTTTGCATGCCCTTGGCGAATTGGTATTATATTATTTTTAAATAAAAGATGAGTGAACAGGCAAAACACATTTCTTTTATTCCTTATGGGATTCATATTCAACTGTCGGTTATAACAAAATGGCACAATCATAAAACAAAACATGGCAACAAAGAAAAAATGAAAGGATCCTGTTCAAAAGGTTGCATACCCTTAGTTCTTAATACTGTGTATTGATCCCTTTAGCATCAATGACAGTGTGCAATCTTTTGTAATAGTTGTCTATGAGGCCCATAATTCTTGCAGGTGGTATATGCCCATTGATCTTGGCAAAATGCCTCCAGGTCATGCAAAGTCTTTGGTAGTCTTGCATGAACCGCACGTTTGAGACCAGGGTTGATGATATTAAGGTCAGGAGACTGTGATGGCCACTCCACAACCTTCACCTTTTTCTGCTGTAACAACTGGAGGGTCAATTTGGCCTTGTGCTTAGGGTCATTGTCATGCTGGAAAGTCCAAGAGCGTCCCATGCGCAGCCTTCGGGCTGAAGAATGCAAATTGTCTGCCAGTACTTTCTGATAACATGCTGCATTCATCATTCCATCAATTTTCACAAGACCCCCGTGCCTTTAGAGCTCTCACCCCCCACGCCCCCCCAAAAAAAACACTATTCACTATAGGCCTTGTTCACCCTCTCCAAACATAGGGCTTATGGTTGTGACTATAAAGCTCTATTTTGGTCTCGTCATTATAAATGACAGTGTTACAGAAGCTGTGAGGTGTGTCAAGGTGTTGTTGGGCATATTGTAACTAGGCTTTTTTTCTGGCATTGATGCAGTAAAGGCTTCTTTCTGGCAACCATGCAGCTACTTTTTTGTTCAAGTATTGTCTTATTGTGCTCCTTGAAACAACCACGCTGTCTTTTTTCCAGAGCAGCCTGTATTTCTCCTGAGGTTATCTGTGGGGTTTTTTCTTTGTATCACGAATAGTTCTTCTGACAGTTGTGGCTGAAATCTTTCTTGGTCTACCTGACCTTGGCTTGGTATCAAGAGATCCCCAAATGTTCCACTTCTCAATAGGTGATTGAACAGTACTGACTGACATTCAAAGCTTTGGATATCTTTTTATATCCTTTTCCATATTTATGAAGTTCCATTACCTTGTTACGCAGTTCTTTTGACAGTTCTTTTATGCTCCCCGTGGCTCAGTATCTAGCCTGCTCAGTGCATCCACATGAGAGCTAACAAACTCATTGACTATTTATACACAGACACAGACTGCAATTTAAAAAGCCACAGGTGTGGGAAATTAACCTTTAATTGCCATTTTAACCCGTGTATGTCACCTTGTGTGTCTGTAACAAGGCCAAATATTGGGTGATTCCTGTTATGTGAAAATATGTGATGAGAAATCACTTCATATGATCACAATCCTTCAATAAAATATATTTTTTTGCATGATCAGTCATAATTTCAAAATAAATGCCAAATTTCACAATTTCTGCCAGAGTATGCAAACATTTGAGCACAACTGTATATTTCTATGATGAATAGGATCATCTAGTAACATCTTCAGGGTTACACAAGTTTAACATGGCCTGGTCACATATATTTACATTTGTATATATAATATCACATATAATAGTTCTCAAACTATGAAACGTCGTCACGCTTTGCGAGCTCGCGAAGCGAGGGGCCGCATTTGCGGAAGATGGAGGCTCCAACGTCGGATGCAATGAGCTGGAAATGCGGACCCTCGTGAACCGAGGGGCCACATTTGCGGAGGTGGAGGCTATACGGCGCTTAACAAGCGCCTCACACAGCTACAGAAGCGGGGCTTTGAAAAAAAAAAATTACGGACTTACACAAAAAAATACGAGCCGCAGGACTTAGACAAAAAACAAACATTACAAACTCGCAAAAATACGACCTTAACGGCCGAACCGCTCACATGGGAAAACATAAAAAAAAAAAAAAGTGAAATAAAATCCTTACCCACATCAAGGGGGGACACCCAGGACGTCTGGAAGTGAGGTTACACCTCAACTTAAGTCCAATTTACCGACTTTAGACACACGGAAATCCCCTAAGCAAGAGAAAAAATGGCCGCCAAGCTCCTTCAGAAGCTCTCATTGTTGTTACCACTCTTAAGGTTCAATATCAATGGCTCACAAGCAAAAAGGGCATCACTCATCAAAAGGGTTTCTGTTATAGGAGCTTTTTACTATCTGAATGTCCAAACCAAAAGGTTTTAAGTATTTCCACCCTTTTTTCGTTGAGGATTTTATTGCCTTTAGGAGTTATCCATTTTCAGTGTCTGACTGTTTCATTCCTTTCCCACTATGGCACAATCTGCTGCATTACTTACTTGAGGTGGGCAACCCTCCTTTGCTCCAGCACAGTGCAAACAATGAATCGGAGCTTTGGTAACCATCAGTGTTTTGTTGCATCTTTACAGGGTAACTTGAATACATTTTTTTGAATATTTATCAAGCTTTCAGCAATGTGAGCTGTTAAGGCGCTAAAACTTGCAGCACAAAGGCAATGAGCGCTTATTCCCTGCTCGCCTCGCAAAGCGAGGCGAGCAGTGAAGGCAATGAAACACGCGGGACTTAGTCACCAAGTAACCGCGGTTAGGACATTCATTACACTTTATCATCAGGGCCCAAACACTCAAACTGCCGGAAAATACAAACAGATTGTTAGCTCTTCAGGCTATTGATTGCTGGATATATTAATTACATATAGGTAAAGTATATTCATTTATTCAAAAACTAATTAATTCATTTTTAGTTAACTAAATATAGATAAATATATATCTCTCTTTCTGATGAGTGACGAAGGTACTCAGAGGAGCAAAAGTACACGAGAGGAGAGGCTCGCAATGAGCGCCGAGGGTCCTCAGAGTACAAAAACCTTGATATTGTGTGTCAAACAGCATTTCCATGGATTCAAATTTTATTGCCCCATCATTTTTGACGGGCAAGTCACTAGTTGAATATAAAAGGTAATAAATTAGAGACTCTATTTTTTTACATTCTAGAAATTCTGGAAACAAGTGCAGTTCTCCAACATAGACAATTTTAAGTATATGAACACAGTGGTAATTTAATAATGCTGTAGTGTAAGTGTTCTTAATATATATTAATAGATGAGGAAATCAACAACATCCACTTCTTCAATGCCAGTACATTCTACAGTTCTCAGGGTGTTAATGGGCTCCACATTTTTAACAAGGTCTGGGGAGTTTAATGGCCCCTCGCAGGCCAAGCAGGGATCACTAGGGTATCACTATGTCCTGCAGGCCTTGCTGCGGGCCTAGCTGGGGGTATCCCTGGTCCCGTGGGTCTACTGCTGATCCCCATTGCGTCTCTATAAGCACTGCAGATGTCTTGATTGGCCTAGTAGGGGTCACCGGGGATTCTGATGAGCATCGCAAGCCCAGCGGGAGTCCTTGAAGGTTCCCATGGCAACCATGGGTTTAACGGGATATTCCAGAAATTCCCCGCACATTATGGTGTTTAGGGGTGTTCCCTGAGGTTTCTGTGCCAACAATGAGTATAAAAGAAAATCCCAAGCCTAAGAGTGGCCAGTGGCTGGGGAAGTGTGGTCTTGGGGGACCTGCTTTTCTGGGGGTAGAAGAGAAGATGGAGCTGAATGAGTTTGCACCGAGGCCCTCCATTCTCTACCTCCGCCATTGGCCTTGGGCCGGCGTATTTGTGGCCTAGGCAGAAATACACCACTATCTGTGTTTACATTTTCACAGAGCCACATTTGATGAAGCCTCATGAGACCCCTGAGATGGCATCTTAAAAGAGAGGTGGCAATCATTACCTTGTGGAATATCAGAACATACAGTTGCACTCTCACTCATCAAACTCTGCAACTGAGTGTGTTTATCCTCATGATCTGTCACTAATGGCTTCTAATACTACTAAAACAGTGGGCCTAAACACCTACCTACAGAAGAAGATCTGTTTGTTGGCAGCGGCATACAGAAAATAAATATTTCTGGCAGATTCTTATTTATATATACAAGATATATAGCTGGGTTACAAATAGCAGAATGTGTTTTTCAGGAGCACTAATGATAACACTAATAATGTTCTGCCTATATGTAGCTTATTCAATGTGCAGTTTGCCTTAATCAAGTGCTTAATCAGTAATGAGTATTCTAACGTCACTTTTCTGTATACCATTATTGCACATAAAAAAATACTCACTGGTACCTAATGCATATGCAAGTGAATAACTAATTTATAACTTTATATATAATTTTAGCTTGAAATGTATGTTTCTAATGTATTTTTAATAGCACACCGTATATAGGCTAATCAGAACTATGAAACATTATTTGAGTCATTTTAATTAGGGTAATTAAATGTAATTATGATAATTAACTGCAATTAACACCTAATATTTTATTTTAAAATTACAATTTTGGCTCAGTACTACGTCTTTAGACCAAACTTAATAAGTTAGAGTTGTTGCCTGTATGGCTCATTATTACATATATTATAACTATATGAAGCATAAACATTACAGCTACTATTATCCCTATGAGAGAGAAAGAGTACCATATTCATGTTATGATTCTCTTGTAAAATATTCACAATTTATTTAAAAACTTGCATCACATCCTGACCCCAGGCTTCCTAGTAACAATAAGACATGTATTAAGTGTTTGCAAAAGAATATGCTTTGTATCTGTAAGTTTTGTCATTATAGTCATCATCTGCTGCCCTCTAGTGGAAGGACTTCCAAATTGATACAGATTTTTATTTATTCTGTATACTGACTCGTATACATATATTAGGGGATATGAAAGCAGTACAAAGCAGTGGCCATACTAACAGCCTTATTAAATTGCAATTCGGCAAAGTGTTGGAAAACATTTCAATATGTCAAACTGTAGTGTATATGCTGCATAGAGCAACATAAGAATGAAAAAGCTCTCCAAGCGTTCATCTCTTAAGACATATTGGCAAGCTTTATCCTAAAGATCTGGAGCCCGATTCAATTGAGTAATGGTAAGTTAATGGAGCCCGTAAGTGAGGCTGTAAGTTAATTTGCTATTCAATTGGAGTCTTTTTGCGGGCTCTGAACTGGTTACGGGTTACGGCCTTGAAAACTTTGCGATAGTTAAACCCAGGACTTACAGCCTCCCAAAGCCTTTGATCTGTCACTTCCGCAATGGTTTCACACCCGTAAACGGCAAATGTAGGAGAAAATCATATGAGTGCTAGAGAGGACTCGCAAGGGGGTTAACCCCAGTCCGCAGCACTTTAAATGCAAATAAAAAATAAATACTGCACTGTAAATAACGGGGAAAATGATGAAAGACATTGGGATTCATTGCACAACAGTTTCAAGCTCGTAAATAGGCACTCAAATACATTTTATGTTAATGTTCCATTTTGGGGGTTATATCTATCTCGGGAATCAATGAGTCAATACATATCAAGCGACCCGCATGGTCTAGAACAGTATCGGCATTCATTTTTATAATTTCATATTTTGAGGTTTTGCAAGTACCAGTGCATATCTGACTCCCGAACCTAATTGATTGACATGTAACCTCCATGTTTTACTGCCCTAATGATGGCGGTCTCATTATCTATTGGCTGTTTCGAAATGGTAGGTTGCTTTCTTGCTTAATTGATCATATTCCCGCCCTGAACTGCTAAGCACGAGTGCATGGTTTACAGAGTCGGCTTTCGTCCCGTATCTTGCAGGCTCCTTCAATTGAATAGCTCTGGAATTGGAAACAAATGAGAGCTAGCAGCATGCCCGCAGACATACAGTGCCTTGCAAAAGTATTCACCCCCCTTGACTTTTTACCTATTTTGGTACATTACAGCCTTAAGTTCAATGTTTTGTTAATCTGAATTTTATGTGATGGATCAGTACACAATAGTCTAAGTTGGTGAAGTGAAATGAGAAAAATATATACATAAAACTATTTTTTAGAAATAGAAAATAGAAAATTGGCATGTGCGTATGTATTCACCACCTTTGTTATGAAGCACATAAAAAGCTCTGGTGCAACCAATTACCTTCAGAAGTCACATAATTAGTGAAATGATGTCAACCTGTGTGCAATCTAAGTGTCACATGATCTGTCATTACATATACACATCTTTTTTGAAAGGCCCCAGAGGCTGCAACACCTAAGCAAGAGGCACCACAAACCAAACACTGCCATGAAGACCAAGGAACTCTCCAAACAAGTAAGGGACAATGTTGTTGAGAAGTACAAGTCAGGGTTAGGTTATAAAAAAAATAATCAAATCCTTCATGATCCCCAGGAGAACCATCAAATCTATCATACCCAAATGGAAAGAACAGGGCACAACAGCAAACCTGCCAAGAGATGGCCGCCCACCAAAACTCACAGACCGGGCAAGGAGGGCATTAATCAGAGCGGCAGCACCGAGACTTAAGGTAACCCTGGAGGAGCTGCAGAGTTCCACAGCAGAGACTGGAGTATATGTACATAGGATGACAATAAGCCGTATGCACCATAGAGTTGGGCTTTATGGCAGAGTGGCTAGAAGAAAGCCATTACTTTCAGCAAAAAACAAAATGGCACGTTTTGAGTTTGCAAAAAGGCATGTGGGAGACTCCCTAAAATGTATGGAGGAAGGTGCTCTGGTCTGATGAGACTAAAATTGAACTTTTTGTCCATCAAAGAAAACGCTATGTCTGGCGCAAACCCAACACATCACATCAATTAAAGAACACCGTCCCAGTGAAACATGGTGGTGGCAGCATCATGCTGTGGGGATGTTTTCCAGCAGCCGCGACTGGGAAAATGGTCAGAGTTGAGGGAAAGATGGATGGTGCTAAATACAGGGATATTCTTGAGCAAAATCTGTACCACTCTGGGCGTGATTTGAGGCTTGGGCGGAGATTCACCTTCCAGCAGGACAATGACCCCAAACACACTGCTAAAGTGGTTTAAGGAGAAACATGTAAATGTGTTTGAATGGCCTAGTGAAAGCCCAGACCTCAATCCAATAGAAAATCTGTGGTCAGACTTAAAGATTGCTGTTCACAAGCGCAAACCATCCAACTTGAAGGAGCTGGAGCAGTTTGCGAGGAGGAATAGGCAAAAATCCCAGTGGTAAGATGTGGCAAGCTCATAGAGACTTATCCAAAGCAACTTGGAGCTGTGATTGCCGCAAAGGTGGCTCTACAAAGTATTGACTTTAGGGGGGTGAATAGTTATGCACATTGGCTTTTTCCTGTTATTTTGTCCTATTTGTTGTTTGCTTCACAATAAAAAAAAAATCTTCAAAGATGTGGGCATGTTCTGTAAATTAAATGATGCAAATCCTCAAACAATCCATGTTACTTCCAGGTTCTGAGGCAAAAAAAAATGGGGGTGAATACTTTTGCAAGGCACTGTATGGCCACAATCCTGCAAGTTGCGGGCTTGCAATTGAATCGGGCTCCCAGTCATCTTAAATAATCACCTTTGTTAATTAAGAATTCTCTGGCAGAAATACCTAGCAAATCATGCATCAAAATTTATGGAAAACCTTTCCAATGAACAACTATATTATCACTCTGAAATGTGCAATTTAATTAATTAAATATGGGTACTAGGGATCATATACACACAATCAGGTAAATTATTTCATTAGTGCTTATTCAGCTAACACATAATAGCGAATAACTCATATGATTGTCAGGTTCTTGGATCCAGATAAAAATACAATGCAAAAATGAACACAAAAATGAAAAAGGGATAGAGCAGCTTTCATTTATATATTTCTTTCCTATATAGTTTTAACAGGCTTTTATTTATTGTTATACTTATATTTCAATGTGCATACCTAAATTGTCACATATATAGTTGTCAGCATTGCGGGCTTACCAAAAGTTGTTGGTAACGCAATGTTAAAACTGCAGGCCTTACGAAGCGAGGGCCGTGTTTGCGGCCATTTTGCGGTCATTTTGCTGGTGGAGATGAGCGCAGTAGGCGCTCATCCCTACGTCCCACGGGATAGGCAGTATGGGCCGCAACTGCAAGGTTAGCTGCTTGCGGCCAATAGGGCCACAACTGCGAGCCTCGCAAAGCGAGATGTTGCCGCCAGTAACCATGAGGCCTGCGGGATTACCTGGTTCCTGCCATCATCGAGAGACCCCCCCAGCCTCGCATCACCCCAGTGTCTCCTTCCTCCTTCCCCTCATCCTCCTCCTCTTCCCTTTCCCCCTCTCCAATTACCCCCCCCCCCCTCCCCTCACTTACCTTCATCAGCTGCTCCTGCTTCTCTCTATCGCGTCTTCCGGCTGTGTCGGGATCCGGCATATGCTAATGACGCAACGTCACATGCGTCTTATGTCATTAGCATATGCTGGGTCCCGACACAGACGGAAGACGCCATGGAGAGCAACAGGAGCAGCTGATGAAGGTAAGTGAGGGGAGAGGGGGCGGTTGCTGCCACGCAATGAGCGCTGGTGGAGATGAGTGTCGCTCATCGTGAGGCCACCAGGGCTCGCATCACCCCCATTTTCTCCGCCCTCCTTCCCCTCATCCTCCTCCCCCCTCCCCTCATCCTCCTCCTCCCCCCTTTCCCCCTCTCCAAACCCCCCCCCCCCCCTTCCTCAACTTACCTTCATCAACTGCCTTTCCATTGCGTCTTCCGGCGGTGTCGGGACCCAGCATATGCTAATAATGTGACGTCACATGCACGTCATGTCATTAGCATATGCCGAGTCCCGTCACAGCCGGAAGATGTGATGGACAGCAGCAGGAGCAGCTGATGAAGGTAAGTGAGGGGAAAGGGAGAGGGGGGTAATTGGAGAGGGGGAAAGGGAGGAGGATGAGGAAGGAGGAGGATGAAAAGGGGCGGAGGGAAACAGACACAGGGGGCAGAGACACAGGGGAGGGCGAAGAGACATGGGGGAAGAGACACAGGGGTGGGGGGAAGAGACATGGGGGAGAGACACAGGGGAGCGGGGAAGAGACACAGGGGAGAGGGAAGAGACACAGGAGATGGGGGGAGAGACACAGGAGAGGGGGAGGGGGAAGAGACACTGGGGGGAAGAGACACAGGGGAGGAGAGGGATGAAAGAGACACAGGGGAGGGAGAGGTGGAGAGACATAGGGGAGGGAGAGGGGAGGGAAGAGACACAGGGTGGGAGAGGGGGAAGAGACTCAGGGGAGGGAGGGGGGAAGAGACACATGGGAGGGAGAGGGGGAGACACAGGGGAGGGAGAGGAGGGAAGAGACACAGGTGAGGGATAGGGGGGAAGAGACACAGGGGAGGGAGACGGAAGGGAAGAGACACAGGGAAGGGAGAGGGGGAAGAGACACAGGGGAGGGAGGGGGGAAGAGACCCATGGGAGGGAGAGGGGGGAGAGACACCGGGGAAGGAGAGCTGGGCAAACAGACACAGAGGGTGTAGAGGGGGGAAATACAGGGGAGGGAGAGAAGGGGAACAGACACAGGGGAAGAAGAGGGGGGAATTAGACACAGGGGATGGAGGGGGAAGAGGCACAGGGGAGGGAGAGGGAGGGGAGAGACACAGGGGAGGGAGAGGAGGGGAAGAGGCACAGGGGAGGGAGAGGAGGGGGAAAGGAGACACGGGTGGGAGAGGAGGGGGGAAAGGAGACAAAAGGGAGGGAGAGGAGGGGGGAAAGGAGACACAAGGGAGGAAGTACACAGGGGTAGAGGCTTGCGATGAGCGCCAAAAGTGCTCACATTGGGTGGCAAATAGCATTGCCAGCATTAACATTTTATTGCCGTCATTTTTGACGGGCGAGTCGCTAGTAATCTTATATTGTTGATTTTTATTTATTTAAGTGAAATTTATAACAAATTAGTTTAATATTTAAACAATGCTGTACATGTTATATGCAATTTGTTTACAAAAAAATCTCAATTTATCAAGAAAGAATTTTATGTATGAAATATAATTTTTCAACATGTCTAAGATTGAACTCCTTATCTTCCCACCCTCTACCAAAGTGTCCATTGCTCACATTTCTCTCACTGTCAACAATGACATCATTACCACAACCTCCCAAGCCCTTTGCCTTGGGGTTCTACTGGACCCTGCCCTGCCCTGAACCAAAGTTGTTCCTCTTTAAATTTAACATAATATTGGTTATTGTAGTTTTTTTTCAAAAGTGCATAGTTGCTTTAATTTTGGGATATTTGAATTTGAAGTTATGAATGGCTATCGGGAATAAAAAAAAAAAAGAAAAGAAAGAAAAAAAGAATTTACAGTCAGTAGAACATTAAATGCTGACATGTAAGGAAATAAGAGCTAGCAAGAAAATATTCCAAAAAATAAAAAATGGAGTATTATATACAAATATAAGTACATCAAATTAGGCTTAAATTATTAAAAAATAATTATTCATTTCAGAAATATTAAAAATATTAGATTCTTGAAAATGTTTTCTCAGATTGCAGTTCAGAGAAGTCTTCGCTAGTTGTGTATGGTATTATTCAGTGTGTGGATGAATCATGGACAGCTGAAATAGGGTGATTCAATGCAGATAAGTCAGTATGTGACGGTATTGGTGGAACTACAAAACGTCTAGCTAGAAATGAGAGTCTTTAGAGACCTCTTGACAAGCAGATTACATTTTTGGATTTCTATGACAAAAAAAGTGAAAAGGTCAAATTCCATTATAATGCAAGGGAAGACATAGACATAATCCGCTCTTCCCTCGAAACCCGTTTCAGAGACGTGCAGACGCTCCCTGGAACTCGCAATTTCCACAACTTTAAACTACTCAATTCTACAGGCTCAATTGAAGCAAGAAGAATGAGCATTGATAAAGAACCTTCCATAACTTTCAACCTCAGGAGCCTCCCCAAACTTCCTGTGAATGCTGATGATCTGTATCCTGGATGTTTTGTTGCTTGCAAGTATGATCATTTGTGGTACTTTGGAATGATATTGGAGATTAATCAAGACGAGGGAGATGCTTTTGTAAAATTTCTTCACCCAAATGGACCTTCACCTTTATTCTACTGGCTTAGCCTGAAGATTGTTGCGCGATACCATTTCCTCATATTCTTGGTATTGTACAACCCCCACAGACAATAACTGGCAGAAAATACTTCTTTCCCAACAAGTGTATGGCGTTGATGGAAAAAAATGGAAAACTTACAGGTGATAATGAGGCTACAGCAAAGAAACTGAGGACCATTAAACTTGTAAAGCAATCAACTGTGATAATAGCATAGTCTGTGGTAATTTTTTACTTTAGTTTAATTGATGTCCTTATTGTTATTAATGTATCTGCTGTCATAAAAATGCCTCATTGTGAATCACACCTTAATATATTTAACATAAATGTTATAAAGTCTCCATGCATACATTATTTCAAGATGGCATGCAAACATAATTCTGTTTGCTTTCTTTTATAAGATAGATATGTCCTTTTATGCAATAATATTCTGAAAAACAAATTGGGGGTCATGTAATGTTGCATAATTTAATTTAATGCATAATTTTAAATTATTTTAATCTTTTTCTTGCTAGTACCTTACTTGTCAGCATTTAAAGTTTCTGACCAAATTATATATTTTTTTATTGATTTCACAATGGCCAATTATCATAATTTTAAATACCCCAAAATTTAAAAAGAACTGCACTTTCAAAAAAAAACTATAATAACCAATATTTTGTTACATTTTAAGATGAACAACTTTGTTTTATTATTTTTTTCTATTACAGCCACTGATTGCAGGAAAGTTGTACAAAATGGCTACCCGGTAGCCATTTTTTCCTACAATGTCCAAAAAGCGTAAAATTTTCGTTACAATGAATAAAAAAACTCATAAATGTCATTCTTCGTCAAGAAAGAGCATGTCTTTGCAATCATTTTCAACATCAAAAAATGTTGGTTCCATCATGCCCACATGCTGAAAATTCAAGTTTTCTAAATCTAGTTTTTCCACCAAAAAAACTATGCTACAAGTACATTTATACATTTGTTTTGGCGTTTATAAAATCTTTTGAATGCTGATGTATTTTTTTAAAAATCCTCATCATTTTATTGGGCTCTGTGTGTGTAATTACAAAGTGATCTGATCATTGGTTATGGAGAAAAAAAAATGTACGCAAGGGCATCTTGTGCCGAGGATCTCAAGAGGAACAGACAACACAGATTTAATGAAACTTTGAAGTGCTAGAAAATTAAAACCATTTGAGATAGAGGAAAAAAATGAAGGGGGTTTATTTCAACCATAAGGGAAAGGGGTGCATCAAGTTTCATCAAAACTGAGTCGGAGGGTGACATGACCTTGTTGAATTGACCCTGAGGCAATGTTATTTGAAGAACATAAATAAAAATAGTATTATTCTTAAAAAGTCTTTTTACCAATTATTTTGTTGTCTCTTTCATTATTAGGTACCGGCAGCCTCCTAAACATCCTTTTAAGCTATTATATTCATGTTTTGAGACAATATATTGCAGTGTGCCCTTAGTATTATTGCTGAAACGTATCTTTATTATAACCATCACTTTATTTTCTTGTGTTGCTTTTTCCAGTGACTTCACTGAAGTCCTCCCATTGCACTCACAACCTTTCACTTGTTATAGAGATCTATATTTCTTATACTGACTTTCACTGAAATCATGCTTTAGCAATTCTACTGTATTCCTCTTTAGTGATTTCATCCTCTTATTCCTTGTTGCTCAGTGCTACTATGCTATTTAAATGGCTACACATTGTATTCTCTATTCTTATAACTAAATTGATTAAACATGCCTCTGTAATTATTTATAGCTATTGATCTCTTAGTTTTTCTGTAGTTAACTATACAAGCTGCTCCATGCTTCCTTTCTATGTTTACTTTGTAATGTCAGCTATAGACACCATGGCCCTCATTCTATTATCGGCCGTAAATCGGCCGCAACGCTGTGATTCCTTGCGGGGCTCCCGTTACCTTGCAATTCAAATATTCAAGACGGCACTGTAAAGCTCTGTAAATGCTAGGGATCATAATGGGCGACATGAGGATTAATAGCAACCCCCTCACAAGCTTGCACATCAGCCCAAATCCGAGATTTCATTACTGTTTATTTTACGGCCGCAGCGTGGGCGGGTCTGAGGTGCTCAAAGCCCTCTGGACTTTTTCCATGGATATTTGACATAAATTAAAAAAGAAATTATTTACGGACTTGAGTGTAGGGGAATGTTGTGCTATGAATGCTAACACCTACAATCACTTTATAGTCTCCTCAGAGTGCAGGATGGCTTTATTATGTGCTTATTTGTGTGCCTGCGGGACCTTTTTGCTGCAAGTAAGCTCGGTTTTAGCCTTGCAGAGAGGGTTCCCGGAGCAATTTAATAGCAACCGGGATTTGCTTGCGGCCGAAACTCTTGCCGGAGTCCCCGGCCGGAAGGGAATAGAATAGGCAAATAGCCTTGTGAGGCGTGCAACACATAGACAAACAACGCCATTTTACAACACTAACTTGCAACCAATAACATTACGAATCTAAAATGGCGCTTTACACAACTAAACCAACGGTTTGCCATCGCGCACGCAGCCTATTTGAAAAGCACACTTGGAACATTCATGACACTTTCTCCACAGGGCAGCAACAGTCCAACTGTACATTGTATGCTGCAGCAAAATAAAAATAGATACTTAGCTCTTCAGGCTATTGATCGCTGGATATATTAATTAGAAATAGGTAAAGTATATTAATTTATTAAGTAACTAATTTATTAATTATTATTTAAACAAATATAGATATATCTGTCTTTGTGATGCCAAAAGTGCTCAGAGGACCAAAAGTACACGAGAGGAGAGGCTCGTAAGGAGCGCCCAAGGTCCACAGAGTAGAAATAGCTTTACAATGTGTGACAAACAGCATTGCCATGGCTTCAAATTGTATTGCCCCGTCATTTTTGACGTGCAAGTCGCTAGTATCTTAATATATGTTAAATATACTACCTCCACTTAGATAATTTGTTTTGATTATTATAATAGTCAAATTTTGTTGTTTAGTCAATCAGTCGCATTTGACTCTCCGTGACTCTATGGACCGCAGCACGCCAGGTACATCTATCACTCACTGCCCCTCTGAGCTTTATCAAGTTCATGTTCATTGCTTCAGTAACTTCATCTATCCATCTCTGCCTCGGTCATTCCTTTCTTCTTGTGCTTTCAGTCTTTCCCAGCATCAGAGTCTTCTCTAGGGAATCCTGCCATCTCATGATATGGCCAAAATATTTTAGCTTCAGCCTCATGATCATACCTTCCAGTGAACAGTCTGTCTTGCTTTCCTGAAGTACTGATTTATTGGATCTTCTTCCAGTCCAATGGACACTAAGCAGTCTACACCAGCACCACAATTCAAAGGCGTAAATACTACAGCGCTCAGACTTCTTTATAGTCCAGCTCTCACATCCGTATGTTACTTTAGGAAATACCATAGCTCCAACTATGCAGACCTATGTTAATAGTTTAATATCTTTACTTTTTACTAGCTTGTCCAAGCTTGCCATAGCGACAGTGTAATCCATCTCCATCCACAGGCCTTACTCTATAAATGGGTTGCTTTCAACTAAATTGGCCTTCAAAACGGCGCCACAATAGTTTCTCCCCTCACCCCTCAAATGCGTGCCAGTGTGGGGCGCATACTTCCGGTTTAGCCGGAAGTGCGTTATCCGCCAATTCCGGTCCTGCCAGGGGCGCTTGTTATGTTGCCCTAATAACTGGGACGTTATCTACGGGGAGATAACAGAATGGGTTACTGCAACTCAATGTTCGTGAGCCTATATGACAGGGCCAAATCGAATACTACGGGCATAAAACCATCCCCACAAAACAGGGGAATACTCACACCTGTTGGAGTACTAGATGAATGTGTACATTCATAAAATAAAAATGCATCCATCTAAATAAAAATAACAATAACGATAAGAAAAAATTATGCTGATAGTTTGAAGAGATAAACATACCAAATTCATATGTATAAAAAGGTTAACCCAAAAGTTAGTAGTACTTGAATGTGTCAAAACACCCTATACCCGATACATAAAATGTCAGAACCATGAAATATCAATACCTATATCTATATACAACACGCATGGGATAACCTTCATGGAGTCTACCATCTAAGACAAAGGGCAGGATGAGAAGCCCATGCCCTAAACGAGACAATAAGGGGATCTCATGGTATCTGTTGGAATAGTCCCAATTCAGGACAATACACTTTGAGGATATATACAAGAATATACCTACAAGAAATAAAAAAAGAAGGTATATATATATATATATATATATATACTAGGGAATTGCCCGTCAAAAAATGACGGCAATGAAATTGTAAGTGAGCTAATGGTGTTTGGTGTATATAATGTGGCTGATTTAGCGTCCTTCGTTTTCGTGCAACTTTTTCGGAATATCCGTAGCTGTTTGGTGGTGTTTTGCGTGTTTATGGTGGTATTTTGCGTGTTTAGGGACCTTTAGCCTCCTTTTCGTTTTGTTCGGCGGCCATTTTTTCTGTTGCTTAGGTGATTTTCGGGTCTCTAAACTTCTAAATTTGTGCTTAAATGGAGGTGTAACTTCACTTGCAGAGGTCCTTAGTGCCCCCCCTTGCTGTGAGTAACCTTTTTATGTGTTTGTTGTTTGTATTTGTTGTGTTTGTAATGTTTTTGGGGTCGCGCGGGTTGCGTCCTCGTTTTTTTTTCTCGTAGGTGTTTTTCGTCAAATACGTAGGTGTTTGGTGGTGTTTTGCGTCTTTAGACTGCTGTAGCCTCGTTTTCGTTTTTTTCGGCGGTGTAACTTTAGTTTTCGAGGTCCTGGATGCTCCCTCTTCCTGTAATTAAGCTTTTTATGTATTTGTTGTGTGTATTTGTTGTAATTTTTATGTTTTCATGCGCGCGTGTTGCGGACGATTTTTGCGAGGTCGTATTCGGTCTTAACGTGTCTCGTATTTTCCTTGCATAACAACGTACATTTTGCGAGGGTCGCAGTTGCTTTCAAGGCGCACCTTCGGCGCTCCATGCCAGCAACTGAGGCCCTCGCTTAGCGAGGGCCGCGGGCTCGCAATGCGAGCCCGCAAGCTTTGGCAACAACTCGCATGCTCACAACTATATATGTGAGATATATATATATATATATATATATATATATATATATATATATATATATCTATAGGAAAAACGACCTATATATACATATGTCCCCCTACTTGTATGGTACACCATGGGAGTATACTAATGAGGGCAAGCATCCCCCACTCCCCTACCGGGACTAAACCTATGGCACTCATATACCAGGAGCCTAATAGGGCCACCCTAAAGAACACAAGAATAGGTTATCAATATGTGTATAGAGCTATAACTAACCTCTATGCGTGCCTCAGACTTGTATAAATATAATACCAGGAAAAAATCCATAAAACATTAATACATCAAGCTATCAGAATAATAAAAAATAAAAAACATTGAGTTGCAGTAATCTATTCTGTTATCTCCCTATAGATAGTGTCCCAGTTATTAAGTCAACATAACACCCCCGGCAAGACTGGAAGTGGCGGATGACACATTTACGGCTAAGCCGGAAGTATGCGCTTCACGCTGGCACGCATTTGAAGGGTGAGGGGAGAAGAGCAAAATATTGTGGCTCCGTTTTGGAGGTCAATTAAGTGAAATGCCACCCATTTATAGAGTATGCAGTGCCTTGCAAAAGTATTCACCCCCTTGGCATATTTCTGGTTTTGTTGCCTCACAACCTGGAATTAACATGGATAGTTTGAGGATTTGCATCATTTAATTTACAGAACATGCCTACAACAAGATGTTTTTTTTTTTTTATTGTGAAGCAAACAACAAATAGGACAAAATAACAGAAAAAGTCAATGTGCATAACTATTCACCCCTCCTAAGTCGCTTTGGATAAGTCTGTATGAGCTTGCCACATCTTACCACTGGGATTTTTGTCCACACCTCGTGCAAAACTGCTCCAGCTCCTTCAAGTTGGATGGTTTGCACTTGTGAACAGAAATCTTTAAATCTGACCACAGATTTTCTATTGGATTGAGGTCTGGGCTTTGACTAGGCCATTCCAACACATTTACCTGTCTCCCCTTAAACCACTCAACTGTTGCTTTAGCAGTGTGTTTGGGGTCATTGTCCTGCTGGAAGGTGAACCTCCGTCCTAGCCTCAAATCATACACAGAGTGTTACAGGTTTTGCTCAAGAATATCCCTGTATTTAGCACCATCCATCCTTCCCTCAACTCTGACCAGTTTCCCAGTCCCGGTTGCTGATGTTCTTTGGGTAATGTGATGTGTTTGGTTTGTGCCAGACATAGCGTTTTGTTTGATGGCCGAAAGTTCAATTTTAGTCTCATCAGACCAGAGCACCTTCCTCCACACATTTTGGGAGTCTCCCATATGACTTTTCGCAAACTCAAAACGTGACATTTTGTTTTTTTGCTGAAAGTAATGGCTTTCTTCTGGCCACTCTGCCATGACACCCAACTCTATGGAAAGTATGGCTTATTGTTGTCCTATGTACAGATACTCCAGTCTCTGCAGTGGAATTCTGCAGCTCCTCCAGGGTTACCTTAGGTCTCTGTGCTGCCTCTCTGAAGAAGGCCCTCCTTGTCCGGTCCGTGAGTTTTGGTGGGCGGCCATCTCTTGACAGGTTTACTGTTGTGCCACATTCTTTCCATTTGGTTATGATAGATTTGATGGTGCTCCTAGGGATCATCAAAGATTTGGATATTTTTGTAGAACCTAACCCTGACTTGAACTTCTCAACAACATTGTCCCTTACTTGTTTAGAGAGTACCTTGGTCTTCATGGCAGTGTTTGGTTAGTGGTGCCTCTTGCTTAGGTGTTGCAGCCTCTGGGGCCTTTCAAAAAAGGTGTGTATATGTAATGACAGATTGTGTGACACTGAGATTGCACACAGGTGGACATCATTTCACTAATTATGTGACTTCTGAAGGTAATTGGTTGGACCAGAGCTTTTTATGGGCTTCATAACACAGGGGGTGAATACATACGCACATGCCAATTTTCTGTTTTCTATTTCTTAAAAATAGTTTTATGTGTATATTTTTCTCATTTCACTTCACCAACTTAGACTATTGTGTTCTGATCCATCACATAAAATTCAGATTAACAAAACATTGAACTTAAACTGTAATGTAACAAAATAGGTAAAATGTCAAGGGGGTGAGTACTTTTGCAAGGTACTTTATAAGGCCTGTGGATGGAGATGGATTACACTGTTGCCATTTTGGGGGTAAGATATACCTGTGCTTTCTGTAACATTACCCATCAGTGTTTGTACAGTTACATTTTTTATTATTATATCACATTGAGAAAGCATCTGTAGAAGTGAAATGCATTTGTGTGTATTTTATATATATACTAGCGACTTGCGCGTCAAAAAATGACGGCAATGAGATGTGTATGTTTGTAAATTTGTTTAGTTAGTAATATACGTATTTGAGACTTGTAAGCTTCTAGTTATGTCGAAATAAGTACAATTCTTATATTAAACATGTTTATTTTTGGAACATTTTATTTTCTTGTTTTTGTAACTGTTAAAGAGTTTTGTAATAAAAGTGTTAACATTTGAATGTAAGAACAGTTGAACTTTAGATTAATCAGTATTGTAAACTTGAGCTAATGGTTTTTTAACATGCTACTTGTAGCTCAAGAAGTGTTAACTTAATTATACATTGACTCAAGAGGAAGGCAAACAGTAAAAACCCTCTTTGAAACGAAGCCAATTGTATCAAAGCGAAAAAATAATAATTATTTCTTGACCCCATTAACTGGTGATTTGATTACTCCCTGGATTAATGTTTAACATGAAATACAACATTTACATTGTGACTGAAAACGTGCTTGTGCTCTTAACACGAACTTTGTAATATGTCTAAGTAAGGAACTTTAAAGGATTTTTTGTCAAACTTGTAACATTATAAACAGTAACATAGTTAATTAACATTTTAACAGATTTTTTTTTAAATAATGCAAGGCAAGTGTTTTGTGTGGCTAATCATGCATAAACAGTACTTCCATGAATTATGACTGAATTATTTATTTATTGGTAGTTTAATGGTTGACCTTTGTTTGTTGGTGTAGTAATTGTTTAAAATGGCACATAGAGTTTCCTAAAGTCCGTAAAGTTCGTCTGTGATGTGTAACCACTGTTCTCTATGTGTTTTGCCATTGTATGGAGTTTAATATGGAAATATTGGTGGTGTAAAAATAATTTCAGTGGCGTAAAAATGAATTTTTGAAAGAAACGGACGGTTGTCTGTAATTTTTCTGATTTTTTTGTTGTTAGATTGTGCTTGAGTTGATTTTTGAGTTTTGTTTTAAATTTGTTTGGCATGGGTTTTGTTTGTTTGAATGAAAGTTACAGTACTTCATAGTAGACAATGTTTTTATTAAAAATGCGTCCATCCTCTAATAAATCACCTTGACTTTCATTGTTTTCAATGTAAACTTTAATAGCCTGTGGATTTTTGCACCGTGATAAGGCAACGTACAATTGGCCATGTGCAAATACTGGTTGTTCTAAGAAAAAACTCACAGATTAGAAAGTTTGTCCCTGTGATTTATTAATGGTCATGGCAAATGCCATAATGATGGGAAATTGTCTTCTTTGAAGTATAAAAGGTATACTTTCACTTGGTGCTAAATCTATCCTTGGTATGAAAACTCTCTCTCCTTTATGGGTACCAGTTAAAATTTCAGCATCTATGAAATGGTCCTTAAATTGTTGAACAATTAATCTTGTCCCATTGCATAGGCCTTCTTTTGGGTTCATATTTTGCAGTAACATGACAATTGCACCTTTCTTTAGCTGCAAAATATGTGGTGGCATTCCAGAAGGAGTTAGTGAGTTTATGAATTCAGTCGAAAAGTTTGCCTGACTTTCATTGTCATCAGCAAGTACAGAATCAGCACTGTGATAATTTCTTTGGGGTGCATTAATTTTTTTAAATATTTCATTATTGAGGATCAATGCATCCTTATTTTTGCATGTTAGTATGACTTGGTTGGCAAGTTCAGAATAGTCCTGGTTATTTATTGTACTTTCGAATATAGCCGGTAAATTTGGTATTTTTTCTGTTTTTAATAAGCCAATCATTGAAATCAGTTTGGCCTTCTGATCTCATATTTTGTTGCAGTTGAAGATGGGTAAAATGTTTCCATAGTGTACTTGACTTTATACAGGTTTCAATATTGTCAGTACAACGACAGGTAATGTTTGTCTAAAATCGCCACCCAACAACATTACCTTTCCACCAAATGGAAAAGTATTATCCATGACTTCACAAAGCAAACGGTCAATACATTGGAGGGCATAGCATGACATCATTGTGGCCTCATCTATTATAATTAATGTACTTTTTTTCAGTGTTTTTGCTTGTAATGATGTCATGCGAATATCTGACACTGATGTTTCTAAAATAGGCACTGGCAGTTTAAATCCACTATGAACAGTTCTTACACCTTCTAACAAAAGTGCAGCAATTCCAGTGGTGGCAAACGGCATTGCTATTTGACCTTCTGCTCGTACAGAACTCATTAATAAATTATATAGATACGTTTTTCCTGATCCACCAGGTCCATCAAGATAGAAATAACGCTCTGTCACCATGTCATCATCTATTGCATTTATAATGGCATTAAATGCTTGCTATTGTAATGTATTTAAAGTTGCAAGTCTTTCTTCTGTTCTTTCTACTTGTAGTTGAATGTCATAGTCTTCAAAGTTTATGTCGTCTTTAAGACCTGGATCAGGCAGATTAAAACTTGCACAACTTAATCCATGAGTTAAAAATACTTATTGAATTTCCATTAATGCTTTTAAGTGTGCAATGGGTTCATTGTATCATTGCATAAAGTCTTCAGCCATATTACTTTTAAATGTGTCCCACAAAGCTAATGCATTTGGAGCATTTGAGAAGGAGGGACATTTTAGTCGGTGCATTGATTATGGGGAATTAAATACTATAATGATTAAGTGCATTATGCCCTTCCCCTCAAAGAGAGGCCAAGAATTATGCCAAGCTTGCTCTCAGAGATGCCTGCAACCTAGTCAGTATAAGGAAGGTGTATTCGATATGGACATTATGAGTACCTTGTGATGCCCTTTGCAATTCCCCAGCTACTTATCAACATTTTGCTATTGATATCTTTAGAGACGTCCTAGACCAAACAGTAATTATCTATTTTTTATTATATTCAAATCTTTTCCTCTAATAAAAGTACATGTAAAACATGTATAACAGGTGATGAAACAATTAGAGGCATTGTTACTGCTCTAGTACCTTTGTTTCCTTGGATTCCATCGTCTATACGCCAAGCTAGAAGAATATCCATTTTTACCACTGACTCTTTCATGGGGCTCATCTCCTGCAAGTATCACAATGGACTATCCCAGATAGGCTCAGACCAACTTCCTAGAAAGAAGTCCAACATTTATTGGTCTTACCAATGTTATGGATTTTTTAAATAGAGGTGCCATGATAAACCACTCTCTGGGAAGTCTGGCACTTCTGACGGAAATCTGTTAAGACAGATGTAAAATTGTATGTCTCCGCCTGTGACATATGTAACAGGTCCAAAGTACCCCACATGAAACCAGTAGGTTTAATACAACCACTCCAAGTGCCTATCCATCCTTGGTGTTCTATCTTCATGGGCTTCATTACTGATCTTCCTCCATCTGCTTCCTGTACTACAATCATGGTGGTGGTGGTTCAAACACCCAAAGAATAGAAGAAGTCCTATAGAATGAGTGCACTTTTTTAAATGCCAAATTGAAATACTGTATTCTAGAGCTCATAAATATGCAATATAAAGTGAAGCACCAAAGGTAAATACATATCTAGAGGGGGAAAAAAGCAAGAGAAACTCTAAGATACAATACAATAGAACAATGAATAATTTTGACTCTAGTTTAGGTCTTGAATATATGTGAACACCTGGACATATCAGGCATATGCATTCCTCTAACACTGTTAGAATATTTGTGTCACTCTCCATTAGGTTGTAAAATATATAACTCCCATATTATTTACAATCCTCACATAATACTATTAAGAATCTTCAGCCTCAGAGAAGCTTATTAATGCCTCTACACACAGTTACAAAGAAAATATGTTTTTGAAAAGTGATTGGAGCAAGGAGTGATTATAGATATAATAAAGCTAAATAATAAATCATAACTGATTCTGAAGGAAATTAATCACTCAGTAATCTCAGCACACATTATGACATTTACAGTGTTTTAACATTTTTCTTTTAAATGTTTTTACGTTTGTTTGTTTTTTGTGCCGCTGTTTACATTAGATACTAATAAATTAAGAAATGTAAATATACTGTATGTAAATACTTCATCCCTAAATTTTTGTGTTTATATGTTGAACTAGTGTTAAGCACTATTTTTTGGGAGTATTAACTCATATAAGTTGTTCACTCTATGTACACTAGCCACGGTGGCCAGTTGGAGAAAGGCTATTGTAATGGCCACAAAGACAATTCAAAAAGGGCTACATCCCTTTGTTATAGGAAAAAAAGGTACATTTTTTAAACTGCTAGGTTTGGGGATGGTTTCCCAAGACCTAGTTTGATGCACTGGATCCCCTGGGACGATTTCTTTTACTTTTTTAGGACAGTTATTTTATGTGTATAACATGGTTCAGGGTATAATTATTGCATTGAGCCAATAAAAATATTTTGAGTGTAGTGTCACTTTAAGGGCGACCAGTAGTCATTTCAGCAGCCAAACACTATTCCCATTTCGCTCCCAGTCCCAGGGCTAGGTTTCTGGTTGGATTCCAACCCATGGTAAACTGTAGATCTGGCTTCACAGACTTCTGTGGGAGATCCATGGATTTGATTAAGTCATTAAGTATATTAGCTAGGCTGTCAGGCAGCAATTGAAATACTTTGTTTCAATAGACAAAGGTCAAGCGGTGTCAAGTGCTTTGCAAGTGATATCCTTTTGATCCTTTATCTTGTGGTTAAAAGCAAAGTAGGGAATAATTGACCTTAGTTCCTGACCCCCCATTTAATCTAAAATTGAGACCGTGTTAGAAATGTTATTAAAGTCCTGGTCACATGCTCCGGAGCCATATCTCCCCCTAAGCCAACTCCCCTCCCCTCAATAAAGGTATCTCTACCAGAGAGGAGGTTGGCTAGGGAGGGGATGTACCCAACAGCCATTTATCCTAAGCACAACAGGCCCTAGGGATATCTCTTCCCCACTTACAGGGAACTGACATCTGGGGCCATAGAGTTATTGGCACCTAGACAGAGAGATACGCAGGATGGCACCGTGCCCTTGGTAGAAATCATAGCCCACGTGAGGTAATAGAGAATTCAAAGGTGTTAGATTGTAATTGTTTAGGGCAAATCATTTTCAATGTATGGCATGTAAAAACGGAATAAAAAGGGTGAACCTACTGATAAAGATTATGCTCTGTTTTGGACACATATGCATGGTGTGTTTTAGTGGAAAGGCATATATTCTTTTTTAATCAAAAGTGAATTTCTGCAACTTGTCCAGGAACCTATTTACTTGGCCTGAGAATCTGAAACTTCTCATAACATCCAACTAAGACGTCCTGTGTGAGGGGATACAGAACCGAGAAAATCTGCGGGTAGGATCAATCTAGTGACTTTTTCAAGCTCAATAAAGAGCGGGTTGTTACAGAGACTATCGAGGAGGCTCAATTTTCCTACAAGAAAGCTGCATAGTAACATAGTAATTGAGATTGAGTGCATGAAGTTCAAACTTTTTAGATCTCATCTGATCCTTGTAATATGTGGATAAATTGTTAATTGATCCAGAGGAAGGCAAAAATAAAAATAAAAATAAACAATCAAATTACTCCCTGGATCCAAGATAACACTAAATGCCCTTTTTTTTCAAAAATATATCAAACTCTTTTTTTTAAATTATCTATAAATTCAGCTTTCAGAAGCTTCTGTGGCAAGGTTTCACAGTCTAATTCCCCTTACTGCAAAGAACGCTTTTCGCTCTTTAAGATGGAATCTTTTTTTCTTCTAACCTCAAGGGACGACGTCTTGACCACTGAAAACCTCTTGTCACAAAAAGCTCATCTGACAAAGACTTATGTTGATCCTTGTAGTATTTTTAGAAGTCAATCTTATCCCCTATTTGGAGCCTTTTTTAAGAAAAAATAAGTTTACTTTTGTTAGTCTTTCTTCATAGTTTAGCTTCTCCATTCCCCTTCACTGTGTTGCCCCTCTCTGTACCTTTTCCAGCGCTAAAATGTCCTTTGTATGGTTCCCAAACTGTACTCCACATTGCATAAGCAGGAGTACTAGGGATGTATATAGTTGCAGAATTATGTCTTTCCTCTGCAACCATTTGTTTTCTGTCCTTTAGCCTGTCTCACTCCAAGTGCATATATTTACTGCAATTCCTGTATGCCTACTTTGCACAATAGCATCCTATGTGGCACTGTATAAAAAGCCTTGGCAAAATCCCAAAACACTACATCCACTGAGTTGCTTTGTTCCAAGTTCCTGCTTTCCTCCTCATAGAAACTACATTTAGATTTATTTGACATGGCCTATCCCTAAATCTGTGTTGACTCCTACATATTATCTTGTTCACATGGATATATATTCATGTATACTATTCCTTATGAACCTTCTGTCTAGTAAGCCATACTATTTTGATTATACATTGTGTCACAATTTAACTTGTTTCAAAATATTTTTGAGTCCTGGACAGAATTAGTAAATGCATTTTAATAAATATATATAGATAGTGTATATTTGTTAAGTATGTGGTCATTCACCTTTTTTGCTACGTGCCGGTTTATCAAACCTTTTTTCGATGTCTGTTTCACACACTTTTTGTTTACAAATCAAACGCTCCATATAAAAGATATAAAAAAACTCAAAGTAGAAAGAATGCTAACGTAAATAAATTACTGTGCTTCTTTTTATCCTTTGAAACTGACATATTTTTCTTACTGATTAGAATAACAACCATTACAAGTTATCCATCTCTTATTAAATGATCCCATTTACTTTAACTATGTAGAAATGTCACAGAACTAATTATAAATTCTATGGTCATCATATGCTCTTAATTGTCAGGTGTTTAAGCTTGCCTTCCTTTTTCTATTTTTGTACAGCATTTTTACCATTTTTTTTGTCAATACTCTTAAAACTAATACTCAATTAAAATTACAAGTGAATAAAACTTATTCCCATGTTGTATAATGGTGCTCCATTTTCAATATGTTAGACACTTTGATGAATAAGATACATCCAATATACAAAGATAGTAGATAGCCTTTAACTTCTTGAATGTTGTAATTCCATAATAGGTAAGGAAAGTTTTTTAACTTCTTTATTGTGTGGAAACTTTGCCAGATTTCCTACATACCTGTTAATTGGGGCTGGGGCAACAAAGTACTTATAGATAAGGTAGATACATTTTGAAAACAATAATTTACATGTAAACAATGTGTCTTACATATGACACAAGCTGTTAACCATGTAGAAATACACATTTCACATGTCACTCGCATACTTCTAGATCTAAAGTTGATACACATGCCACAAGTATAGAGCGGCAAATCTTGACAGACTTTTACAAAGTGACACTATTAAAATACCTTACTTTACATCAATGTTTCTTCAACATGGTCTTGTGGTATCTCAGTGAAAGAAGTATTTTGTGTAATATATGGCTATAACAGGATATTAATCCTGTTCATGTCATCTAAGATACAATACTCTATGTCAACATAACATCTCAAAATAATGGGCTTGTCAAGTGCAAGTATTCTCTGTCAGTTCTGTATTTGAATGAGCTTGTCAAATGAAAGCATTCCCCCTTCCAAATATGACATGCAATCCCAATGCCAGTGTTACAAGAAACCAATGCCAGATAAGGATCACTTGGCCCACCAACTCTGCCCATTCCTGCTGACAACTGTGGTATTTACTTGCCATAAAAGCAGACATTAATTTGTTAGGGCTGTCCAGTTCAGATCTAATTGTTGGCTTGTGGAGAAAGAAGCAACAAAGACGAGCCAAAAGCTAGGCTTTTATAAATCATATCAAATTAAAGTGATGCTTCACTGGATACTTAAATCGAACATAGTTTTCATTTAAAAAGTTGCAGGCCCCTGGTTTATACAATATATAAACATTTTCTATGTGAATTTTAAAGCAAAGGGTTAACAAATAAATAGGATAACATATACTACAATGTATATTTAGTCTCACAGTGCCTTTTTTTATTAAGTCAATGTGCACCAAATAAGTACATAAGCTCAGCAAATATGACGTTTATGAGAACCACAAGAGATTTATGTAAGATTGTAGAGAACACAAACCAATTTAATAAACTGTCACTCAAAGTACTATTCAGATTGGCTAAAAAGACAATAAACATTACTTGTTGTTGGTTACTCTGGAGCCATGGAAAAGCCATTCCTTTTTCAGGTTCCATACATATTTAAGGTTGATAAAAGAGATGTATATTGACCTGCATGTTTAGTACATGAGATGTTATGACCAAAAGGTAAAAAAGTAAAAGGTAAAATCTATTGGGTTCCTATTGGTGACTAATCTACAAGTGACAAGCAGAAGATCATTTCCTGCCAGCACTGCAATTCAAATGTCACTGTGTAGGAGAACATATTTCCCATCTGCTGTAGAGCAAGCATATAGAACAGACCTAGGCATTGTGCGGCCCGTGGGCCAAATCTGGCCCTTTCGCTTTCCATGTAAGGCCCACTACAGTGGCATACAGTGGGATACAAATGTGTGTCCTGGACAAAAAAACACTGGCAATTGTAAAAGGAGGCAATTTCTGAGCGCAGTGTTGTGACTAACTGAAATGGATAGTATTTTGTAGATACTGCTCCTGGCACTGAGAAAATAAAATAAAGTAAAGCTATAAAATGAAAATTAAGCAGAAGTTCAGCCTATGGTCCGGCCCTCCACAACATTCCGAGTTTCTCATGTGGCCCCTTTGGGAAATTAATTGCTCACCACTGATATAGAAGATAAAGTTGAAGTGTAAAGGAGATGGATGAAGCATGTGTATTTTGCAAAACTTGTTTGAATGAACTGTGAAGGCAGGCTGATAGTATGATGCCTACTGAAACAGTAGATCCTATCTCAAGTGAAGTCTGGGAACCTCACACACATCCCACATGCACATATATTAAAAATTTACATTCATACAATTTTTATACAGTAGACTCTCGGTTAACCGGAACTCAAGCGACCAGAAAACAAATAAAAATAAGGCACATACTGTAGATTTCATCCACTGTGCGTCTCTGCAATTTAATGTTACCTGGAAGCAGACAGGCATGAGTGACTGAGCCAGTGCAGTGTTGGTGTTACATTCCCCGGGGTCATCACCTCACCCTCCAGCAGAACGTACCTGTGTGTAAGTGAGGAGTGAAAGCTGCTGCTGCTAGAACAGCCTTCACTGACAAATATACTTAGCAGAGCAACATATGTGCAGCTAATCTAGGCCTCTTTTAATAGTGACCCCCAAGCAACCAGAAACTACAATTATCCATTATCTACCAATCCCTATGGGTGCCGGATAATTGAGAGTCTACTATATATATATATATATATATATATATATTTATCTTTAGAAGCAGTACTGCTCTAACATTCAAGTTAAAGAAAATGTATTGAAGAAACAAAAAGCACCACATAAAATAAAAATTGTTACAACTGGTTGTACATTTAAAAAGTGGAAGCGCTTAAAACTAAATTACAAGTTAGACTCATCTTATAATATAAAAAGCAGTGTCTGTCACGCATACAAATACTATTATGTGCTGCACATGCACCGTGAGAGCCACAATTAGTCCACCCGCCCCACAGCTTCAGCACTAGGCCTGAGTCCCCGGCTTCATCACTTTCCACGGGCCCGTACAGCTCAAATCTATGTGTACGGCCTGAAAGGGACAGCCATCTAGGGACAGATGTGCGTCCATGAGGGGGCGGCCATCTGGGCGTGCAGAGAGGTGGGGGGGGGTCAGGGACAAGGGGACTCAGGGACTGGGGGAGTGAGGAGAGGCATGGGGACTGAGGAGAGACAGAGGGACTGAGGATGGACAGAGGGGCTGAGGAGGGACAGGGGGCTAAGGAGGGATAGGGGGCCTAAGGAGGGACAGGGGGGCTGAGGAGCGACAGGAGGACTGAGGAGAGACAGGGGGACTGCTGAGAGACAGGGGTCTGAGGATGGACAGAAAGGCTGAGGAGGGACAGGGGGCTAAGGAGGGATAGGGGGCCTAAGGAAGGACAGGGGGGCTGAGGAGCGACAGGAGGACTGAGTAGAGACAGGGGGACTGAGGACGGACAGGGGACTAATTATGATTAGCAGTGGGGAAGATAAAACAAAAGCATGTGCAATTGAAAAAAATTAGTGACAGGGACATTTCATTGTAAAATCTGTGTCATCACGCATATTTATGCAGATGATACATTCTTATCTTTGGTATCACCACCACTGCTAATCTTAATTAATTGCTACTGCTAGTCATTACCTCAGCAATGACAAGCAGTAATTGATTTAGATGTTAGACCTATTTTATGAATACATGTTAAGGCACTTCTACTTTGCAGTAACATTTTATCTTCACCTGAACTTTTCGTTTCGTCAATAAATGGGACTTTGTCACATTAAGGTTATCATTAAACTGTTAAAATGTTTTTATGAAGGGAGAACAAAAGACAATTGCATTTAGATAAAGAATGTATTTATTTTTTTGTAGAATAACACAACATGCAGTATACTGAGAAAAAAAATGCAGTGTATAAATAAATAAACATAACCATTCTTTGGCTGTCCGGCACACATTTCAGTGTAATGAATCTGCAAAACAGGATAGCTGTGATATATTTCTTATCTGCGTCAATATATACAATTTTCAGTGCCATTACTTTCTCTAAGTCTATTAAGTCTATAAAGGCTGGCACA
Organism: Discoglossus pictus; assembly: GCA_027410445.1. Taxonomy (NCBI): domain Eukaryota; kingdom Metazoa; phylum Chordata; class Amphibia; order Anura; family Alytidae; genus Discoglossus; species Discoglossus pictus. The sequence goes on along the minus strand of CM050163.1, from coordinate 91,294,271 downwards.
TCAAAAACACTTGACATCCTCTCTCAAAAAAAGCATTCTGGTGTTGTAAGAAACTCTTTGTACAAATTATGCAAGCTGCAAATGCAAGATGAAGTTCAACATTATTTTGGTTTCATATTGAAGCCAATTGCCAATTCCTATGAATGTATTATTGCTAGGATCACATTACATTAGTTTAGAATCTTTTGATTAAGGAGTTAGTGTCATATTTCACTGACTTTAATATGGAATATGGAACAAGATCAGAAAAGGAATCATCATAATGGCTATTTCCATGGCTTCAATTTCTGCTGAACTCATTTACAGTTAAAAAAAAAATAACAAAGGCATTTCACTCTCCCGTCTACTATATATTAGTGTATTTCCAACAGTGACTATGCAAATACCATGCAAAATGTGCAAAATCTACAATACTCTATAAAATGCTTCAGCTAAGCCAGTGCTAACCATTGTAAGAAGCCAAAATGTTCAATTTTTAAAACCTTCTTGAAAAGCAATTGTGAGATTACATAGCTAAAGAAAGGCAGTTATTTATAGAATCATACAAAATACTTAAAATATATTTATTAACTTTTTTTTTATTATCGCAGGCTGAGAACAATTTTTTCTTCTCTTGGGCACGTTAATATTACCAGTTTAGGTTCAGTGCTCTGGGAAGGTTTAATAGATTGCATTCCGTGCCCCCTTGTATATAATAATTGTCTCAACAGCACAAGGGGGGATTTACTTGCAAGTATCTCAAGTGGCTGAGATTAAGTGATACAGGCTGTGATCTCAATTTTACCCTAGGAAATAGTGCATAGTAAATATAGGGATGCACATCACAGCCACTTGAGATGCTTAGTAAATTTCCCCCACTGTACATTATGGTTACTTGGTAAAACTATGCATTTACCAATAAGCACACAATGACATCAGTGTGCAATTTCCCATGGATAAATTACAATTTGTTTTTGACTGTTCAGTTGAGCCCTGCAAACCAGTTATTTGGAGAACCAGAATAACATTAGCACATAAAAAGATAAATATCATAGAAATAAAATTAGCTTTAAGAAATGACTACCAATCATTTAATTTGTTATGTATTTCTCATCTATTTTTCTAATCATCAATCTTAGTCCCCCTCAGATAAGAGAAATTGAAAGCAAATCCTATTCAAGGAACGTTACCTTACTCAATCCAACCAAAAACACTCAACAGCTGAACATTTTAATAGGGATTCAGCATTATAGAGCTATGCTGGCTGTGTGTGAACGTTTCCACTCACTATGTTCTGGTTATACATCCTACCACTTAGTAACCTGACAAATTAACTTTATAACAAAAGTGTCACTTTGGGAATCAATGATTGTGCTTTCAGAATAGGGTGAACTATTTGGTGAAAACACTTTTAAGACTATAAGTGATCAATATTTTAAGACAATGGTAATTAAGACAATGTAATAATAGATTGTGAATGTTTCTAGAGTCCACTATACTATTATTTTGAAGAAATGCATGGTGACACATTGTTATACACAAAATAAAGCATAAGTGCAATGTTGTAATGGTTGAAAAAATTATTTTTTAACATGTCTGTTTTTGTTACTGTATCAAACTGTAGGATTGACTGTCACAACCTCAGATCTACCTATGTCTTGATCTGCTCTACATAACCCACTCACTAAAAATATATTTTAGATCCAACTCGGTAACAATATAAAAGGAAATCCTTTGGAAGGTCAGGTAACAATCACATTTGTCTAGAAACACATTTCTATTATTTTGTAAACTATGTAAAGCTTTCTATTGCTGGGATATAAGAATTGTTTATTAGCAACTATAACTTAATATAAATATCTAATAATACATTCCATGTAAAAACAATTGCCTACTTCTAAATCTAAAACCCAAGATCATAGTTTTTTTTTTTTAAAGTGCGTAAAAGAATAAATAAAAAGTGTACAACTTATATAGCGAGGCAAAGCTTCAGTGCCTTGTGTGTCTGTGATCATGCTTATGACATAAATTAAAACAATATAAAATCTTTGAAGTTGTATTATTATCTCAAGGTATCTCTGTTACGGAAAGTCCTGAAGTATTCTCGGAGGTGCTTTCTGGTGACCGTTGTTACACATGTGTAGTAGTCCCTCAAGCCATGTTTTGGGGGCTCCTGTTGAGAAATAACGATATAGTATTCAATCAGAAACATCCAAAAAAGATATATATAATATTGTGAGATTAATCACTTTTGTTATTAACCTCTACCATCTGTAATTTTTGCTACACAATATATTTTCTAGGCTTGTTCAATTCCACCCCTAGCGGGTTGGCAGCAAGCAACATTTTGATAGTATTCTTGCATGAGCACATGTAACTATATATATAAATGATGGAGTCATTGATCAACCAACTATATTAAAACAATCTATCCTGAGCTAACAGAGTGATAACCGCTTTCAAGGTCTAGAATTGGATAATCCATTTTTTCACTAGAATAGAAAAACTGTTATAATCCTTTTGTTGTGGCCATTATCGGTAGGAACACTATATTTGTGAAATAAAAAGGGAGGATCTCACGTCCACATGTGGTGGCATTGCCCGTTTATCCAAGCCTTTTGGAAAATAATTCTTAATGAGTTGTTTACTATCTGTGATCCCAAACTTATGTTATCCCCTGAGTTGGTTGTATCTCATATATTTTCATCAGATGTTAGTCATAAGCTCAAGGGAATAATTGTGTATGTCTTAATGGTAGCCAAATGGCTTATTTCTGTGAATTGGAAGAAAGGTATACTTCCCTCTTGGAGTGAAATTGACTCAATACTGCAAAGACGTAGGCAAATCGCATTGGACTATTCCTTTCTAAGTGGAACTATAAATAAAGTTAACAAATAGAAATGGAAAATATGGGATAGTTATAAAAAGGGAAAAATGAAGCGCTGAATATTTCTAAAGTTATAATTCCCCTTCCTGGCTGGTCTGGCTCCTCCCAATTCTAAATCCATCTATGTATACATGTTCTTGTGATGATTGATGTATGTTGTACATTTTATATTCTTGTAATTATTTATGTATGTTATTTCACTTATAAACACAATAAATAAAAGAATAAAAAAAACTTGTAGGGACTTGTAGTTATGAAGCTCTGCTCAATGATGGCTTCATGTACTGTTAGAGTTTCTGTGGTAGGTTCATGTCATTAATTGTTAGCCATCAATAAATACGAATATCAACGCAATAGTGAAATCTATTGTGTTTATAATTTGGTACATATAAATTAATGTATGTTTAACGTTATTAGTAGAGCCCATCCAAACGAAGTATCTACCGTTTATCAGCCCTATTAAATTGCTGCTAAGATCTAAATCTTAGCACGTATTTCAAAATATAGCAGTTTTTGCTATTAAATTACACTCTTAACCCGACCCACAGCCGACTTGCGTGTTAAAATGCAGGATGGCTGAGAAATGCCTAAGAGACAGGCAACGTGTAACATTGCAGGCCGAAAACCCATTGATCTGCCAAGCACATAGCCCTTATGATCCAATCTTGCTATTAAATTGCTAAGAAATACTGCCAGAAGGAAGAAAGAGGAAGAGGGGAAAAGGGGAGGACAGGAAGTAAAACAACAACAGAAACACAAGAGGGGAGCGGAAAAAGAAAAGAGGAAGTATAGCTCAAAAGGGAGGACCAGACAGACAATCTATCAACCTAAAACATGGAAAGCATCCCTCCAAATTAAGCTCTCTGGAAAAAAAAACAGGAAAAAGAAGAACGCATATATTCCACCTGTCAGAGATGCAGGAGGGAGCAAATAACATTGTATATAGGAGATAGATGTCCCCCTGATTATGTCAGCTCGACGCTGACGAAACTCGCATCGGGTGTAAGGTCTGAGGAGCAGTGGTCCCACATAGGCCTCTATTAATAAGGCCAGTTTATGTTATTGTTATTTTGATTGTATTTATATGCATTGTTTGATTTATTCTTTCATGTCTCTATTTTGCATGCCTTTATTGTTTCTCCTTGTTAGTTACACAATCAGGTATCTATTGTGTGGGTCCACTCTTCTCCACCATCTATCTCCTATATACACTGTTATTTGTAAGGACCCGCAAGGCAGGAAATTTAAATTGTAAAATGCAGTGGGGGGTCCTGATTGGGACTCCCGCTGCAAGGGGTAAGACGGGAACACTGCAGGGGTCCCAATGGGGACCCTCAGCATAGGGGGGTTAATTTTAGGGACCGGGGGGGGGGGGGTACTTTAAGTACCCCCGCGGCAGGGTGTGAGTTTTTAACTGCCGCAGAGGTCCTGATCGGGACCCCTGGGCAAGTGCTGATGTCGGGAGCCTGCGGGTGATCCCGCAGGCTTTAATTAGCCATGATGGCAATCTGTTTTGCCATTGTCTAAGTCAAACCCATTGCTATGGGTTTGACTAATTGATCTTAGCACAGCCGCACATCCAACGAGCGTCAGACTGGCTTAAGATTTAGCTTCTCTCGCACATTGCTCACAGGCCCTTCCAATTTAATAGCGACGTAACCCGGGAAAATTTCATGCACGTAGGGCTTAATATCTACACATTGCATTTACGTGGCTGGATTTCAATATGGCCCTAGGTCTGTCTCTTTGTATTCTTCAGATATTATAATCTTTTTATTAAAGATCAACACGCCTCTTGATTTGGATTTGAATGTTGAATTGATCATAGTTGGATAAGTTCTATTAAGAAAGATGGTATTGGTATTTTTCTTTCCAATGGGTTTCTTATATATAAATTATATCTACATTAATTATTGTATTCTGAAGCTAGGGAGAATTTAAGCCATGGACATGGTGAGAAATTAGTGTCATACAAAATGTTATCATATTGAAGGTATTCGTTCTTCCACTAATATCAAATATATACTTAATTTTCAAGCAAATGACAAAAACAAATACATTCACATCTAACATTTTTTAAACAGTTTCCCCTGCAATAATTTCTATCATAATCATTCTGTGTCATCCCTTGTCCTGACCTTGTCCTGAAATAAACCAATTCCTGGTTTCCAATAATGGTTTCATGTGATATTAGTTTCTGTGGAATGTGCAAATCATTGACTGGTAGCCATCAATAAATATAAATATCAACTCAATTGCTCCAATTATTTCAATTACATTATTCTTTGAAACACCAATGTAAAATGGCCTGTTTTGTTGAGATTTAATCACGAATTAAAGAGAATTTTCTTTCTAATATATACTTCACTATATATGAAAGAATTCAGCAAAACAACTTGAAAAACAATGAAATTGTACAAAAGCAAAATATTGTAAACTTTCCATACCAGAAGTCAGGTCTAAATGCTTTGTCAGCTCCTTAGCAAATCCCTTTCACGGTGAGTATCCCTTTCTAACAACTGAGATCCACACTGTAAAGTAGAACTGGCACAGGGTGTAAGAAACATTTAGACCTTTCTTCTTTTTAGGAGATAGCTTTTTGGTGAGGTTATCACATAGTAATTGTCTTTGATTTTACTGTGGTACACGGGTTACTCTATTTTTATAGACATTTTTGCAGATTCATTGGCAGGGTCGCTTCAAAGATTGATTTAAGTAAATAACATATAAAAGCTTTTTTAGCTGTAAGTTTAAAATTAATGAGATACTGCTGCTAATACTCAATAGACAAAAGTCAGAGGTGCTCAATCAGAGAACAAACTAACCGTAATAGGTTAGTTCTATGGACATGATAACCCACGCTGAGAACAGCCTCTTTTAGCTCACTTGTTGCATTAATATGGAGAAATATCCTGTAATATATCAGTCTGGTCTCACCCAATAGAGTGACTAAGTCCCGAAAGAGGTTGCTCTCAGAGTGGGTTATCATGTCTATAGAACTAACCTATTACAATTAGTTAGTTCTCTGATTGAGCGCCTCTGACTTTGATGTTTTGTTAATACTCAATAAACCTTTAGTCCATCAAATACATTAAATGAATGTCTGTAGATGATCCTTTTCATTAAGTGAATTGTGTTGGAAGCAACCTCTTGAAATAACACTACTTCAAAAATATGGATTTAACATTTTTTTAAGTTGATTTACAATTTAACCCGTTTAAATTTTTTAATGGCATGAGTTAAAAAGGAACAGGGTATCCTATTACAAGAACAACTATAACAAAGATATATTGCTGGAATTGATTAAACTTCATAAAAAATTAAAAAATAAAATGTTTGTTATACTTCATATGATCACGTTGTGCAGCTACTACCTTTGCTTTCACACACTAACATTTGTTTATGCTGGCTTTCAAGTACTCCAGACTTACAGCCTTATTAAATTGCGATTCTGCCAATTGAATATGGCTCTATTTAAGCACACAGCATATATTTTTTACAGAAGTTTTTAGTTAGTGAACTTCTATCCAAAAGCAAGGTCTTCACTAACTAAAAACGTCTGTAAAATAAATATGCTCTGTGCTTATATCGAGCCCTATTCCATTGGCCAAATTGGAATTTAATAGGGCTATTAATTTCTTACTACCTTTCTCGATAAGAAGCAACTCTGAAGTTAGTAAGTGGGGAAAAATTCAAGTTAAGAAGTACCTGGTGAACATAACTAAATGACGTTTTCTTATTAAATAAACTTTATTCAACGTCCACAAAGCCTCTTCATTAGGGACAAATTATGTTTTCCATTAATTAGCATGGTATCACTGCAAATATAGTGTAGAGTATTTTGGTAACTGCCAAGAAAATTAAGTTTATGACATAATGTGGAAAACTTTGTTGCACAGTGATGGCATTACTAAATGAATAGGAAATAAAGAAAATGAGTAAGATTCAGGGCGTACATTTTTTTAGCCTATTTCTAAACCTATAATTTTACTTTTTACAGAAAAAGATAAAATTATAAACCAACTAACTACATTTTAAACCATAAAATCAAATTGTATTTGGTGTTAAGTTGTGTCTTTGATGTTAGCAGAAGTATCAATGTCTTTTTGTGCAACTAAAGCTTTTTAGAGCTAGGTGTTTGTTCTCAAGGTGCTTCAAGAGATGAATAAATCTGTGAGCGTCACTTTGGGAATGTACAGGATGTAAAGCCACATTATCTCTTTCTATTCAGAACAGTGACAGCCTTAATTCTAGAGTTAGAAAAGTAAATATCACTAAGAGCATTACAGACAGCATGCAAGTGCACAAGATAAAACCAGGGAGGATCACATACTTATCTGTTATGGAGCTGTTTCTTCAGACAGGCTTTAAAAGTGGTATATCTCTGTACAGTTTTGTAGCCCTGTGCAGCAGAAGATAGTGGTGCGCAAAGATAAAGAGTGTGCAGCAGCCAAGGAAAAGTGCAGAACCATCACATGGAAAGAAGAGTGAAGACATTGTGGTTACTTACAGTGATGAAACGGGATATATCTATTGCTTAAATTCTTGTCAATCCATCAATCTATCCACCAAAATGACCAATGTTATGATGCAATTACATTATATCTAAGATTAAATCTTTGATAAACATAATTCACAGAATTTGTGCAAGCATTCGATACTGCAACAAAATGGTCAATGGTACAAGTGAGAGAATGAAAGGAAAATGCAACATGATTTATCTATTAAAATTAGTATGAATAAAAATATCTATCTACTGTGAGGCCAGACTGACATACTGCTGAATATTTCCCATCTGTGTATGCAATAGTTAAAGGGTCATCGAAGGTTTCTGGATTTCAATAGGAATATAATATATCTGTGTTTGTCTTTACTTTTGTGTACTTTATGTTAGTAAGAGATGTTTAAAAGCTGTTTTTCTACAGAAACCCTTCATGTCCCTTTAAGCTTGAAGAGTTTCCTAATGTGTAAATGTCATCATAACGTAGAGATGGTAATATTGGACCATATTACACAGGTCTGTGATATGTATTTGTTATAATACATGATTTATTAATTATCTTTGATTTTAGTTTGTTCTTTGTTTTGTTAAGCTGTATTCATAATAATGACCTCAGCTCTTTGAATTAAGATAAATATTTTACATGGAATATTACATTGCTATCAAATAATGATTTTGAAAATATTACTAAAATACACTATATATATATATATATATATATATATATATATATATATTGTACATTATGTGTTTGGTCATCAAAAAATAAGATAAAAAACATTTTCTGCTCACGATTCCAAGAAACACAGTTATTGCACTGCATTATGGAAAACTGGGCAGTGACATGCAAATGAGTCGTCAATGTATTACATAAACATAAAGACTACCGTTTGCTTGAGTGCATAGCAATAATTTAATGTACAACTAACTAGAACTCACTGGACTAATTATGATGATACAATCAGAGTAGCACTATAATTAGTCCTAGTGAGCTCTAGTCATTTATACTTTTGATATATGTATATAAGTGTATGCATACAATAAAAGGACAATTAACTCAAATATTGAGTGTTAAGACCATCTTCAAACACAATAGAGATCTTTATCTATCAAAATATAGATAGTTTGAGTTCATCCTTTGATTAAAACATCATAATATTGCACATGGCATAGGATATTAATTTTAGTTAATATAAATAATTAATGAAAGTCTAAATCAGTATCAACATGCAAACAATAATTAGGTTGTAGGTTTTTTTGAAAACAAGAATAATAATAACACACAGAACTTTAAACCCGCAAGTGTATTTTTTATGCATTTTTTTCACAACTAAATGTAACATGTGTAACATTTATTTATTCACTTTATCATTTGTATGTGCAATGAAGTTATTTTTTGGAGAATGGAAGAACTGGATTTCTTGAGGTTTTCTTGAAGAATCTTTGAAAAAATGAAGGAACTAGGACTTTTAGTGGCTCAATTACATAGTTATAATCTGTTCCTTTGTGGATTCCTTTGAAATCATTCAACAACCCTATGTAAAAAACAGGATCTCTGGAGCCAGGCCTGCTGCACGGTTAAGCTCATGTACATCTCTGTTAAAATCTACCACAGAGATTATTGTTTTTTCTTTCCCCAACAAAAGAAAGACCACATAGCGCAAAAATATTGGTAATAAAATTATAATATATAATTATATAAAGGACATTGGTGCTCTTTGCATGTCCTTATATGTTGGAAAAGACATAGAATATAGATTATACCTATACACAGTAGCAACTCGGACCTATATTATTAATATTAAATATTCTTTGCTGCAGAATTATTTGAACAACTATTTTTAAAGGAGTATATGTTTGCTTGTACTGTGCCATTATTCTTATTTTATTCACTTACTGAGTGAAAAATAATTGTATTCCATTGTGCTATTAAGGTAAAATATTTGTACTTATTATTTACTGTATTTAGCATTATGGTAATAGTCTTTGCAATATCAATATGAGATTATATATATATAAATGTGTGTTTGTCTACAAGATATACATTAAACAGTCACTTAGATGCAAGTGATCGTTAAATGCAAGCTGTGGACAGCAGGGGGCAGTTTAACACATCTAATGTACTCTGAACACTCGTCAAAGTCCATGTCCAATGCATTTGTTAGGAATTCAACATATTTAAAAAATGGTACGAGTCCTGTAAAAGAAAGCTAAATTAATATTTAGCATCCAAGTTAGATTTCATGTATTCTTGCTATAATGTATTATATTATATCTAACTTGGATATTGGTGTTTGATCATTGTTAATCTTTCAAGCCCGATTTCATGCAGCTCCTGAATTTACTCTGTATTTTAATGGCAGCTATATGTTTCTGTGTTTCTGTGTTTCTGACTAGGCCCATTCCTGGGGGCAAAAGCTTATACATATATATATATATAATTAAATTTATGGTAGGCAAAAGAGCGACAGATGCCCTCCACCATACAGTAGTACAGTAAATAAATAGTACATTTGTATAGCAGATATATTGATTACATAACAGAATGACAATTTTTTTTATTTTAGGTAAATACCAAAATTAAGAACAAAAGCACAGTGGAAGTTTTAGTATAGTAGTCCCATGAAAAATGTAAAGGTGAATAAAGTCTCTTGTTTTTTAATTTAGTGTAAATAATGCAAACAAGCATTAACCCCCCTCCCCCCATTAACCCCATGTATCTTTGTATAATATACAGCATGTGGGTCCCTATGGACTCGTACTGGGCCTCTCTACCTCTAACCATGAGACCTAATAGTAGCCCTATACGATTGGGGTTCCTATGGGCTATCATGATATTCTAACCTATAAGCATGAGGACCCAGATTGGTTAAAAGTACCTGTATTCTGCTAAAATTTGAACACAATTTGAATACTTGATTCTGATTGGTTCAAATACAACTGGCATTTATAACAGCCAATCAGAAGCCTACAAAAACCCTATATAATACAGAACCGCACCAAGAAGCTTGCATTCAGTGTGGGAGCTCTTCCTGGCACTGCTCCATTATTATTTTTTTCATTAAGCAAAGGAACTCTGCCACAAAAAATCTATATTCTATTAGACCCAGAGCGCTAGATCACAAATAAAGTCTTACCCGCAACTGAAAAAAGTATAAGTTTCTGTCAAACATATTATGATTATTAAATAAGACTTGCAAAGGACTTTTTCAAACACTTATAGCTGTAGCAGCAATCAAACACACACTACTGTACTTTAAAAGCATGAGAAGGCATGGGTAGACGCACAACAGTCTTAAACCCACAAATATGCAATAAAAATAAAAAAAATAACTGTTATTTCTAAGTAATATCAATCCCGGGACTCAAGGAGTTAATACATATCATGACATTGACATGGGCTAAAACAGATGATCTAATGCATTTTATAGAGTGCTAGATTTCTTGATTGCGAGCCCGATTGGCAAATATTACTTACTGGCACAAATTAATTCTTAGCTTCTGATTGCAGATTACGTCTAACTTCCATATTTTACTGACATCATGATTACTATTGGCTGTGTCTAAGAATTAAATTACGCACCCTGAAATCCTACTTAAAAAGGCAGGGTTTAGGCTTAAGGAGGTAAATTGCAGGCTGGAGTCAAAAGAATACATCTAAACATTTAGAGACAAAAACATGTATGGGTTTGAGGTATAGAATAGGGCCCATTGTTAGTACATTTTTATAGAACAAATAAATTATTATTATTATTCTATAACATATTAACATCTATCTATCTACCTTGATACCAAAATGCATACTTGCATTTATAGATATATGTCTAAACCTATATAGTAAGCTTGTTTTAATAAAAATCTTACCCTGAATCCTCTATGGAGACGATCTTTCATAATTCCAATAAATTCTTTATAACTTAATTGGTCATCTTTGTCGACATCAAAGATCTTAAAAACTGTGTTCACCAAATGTGGAGACAATTTCAGGCCTGTAGCTACATATACTGCACGCTTGAACTCATCTGCAGAACAACACATCAAAAGAGTCAAACCAATCATTATATTAGAGAGGAAAATTCACAGTCATGTAATGCTATTGAATGTTCTGCTAGCTGTGTTGGTCATGGAGACGTATAGATTAGATACAGATTTTATTACCATCTAATAGGCCAATCTGACGCAGTACTTGGAGGAAATTTGAGTATGCTCACCTTTCAAAGGCTCACAGGTCTCTTATTCTTCTGCTCAGTTACTATGACATTTTGAAAGACATTTACATAGTTTTCTAAATAAGTAAAACATTGGAAAAATGTACTGACAAATTCTGCATTTTTTCCTTAATTATAGTATATCAAATGGATTTGTGCAGATGGCAAGTCATGCATTTTTACTTAAAAGGACACACTAAATATCTCAATTATGATGCAAATGAACATTTTACCTATAAATAAGGATATTTGCAATTAGTTGTTCTTAAAGCGACATGGGGAGATTTGTTTTCTTTGTTGCATCAATTAGAGCACAAAAACGTCTACAATCGCCTTACCCAATTTAATTGCACCAACTCCCTTCTTGACCCCTTCCAATCCGGTTTCCCGCCCCAAAACTCCACTGAGACAGCTATCACCAAAAGTCACTAAGGACTTGCTCAATGCCAATTCAAAGATTCACTTTTCTATTCAACTTCTCCTGGATCTCTCTGCTGCCTTTGACACAGTTGACCACCCCCTTTTAATCCACAACATCTGCTCCTTCGGCATCCAAGAAACTGCTCTCTCATAGTTCACATTATACCTACAAGTTTGAACACTTAGCGTCTCCTTATCTGGCACCTCTTCTTCTCCTCCCCCTCTGTCTGCTTGTGTACCCCAAGGTCTAGTCCTAGCCCCCCTCCTCTTCACCATTTATACAACCTCCCTTTGTATCCCAATCAAATATTTTGTATTTCCGTATCATCTCTATGCAGATGACACTCAAATCTCCCTCCCAGCACCATATATATCCCCCTCTCTTCTATCACATGTTGCCATCTGCCTCTCAAGTATATCCACCTGGATGTCCGCCCACTACCTCAAATTCATGTGCAAGACCAAACTCCTAATCTTCCTACCCTCTACTACAGATTCAATTCCTCACATCTCTCTCACCATCGACAATGCCATCATCATTCCCACTTCCCAGGTCTGTTGTCTTGGGGTTCTACTCAACCCTGCCCTCTCTTTGATTTATCAGATACACTCACTAACAAAATCTTGTCTTCTTCATCTGAAAAAAAAACATTTCCAAAGTACATCACTACCTAACACAAGACATAACCAATATTCTAATACATTCTCTCACCATATCTTGTTTCTTCCTGGACTGCCCACCACCCATCTATCCCCACTACAATTCATAATAAATGCCTCAGCTAGACTCATCTACCATGCTCAATGCTCAGTTTCTGCAGCACCTCTTTGTTAATCTCTCCACTGGCTTCCCATAGCCTCCAGAATAAAATTTTAAATCATGACCCTAACTTACAAAGCCCTCAACAATGGTGACCCTCCTTATATATCTGATCTCATCTCCAAATATTCCCCCACCTGCCCTCTTCGTGCTGCAAACAACCTTCTTCTTTCCACCTCTTTTATCGCCTCCTCTCACATCCGCCTTCAGAACTTTTCTCGCGCTGCCCCTATTCTCTGGAACTTCTTGCCTCGCTCCACTAAACTATCCTCCTGCCTCAAAACCTTTAAAACCTCACTAAAAACGCATCTGTTTAAAGAAGCCTATCACCTTCCACCTTTACATGCACACTGCTTCTATCACCCTCCGGTACCACACCCAAACCCTTTAGATTGTAAGTTTGCGAGTTTTCACTGTAAAATGCTTTGGGGAAAGCACTATAGACACTGGATTTTAAGCGCAAAGACCTGGCCCTCAATCCTTTGCAATGTGTTAATACTGCTATTGCTTTTGGCCTTGAACTTATCCCATGTATAGCACTACGGAATGTGTTGGCATGCTAAAAATAAATAATAATATTAGGCAGAGTTAACTTTTTGAGATTTCCCATCTCTTGTATCTCAAGTCATTAAAATTCAAAGTGGGGTGTTATTAGCAAGAATAGTATGACCAATTGGTTAAATTGGTTAAATCAGGATAATGGCAGAGGCTTTAACACTTAAACTGTGACTAAAATGTTTCAATTGGACATGCCTAAAAATAGCAACATTCAAGGTGAATTAGTTAACATGAATATAGATTTTGTTAATAAACAATCAACTGCAAATATCTTAATTAACAGGTAAAGTTTTAATTTCTACCATATTTGAGATTTTTGCTGTGTCCCATTATGCATCTCTTATGTATATATATATATAAATAATGAGTATATAGTGATACCTTTTTTAATGGACAAATGTTTTATTTATATTGACAAGCTTTCAAGAGGTCTGACCTCTCTTTATCAAGTCTGAAGCAAAAATAATATTATATGGGACTTTCAGGTTGAATGTAAACCGTGATGCAGAGAGAGTGGAGACCGCATTTGACATTATAAGGCAAATACATATACTGTAGGGTGAATCAACATAAAAAATATAGTACATAACACACATTAGGTACACATATACATCAATATATACATGAAAAATCAGTACTGCAGACCAAAGTGCTATCTTTCCAGTTGGACAAACAGTTCACTCAGTCTGTTATAGTGGAAAAAAACCCAAAAAAACATGAGAAAGATTGAGGCAGAATCACAAGAAATGTTGATAATATGTTAGAAAACCCAAGTTCATGTTAAGTCATGTATCTTTAGTGTTGAAGAATGTGATCAGCTTTATTTCAAATAGTCTCTCCTGGATGTTTTTGGATGTAGTAATTATTCTGGATAAAACTGTGTATAATAATGGTCTTCAATATGTTTTTTAATAGAATACCTATGCAGTTTCATCCTTCAGTGCAGTTTTTGGCTGAATATTCCAAAGTAACAGCCTATTTCACATATACCACATTGTATTATGTATATCACATTAGAGGATGTACATGGATATGACCCCCTGAGGTTGTAGGTCTTGTCGTTATGTGTGACTGTCATCATTACAAATATGTTGACTTAATGTATCATTACTTTTTTTTACAAGGTTTAGTTCCATTTTTTCTATTCAGTTGTTCATTGGTCAATCTTCTGCTGACAGGTTTTTGTTTCAGGTTTGGTGGTTGTTTAAATGCAAGGATGGGAGGTTTGGGCTATATATATTTTTTCATTTTTGCGTCTTTCGCTAGGAATGGTTGTAAATCTTTGATTATTTTCCATATTCTCTCTAAAGCTGAATGGTATGTGGTCACTAGAGGTACATGAAGGAGTTTCTTTTGTATTGTACTTTAAAAGGTGTTCACGGGGGCTTTAATGGCAGTGGTTATTTTATGGTTAATGATAAACATGTTTGTAACACTTTTGTCTGAAAGATTCAGATAGAAATGATTATGGTCGGTTGTCTGTCTAGATGTTTGAAAGCTACACATATGTCCTTACTGCTTCATTTCAATCCATTATATCCCATTACAATAGTGAAGATTTTAATTTCTCATGATGGGGGAAAGAGACATTTCTCTTCATACTCAGTTGGTCAAACGGATTTTAGTTTTCAATGCAGTACAGTATAGTATATAACAAAAATGTAAGGCCATTACCAGGCTCAAATAATCCATCCATTTACTGAATCTTTCTTCTAGATGCAATTATAATATACAAAGCACACTAACAGCCTGTTAGCTTCAGGAATAATATAATAACAAATATTAAATGTAACACATTTTAAAAAATGGTCAAAGACTCCCTTTAAGTAAAAAAAAAAATATATATTGTTAGGTGTTAGGGTACAGACAGGCTGTATAAAGAATAGAACAGCATAGAGAAGGTACGTGAAGTATATGGATGGAATGTACAAGTCAGAGAAACAGAAAAAAAAATCTAATCTACATATATATTAATTGTTTATATAAACATGAATAAATCCATAATTACCTACACTGACCAATAAAAATGTAATTAACTAAAATAACAAACAATGAGTATACATGTGTACTGTAATATATACCTGTAAAAGTAAATACTACAATCGTTGTGAATATACACACTTTGTGCAACCTAACACAGTTGTTATTATAACTAACCTTGGCCAATAGACCGACTTGCAAAGTTGTACATTTGCATTGCAATTGCAAAATCTTCCAGGTTATTCAAAAACTGGAAGAAAGATCTAAATTCATCAAACGAGATTCCCTGGGGAAGAAACCAAAAAGGCAGTGTTAGTTCCTCAATGATTTTATCTAGATAAGTAGATGAAAGTATCAGCAGGCGATGAATAAAAGTCATTTAGAAGGTTATAATATGTAACCTGATATTTCCTGTAATGCTCTGAACTTCCATATCTCTCTGTGCTTTAGCCAGCAAAGTGAGCTTAGTCCAGATCTCATAATCACACAGCAGCTAACAAATCACTGTGGGTCTCCTGTGCCAACTTTTAAAACTTCCCTTCAGGTCGACTTCCTTTCTCAAGCAAATTAAATAACAGTGTGGGGAGTCTTGATAAGGGGCAGTAACCTGTGAACCCATCTATGCAGTAGCTTTGTACAGAATAACACACAGTTCTTTAAGTGCACAGTGCAAGGCAATGGCAAAAACACATATTTTTTTATTGGTTTCATAAACTCCAATTCAGTTTCTTACCCAGATCCTTCAATTCTCAGTATTTCAGATAGAAATACAAAATAAACATGCATTTTGTTTCTTCTTTAGCTTTCAATGTATTGTTTTACGCATCTATGAACAATTACATTTGAAAGATGGCTATTAAAATCAAAGCACCTAATAAACTCAAGAAACGAATAGTAGATTCCTAGAGTACAAAGATTCCCGCAGTAACAAATACATTATAAATAAAATTAAATATGTTTGTAATGTTTGTTTGTCAGTCATTCTTTTTCATCCCCCCATATCTGTGGGGATCCTGGACTGTGTTCTGTAATTGCCTTAATCTCTTTGAGTTTACATAAAACCAGGGGTTTAACAAAAATAAATATTTTTCCTGTGACATGGGTAATTCTTTCCAACATTTATGTTATATCTTTATTACATGAAAAACACATTTGATGTTAAACGTAGTACTGTTGAGTTGCTTTACTTTCCCTGTGGAAAACTGTCCTGAGCGTCCAGTAGTAGTAAGTAAGCATAATGGATTCATTGGCCCCGATTCCTGTTCTGATGAAAGCATCCTCACAAGTACCTTTACGTTTTATACCTTGTAGTTTCCCAAAATGTTATTACTTACTTTTTTTTAAATGATGACCTTTCAGTTTATTCAGCTGGATTTCAAATCGTTCAGCTTCCATCAATTCCTTTACTCTTTTTCTTAAGAATTTCTCTAACATGCTTTAATGTTCCTGTCTTGCATACAAGCTTTGATGTTACTTTGCTACATACTTCACTAGCATGTGAAGTTTTTATCAAACTGCAGTGGTTATTTTCAGAAGATGGAAGACTAGATTTAAATGTTGGTCACTAGGTAGCTCGTCCCCGGTGTCACTCTGCTGGGTATCGTCATCTTCAACCTAGCTCCAAGTTTCTGGTGGCTTTGGTATAGGGTTGTTCTGGTCTATGGGGTATAGGTCTCATAGCTTATGGTAAAGTCAGATACTGTATTTTTTGTTTGTTTAGACTTAGAAGTAATACCCAAAAAGTTTTTGTTTTGCGTTGTTTAGTTGTTTCTCACTCTCTGTGACCTCATGGACTGTAACACACCAGGAACATCTTTATGTCCATGGGCATGCTGATCCACTTTGTATTCATGGCAGAGATACTGGAGTGGATTGCCAGGTTCTTCTCCAGTGGGCCACAGCATATAGGTCCTGGCATTCCTAGTTGGTCTCCCATCCTAGTATTGTCCAGGCCCAACCCTGTATGGCTTCAGGGTGGTGTGACCTCTTGGTTCCCTAACTGGAATCAAACCCAGGTCAACAATGGTGAAAGCCCCGAATCCTAACCACTGGACCACCAGGGAACCCACCGGAAAAGTTAGTTGAACAAATAGAAATCTGATGAATTGCACTCAGCTTCACTCCATGTCACAGAAAGTGCAAAACTCATGTGAGGGGATCCATTCAATCAGCTTATTTATATTATACTCTGTATTGGGGTTTTCCATTACCTCAACTGAGCTGTTTCTTTTAATTGTCACCTAATTAAATATTTATTTTATTTGCATTAAAAGCAATAGCTGCCGCATTTCCATTGTAGCAGACAGAAGTTTGAAAGTATCCAAATCTACAGATCAAAAATGATAGATTCCACTGCAGCCTTATTGCATCTAAAAGATAATACATTAAAGTCTGCATTTACATTTTATTTTCTTTAAAACATTTTGCCCAATATCAAGTGTAGTTATTCAATACAGTTATCTTTTAATATTACAAGAGGTTTTTTTATCAATATAAAAACAATGGATGTATTTGACTATAATAAGCTTTTCACTTATTTTTACTGTATTTCTTCTTCACTGTGGGAAAAATAAAGTCTTCAAACCCAACAGATGAAGAGTTAACCTTTGAAGAAGAATGGGACGGATGTCAGACTTTAACTAAACAGGTATTTTCATAATTTACCAGCCAGGGAGAAAGAAAAAGAAAACTTGAAAGGCAGCTTCCAAATAGTGTTTACTTACATGAAAGACACACTGGGTAAACATGTAAGCAAACACCTTCTTTAACGTTTTAACGCTATTAAAAGAACCCGACTGGACAAAAGAGGTACGATACCGAGCAAATCAGTCTGTATAGAAGATAACATTATATTTCAGCAATCTCAGCTCATATATCGTACTAGTTCTCACTGTTAATTTGGAAACCAAAGATACAGCAAACCACATATTTATACAGCATTAGATTACAGCATTGGACAATAAATGTGGAGTGTGCTTATTACAGTATAAATAAGGTATATGATAAGAAGGGAAAGAAACACATACCTACCAGGTGCTTAGGAACTGGGGGGGGGGGGGGGGGGGGGGATGGTGGACAGTTTCCTCAGGATTATCTGAATAGGTGGACACGGTGAATTGTTTTTCTAATTTTATTATATTTTTAATAATTTAGAAAGTGTGCCTGTACTTTAATATCTGGCATTTGATGTGTGGGGTGCACATCTTGCACAATTTGAGCTGCTAATCCCATCAACTGTGTTCATCCCTCTCATAGATTCCTGTGACTGGTATCTGGGCTGTCAGCAGTATGAACAAGCCCACTGGCAGTGGGCAGGGTGATATAAATATCCGATGTGGGTGGTTTACTTTCAGTTTATCACAATATATACTGCCCAGGATCCCTTTTAGTTTTTCTTTGTAGGAAATTATTCCTGAAATTTCCTTTGTTCAATTTTGTCATAGAAAAACAGCTCAGCAGTGATCACTGGAACTCCTCAACTCCCTGGTCTCTGTAGGTTCTGCAAATGCAGACTGTGTGTGTGTGTTTGTGTCATTCAGTTGTGTCTGACTTTCTGTGACCTCATGAACCATAACACACCATGCTGATCCACTTTATATTCATGGCAGAGATACTGGAGTGGGCTGCCAGTTCCTTCTCCAGTGGGCCACAGCATACAGCTCCTGGTATTCCTAGGTGGTCTCCCATCAAAATTCTGACCAGGTCTAACACTGCTTGGCTTCAGGGTGGTGTGACCTCTCGGTTCCCTGACTGGAATTGGCCACAGCAGTGAAAGCACCAAATCCTAAACCACTGGACCACCAGGGAACCCCAGACTGAGTATAGAGCTAATCCATGCTCCTTATCACCTTATCTCCTGAGATTTATAACCTCACATACTTTTTGTTTTATAAGACAATGTTTTTTATTATATATTTTTTCATTTAAATCTAATTTTTAATTTAACAACCCTCAATGCATTTCCAAACAGAACAAAGTATATGCTAGTGAACATTAATACACTGTGTATATATATCATTGTGACCATCTAGAGCAGTGACAGGCAACCTATTTCACTTGAATGGCCTCGTATTCGGCCGCTGAGCATGTAAGAGGTCCTCACTGTGCCTTATGTCTTGTAATTTCACAGTGATTTGCAACTGTTTCTGTCTTGGACTAATACAAGCATTGCAGTTTTGATTTAAAGGGATCAACCTTTGTATATCCTGTTTTCTGTCCATTAAAGGGCCATTTACCTCACTGTAAGTGCTATTCATGGTGTGAGAGAGCTCAAGATTATATGTTAAAATGAGCAATTTTTTTAATTACAATACTAACAACAACAAAAAATCTAATGTTTTAAGTCTGTTTATATAACAAAGTCTCTCCTGACTACTGACTGTTGCGTGAGTAAAAACAGACAGTCAAGCTGCGCGGTGAAGACAGTGATTGATATTGTTTTTTCCCTGCACTCAGTAATGCATTGACCAGTTAATCAATAACTGACTGTTTAGGTGATTCCAGCTTCCATACTCTGCACAGATGGATTTTGTTAGGGTTAACCTCTTTTTTTCTTTCACTCACTACACTGAGCTGTAGCTGTGGGTCTGACAGAGAGCAGTCAGTGACACCTGTAATTGATTTGATATCCCGGTGAAAAATGCACATATTTAACCAAATTAAAAAATATTTCTACATGCTTTTAAAAGATCTTTTCTGTGATGTGCTGCAAATTGTGCTGAATTAGGTGGCCACATAAATTAATTTTGAACCTCATTCCTGAAGGGTCTGAATTTCTCGTACCAGATTCCTGACAGTAACAAAGGAATTAATTGGTAATAGAGGTAGAGGTAATGAGGAGACATATTGGGCATAATTTGCTAGTTTTAAGAAGATAAAATGAACTGTGTAATGTTGAAGACAGACATGCTCCCCCACTCCAGTGAACAGGCTAGGGGCCACATGGGAAGAGACTGAGGGTCACCTTTTGCTCACCACTGATCTAGAATTTGTATGAATATAGGAAACTGCACAAATTAAAATGTATGTCTTTATATATCATTAAGTGTACTCAGATCTGTGACTTTTCTTAAAGGGACACAGCAAAGGTTTCAAATATGGCATAATTAGGTAGCGATAAGTACTTAATTAAATTAATTGAATGTTGTTTTAAAAAAAATGCATGTAGCTTTGTGCTGCTAGCTATGAGTTCATTGCTGAGTGCATTTTGCATTGTATACATCTAGGACTTTGCTGGCACTGGTTAAGATATAACCATGCTTCCATAATGTCCCCCAAGGAGGGGATAATCAGTGGTCAATGAGTCAATTTGAAATAATGTTACGCCTTGCTTAATTGATCATGGCCTCTAATGACACTTACGGGTGCATGGTTTATGGTTTAGGCTTTCAGCCAGGTAGCTGTGGGCTTGTTCAATTGAATTGATATGTAACTGTTGCAACTGAATGGAGGCCTGTGTTTAATTGTGTGAGTAGGTATTTGTAAAGGACATTGTGATATATTTCATTGCTCTTTAGTATTGCTGTATAGGGCTGGGTTAACCACTAAAAAGACTTATTTTGAACTTTAGGATGTGTATGCTTCAATTTTATTGTTAGTGTCCTGAACATGCTTCTCAAGGCTATTTTTTCTTCTACTAGGACACTCTTAGCTCCTTAAGTGGCCTATAAGTGTACTTGTAAGGGTCTTATCTGCTCTTGCAGGAGGTGGAGTTTACATGTAAGAATTTGTCTCACTGTGAGTACTCGCAGAGCTTTACGAGAACACGTAGGATGATGAGTAAGCTCATAGCAATTTAGGTAAAAATTTCCCATAGCAGTTGAAAACAGTTCATATGTAGGGATCACTCATAAGAGCTTACGCATAAGGGTTTCCTGCAGGAGGAAAGTAATAGCTCCCTCAGTAGAAAGATTTCTTATGGGAGCCCATAGTTTAGTTACATTATTTCTTCTCTCTGCAACACATTCTTACCTTGTCTTTTATCCCAGCGCATCCTTTTTCGCTCATTAAAGTTTCTAAAGATTGTGTCTACTGGGGAGATTCCTAGATAATACTACACATGTAAAAATATTCTGCCTATGTTCTAAGCCTTCAATAATGTGGAAAGAGGATGTGACAACACTTGGCAAACTACGGTACTAGAGCAGACAGACAAAAATGGACCTTGTCAAATGGGTTACATGGTTCAGAAAAAAATAATGGACATCTCAACTAATCTTTTTATTATGTAACACTAGCATCTTTCAGGTAAATGTATTATAAAATGTAATGTGCCATCCTGTTGTGTTATAGGTATATAAGTGAAAAATCTACTTCAATCTTGTTTTAACACTAAGATTCCTGCCATGTCAGCTTCTATGCACTAGCAAAATATCTTAAAATTAAGATTTTCTTTAAAAATACTTATTCTCGTCAATATTTTTATGTTGTTACATACCTTACTAAAAAAGAAGCTTTTCCTCAACTTCAGCGGTCCTTTAAACCCCACATTGTGTTGCTTATATAAAAGCAGTCAAACAAAACAAAGAATTTGGATAGAAAGCTAATAAATGGCATGTTTCACATATTTTGTTAAATTATACAATACTTGTTTTTGTATAATGAGAATGCATAAGAAACCATTTACACCCTGCTCAATTAAAGGGCATTCAACAACTGACCAAGTAACAAGATGAAAGGTCCATTAACAATAGGCCTTGCACTAAGTACACTGAGTTTTCACAAGCTGTACTGTCAACAATGCCAAAGTGTAGCCATTTCGAAAAAGACAAACTGTTTGCAAGTTTTCCTTGGAATGGATTAACCTGATCCCACCACAAATACAAACAGAAGAATATATCCAAAACATCCCACGCCTGAAGGACTGCTTGTAACACCAGCCCTATTGGTTTGCATTGATGCATTTAGTTGCCAATGGTTGTTCTATTGCTTAGGCACCATATCTGTTAGAGAAGAAATGAACCAGCTAGATACCAAAGGTTTGTAACAACCATTCAATCATTCTACAGGTCTTTTAGCTTTAAACATATCTATTTAGATGCTGATAAGTCTTTATCACTCATCAATGAATGGTGACTAGTAGCACATTATAGACTGGATTATAGAGGCTGATAAAATGTATGGCAAATTATATAGTGAATAGTTTATTTTAACAATTATGTCCAAAAAACTGAAATAAATCAATGTGAACTGCTGAATTAAAAGGGCATATATAATTTTTATAGTTCAGGACACAGTTGTCCTTTGTTTAAACTATTCTCCTAAAGATCTACACTTAAAATTGGTTAAATATTTGAGGAAGTAAAAAATATATAGCTTCTAATTTTTAATTATGCTGCTGTAGAATCCTCCATTGTAATTTCTTCTGATCAACTTTCTCAATTGTTAGGAGACTGATTGCACATGTTTGAGCAATATGAATTTTTCATTTAAAACTGCAAGTGTTTTCATTAGGCATAATGGAATGTTTATTAGTTTACAAAAACACACCCTCCTGAGAAAGAAGCAGACACAGTCAGCTGAGAATATATATGGATCAATGCAGTAAAAACTAATTGCTTATAAAAATGTATGGAAAAATGTAGATTTTTTTTGCTTCCTAAAATCATTTTGCCCATTATCAGATTTAGATAATTAAAATGGTCATATAGAAACATTTTTGCCAAGAATAGTCTTTTACCCTAATCTCCCTTTATGAGGTGTAAAAAAGTATAGTCTGTATGTTTCCTTTCAAAGTAATAAAAATTAATTACATCCTTTGGAGAATCAATGAAACTGGATTATTCTTTTACTTCCATTCTAAATTCATATTAAAAAAATATATACAAATATTTATTAAATACATTTTAACATACTGACCTTTTATATAATTACTTTATATATTTAATATATATATTAATATCCTTAATAGAATACATCAATAAATATTGCCCATGCTTAGGTATTAAAGTTGTCTGACTGAAATAAAGTATGTAAATAAAGTTGTAAGTATAATGTACCGTAAACAGTAAAACACCTTATGACTCCATAGGAGTTTTTGGGTGGCTTAACGTGTAAAACAACTAAGTAAACATATATGTTCAGGCTTTTCTTTGATAAGCGAAGTTCTGGGTTTTTAGATCCTAGTTTACTGCTAAAAGGCTTTAAATTCCTTAATCTGTTGCCTCTGCTTCCGCTATTCTTGGCACAGTTAATGCTCCATGTTATGTTTTTCTTACATATTTTATAAGATCTGCACTTATTAAGTTTTTTTTTTTTTCATATTCCTTTTTTTATTGGTCCCTTAAAGAAAGGGAAAAAAAAATATATATATATATTCCACGGTATATCAGTAAGCCATGATACACAGATCAGGCAGCAACATGCTATTTCACATCTTGTATAGGTGGAAATTTTAATTTAACCAGTCCTGAGACCTCCTTAACACCTTTTTCCGTTTTCTAAACATTAAACATTTATAACTGTCGTTTTTTTTTTTTTTTTTAAACTGTTCAGTATCTATCACAGTAATCCTTAGCTCGCAGGCTAGGAATATGAGGCCTATGTTTCAATTGATAAATCAATGCCCAAACCCACCAGGCCTTCTCTGCTATGACCTCTCCTCCCCCTTTCCTCCTATACATGTACTAATTCTATCCTCCTGGAGCTAGGGCACCTTGTTGAACTTAATTAAACATATAACTGGGTGTAATATTATCTAAAGTTAGGGGAATGTTATCCTTTTTATTTCTTTAGAGTAGGATACTCTATGTGGGGTCTAGGGTCTTCTTTAATGGGCTTCTCAGGAAGCTCCTGTATTAAAGGCCTAAACTTATAGTAGCTTTAAACTTAACCCTTGTCTTTCTTGCCTTTTTCCCTCCCCATTTCAATTAATAAAATCCCCGTAAAAAACACAAAAACTTAACTCTGTTTGGTCATTTGAATCGATCTGAGTGGAGGGAAAGACCGAATTGCCCTTTTAACGTAGGCTTGTTATCTTACCTCCTTGCTGCGCCCAGGCTCCTCGCCGGCTCCCCCGCCTCCCCATCACCGCCTCCTCCTCCTCCATCTCTTCTTGTTTCCTCTTTATCCTTGATTTTTTTTTTTTTTGTTTTTTTGTCTAGGTTTACCCAACCCTTTGTTATCTTAATTGATTCCCATGGGTTCCTCTCTATCCCTGTTTCCAATGTTAGGGCCCTTGTTAACAAGCCAGGGATCCCAAATGTCTCTATACTTCTGAATAGCATCTGCTAGTATATGAGTCATGTGTTCGTTCACCGCTATATAATTTATTTTGTTCCTGATTGCCTGTAGTTCAAGTGTGGCTGACTTCCATTGCCTTGCAATGTGTGATTTAGTGGCTAAGTAGATATATTGGAGAAGCTTGTTTTGAGCGTAGGATAACCCCAAATCTGGGATTCCTAATAAACAGGTTTCTATTGTGCCCCCTACTCGTGTTTCCAATGTTTCCGAGGCAAGATCTGACACCTCTTTCCACATCTGTGAAACTATGGGGCAGTCCCACCACATATGCTTAAAAGTTCCTAGAGTGAGGCACCCTCTGGTACACATTCTCTCCCCTGACTTGCTCCATTTTGTCAATCTCTCCGGGGTCAAGTATGTTCTATGCAAAACTTTAATAGCAGTTTCTAGGAGTGTTTGGTTTAGGGAGCCTTTGTATATGCTTTTCCATGCTTCCCCCCATCTCTCCTCATCCCATTGTTCGCCTAGATCCCTCTCCCACTCCTCCATATATCGATCCCTTGTTCCCTCTGGTGGTTCATTGTATATATCATAGATCCCCCCAATAATTCCCTTAGTTAAAGGGGCCCTCTGGCATATTACCGATAACCAGGTTTTTTTAGGAGTCCCCCATGTTCTAGATATCTTGTTAACCAGGTGTCTGATTCTACAAAAGTTGAAATGTTGGCTAATGGGAATGTTATGGTGGTCTCTTAAAAATTCAAAAGTCAAAGGGGTCTCGGAGCCCAACCAAGCTCCCAGTCTATCCAGTTTTCTAGATTTCCACCACCAGTTAGCTTCTGAACCTAGTCCCTGCGGCATCCATGGGTGGCAAAGGACCGATAACATTGGGGAGGGATGTTTGAAAAGGGATGTATGCTTTTGTGCCCATTTCAAGCTTTGCACTGTGGTGGAGATAACCGGATGTCTAATCCCTCCTATTGTATCTGGAACTTTGTCTAGCCAAACCAATGTATCCCAGGAGTAAGGGTGTAGTATTTGATCCTCCATAATCTTCCATAAAGGGTGGTGTATCACTGAGTGGCTTATAGGGATGAAAGCCAGCTGCGCTGCTCTATAATATTTCTTTAAGTCTGGGCATGAGAGTCCGCCTTTATCTTTGTGTTTAAACATTATTTCCTTTTTAATTCTGGGGGGTTTACCCTTCCAAATGAAATGTGACACCTTTCTTTGGAATCCTTTCAGTTCGAGCTGAATGATGGGGACCGGCAAGGTCCTGAACAGGTACAAGAGCTTCGGAAGAATCGTCATTTTGAAGGCATTAATTCTGCCCAGCCAGGAAATAGGATATCTAGTCCATTTCAGCATATCCTCGCTTAGTTTTTTATAAATCGGGGGGTAATTAGCCCTATATATGGAGTTTGTAGACGACGTTAATTTTATCCCAAGGTATTGGATGTAGGTTTTAGCCCAATTCAATTTGTACCTTTCCGTTATTATTTCCTTTGTTTTGGCCTCTACGTTTAATGCTAATGCTTCTGTTTTCTCGACATTTACTAGTAAGCCTGATCTCTGGCCAAATTCTGTTAGGGTGTCAAATAGTAGTGGGATTGATTTGCAAGGGTCTGTGATTGTGCATAACATGTCGTCCGCAAATAGGTTGATTTTAAAATGTTGCTGCCCTATTTTAAGCCCCTTAATTCCTGAGTTCGACCGGATCGCCTGAGCGAGGGGTTCTATCGCAATGGCGAACAGCAGTGGGGAAAGAGGGCACCCCTGTCTAGTTCCCCTCTCTATTTTAATAGTCCGGTTGTATTTGCCAGGTATTTTAAGTCGGGCTACTGGGTTTTTATAGTACGTATTTATTAAATTTAAGAAACTCCCCTTAAATCCAAATTTATTTAAGACCTCTTTCAGGTATGGCCATTCCAATGAATCAAAGGCCTTTTCAATGTCTAGTGCTAACATGCAGGCCGGGGTTTTTGTACTATTAGCGTGGTGTATTAAGTTCACCACCCTCCTGATATTATCTCTGGCTTGCCTATGTGGGATAAATCCCACCTGATCCCTATGTATAATCCTTGGGAGAAATTTTGAAATTCTGTCCGCTATTATTTTTGCCAGTAATTTAATATCCCCATTTAGAAGGGATATGGGTCTATAGTTTTTAATCTCTGAGCTGTCCTTCCCTTCTTTAGGAAATAGGGTGATTTCCGCTAAGTTCATTTCGGAGGGGATCTCCTGACCCTCCAGAATATGATTATATAATTTAGTCAGTCTTGGCGTCAATATATCCGTAAAGGTTTTATAGTACATGTTCGTGAACCCGTCTATACCCGGTGCCTTTCCCAGTTTCATTGCCTGGATTCCCTTTCCTACTTCCTCCTGTGTAATCCTCGCATTAAGAGAATTTACCTCCGATTCCTCCAAACAGGGCAAGTCAAGTCTATCTAGCCAAGCTCTGATACTGTATACTGTTTCTTTACTTGAAGCTGAGTAAAGTTTTTGGTAGAAATTATGGAACAATTCTTGTATTTTGGAAGGATCTGCTGTTTTGATATTTTCGTTATTTTTTATGCAATAGATTCTCGAGAGGGCTTGCTTAGATCTTAATTTTTTCGCTAACATCTTATCCGGTTTGTTTGCTTGGAGGTAAAATTTGTGTTGGGTTCTCCTAAGAATTTTCTCCGCCCCTTCCGAATAAATCTTATCTAGTTCCACCCTCACGCTTTCTATTTCTCGCCTAATCTGAGTTGTAGGGTTTTGTTGATTTAATTTTTCTAATCTTCCTAGTTCCTCTGTGAGTTTTATTTCCTGGGCTCTCTGTTCTCGTCTGAACTTGGATGTCTCTTTCATACAAATGCCCCGAATGTACGCCTTATGGGCTGCCCATACCCAGCCGGTCCCCACCCCAGGTGTCTCATTTCTTTCAAAGAAAAATTCCAATTCTTGGGCTATTCGTTTTTTAACTGTCGGGATCGTCAGTATTCTTTCATTCAGTCTCCATTGATAAGGAGGTTTAGTCAGGGATCCCAGGTTTATGGTCGCCCTCACCAAACTATGGTCTGACCAGGCACACGGTATTATGTCCACGTTTTGAGAGTCAGGTATAAAGGAAGGGTCGGTTAACAAGTAGTCTATTCTGGAGTATGTTTTATGGGGGTAGGAATAGAACGTAAATTCCCTGTGTCCTAAATGTCTTTCCCTCCAGAGATCCGCTAACTCAAGCTCTCTTAGCAGTCTGTTGATTTGTTTCAATCTTTTAGTGAACTTGTCTCCCAGGTCTTTCCCAGTTCTATCCTTTTTGGCATCTAGTACCAAGTTAAGGTCTCCCCCTAGAATAATCCTACCCTGTTTTACCAAAGACAAATGTTTCAATGCCCTGATGAGATTTTTATGAGGAGAGATGGTAGGAGCATATATTACTGCTAGCGTGACCGGGATGTCTAGAACCCTTCCCATCAAAAAAAGATAGCTTCCCTGTCTATCTGTAACTTTTTTGTCCAGGGTGAAGGGAAAGTTTTTGTGGAGAAGAATTGCCACCCCCTCCCTTTTGGTACTGCTACTTGTAGCGTGGAACGTAGGGAAATTTCTGTTCATAAATGTCGGAATTTGCTGATGCTTAAAGTGGGTTTCTTGAATAAAAATTACAGCAGGGTTAAGTGTTTTGTAAAATTGAAACGCCTTGTTCCTTTTAGTGGGGGAATTAAATCCTTTAACGTTATGTGTAATAAAGACGTGTTCAGCTTCACCCATGGTCTAGAGTAACGTGTGTAGCTAATGTCTGCCGAGACTTACCCTTAGGAAGAGAGGATTCGGAGTCAGCGCCCGAGGAGTAGGAAAGCCGGCGAGAAAGCCCCGCAGTCCTCCATCCGCTAATCTGATTGTGGATAGTATGAAGAGAGACAAGTTGATGACCAAACATATACAAATAAAACTTTTCAAACCTTTGATCCTTCCCCCCCCCTTTCTTCTTCCTCATACTTTCTTCCATCTTGCACCTATCGTGCCTAGGGAGTAACCACTAAAAAATCCCGGATACTTCCCTAGAATGAGGAAATTCACTATCGTGATCTAACCCGTTCCTAAAACTGAGCGAGTCAAAAAATACTGGACTGGATTGCTAGCCCCCACTACATTGGAAGGAGCAACAAGTACTATAAACTGTACCTAGTATTCTCTTATATGAGTCAGATATCGTGGATATTTTGGGAAACCTTACCCCACCTCATACCTAAGTCTAATAATAGAAATTCCTGCGTTTTACACTAGAGTCCATTTGTATAGAATAACCTTATAGTCTCTGCAACCTTGGAAATCATCTTTAGAGAAAGTCAACCCTCTCCTGAGGCATTCCCTTGATCGATTCTTACTGTTCCATCACTCCGGTCCCTAAGCCCCTTGTTACTGTCATTCCTTTGCTTTTTCTTGGCAGAGACTTCTATCCAATCTCTAGTTGGTCTCTCCCTCGGCTTCGGGAGTTGGCCCATTAGATTGGAACCTTCTGGGAGCAATTGTAGGTGAATAAGCTTTTTTTGGAGCGCGCCCAATGAGTGTGCTACATGTGTTTGCTCATTCCAGCGAAATTGTAGGCTAAAGGGGAATCCCCAACGATACTGAATTCTGTTTTTTATTAGAATTTCCAAAGCCGGTCTCATTTCTCTCCTTTTCGCCAAGGTAGATGGAGCTAAGTCAATAAACAATTGTAATTGTGTTCCGTCCGGGCCAACTATTCTAGGCAATTTCCTGGCCGCTGCCATTAGCAGATCTCTGGAGCTCTGTCTCACAAAGCGAACGACTATATCCTTAGGTTTCTCTGAATTGATTGGACCTCCAAGGGCCCTGTGGGCTCTTTCAATGAGCAGCACCTCCTCTGCTTGATTCGGTAGAATGGTGGTAAATACCGCTTCTAGATAGGGTACAAGATCCTGTACATTTTTAGGGACACCTCTCAGCCGTACGTTGTGTCTTCTGGATCGATTTTCCAGATCTTCCAATTTATTTTCAAGAGCCTCTATACGAGTAGAGTTGGAGCTGATATCAATTTTATCATCCTCTTGTGTGGAAATAATCATCTCGGTTCTTTTTTCTAACTCGTGTGTTCTCTGACCTATTGCACTGATCTCTTCTCTCATCTCCTTTAGTGCTATTGCAAGTTGAGTTTTCAACATTAGTTCAAATTTCGCCATTGCCGAGACAGAGAAATCCACGTCAGTGATGGTGTTGGGCCTTTCCCCTTCATTCTCCGACATCTCAGATCTTTCTGGGGAGCTTTCCCCTGCTTTGGTGGTCAAGCTGGATGCTGCCTGGAAATGCTCAGGGATGCCTCTGGAGGATGTGCTTCTCTTAGCCTTCTTCATCTTTCGCTCAGTTTCCTCCCTGGCTCTCTTGTCTCTTAGGCGGTCCCCCTGGTAGAAGGGTATCTTTCCCCTGATAGTTGTCTTGGCACCCCTTAAAAGAACACTAAGTACTGTTCTGGGAAGTGCCTATGTAAAAATGTTATGGAAGGTGCTGCGTGAGTTGGGGTAATTTATAGTTTCATCTTTGTTTAGTCTTGCATTGTCTAAGACTCAAGACTTTCTGCCTGTTGCTCCCCCTATTGCTCTATCTTCTAGATTCCATCCGTGAGACCCTTGCAGAATAATAAAAAAAAAGAGCAAAGACAGTGGGGTGGGCGCTCACTCTCATGGTGGGATTCTCTCCTTGGTAATTCAGGAACCGTGTGCCTGTTAGGCCAAAGTCCATCTGCTACTTCTGTGTTCCAATAAAACCTCCTAAGTATGCATTTTATGCAGGTCTCTATTTGTTCTTAGCCCGTAACTTTGGTGTTCCCTTTTTTGTAGAATATTTTTCTGTTCTTTTCCTCTTTTCCTTTTTATTTTATTTAATTATTTTCCTTTTACTCTTTTTTTTTGTCTTTTTTTATTTTTTTATTGGTCCTTTGTGAATGGCTGTATGCCTTGAGGCCAATTAGGAGCCTAGGGTGATCCCCCTACACTTTAGGGAACCAATATGGCCTCCCTTCTTCTAGGGATATTTTTGGCGCCAAATAGGCAGGGAAGGAAGGAGAAAATGGCTGCTCTGGGCTAGATAAAGGGGGAAGCTTCTTGGCAGCTCTATTGAAACCCCCCACGCCACTCTGATCCTCTGGCACCTATATAGGGTTGTGCATATGTCTCTGCAGCACAAGCTGCCTGTCAGGGTCCCTTGGTCGCGGGGGGGGGGGGGGGATGTGAGTTGTTTTGTTTTTCTTTCCTTTTTTGTTTCTTTTCAGCCCTATCTCGGGCCCTTATGATGGGCGAGAAGCCTATCAGGCCTGTACTGTGCCTTGTGCGGTACTGGGGGCTGGGACCTGGCCTTCTGCGACGTAGCCTTTCCTCCCCTCGGGGGCCTCTGTATCTTTTACCCCACTCACCCTCCTAGGCGCCTCCGTCGCTCCGCGGCCTCCTTCACTGTGCCGTTCTCCTTGCTGGATGCCCCCCCGGGCAGCTCGGTCCTCTCTGGCGCCACACTCCGGTGCTGCGCCTGATCTCTCCTGCACCGCCGGCGCAGGGACAGACAAGGAGAGAGCCCTCCCCAGTAGCTGATGCTCAGGCAGAGGGGTCACACACAGGCTGGGGGAAGATGGCGTTCCCGCAGAGGCCTCTCCCTCGTGGCGGGCTGCACTCAACGGGTACCCCGGGGACTCTTTTCCGGGTACTCCTCGTTGCCCGATAAACCCAGGCAGCTCCTGGAGCCAAGCACAGAGTGCCACTGGTTAAATTGCCAAGAATTTGGGTGGAAAAAAGCCCTTTTTTTGCACTGTAGTGCAGAGCAGCAGAGAAACACGTCTGCTCTCTCTGCTGGCTGGACACGCCCCCCACTTATTAAGTTTTTAAAGTGTAGATCAACATTTTGAATATGCATCACCTTCTTGACAAAGAAAAGTAGATACAGAATTTACATAAATATGAATAAATGAATATGATGATCACCTTTTCCTCAGGAATTCGGAATCGCACATTCTCCAAGTAGCTGGATGTGTTCTCTACATTTGTGTAGCGCAACAGAATGTGAGCAAAGTCTTCTTCACTAATGGTGTTCATTCCTTTAGAGTAGGAGAGGAACTCAATCTCTAGAACCTCGGTTTGGAGGTTATCCATGAACCTGAATAAGATAGAGTAATTCCTTATTATATCAGTACATTGCTATTACTGGTTTTAATGAATAAGTTGACGTATTAAATAAAAACGGGACACAAACACCTACAGTGCCTTATGTTTTATATAAATGAATTTGCACAGGTCAAACTTTTAACAAGAGAGTAGGGATAACTGGTTTCATAGCAGACCTATGAAGATATTCTGAGTATTAAATAAGCTAGTTTCTCACTTTTATTAGTATTTTTTTTGTTTTTATTTTTAAAACCCAATGTAACAAAAAACAAAATAAATAAAAATCTGAAAATGAAAACATCAAATAAACCAGAAATAAACTCTGTATTACATATAATTAGGTGACTTGATCAATGGTTGCCATATGTCTAAATATGCATTTGTCATGTACATGAATCTATTTATGGAAAATTAATTCTTGTTATGAAATTATCTAATAATGGCATGTAAGGATGGCTCTGTCAAGAACAATGCAGTCGCCCTTTTGGAAGCACACCTGATATTGACTTTTTTCATGACCTACTCATTTATTAGTGAATACAAAAAAGAGATAGAAAGGAATCCTTTGCTATCTTTACAATGGTAAATACAAAAAGCTAATAAAAGCTAAAGTTAATTTGGAATAAGATGCAATATGAACTGTGTGTACCAAAATAAAGTTAATATAATTTTCATAAAAAAATGAATTGATCAAATCACACAAAAATATTCATTAGGTCCACATTTTATATTAATTTTGAACTAGAGGAGATGGAATACTAGCTACGTGGTAGTAAGCATCTTTGTACAATAACATAAACATTTTAGTAAATATAGTAACGTTCGCAACAGCCCCTAGAGCCTGGCCTTAGTAAATGTAGGTCACTGTAATACTCCATAAACATTTCTACAGCTATGACTATGTCTTGTGACAGTAAAAGAACTGCATTGGCATATGTTTTCAAGATCTAAATGGTATGTTGTGACTGTACATGGTGTACCATTACAATATAAGTAGTCATAATACTGCAGCACATTGCCTAGTACAATATATTTACACTTACCTATAAAAATCTTCAAAGTTAAGTTCCACTTTCCCTTTTTTTCCAAAGAAGTGTACAAGTAGTGTTGTATGTATCATTGTACTGGTGAGTTCATCTGCGCCCTTTAAAGAAATATTTAATGTTATAATGATGGAAGCAGAAGTGCAGCCAAGGTTAAATTATTCAGGTGTGTTGACTTTGACGTGTGTGTGTTTGTGTGTAGTGTCTGCAGTATCTGCAGACTTCTGTGCATATACCATGATGGTCTTTGGGTCAAGGGTGAAAGAAACTGAGATTCCAAGTTTTGGCGGCACACCATGGCTTGAGATCCCATCATCTTGGCCACTGCTGCTATAAGCAAAATTGGGAGAGTCTGGAGGGGAGCTTTAGACAGCAATGTGTGTTGCCAAGCTGAACTGATCCTTCTTTGCCAAGCAGTGTTCCTATAAGAAGGGGGTGCTAGATCAGCATAAGAGTTCAGCATTTGTTTTGGACCAGTGTGGAGGTAATGTTAGAAGATGCTGCTCCTACGTGGTGCAAAAATGTGTTTTTACACATTCATAAGGGAGGAAAAGCTTGGCATTTTTGCATATTTCAATATACATACAAATAGATAGACAGACAGGCAGACAGATAGATAGACAGATAGATAGATAGATAGATTTTAATATCCAATATATTAGGTCTTATATCATTATACACAGCATTAGATATTTATATATCAATTAGGAATGTGGTGATCAAAGGAAAAAACTGGGAAAAGGAAAATGTTAAATATTGCTGTAAGGAAACAAAATATGAAGCATGCTCTAAAATGAAAGGAAAATACAGTTATAAATGATACATTGAGATGTGTTAAATAAAAGCAATGAAATGTAACATTACAAATATTTTTTGGACCAGAGAGGTTTTATTGTACCTCTGTGAGGTCCGAAAAGAGTGCTTGGCTTGTGCTACGCCTCAGTGTGTCCCAATAGCTTCTTGAGGCCTGATCTTGTCCATCTGTCCTAAGTACCTGCAGAAGTTTTAAGAAGCAAAAATACAGTCTTATACAGTTCTATTTTTAAACTTATTAAAAATAAATAATCTTTATTTTTTGTTGTTTCTTTGTTTTATACACTAAAATCTGTCAGCAGCTCAATGTGTACAACAAACAGTGTTTAGTAAAGAAGACATTATTAAATATTTCTTTAAGAAATTACTTTACACATTATTTTACCAGCGTGTTTAAAGGACCACAGTAATCCTTTTTTTTAAATATACTAATTTGAAGAAGTACACTTAAAAAAAGACTAAATGCTTTAGAATGTAGTTGTTTTTTTTTACATTTTATATGCAACTCTTCTGATGTGAAATCTACCAATTTGGCTTCTACTAAATAACTTTCCGAGGTAGAGACTTAGGATTCTCTTTATGCAATAGGAATGTGGCACCTATATTTGCTAATGTTCTCAACAGCAATAAAGTTAATCAGTTCTTCAAGTGAGAAAGGTAAATATAAACATGCAGTAAAATACTTGAACATATAATTAAAAAATGTAAAGGCTGTGTTTAGTTTTTGTTTTCTAAAATGATTATGTTCATTATCAAGCTTAGTTATTTAAAATACCATAGAGATAAAATGGCCGCAGTGTCCTTTAATAAACTCTAAAAGGGGGTTTAGAATTTGACCAAATCAAATGAAAAAAAATAAATTCAACAGATTTTATACAATATTAGCCTGATGATAAGATGGCAACAGTTAAATGCAACTAAATAGGGGCTTCTAATAAGACAAATATAGCACAGGACAATGTTTCATTATGTATTTGCTAAGACTATGGATTTTTATGCATATATATTGCCCTATATTCAGACAGATTCCATTAGCATTATTAAAGTACTTTAGTACTTTTGAGAATTCACCTACTGTGTATGTTTATGGCAGCTTCAGATAAAAAATAAATAAATAAAAACTCCTGCTAAAAACATCAGGTAAGGGAAACAAATGTAATAATTCCCCAAAAGAGATTTTGCCTATTGAATTCCATCACCTACAATTCTGCTTTATATTATAGAAATTATTTGTAATTGTATCTGCACTCTTACAGATAACCCCCAGTGACTTGAGAAGACTACACTGGAGAAGCTAACCAATCTTGATCAATGTGAATAATAGATATTGATGTTCCCTTAAACATGAATTAAAAAGTAACTTTTATTATTTATGTTATACGTAAGTAAATATATTTTATTGATACAATTTCTAACAGTGGGAAGAAAGAGGGTATTTTTTCAAAGAGTAAGTAAGTGACAGAAAGTCTCAGTATAGCTTCATTATTTAAAGTGGGAACTTGTTTCTCCTATATTTGGCCAACTCAATGTACAGATTATTATTTAAAAATTAAATAATGGAATTTGTTCTACCTTAGACCTGTCAGGTTTGTATGAAGCATGGATTAAGACTATAAATATAGGTCTGAAAAATGTGAGCGTACAAAAAAACTTCAGACACATCAACGCTATCATCGGATCTCCGGGCAAAAATGTAATGACTGGCAGTCATATGAAACAGTCTTTTGTTTAATCAGATATTTTTACAGGTATCTCAAAAATGAGAAAACTGGGAAAAAGCATCAAAAGTCTGGAATGTACTACCCTCCCTGCCATGGGAAAAAAGAAGAAATCCATATTAATTAAAAATATTAGTATGGCACAGATACTAAAGAATGTAGATTAATGCAATGTAGATTAAAATATTAATAGGATTAGTAACAGTCAATTATCAAATGTAATAAAATATAAGTTTAAACATAGCACAGTAAATCATAAATAAAATTACATACTATATAACTTAATTTTCGATCTTAATTCACAGATTTGTCGGATAAGGCAATAACTTCTATAAAAGGAAATATATTAATCATTAAAGTACTAGATAGTAATATACAATACAATGAACATATGATTAATATAGATATTCTGTGGAACTAGCCAATTGTTTATATTTTTTGTAATGACAGTATATATATATACTAGGATAATGCAGCTGAATGCAACACAATTATGCTGACTGCACACATTGTGGGTATTCATGTGGGAGAAATGCTTAGCAAATTCTGCTTACACCTCTGATTCAGTAACATAGCATGAATAAAATCATGCACAAGTATATAGGAGATGTACATTATAAAAACCACATGCTCTCACAAAATAATTTTTTAGATCCTAGAATTTTTTTTTACCATTCCTTCATTTAGTAATGAGTATTTTGTTAATCTTATTACACTTCCTGTTTTATTTCAATGTATTATTATAAATACAGTCAGTCCCCGGGTTACAAACAATGCGACAAACAACCCTTACTTTAAAACAGACTCTCAAGGCTTTTTGTATGAGTTTTTTATGTTCTGTTTGTTTGAATTGAATGAAAGAGCACAATAGTTAATATAGCATAGTGATATTATTATTATTACACTGTGAGATTACCAAATATGAGCCATTATAGTATTATTATTATTCAGGTATCCAAGTTACATCCAAATCCGACTTAATAAAGTTCTCAGGAATGGAACTCGTCCTTAATCCAGGGACCACCTGTATATCTTATTATTATTATTATTATTATGAGTATATCAATATGTTTCTGAAACTGAATTCTGCATACTTTTAAATTTGGGGAAAAAAAACATTTTGTTCCATACACTCCAAATTATTACGTTGCCATCTGCCAATGTAATAAAAACAGACATAATATCTTTAAAACGCAAGAAAGTGAGTCATATGAAAACGTAATAAAACACATGTAAGCATATGTTTAATTACACTGTCATTTATTTATAATAGGTCTGTATCTATTCAGTATTGGGAATCTGAATCTTAAAGTGGGAATGGATACTCTGCAAAGATTCAGGACTGAACTAGAACTGTATTATGGCATAAGAGTTTTTGGTTTCAGTTCTGTATAGTGTGCAGAATTAAAACCATGGCTTGGATTAAGTATGTGACATCAATAAGAGAAAGCAATGAGTAAGCTGTACTGAAACAAAAGGCATTCACATTACAGCTCTGGCTTACTGACAACAACATGATCCTGTGGCACTGAACACCACTTTGTAGCTACTTACACGCACTGGGAAAGTTGAAGTGTGCAATGAGACTATACTGACAAAGAGGCCTATTGAATGCAACATATAAAGGATTCCTTATTGAAGAAATAGGTACAAGATTTTTTTTCCTTTTATTTGTAGCTAAACTATTGTGCGTTTTTACTGTAACATTCTCCTGCGTTTGGATGTCAATAATAGCCCACACATGACAATGGGGCCATTTTTGTAGGATTTATTTTTTACTTTGCATGCTGTGTAATTTGTCAGTGCCTTGGGTTTTCAGTACAAAGTAAGGAGTCTTTAAGGCAGGTATTGCCCTGCCATAACACATTTAGAAATAATATTAAATAGAATTAGCTCTAAACTGATCTGACTATAGCATAAACTGGTCCTCAGGAACAAAGATAGATGAGCCCCACACTACAAACATACAACTACCATGATCATAGTTACAGACAGATTCTTGATTAATGTACGGTATATGTTTAAATATAATCTGTGCAAAACTAGATGAAAATTTAGTGTGTCACGCATAGTATCATTCTAGATACAGTTTAAATTATTCTAGATCTCAAAGACAGTTCCATAAGAATTGGAAGGTAACCAGCTAGTTCAAGTATGTCAAGAGCCAGTACAGTGAGCTATATACAGAAGTTATACAGAAGCTATATACAGACTGAACTCTTAGTCTTCCCACCCTCTACTATAGCTTCAATTCCTCACATCACTCTCACTGTCAACAACGCCATCATCACTCCCACCTCCCAAGCCCGTTGCCTTGCGGTTCTACTGGACCCTGCCCTCTCTTTCATTCCTCACATACAGTCTCTAACTAAATCTTGCCTTCTCCATCTTAAAAACATATCCAAAATACGCCATTACCTCACACAAGACACTAATAAGATTCCAGTGCTCTCATCATTTCTCGTCTCGACTATTGCAACTCGCTCCTTGTTGGCCTGCCCATCACTCGCCTCTCCCCACTTCAATCCATAATGAATGCCTCCTCTAGACTCATCTTCTGTACACATCGTTCAGTGTCGGCAGCTCCTCTTTGTCAATCACTTCACTGGTTCCTTTAGCCTCCAGAATAAAAATAAAAATCTAGACCCTAACTTATAAAGCCCTCAACAACAGCGCATCCCCATACACCTCTGCTCTCATCTCCAAATACTCCCCCACGCGCCTTCTTTGTTCTGTTACCAACCTTCTTCTTTCTACCACTCTTGTCACCTCCTCTCACTCCAGGACTTTTCTCGCACTGCCCCAATTCTCTGGAACTCCTTGCCTCCCTTTAACAGACTATCCTCCTGCTTTAAATCCTTCAAATAAAAAACGCACCTCTTTAAAAAAGCCTATAAACGTCCACCGTAACACGCTCAGCACTACTCTCTCCCTACTGTACCACATACACACTTCAACCTTTAGATTGTAATTCTGTTTCAATCCTGCGCGGTGCTTTAGGGAAAGCGCTATGGACACCGGATTCCAAGCTTAAAGACAGGGCCCTCCATTCATTCCAATGTGTGGATCTTTAACTTGTCATTGCCTGTAACTTAACTTATGTATAGCGCTACGGAATATGTTGGCGCATTACAAATAAACGATAATAATAATAATAATACAGAAGTTTTTCAGATGCTATGATTCCCGGCCAAGACACAAAGACATTTTCCTAAAGTAATAAGTTAAACTTAGTATAAACACTGGTCCAATCAAAGGACTGTCAAGTGAAATAGAAAACAATTCTTGTTAGTGGAAAAATCCTATTAAGTCAAGAAATTCATCTATGTTTCAAATCTTGTAAGGTACTTTGGAAACAGGCACAGTGTATGTTTGATTTTAAGCTCAATGACAGGGCCCTCCATTATTTTGCAATGTGTTAATTCTGCTTTTGCCTTGTACTTAACCCCTGTGTAGAGCTACGGAATATATTGGCGCATTACAAATAAAGGATAATATTATTATTATTGTTTATTTGTAATGCGCCAACATATTCCGTAGCGCTATACATGAGTAAGTTCCAGGCAGAGACAATAACAATATAATCTAAACATATAAAACAACAAAAGATGGAGGGACCTGTCTTTGAACTAAGAATCCGGCAGCCATAGTGCTTCCCCCAAAGCTCCATGCAAGATTGAAAACTTGCAGTCTAAAGGTACTGGGTGTGGCACAGGAGGGTGAGAGAAGTGTTGTAAATGTTAGGGTGGAAGGTTATAGGCTTCTTTAAATAGATGTGTTGTAGTGAGGTTTCGAGGCTGGGAGATAATCTGGTGAAGCGAGGCAAGGAGTTCCAGAAAATAGGGCCAGCACAAGATAAGTCCTGCAGGTGGAAATGAGAGGAGGTGATGAGAGGGTTAGAAAGAAGAAGGTCATTATCAGAACAAAGAGGGCGGGTGGGGGAGTATTTGGAGATGAAAGCAGAGATGTAAGGGGGTGCACTGTTATTGAGGGCTTTATATGTTAGGATCTTATTATATTATGAAAGCTTAATATGTTAGGGTCACAATGATAACTGATATTAGCCAGTTAAATTAATAGTGCTTATGTTTTAGTTTTTTACTGCTCCTATTACTATCATTATGTTTAGGTTTCACTGAAAGCAATGCTAATGAGATATTTCAAAATTCAACAAATGCCACCACATTTGAAGAAAAATTCCTTCTAAAACTATTTGTGCCGTCAATAAAAAATATAGAGCCTACATTCAGTTGCAAGCCCGCAAGTCGCGGGATGTTGTTCGTAAGTCAGCGTCCACTACTTACTGTGCTATTCAATTCGCCAAGCTGCAAGTTGCGACCCGATAGCGCACATCGTAAACCATGCCATTGTATGTAGCATTTGCGAGCTTGAACATGATCAATCATGCAAGACCGTAACTCCCAAGTTAGAAACAGTCAATAGAAACAGCGCTCATCATCCTTATGTCTAACTGAAAACTGGAGTTTGGATTTCAAACTCCTATGGGCTTCAATTACACGTTACGAGTGATTGCTGGGATCGATATAACACGTAAACTAAACATGAAATAAACTATTTTATATTGCCTATTTTGCTATATAGAGAATGGTGGTATTAATTCTAAGACCAAACATCACTTTCCCTTTTAATAAAAGTACAGTAGTGTGTATATGTTATTTAAAGTGCTCCGGACATGTAATTAAGCCCTTTGCGAGTGCTCCTTGATACTCGTAACCTGTGGTTCGACGTTTGTCATTTGCTGCCTTGGCGGCTTGCTCAGCAAGGGGGACTCGGAGCAATTGAATAGCGATTTGCAATTTTAGCGATCATAACTCTTGCGGCCATGAAAGATCAAAGACTTGGAGGGGCCTTAACTTGCAATGAAAACCATTACAAGGAATCGGAGCCCGGAGCCCGTAACGCGATCGGAGCCCGCAAAAAGACACCAACTGGATATCAAAATAAGTTACGGCCTCCATTTCCGAAGCCTGGATCTCCCGAGGACTCAATTGAATGAGGCCCATGGCCTCTATTCTTCTATAGTGAATTTAGACAAACAATATTTTTCTCCAACATGATTAGAGTATTCTATGTGCTAACCTGCACATCAGTATTTACAATGAATGTACTATTTCTTAAGCTATACTATAGAATACTGTACCAGCTTGTATAGCTTTCAAGAACATTTTAGAAATTTCAAAAAAGTGTAAAATGCTCAGGAACTTAAGTTTTTTTAAAGATGTTGACAGCCGAATGTAGTAAGAAACTGAAATAATACATCTATAAAATGGCTATAGAACTATTGTTTTATCTACTACATAAGACATGCATGTTCTTGAACTGTTATTGCCTGATATATATATATATATTACTCAATAGTGATCTGTCATCTGTCTGTTCTTCAAGAGATTTGGTGGGTATGCAAGTGCTGTAAAATTACATTATATAAACAGAATTCTTAGTGTGTTTTAGGAACATAGAAATGTCCTATACTATATATAAAAGGTATGGAATAAGGAGTGCCCTGCTGCTTAAAGATAACAAGTAATTAGAGGCAGTTAAAATATTGACATATCTTTATTATATACAGTTTTCAAAAACCCTTAAAAGTGGACTGTAAAGAACACATAAATGGTCCAGTGAGAAGCAAAAGGGGAACGATAACAATGATAACTTTGACAGCTGCAAAACATGCAGCAGCAGGCTAGGCCATCGGTACAGTGTATAAAGTGACTTATATATACATCCCCACTAGAGGGAAATATAGTAAATATTTTGTTTTTGTTTGATATTTAGTGATAGTAATAGGCAGTCCTTTCAATTCTTAAAAAAATAACGTGCAGGGATTTTGATGGAGACAGAAAATTGCTCTATATTGTGACTTTAGACAAAATTAAATCTTTAAATGGAAGACAAATTTGAAGACTAAGATTTATTTACCATTAGACGTACAATATAGGAACTTTTTTTAATGTGAGAGAAGAACAGATATGAATATTTACACCAGCCCTCAATCCATCAAGTGAAATAAAATGGGACCAATTATCAGCAGTTCAGTGAAAAAAAATGTTTAAACATAATCTTAAATAGTGTTTTTGGAAAATGAATTCAGTTTTCTTAAATAAGTGGAAAAAAGTTCCCTCATGTTACCCAAATTTTTTTCTGAAGGAATTGAACTAATTATCCAATGAATAAATGATGTGTGCACAGCGGGTATATGCTTAAGGGAAGCCATGTTTCATATGGTTTTGGATTGCAAGAGTAGCCTTTGTGGGCACATTTGCATGTCCCTGCCAAGGTTCCCAGAATGCAGTGTAATAACTGTATTTCTTGGAATTCTGGGCATGAAACAAGTATATATATATATATATATATATATATATATATATATATATATATAAATATATATATATATATATATATATATATATATATATATATTAATCTGGGATTGCTTTATTTTATCTTTAATCTGTTTGCAGCTCTCCTCAGTACTACAGTGACAAAATACTTGTTGCCTTAAAGCACTGGTTCTCAATCTTTTTTTTTAATCTGCAAAGCCCCAACGGCCCTACCAGATGTAATACAATGGGAAAAATATTGAAATATCCCCACATCTATTATAAGAATATGAGTCCAAGAGCTGTGCAAGAGCAATGATCAATCCTGCATTACTATCCAAGAGCAATGATCAATTCTGCAGTACTGTTCAAGAGCAATGATCAATTCTGCAGTACTGTTCAAGAGCAAAGATCAATCCCGCAGTACTGTTCAAGAGCAAAGATCAATCCCGCAGTACTGTCCAAGAGCGATGATCAATCCCGCGGTACTGATCAAGAGCAAGGATCAATCCCAGTGCTGTTCAAGAGCAAAGATCAACCCCGCAGTACTGTTCAAGAGCAATGATCAACCCCGCAGTACTGTTCAAGAGCGATGATCAATCCCGCGGTACTGATCAAGAGCAATGAACAATCCCGCAGTACTGTTCAAGAGCAAAGATCAATCCTGCAGTACTGTCCAAGAGCAATGATCAAACCCACATCCTCTCATGACTTATTATCTCTTACAGATAATATACTTATTTATCAGTCAACCCCTCTTATAATTCTTAATTGCTGAAAATAACTGCATCTAGGGGACACTACCATCAGAGGTTAATTGCACTGAGAGTTATAGTCTTTATATTACCATAGGTTGACCCATCTATTTCATCATAGGATGTAAAACATGAATAGGCAAACTGGATTTCTAACTGGTCCATCAAAGGACTTAAATTAGAACAAAAATCTGTTTTTGTTGGTGAAAGAATTAGTGAAAAAATTCATAAAAGATGTAACATGGCATAAGCCAGTTAAATAAATATTGTTGTTGTTTTAGTTGTCTGTCATTCTA
Organism: Discoglossus pictus; assembly: GCA_027410445.1. Lineage (NCBI taxonomy): Eukaryota > Metazoa > Chordata > Amphibia > Anura > Alytidae > Discoglossus > Discoglossus pictus. The sequence goes on along the minus strand of CM050163.1, from coordinate 91,251,618 downwards.
ATTACTGTTTATCAGTGTAGAGGTATGTGGAGTTAAATTAGAAAATAACTTACTTTAGTTAAGAGAATTAAGATTATTTTATTATTATATGCTTGGCAGTTTGGGATATACTTGGTAGCCAGCTGTATGAATGCAATTAGAAACTACATAAACCTCAAGATGAGATGGTGAAACTAGACCGTGTATAGTACCAGTAACTTTATTTAAGTGTGTTTATAAAGAGCTTTCAGTGCCACTGCAGGTCAAGGAAAAAAAAATACACTTGTTTTTCAAGTATGTACCAAACGAACAATATTAGCAGCTGTTTAAGTCATGGCTATAGATAATGTTTTTGTTAAAATCAGAATTTTTGAAGACTTTATGAGTACAGGAATCCATGTTGTGTTTGTTACATTGCATGTTGAGAGATGGATGTGTGTTTGTTATCAGTGGAGAGAAGAGTGGGGAAGAAGGGAACAGAGAGCCTGTTTTAAGGTAATTGAATAAGATTGAAACAGACACAACACCCCTTCCCCCTCACTGGCCCAAAAGAAGACCCTTGCATCATTCGCTACAACAATAGCTCTCCAGAAATGTAACTGTCCCTCTCCCACAAACTTTAAACAATGTATCATGGATCTCTTCAGGGTCCTGCAGAGAAATAAAAATTCACGTTTGTCTAAAAAAAATTAGATCTATGTCTTTTTTTGGCTTATTTATGTTCTCAGTCAGACAAAGTTTTCAAACAAATATTTTTTTTCATTGAGCTATGGTCCTTTAAAAAGACCACCGTTGTCATGTTTTATATGTCTCTGAATAACTAAACTTGATAAGAAGCAAAACGATTTTAGAAAGTAGAACAATAAACACAGCCATTTTATATATGGAATTTGTCTTTACTGCAAGCTTTCGTTTTATTTACTGGACTGCTTTTTGCAGCTTCTATATAAGAAGGCTGTGTCCCTTTAAAATAATGAGATTCCTTTTAGTTCCAATGAATGCACTGGCAGGTATAGCTGGCACATTTCCACTGTCCATAGAAACTTCCTGTGCATTCAAAGCTTTCTTGGAAACCAAAATATTGCATCCTAGCAACATAAATTCCATATAAAAACTAATAATATAGAGGCTGTATTTTTAATTACATTCCAAAACATTTTGCCAAATTGCAAGTGTAGTTCTCCAAAAGAGTATTTTTTAATATATGACTACAGTGGCCAATTAACGATGGGTCCAGGGTAACTTTTTTGTAACTGACAAATTAGTTTCAATAGTTATACCAAATTAATGAAACATTTAAACAGAGACATTATGAACCTTGACTATAGTAATACATCTAAAGAACTCATTAGTATTTTAAGTTTTTGAATACATTCATTTCTTTCCAGTGATGTGACTACGAGGAAAGCAGTGCCAGTGTAAGCTTTGCAATAAAAGCGAAGCTGTTTAGTGGGGAGTGATAGTTTTCACAAGTAAAGCTTACACACATGTTAAACAACTGCACATTTAAAGTACATACACCGTTAGTTGTTGCAAGGTATCCATAAAGTTGAAGACGCTTACATACACCAACAAGGCCCAAGTGAAGTGTCACATTTCAGAGTGAAGTCGTGGACAGCAAGATAAAAGGAAAGAAGACAAACAGAATAAGTTAAAGCATGCACATCTCAGTTTCAATATTTACACACAACATAAAGCTACAACTTGAGCAAGTCTTGCAACATAACAAACCATTGGGTGCTGTTTTATTTTAACCGCTTCTAATGTTTACTTTACTATGTATATGCATTATTTAATATTTCCTGCGTTAAACACCTCTCATCCGCCACAGAAGGCAATAAGGACCTACGTCTAGGGAATATAATTTATGGTGGGCAAAAGAATGATAGAAGCCCTTCAATTTACAGTATACAGTAAATAAATATTACATTTGTGGTCACATTGTCTAAAAACATATTTCCTGCTCAGAATGCCAAGACATACAGTTATTGTGCGGCATTCTGGTAAACTGGGCAGGGACATGTAAATGCACCCACAATGCATTATCAATCTTAGATAAGAAAAAAAAAACAATTTATACGTGGCTCCTTTTATTCATATGCTTGTTGTATTAATACAGCTGTGTAATATAGCCTAAAAGGAGCCATCTATATATAAGTATATATATAAGTATTTTATAATATATATATATGTATATATATATATATATATATATATATATATATATATATCCAAAAAACACTTACCGTATATATGGACTATAGCAAGTTAAACCCAAATTGTAAAACATTTTTTGTTAAAATGGGAAATGTGCTCAGTTGAAACAATAAAATCAGCCAGGCTTCTTTTAAAATATTTTGGAAATTGGATGCAGTTTGGATTTGTTGTTTTGTAACTGTGTCGCATATTACTTAGGACCGACCACAACAACATGTTCCCTGTAATTGGAAAGACTCTGAAATTACAACTTCTTTGAAGTATTACAGGTAAAAGTGTTTTTATTGTTGTTGCCCTTGGTTTCATGTGTACTTACCATGGATATGGGAAGATGTAAAGCTCATCTACGTGTAGCTCATAACACTATCACACATTGGGTGGTCTCAAATAGAAGGCGTGACTGAAACCCACTCATCAAACTTGTCTACTTTTTAGAAACCTCTTAAACTTTTTGTAGTTCTTATTTTGTACTTCAGGAAATGGACATTTCAATTTATTAATAAATATATGTATATTCACGTACATATTTTAATATTTTCTTTGGTTATTTTTATTGCAGAATCTATCATGACAAGCCTTTAAGTGGCAAGGGTTCAGCTAAATCAGTTAAGAAAGTAACGTAAGTAAGATTGGGTGCAAAACAAATCAAGGAAGAATGGATACATTTGTTTGACAAAAATGCAGAAATAAATTAAGGGAAAAAAAACTTTTTTTTTTCACACATCACTGGCATTCAATATTTGTTTTTGCAAAATAAAAAGTATATTTCTCCTCTGTCTTTTCCTACTGTACAAAACAGCTGGAGCATAAATGCTAATCCTGTCTGAGATAACACATCTGTCCTATTGTAAGACAGAAAGAAAAGGTTTGTGCTAGAAAACTGTATATGACAAAAGGAACCAGTGTATTCCAGACAGTTTATTTAAAGTCACTGGATTAAAAGTACCCAAGTAATGGCCAATATGATGACGTGCTAAAGACAAACATGCTGCGAGAATGTTTCTACTCTGAGCTATATTAGTTATGTAACTGGTCGTTGCAGATTTTGCATGTTCTTCAGGGTTATGTTCCTGTTTTGTTTCTTTACAATTACGAATCAGTATAAATGTTTTACTGTACTCTATGCCAATCGATGCACTGGCTTCCAGAAGCCTTCATAATAAGTTAAATCCTGATCCTTATGTACAAAGCCATCAATAACAGTGCATTGTAATATCTAATTATTAAGTTCAACCCTTCACTTGGATTACACCTCACCCCTCATCACTACTTCCTTCCGTCCCCACCTACAGGACCCTGTGGAAACTCACTCCAATACAGCTTAAATGCTTCTGATAGGTGTATCCATACCATCAGTGTTTCCTCATTTGGTGCTCCATGCTGCCAATGTCTTTGCTGGATTCCCATATACTCTAGGCCAGGGCTTGAGAAAGGCCTTTGGAATGACCAAAACGTTGACTATTATGTCAATAAAATTCTAAGATTTATTTATTCACACACATAAAATTAAACCAAAAAATTTAAATCTGCCACCATCCAGATTATTAAAATGGAAGCCAATATTTTCAGTAGCTTATGTTTTAATTATTTTTCTCTGGGTGTATATTGAGATTTTTGGTAGGCTAGGCAGATCTGACCCACTGTGGGAGCACCAGAAGTGCTAGTATGATATTTAGCTTTAGCCTTTCATGATTCTGTGCATGTAGGGGGCTTACAACCTGCCACCTAGCCAATAAGGAGATGGCTGCTATGTCTCTGCATGGTGGGGGATTTGAATCTCCATCCTGCAAGTAGATTTCTGGGAAGCCTGCAGTGGTCACAATTTACCATTATATTATCAAGTCTAGCACCAATGGTTGTTTTCTGGTTGCCACAAAATTTATAGGACCCTACTCGAGGAATAACTTTACATTCTAGAACCTCCCCTACATAGCCCTCAACAATAAAACATACATCTGTATCTCATATGTAATATCCCAAAACTCCACTAAAAGCCCATTCACCACAGCCATAACTTCATACCTACTTTTACCCATAACTACCTCTTAGTACCAGCAGCTATAGTATGTCCACCCTGCTCCACTTACCATGTGGAATTCTCACTTTTATTAACTTTTCATCTTTTAAACGCTCTCCGAAAATTAATCTTTTCATAACTTCATAAAGTTCTCTGTACACACTTTTCTGGATGATACATCTCATTGCTACAATAATCACCTACATTATTCTAGCATTCCCCCATGAAGCAACCATCTCTCAACAACTCAAATAGAGTGTAAGCTCTGACCATCTCTCTTTTTCTTTTACACGAATATGAATATGTAAAATGAACCTGCTGATCTACACATGGTATATATTCGTGAATAGCGGATTTGAATGTTAAACTTAGTAGTGTGTCTTTTAAGATGTCACTACATTTATGAATGATGTTTCCAATAAATAATTTAACCTATACAGCAGAAACAGTAAAATATTCTTAGTTGAGTAACTATATATATATACATATATATATATATATATATATATATATAAATATATATATATATATATATATATACTATGTTGACCATGTCTACAACATATGATATGCTAATCAACAATGTGCATTCATTAACATACTGCATGATATCTCAGTGGCAAAAAAACTCACTCTACTGTCAAAGATAATACTATGAATAAAAGATCACACACACAGAATGGATATACTGAAAATAAAACCAATTATATAAAGTACAGTAATACAAATAAAATCCTTTACCAGTTGTGCACATTTTTCCTCGTCTCCCTTCCTTTCCTTTTTTTCATTTTTCTTCCTGAATATCTCTTGCAGCTGTAAAAAGAAAATGGAATAATAACTGCACCATTCTTATTTGCACATCCCCCCAAAAAAGGTAAAATGCATGAAAGAAATAAGTAAGTCAAGCTTGTTGCTTTATTTTAAACCAAAGTTTTTAATTTTTTGTTATCCTATTCTATAGAAGCTCTCGACCATTGTGAACATTTGCATATTATTCATAAAAAATGCATATTTCAGACAAACTTTACTTTTCATGCGATATATACTCTTGAAAATCAAATTTTCAAATATTTAAAGGACTACTGTAGTGGTCATAGAGTAGAGTTTCACATGTTCATTTATCAACAAATTAAAAATAAATTAAGCACTAAAGAAAAAAATTCAATGTAATTTTAAAACATATAATTGAACTTTATGTTTCAGGGACTACCAGAGCTGCTTAGGTGTTCAGGAGATGGGAAAAGAAGATCTACCCATGAGGCTGTCCTAATAAAAATCTAGGCCAGTCTAGGTTTGCTTGCAGAGACCACTACAGCTGAAGAACCAGACTCTTATCAGGACCGCCTTCTAGGCAGAACCCCCACACCCTCTGGACAACTAACTGGGGTGGAGAGATGCATATCTATATAAGGTAACAAGAAATACATCTTAAATTTTAAAAGCTACACTAAATGTTTTCTTACAATACTGAATTGTTATAAAGATGTATGCAACTCTGTTGTGTAGCCATTCCTTTAAAGTACCACTGTCAAGTGAACATTTTATTATCAGTTTTCTACACTAAATAATTCTTGACTTATATACCATTTTCAGAGTGCCACAGTATGCAAATTAGTGGCACAATTTGCTGAACAAATCTGAGGTGCCCCAACACTACTCTGTAGAATGAATGCGTCCATGCTTTTTGGTTACATACTAAACTCTTCCACTACTTAGCCTAGCACATAGAGAAATAATTAGTTTAGTAAGTAAGATGGTGTTAATTTTCAATGCTTTATAGTTCTTAACTATAACTATTTAAAAAAAGGAGGATTATTGGCATTGTTATATTTTTTTATAGTGACAACAGTTTATCAAATGTATACAATGAGCATCTAAAATGTTTAACAAAAATAAAGAGGATCCAACTCAATCTTACATAAGTACTAACTATAGCATAAATACAGTCATGACCCATATACCATACAACAACATATTGTTTAGCATTTCCATGTACTTTTCCACTCTGAACTAGTTTATATTTTACATTTGACTTTTTTTATGATTCTGAAAACTGTACACCATTTTATTTTTATAGTGGCGTTGTTTTTGGTAGGTCTAAACGTGACATTTCTAAGATATATGTGCTAAATAAAATTTCAGTCTCATGCAAGATTGTATCACAATTGAAATATAAAGATTTCATTAAAGTAAGTGATACATTTCATTTTTGTCCATCCATACATAGGATGGACGCTGAGGAAAATTGCTTATATCATGCTGAAAACATGGCATTAGTTTTCTATTAGCTCCTTCAAGTTGGAAGGTTTGCACTTATGAACAGAAATCTTTAAGTCTGATCACAGATTTTCTATTGGATTGAGGTCTTTGCTTTTACTATGCTATTCCAACACATTTACATGGTTCCCCTTAAACCACTCAAGTGTTGCTTTAGCAGTGTGTTTTGGGTCATTGTCCTGCTAGAAGGTGAAACTCCGTCCTAGCCTCAAATCACACACAGAGTGGTACAGGTTTTGCTCAAGAATATTGATGTATTTAGCACCATCCATCTTTCCCTCAACTCTGACCAGTTTAACAGTCCCGGCTGCTGAAAAACATCCCCACAGCATGATGCTGCCAAAACCAGCATCTCTGCTGTGAAACTCTGCAGCTCCTCCAGAGTTACCTTCGGTCTCTGTGCTGCCTCTCTGATTAATGCCTTCCTTGCCCAGTCTGTGAGTTTTAGTGGGCGGACGTCTCTTGGCAGATTTCCTGTTGTGCCATGTTCTTTCCATTTGGTTATGATAGATTTGATGGTGCTCCTGGGGATCATCAAAGATATGGATATTTTTTGATAACCTAACCCTGACTTGTACTTCTCAACAACATTGTCCATTACTCTTTGGAGAGTTCCTTGGTCTTCATGGCAGGGTTTGGTTAGTGGTGCCTCTTGCTTAGGTGTTGCAGCCTCTGGGGCCTTTTAAAAAAGGTGTGTATATGTAATGACAGATCATGTGACACTTCGATTGGACACAGGTGGACATCATTTCACTAATTATGTGACTTCTGAAGGTAATTGGTTGCACCAGAGCTTTTTATGGGCTTAATAACAAAGTGGGTGAATACATACGCACATGCCAATTTACTGTTTTCTATTTTTTTTTTTCATGCCAAAGTGGGCGTAATAAAAGACAAAAATGGTATGGACTTAACAGAAGAAGATCAGATAAAGAAGATGTGGTAGGAATACACTGAATATCTATACAGGAAGGATCTTAACAGCAGTGATGACCTCAATAATTTGGCCAATGAGGTGGAGCCAGACATCTTGGAGAGTGAAGTGAGATGGGCCCTATGTTGTCTTGCTGATGATAAGGCTGCAGGAGGTGATGGAATCCCAATTGAACTATTCAAAATTCTACAGGAAGGCACTGTGAAAGTGTTACTTACTTTATGCCAACATATTTGGAAAACTCAACAATGGTCAATAGACTGGAAAAGGTCAGTCCGAATCCCCCAAAAAGGCAGTGCCAAAGAGTGCTCCAATTATCGAACAATTGCACTCATTTCACATGCCCGCATGGTAATGCTTAAGATTCTACAAGCCCAACTCCAACAATATATAAACCGGGAACAACCATATGTGCAAGCCGGGTTTTGCAGAGGAAGAGGCACAAGAGATCAAATTGCCAATGTCCGCTGGATAATAGAGAAAGCAAGAGAGTTCCAAAATTTTTTTACTTCTGATTCATAGAATATTATAAAGCCTTTGACTGTGTGGATCACAACAAAATGTGACATGTCCTTAAAGAGATGGGAGTAGATAATCTCATCCTCCTCCTAAAAAATCTGTATATTGACCAAGAAGCCACGGTGAGGACCGAACATGGGACAACAGAATGGTTCAAGATCGTAAAAAGAGTGTGACAAGGTTGTATATTGTAACCTTATTTATTCAATTTATATGCAGAACACATCATGCATAAGGCTGGACTGGATGAATCCAAAGCCGGAATCAATATTGCTGGAAGGAATATCAACAACCTCAGATACGCCGATGATACTACTCTGATAGCTGAAAGTGAGGAGGAACTAAAGGACTTATTGATGAGGGTAAAAGAAGAGAGTGCAAAAGATGGCCTGCTGCTCAATGTTAAAAAGACGAAGATCATGGCAAACAGCAATCTCACTTCCTGGAAAATAGACGGGGAAGAGGTTGAGGCAGTGACAGATTTTATTTTCCTTGGATCCAAGATCTCTGCAGATGGTGACTGTAGTCATGAAATTAAAAGACAATTGCTTCTGGAGAGGAAAGCTATGGCAAGCTTGGACAAGCTAGTAAAAAGTAAAGATATTTGTAACAGAGTTGGAACACGAATCCAATATCTCTGCTGGTTATACGGTAAAATACCCAAGAAGCACTACAGTCTCACCATCCCCAACCTCCCATATTGGACGACACTCAATTGGGAGTCAAATAATACTGTCTTTATTTTGTTGTGCAGAAATATATATACACATCTCTTCCCATAGGCAATACACATCTCCCATAGTTGGCCACACAATACACATAGAGGGACAATAGGTGGTCACACCTCCCAGAGGCTACCTGGCTACTTTGATACAATCAGACATTGATCAGATTATACACTTATACAATATACTTCCTTATCTTATGAGGAGCCCTTGTAATAGGATTATCTATTATGCCAAGGTCTGCAATAGTCTGGGCTAATATTCCGCAGAGCATAAACCAACATACATACAGTATAACAGTAGGATCATATTTTAACCATAATAATTAAATAACCATAAAACAGGGTAAAACAGTGATGGGTTCCGTTACAATATTAAACTATCAACAAGGGTATAGTTCGAACTATGGTATTCGAGTAGTAACATACGGATGTGAGAGCTGGACCATAAAGAAGTCTGAGCACCGTAAAATTGACGCCTTTGAATTGTGGTGTTGGAGAAGACTGCTTAGATTCCATTGGACTGCAAGAAAATCCAATAAATCAATACTTCAGGAAATCAAGACAAACTGTTCACTAGAAGGTATGATCACGAGGCCGAAGCTCAAATATTTTGGCCATATCATGAGATGGCAGGATTCCCTAGAAAAGACTCTGATGCTGGAAAAGATTGAAGGCACAAGAAGAAGGGGACGACAGAGGAAGAGATGGATAGATGAGGTCACTGAAGCAATGAACATGAACTTGATGGAGCTCAGAGGGTCAGTGACTGTGAGAGATGCACCTGGTGTGCTGTGGTCCAGTCACGGAGAGTAAGACGCGACTGAACGACTAAACAACAACAACAACGGTTTAGTATACATACAGACGTTGCACATATTATTACAAATGATTACTTATTACAAAAGCAATATTATGCAATAACATACCAATCAGCAAGGATAGAAAAGTTCATCCAATATTGTGTGTTATACCTTTTTTTGCACTCACATAAGATTTTACCTACCCTCTTGGTACATGGGGCTACATAATATCCAAATAAGTTTTGCTGGAAACATTACATTTGTCTCAAACATGACTATGTAACATTATTGCTACATGACAACACTGAATTTGACTCTTGACTTCACTTCTGAGACTCTACATTTAGTTTGCACACAACTCTAAGTATTCGTTAACAACCTGATAATCTCATTGAATACTCTGATTCAGAGGCGCTCAGATATCATCTCTCCACACCGAGTCATTTATCTGCTTAAAATTTACTACACACACCTTCAGATCCTTTTACATACTGTCAGCACTATTCAATTAAATGCTTAACATTTCTTGTGTAAGATTCTTGTGAGGTTGGTGTGCAAAACATTGTTCGGTCGTGTGGAGAATACGCAATGATATGGGCGCTACAGGAATTTTTTTTATTTCAGAGTATTAAAGATCATATATCACATATGTATGGCTGCATCCAAACATATTCAAATATTGGTGGGACAAATCATTTATTGAGTATACATTGACTGAATCACATCGAGTTGTCTACTATGTTACAGAGCTAAACAAAGGTTAAAAAAGTTGTGTAATGTCATGTGAAGGACATTGGCTATAAACTGTCTACAGAAAAAAGGAAAATGCTGTCCACTACCTTTTGTGAAAGAGAGGTAGGTTTAATGAAATGATCTATAATTATGAATGGAAATGTGTCAATAATAGGCAGCACATTAGTTTTAATATTTTTTGTTAGTTTCATGACAAAATGCCATTGGACCGATAGAGGAAAGTGGAATAAAGATGAATAAATAGTTGGGAAGTGATAACTTTGCAATACAATTGTGGGTTAATTAATAGTACGTGTTGAAATGGAACGGCGTTCACTTTATACAATAAAATCTACATTTTGTACCATATTTTATATAAATGTTGCTATTTTTTTTAATCGCAGTTGTTTCATGGATCACGAATGGATCCAGTGGAAGAAAATTTGAACAATTCCTGTTTAAGCCATTGGTAGCCATTGTCTGGCCATCTGTGACTTTCCATACAATCTCTAACCTCTTCTGTAAAGTGAGAAAACATGCCCCTTCCACATCACTCTACCCACGTACTAGGTGTTGCCCCTGAGAGTGACAACGTAAATCTGTAATGGGGAACATGCAGACACATCAATGAGACTGAGCCAATATGAGCAAAATATCAAGTTGTGATTTGCTTTATCTACTTCATATAGACATACATTAAGTATACTTCTAGCAGGTCACTGTTACTTGATAATGTGGTAAATTCGCCTGTTCAATATTAATCTTTCTAATCAGCTAATTAATTGAAAATAGTAGAACCTATATTATAGCAGTTATCAACATACATTTTGAACAGGTCAAATGAGACTTCTATTTTTATCATTACAACACAAAACTAAAACATTTGAAAATATACTTCTCCTCAGCTGAATTGTATTATGCAATGTACACAGAAAGTTACTGGCCACCAAAAATGGAAGAAAAGTTAAGGCGGATGTTAGAAAGTATCAGCACCTCAATTCTTATCTGGATGGATCATAAGAAATGTGTGCAAGAATTCAATGAATGTGTCAAAACATTGCTTCTAAACAACCTTTATTCTTCTTTTAACTTTACTATATCCTTCAGGTAGGGAACAACAAACAATTAAGATGAGGTTTTGACTCCTGGTAAAATAATGTTATCTATACGACAAGTTTCAGTTTGCCCTTTTCCTTTTTTTCTAATTTTTTCATTGTTGGGAGGCAAGAGTGCAGCCATTCCCAGAATATTACTTGTCCTAAGACATGGTATGGTTTCTGGTGATCAGTGATATTCAAACCTCTGCTTTAAGAAAACATTGTCACTTGAAGTCCCCAAATAAGTCTTGTGTTATTCTGAAAAAGGTTGTCACTTATTGAGTTGGTATGGTAAATGTTAGTGTTGATCTTGGATTTACAGCAATCGTAAAAGGAATGTTTCCTTACACAACTCATCCCATTACACGAACTTGCAAAATATTTTTGACATAAGTAAGAATACTCATTGTAGCCGTATACATGGATGATTTTATGGGAGACCACACCGATCAAAAAGATGGTACCTTTCAGAAACAGCTGGGTACCTTCAAATGTAGTCAATCATTTATTGAAGGTTCTTTCAAGTTAATCAAGTGTCTATGAAGACCATACTGAAGCAGCCTGTTACCAATGATCTTATTTTGTTACAGGAATTTCCTCAAAATTGTAGCTGCTACTAGTCCTACTGTGTGGCTGCTCCAAGAATGCACCAACTGCTTGGCAACACAGTGCCTCCTAACATTTTCCCTTATCCTAATACCAGATAGCAGTAGGTAACTACATTACATATACTTGTTTTAAAATTTGTTCTACCACTAATTCACTTTTTTAAATTAAATAACAATCAGTAGCTGTCATTTTAACTTAAACTTTCTCTATGGAAATACATGTTTAATCTCTCAATAGTCTCTAATGAAAGTTGTAACTACACTATTTTATATGCATTTACAGAAATAATTAACACTATTTTGCATTTATTATAAAATGGTAAACTGACCATGCATATGAATAGTGGATTCTGTTTGTATGTTTCTAGCAAACATACCTTTTTAAAAATACTCATGACAGTAACTAACATTAATAATGATCAGTTTGAGGGATTATTTCACATAGATGAGTTGAACAAAGGGAGGATGTTAGTTTAGTGCCTTTATCTTGTTTCTCCATTAAAATTTATCCTAACATCTAAACACACTTTTGGAATTTGATCACCTCTTATCTATGCTTCCATTTTGGTTTCAAGCACTTTCTTTTAAAATGGTATCTTATGAGAAACCATCAAGGGAATGTTTCCTTTTCACATTCCATATAACTTGTTATGCGTCAGTCCCAAACAAATGATCCTTTTATTTTTCTTTCACAGAGTTCATTAACTACCATAGAACATTTTTGAATGTCAGCTTCCAACTTTATGCTTTTGCTATGACTCACTTTAGTTTTTACCTGCCTGTCTTTCCTTGAATTCTTTAAACTTCTTATATTACAAATAGACATAAGTGACAGCTTTGGTCACTGTGGCCTGATTTACATTTAGGTAATTTAGTTTCAGTCACACATGTAGATTGTGTTTAGAATGTCTTTTTAACCCTTTAAGTGTCAAACAGTGGTAATATGTATATATATATATATATATATATATATATATATATATATATATATATATATATAATTTAGTTTATGGTGAGTTTATAGTTTTGGCTAAGATCAAGTGCCTGGTATGGGTCTAGTCGCTGCCTCTGCCAGAATGTATGGACAGGGAAACACTTGGTCCTCTGGCCAGAGGGTCGGGTTGCATTGATTCCCGGGGCTTATTGCGGGACTGGTCACCCCTCATACAAGCACAAAGAAATTTCTGCATTCAAGCACTTTTGGGCACCCGGGTCAGATCCTTTTGGATCATTGTGGGGTCCTGATTTTTTGCCCTGCCCCCAGTCTTCGAGTTGGGGGCACACATTCAATGAGCACCCCTAAAAGAACTTATGCTGAAGGTGAGGCATGTGAAAGAGGTACAAACGGTTTGGGAGGTTAGCGGCAGTGGCCTCCCAGGCCGAAGCACAGCAATTCATTGGCACTGGACTGGCACTGGCTCACGTTTATGTTTTTGGAGTTTATTTTGGACACCTCCATTTTTGCAGCCACCAGCTCTGCATGCTGTGGGGGGGGGGGGGGGGGGGGGTTGAAGTCCTCGGCTAGCAGACTAAAGATAAAGAGTCCCTCTCCTGATGAGGAAGGGCTAAAGAGTCCTCTTAACCCTTATCCCCAAGTACCTTCTGATCGGGGCATTGGGGGTGACACCAAAGGGGCTTCCTTGCTGTCAAGGCAGGGGGCCCCAAAGACTTCCCTGGACTCACAAGTAGAAAGTCATTTCACTAATTCGGCAAGAAGATGGTCACCTCACTGATAATGACTGAGTATAATGAATGAGGTGAGCAGTCGACCACAAGGGACTTAGGCTGCAATGAGCGCCGAAGACAAACTGCACTGCGAGCCTCGCAAAGCGAGGTGAGCCGTTGACCTAGTGGGACCTAGGCTGAAATGAGTGCCAAAGGCAATCATTGCACTGCGAGCCTCGCAAAGAACAAAGGCTCTCATTGCAGCACTTAGCAAAGGCTGGAAAATGACGGCCCGTATGACTTAGGACCATGGCCACGTATATGGACTGAGGGGCCTCTCAAAAATAAGACTTTAATGGCCGAATCACTGAATAGTACAAAGCTGAAAAAAACAACAAAAATGCACAAATTTACTTACACATTTACACACAGCACAGGGGAGAGCCAAGAAGCTTGTGAGTGAGGTGGCAATTTAATTTGAGGCATATTTGCCGTTTTTTAGCATTCGAAAATGGAATAATCGAGTAAAAAAAATGCGGACAAAAAAACGCAAATGGATCAAAACAAGGTTGAAACAAAACCCATAAATCTCGAAACAACACTATTTGCAACACAAAATGGAGGAAAAACAGTAAACTGCGCATGTGCAAGTTTGTCCTCGCGCTAACACTTTCCAGAATTTTCTCTCTTTCTCCTCAGATGATGAACGGTGTGACGGAACGTTTTCTGTGGACAAAATTTATTAGGAGACTGTTACCTCTTGATGATTTCTACAAACTACAGCTACAAATAATAGGTAAGGACATATTACTTATTAATGTATTAAATAATGAATTACATTAAATAAATGAAAAAAAAAACAAAATAATAGATTTCATGATCACGTACATTTTAACATCATAACTTACATACAAACGTATGATTGTTAGCAAATATATGGGAGGATAATACTTAAACTATTGTAAGTTATTAATTTATTAATTTATTTCATTCCAAAAAAAATTATGCAAACGACATTTAAAACATTGTAAGTTGTATAGTGTTCTTATTAATACTAAATGTACATGTCAATGGAAAAAAAATATATATATTTTTAATCTTCACTACAATTTTTATATATTGCAGGTGTCTCTCAATTTCACAGTGACACATACTTTGCCTGCAGTGCATGTTTATTCATAGAGTGCCACATCTGTATGCCTTGAAAGCCATCATCTTACAAGGATCAGGTATACTATATTATATTAAAGTTTTTAATGTATTTGTCATTTCCCATTTCTAACTACTTGCCCCTACCTTAGAGTCAATTACATTTTTGAAAATCCCACTAACCTTATAAACCTAACCCCATAACCCTAAACCCATAAAGCTCACTTCATAAGCCTAACCCAGTTACTCAATCTAATCTAATCAATCTAAAATAGTACTCCAACAAGAGTCTGGCCAAATTTACAACAAAATACACATTGCTGGGTCACAAAGGCTGCGTAAGAGAGATAGGAAAACAAAAACAATATTGTTACAGACACATGTCAAGAATATGGTAGTGTTAACAATGTTGATATAGATTCTAATGTACAGCTTGCTTCACAGTATAGTCCAATATTTAGACATGTAAGTGCAGAGCCTCACAATTGTGGAATGTTGAATGTGCTTTGTCAATTTTGTGGGGCTTATGATTTTATAAATGAAAGACCAAGAGATGGTAAGTTCATTAGTTGCTGTCAAAAGGGAAAAATGAAACCTCCCGAAAAACTACCATATCCAAAATATTTACAAAGTATCATGAGTGACCCTAGTTTCCCTAATTACAACAATTTTAAAGCAAATATACGCTTTTGCAATAGTGCCATTTCTTTTGCATCTATGGATGCAACATTAGCTGGGAATGTTGAAGGACATGACCCTTACTGCTTTAAAGTACAAGGGCAAATGTACTACCGTACTTCACATTTACACCCAGAGGAAGGAGAGCAAAGAAAATGTACTCCACTTTATGTACTAGATACAAACGAAGCTGTGGAACAACATATGTAGCTGCCTGAAAATAGGGAATGCTTACCTACAGTTTTTTATGAGCTTGAGAAGATTATGGAAAGAAAATCCATACACTCAAGCTTATAAAAAACTGTCAGAAGTTGAACAACAAGAACGCATTCATGCTGAACAAAATCAATTGGACATGCCAAAAGTTAATATGGTTCTTAGGAGATAAAATATTAGCATGTATTAAGAAGGGTATAGAAGCCAGGGAAGCAAATATAATTCTGCCACTATACAAATCTCTAGTACACCCTCATTTGGAATATGGAGTACAATTTTGGGCACCACTTCATAAAAAGGACATTTTAGAGCTGGAAAAGGTACAGAGGAGGGCAACAAAACTAATAAGGGGAATGGAGGGGCTAAGTTATGAAGAAAGACTAACCAAATTAAACTTATTTTCTCTAGAAAAAAGGCGTCTAAGAGGAGATATGATTACCTTATATAAATACATCCAGGGTCAGTATAAAGATTTGTCAAGGGAGCTTTTTGTGCAAAGAGGTTTTCAACTGACAAGAGGACATCCCTTGAGGTTAGAAGTAAAAAGATTCCACCTCAAAGAAAGAAAAGGGTTCTTCACAGTAAGGGTGGTTAATCTGTGGAATTCTCTACCAGAGGAGGTGGTGACAGAGGATTCGATAGATAACTTCAAAAGGGGACTGGATTTATTTCTAATTAAAAAGGGAATTCAGGGTTATCATGGATAATTAGAGAGGCAGTATTGATCCAGGGAGAGGTCTGGTCGCCGGTGTCTGGGATCAGGAGGGATTCGATTTTTATTTTATTTAATTTTTTTATACAACTAATTAATTAATAGTTATTCTGCATATTGCAGATCGGAGGAGATCTTAAAAGGTTGAACTTGATGGACTGAAGGTCTTTTTCAACCTTAAATACTATGTAACTATGTAATAAGAGACAGACATATTGAAAAACAATGTTACAACTTACCCACAGCTAATGAGGTTGCAATGTTTTTTCAAAATAACGAGGGAGAACCATCTTTTCAGAGGGATATTACAATATATCCGAGAAATGAAGAGCAACCGTTCATTAACATCAATATATTAAGTAACAAATTGGATCCAATGACTTATCCAATGGGGAAGCAGGTTGGCAACCCAAATTAATACTTCCCAGTTATCCAAACACTCCTGATATTTCCATGCTTAAATTTAAAGTGGCTCAAACTGCCGTTAGGGATGAATTTAATCCCATCTTAAGTGTGGGAAAACTGACACAACAATGGGGTCATTGATTCATACCTGCAAGTAGAAGCTAGTAATTTAAATTCCATCAAGTATCAACAAAATAAACTACATGTGGAACAGTATTGTGGCCTCATGGATTATGTGGCTGAGGTGGCTACAAACCAAAATCTGGAGCTGGCAGAGCCATCATTTTATCATCTTCCTTCCAAGGATTTCCTCGCAATATACAAGAAAGATACAATAGCCATAGCAACATTGTAACTAAATTTGGCAAACCAGATTTATTTATTACATTTACATGTAATCCTCAATGGCCAGAGATTGTGGAGAATTTAAAAGAGGGCCAGAATGATTCCGATAGACCAGACTTGGCTAGAGTCTTCAAAATAAAATGAACAGCCTTAATACATGACATCACCAACAATAATTTATTTGGAAAGTGTGTGGCTTATGTTTATACCATCAAATTCCAGAAAAGAGGCCTGCCACATGCACATATGCTTTTCATACTTCAAGAAAATTATAAATTGAATACTGCAAAGAAAGTGGATTCAGTAATTACTGCTGAACTACCACATCCACAAAAGCATGAAACACTCTATCACATTGTAACACATTGAATGATTCATGGACCATGTGGAGAGCTAAAAAAAGCACTAAGGATTTCCCAAAAGACTTTAGAGATCAAACCGATGCAAATTATGATGGATATCCATTGTACAGATAAAGAAAAGGTCCAAATGCAATAATTAGAGGGAAAAAAATGTATATAGCACATATGTGGTACCATATAATCCACATCTATTAATGAAGTATAATGCACCAATAAATGTGGAAGCTTCTATAAAAATCAATTAAATATGTCTACAAATATATTTAGAAAGGATATGATGCAGCAACTGTTGTCAAAAATGGACCAAATGAACAAAACAATGAGTTACTACATGATGAACTTGCTTCTCATGTAGATGCTCACTATGTCAGTGCGCCAGACGCAATGTGGCGACTTTTGAAATTTGAAATGCATGATCGCTCACATGCAGAATATCGATTAGCTGTACATTTACCACACAGACAATTAGTTTATTTCCATAGTGGCAATGAAGAAAATGCTCTGGCACAAAATGAACACCGGCAAACCACACTTACTGCTTGGTTTACATTAAACTGTAAGAATAAAGAGGCAAGATAATACTTATACAATCAGATTCCATATTATTAGGTCTTTGTCAATGGGTTATGGAAACAGAGAAAACAAGGTGGTAATAAAATTATAACCCAAAAGTATCCAAGAGATGTTTCTGCTTACGTTTACTACTTTTAAATGTTCCTGGTGCACAAAGTTTTGAAGACTTGAGAACTGTCAATGACACACTTTATGACACTTTTCAATTAGCTGCCAGACACAGAAAGTTCCTTGCTGATGAAACAGAATGGGAGAGATGTGTACAGGAAGCAGCACTATGTAAAATGCCACGGCAGATAAGGAAAAAGTTTGCATTCATTTGCATATTTTGCAATGTTCCAAATGCATTAGCTTTGTGGGAAACATTTAAAATACATATGTATGAAGACTTCTTGAAACGTTATAACACGTCCATAGAAGTATTCAAAGCATTAATGGAAATTTGAGAAGTCTTATTATGTCGTGGATTAAGTTGTGCCAGTTTAAATCTCCGAGGTCCAGGAATTAGACATGATATAAACATTGAGGACTATGACGCTGATGTTGAAAAACAAAAAACAAAAGAAAAAATTGCCACTTTAAATGAAATGCAAAAGCACGCTTTCAATGCCATACAACAGGCACTAGATGATGACTTGCTAAAATTTTTTTATTTTTATCTAGATGGGCCCGGCGGTTCTGGAAAAATGTATAAATATAATTTGTTGATGAGTTAGTTTAGAGGTAAAGGTGAAATTGCACTTCCCTTTGCAACAACTGAAATTGCTGCACTATTGTTAGAAGGTGGCAGAACAGTACATAGTGGATTTAAGCTTCCGGTTCCAATTTTAGAAACATCAGTGTCCGATATTAGAATGAAATAACCGCAAGCAAATAAATTGAAAAAAGCAAAATTCATTATCATAAATAAGGCCACTATGATGTCGTGCCACGCTCTGCAATGTATTGATTGTTTATTGCGTGAAGTCATTGTTAATGATTTCCCTTTTGGTGGAAAAGTCATGTTATTAGGTGGAGATTTAAGACAAACATTACCTGTGGTTGTACATGGAAATTGCACAGACATTGTAGAAACATGTATAAAGTCAAGTCCACTATGGAAAGAATTTACATACCTTTGCTTGGAAAAAAATATGGGATATGAAGGCTAAAATAATTCCAATGATTAGCTACCGTAATTCAAACTGGAGAAGGAAAAACCAACAAAATAAATTATTTACCTAATGATGCTGTTGAAATTTCAGCGGACATGATTTGTAATGATTCACTCATATCAGCAATATTCCCGAATGGAATAACTACAGAGCATTCTTCGGACCTTGCGCAGAAAGTAATATTAACATCCAAAAATAAAGCTGCTTTGGATCTCAATAATGAAATATTGAAATTAATTGACGCACCACAAAAAAAAATATTATAGCGCAGAATCTGTTCTAGCTGATGACAAAGGGCCTCATTCAATTGCAATTTGGCCAATTGAATTTCGGGTCTAAATAAGCACATAACATATTTTTTTAAATACGTTTTTAGTTAGTGAAAACCTTGCTTCTGGATACATTTTTACTAACTAAAAACTTCTTTAAAAAAAATATGTTATGTGCTTATTTAGACCCCTATTCAATTGGCCAAATTGCAATTGAATGAGGGCCAAAGACAGTGCATCTAATTTTACAACTGCATTTCTAAATACATTAACTCTATCTGGAATGCCGCCACATGTTTTGCAACTCAAAAAAAGGAGCAATTGTCATGTTACTGAGAAATATGAATCCAAAAAAAGGACTTTGTAATGGGACCAGATTAATTGTTCAGGATTTAAAAGACCATTTCATACATTCAGAAATTCTGAATGGGACCCATAAAGTTGTTCATACCAAGAATTGATTTGGCTTCAAGTGAGACTAGCTTGCCTTTTGTACTTCAAAGAAGACAATTTCCCATTATCATGGCATTTGCTATGACCATTAATAATTTGCAAGGACAAATGTTTAACTAGGTTGGACTATTTTTAGAAGAACCAGTATTTGCCCATGAACAACTGTATGTGGCATTTTCAAAAAGGCAAAAATCAACAAGAAATTAAAGTTTTCATTAAAAAAAACGAAAGTCAGGGTGAATTATTAGCTGATGGCCGAATATTTACTGAAAATATATTCTACTATGAGGTGTTGTAGATTCTATAAAAAAAAAGACAACAAAACAACAAAAAAGAGGGAAAAAAAAGAATAGTGGTTATATCTCAAAGACTAACTTTTATGTCTCTTGTGCTCTTTTCAGAGGGCCACTATTTCAAAACCAAATAAAACAGTGGTTACATCTCAAGGACTTAATTTGACGTCTCGTGGGCTCTTTTTAGAGGACCACTATTTAAAAGAAATAACAATTCTATGGACAGTACAGTGGTTATATCCCAATTACAACATTGTTCATCTGCTTGGCTCTTTTTAGAGGACAACTCTTTAAAAAAATTAAAAAAGAACGGACACTAAAGTGGTTACATCCCAAAGACAACCTTTTTGGTCTGCTGTGCTCTTTTTAGAGGACCACCATTACAAAAAAAAAAAAAAGACAGTACATTGGTTACATCCCAAAGAAAACATTATTTGTCTGCTTGGTTCATTTTAGAGGACCACTACTTAAAAAAAAACAAGTGGGTTTAAGGAACTTATGCAAATCCTGGAAGCAGCCACTGCACACCAACTAGACTTTACACAGCAATAGCTGACAGAAGCAGCAGAGGACAGAGCCCGTATGAAACAAGCCCTGAATACCAGTGAGAGACTACACATTAATGGTTGAGACAATCAGTAGAGGACAGACCCTGTTGAGACAAGCTTTGGCAGCATAAAATTCTCCTGAGGCCTGCAAGAACTACTATGATTCAGAGACCAGTGGAAGTATCAAACTTACTCTCTTCCTACAGAAGATGACTAATAAGCATGATGTGGAAGCATGGTTCCTGACATTTGAAATTATTACCATTTGTAAATCTTGGCCCCAAAGTCACTGGGCCAGTATCACAGCCTCTTTCTTATGTGATGAGGATCAGCATCAATGGATAACAACCAATGAATTATGCTAATATGAAAGCAGAAATTCTTGAGTTACCAGTGGTATAAGAGCACAGAGATTCCACTCATGGAAGTTTTTGGATAGTAAGACCCTGCATTATTATTGCAAGGAAGAGCTATTGGACATAGAGGACTTTCTGCATTCTAGACAGCAACTTTACAGTCTTCTGGATAAATATGACTGATGGTATATGGGATCCTGAGAAGAGGCATGCTTCTCTCTAATCAAGGTCAGAGCGCAGCTTCTTTGTTGAGGGGTTGAGGAAGAAACCTTATGCACAAGGACGTGTTGTAAATGCGGCAGATGTTGTGAGAAAAGGTCAAAAAGTTAAGTCCATGGTTTTGTCATTCACTTGGTGCAAAACCAGCCTCAGTATAAAGTATGTTGATCAAATTAGTGGTGAAAATTTGAACCCAAACAGAAGTAGGAACCATATGGGTGAGAGCAATGAAGAGGCCACCACAAACCTGGACAGACCAGCCATCTGCCCCTGGTGAGCACTCCTGATAATTTAGAAAGGAAATGTCTGACAAAGGTCTCTAACCCAGAGAAAAGGGAGGTAAAACAGTGTCTGCAATCATCAGTTTTATCAAAAATAGAATGTTTGGATTTTGATGAGGAAACTGGAGTCCTTCCTAAAGTCGATGATGTGGAAAATGAGAATCTGGAGATTGATCTGGTGGAAGAGGAATCACGCTCCCTGAGAGGACATACAAAGCAAAAGATGGAAACAAGTCCCATTAAAATTGTGAAAAATACAGAAGTCTGTCTGTCTCAGGAGGACAGGATGCAGAGTACATTGGCCAATGAGAGGCAAGTGAGGAAACAATAACAATGAGAAGCAGAGATGGATTCCACACCAATGGGATTGAACAAGTACTGGGTGGAACATCTGCCTGACGTTGAAAGCAGGTACATTACTGCTAATATGAGATGTATCATGATGAAGCCAACTTACAATTAGAAGATGCATGCATTTGGGGAAGCAATGTGTATTACAGGAAGAAGACACAGATGTCTATCCTTTAGTAGGAGAGCTGCGATTTATAAGCTGAAAGAGCAAGTTGAGCAGTAGCTGCAGCACAACGGCCAACAGGAGGAGCGAGATATCCTCACTAATTTTTGTCTCAGAGAAAAGCAGAGATCATTATTCCAGCCTCCCAGCTACCAGAGACCGAAGATTCCCTGCGGCAGAGGGATGCACCTCTGATAGAAAAGGAGCTGTTACTATATACTCTACAAGAGCAGAGGGTGGATGATCTCTCTGATCTGAAGGCACAGATGGCTCAGAGGGATTCTTGTTCGGAAGAGACTGAAACTGAGCTCCAGGACATGCGTAAACAAGGTGCTACATTGAGTGCAAAGCTATGTCTACAGAAAGCTACTATGTAAAGCATAGAGCAGAAGATTGTACAGGAGAGAGAGAAATGCAGGAAGAAAGTATGGCTAAGCAGCTATTCTGGGAAGACCTAATTAACAAAACATGCAGCAAGAGTAAATTGGACATGCAACAACTGAAGGAGGAGAAACTGCGGCTGAAGGAAGAGAAAAAAAATGAAAAGTTTGAAGCCTTGGAGGCAAAACAAGCAGAAAAACAGAAAAAAAGATGAAGAGAATTGATTCAAAGAGGGAAAACAATAGTGAATGCTGAGAAAGCTGAATTCACTTTTTTTTTCAGAAACCCAAATCTCAAAAGGCCTCTGAGAATGGGCCTAGCGTCTGTGTGATGTTTACCACATTTGTGGTTAAGAAGAATATGGTTGTGGCACCTATGTGTTGTGTTGTATTTGAGCCTGAAGATGATAAACAGCTGGATACATTCCAACTAAATCAATATTCTGAGAGGTTCTTTCTAGCAGAGACAAAGAGTCACAGACCTTAGATGGGAAGCACAGTAGCACTGAGGGTGACTGTTATGAACAGGGAGACAGATGAGGTGCAGATCCTAGAAGAGCCAGAAGAAACCCTGGGAGAGGTCATGCTTGTTGACCCTGTGAAGAATAATGTACAAGAGCAGAAGCAGGTTGAGCATATTAAGCTCATGCAGTTCTGTGAGAATTATAAGCCAGCCAATTAATGTAAATTTAACAGAAAATCAGATCCCCATAAACCATGGGCTTAGGAAAGCTTGCTGGACTATGAAGAACAGAGAGATGAAGAGTGCAGGAAGTTCCTGTCCTATGAATGTGTTTCATTTTGTGATGTAATTACTAGCTCACCTTGTAATGGGATTAACTCCCACACACCCCATATCGACAAGTGAGGTACTGCAGAGGGCTGTTACAGTTAATTGGTTAAGGGCATGCAGTTTAATCATGTTTGTGGGTTGAACCAAAAGTTTTATTGTTTTCTAATAAATTGACACTATTTACAGGAGGAGCTGGCAATCAAGACCAGAACTGAAGAGGTGGCAATGCTTCACCCTTGCTGTAATGAGAGCTGGAACTGGAAGAAGGGTATGCAGCCTTTTTGGATTAAGTCATTCAAGATAGAATCTGTCCCAGCAGCTGAAAGGAGCCTATTGGGCAAGTATGAAGATCAGATCAAGATCTCTGCCAGGAAAAGCTTATTCGGTCATCTGATGGCTCGCCAAGAGGAGTATTGAGGCGACATACTACCCCAGAGCACGCCCACCAGGAGATCAGGGAGAGTTCGAGCTATGGGAGCCTGACCTCGGACCACAAGCCAGATCTGTGAGCAGGAGGCATGGTTGAGATGTCCATCCCAAAGAAGACCGCTACAAGATAGTTGGCAGCTGTAGCAGGGTCCAAGATCTCCAGTCCAGAGGCTCTGTAGGTAGCCAAGTAGCCTGGATTGCCAGGGGGCGAGGAAGAGAGGATTGAGATTGAGTAGAAGCCGGTCCCGACCAGCAGACATCAAAAGCTGCAGCTTCATTCAGAAAAATCAGTCTAGACCAACCACAGGGGGTGACTGTAGAACTGCAGGAGCATGAGGTGTCAAGCCAAGGGGAGCCAAAGTGGCTCTCCAGGGGAAAGGGAGCATTGCCGGAGACAGGTGACAAATGGATATGGGACCAATCGGCAGTATCATCCAATCAACCCCATGGAAGCAGCTGATGGACCCCAGTGAGAAGAGCTTCTTGTAGTTCAGTTATCTAGAGTTCCAGAAACTGTTTCAGTGGCAAGGTCTGCATGGGAGATTGCACGGGCGGACAACCAGAATGGGTTGCCAACAGAGCCGCTCCCCATCACCGCATAGCCAGGGCTAGCTTTCCCAAGAGGTCTCAAACAGTTAATGTCCCTGACCAGTTCATTGGATGCACCTGATCAGAAATGACTTAATGCTGTTCCTGGAATTTGGGTGTGGCTATGTTTATGGACTGCAGTTATAGTCTGTGTAAGGCAGTGTTATGGCCTGCAGTCTGTGTGAGGCTGCTAAAGGACTGATTGTTCAATCTAGCTGGGTTGAAGATACACACAGAGAGGAGTGTGCGTAGGTGTCTGAAGCTGGGAAAGGATACAGACACAGCAACCTGGAGCTGATGATCATTCTGCAGCAGAGTGAAAACCTGCTGTTCTGAAGAATATTGGTTAAGAATATGGTTTATTTGATCCCGCCTTCAATAACCTTCCCCAGCATCTCCACAGATCTCCTCTGCTCCTCTCCCAGCCAGCCCTCCATGGACCTCCCCAGCCCTCCTCTTTTTATTAAATAAAGACTTACTGCATCTCCCCCAGCCCTCCTTGCACTGCCCTGAGGAGCAGTTAAACTGTTATTGATGGTAACTGTCGGTAATTAAAAAAAAAAAAAATCTAATGGTAAGTGTTGTGTCTATGAGAAAAGCATGCATATAAATAAACAGCATTACAGTTGGTTATTAAAAGTGTTTAGTTGAAATTTGTGTATGTTAAGCATAAATTACATGGAAAAAAGTCCTTCCACTTTTCTAATGACTTTATCTCACATGATTAAGGTAGTTACTGAGAAGCTATACAGGTTTATAAAAAGAGGCATTGATAAAGAATGTATAAATTATTGCCTTAACACGTTTCATGCCCATTAAGAAAGTCTGTAAATGGACATGAACTTCATAAGGAAATAATTTATACACCCCACATAGCAATGCCCTTTTAGCATGTTCAATAAAAGCATATTGATAAGGAATATGTTGCTTTATATCTGGGATGTTTGAGCATTGTAAACATTAAAAGGAGCTTGGCACTTTAGTCCAAACTTTCGCTCAGGGAATTTACAATGTTCATGTTTAATTTAGAGGTTCTTTGTAGTTTGAAGATGATAGTTTGAGTACTAAATCATTTTGGCTTTTCAGATATTACCATTCCTTTAACAATCTATTGTTCATTGGCACCATTGATGGATGGTTATTTCAACCTCAAAACATACACATCCAATATAGAGAAAAAGAGAAGTCTAGAATTATCTCAACTATATGTAGAACTGAAGAAGTACCACAATACTGAACATGAAGCAGCAGTCTTTTTAAGCTACGACACAACCTATTTTATCTATATTTACAGAAAACACAGCAAAGGTCCACAAAGTGAAATCAACTTCTGACATGGCAACAATGCACTGATTTACACATGTAATATTTGCTAGTTTCATTTATACCACATATATATATACAAATATATTCATTTTTAGATAGTGAAAGAATACCACTTATAAGGCTGTCATTCTGTTTGCTCTTGTTCTATAGAGGAGTTATTGGGGTACAAAATCTTAAGAATATTTCAGAATGGAAATACAAGCAATGGCAGAAATCTATCTAACTAACCTTATCTGGGGCCTTTATTTAATTCTAACAATTGGGGCTGATAAGGAAGAGCATTGTGCTATTTTGGTATAAATATGTATAATGCCACTGATTTTAACAATTAATTGTCTTTGTGACTATGATATTCCAATTGGGCATGCTTGTCTTTTTTATATAAACACCACTATGAGAGTTATTTAAAGAAAACTAGAGAAAATATGGTGCTTTATATATAATTTATGTTTAATAATTATTTATGAAAAAACTAAATTCTGAATTAATTTTACTTTTAAACACCAGTTTCTAAGCCTCATGTTGAGCCACTTATCTCCACGACCTATGAGATCATTAAGGAGTTAAGAGCGGCGCTGGCTTGGAGACAATGTTAAATTGTAAGACAAAAGCTTGTATTGAGTGGCTTCTTTTCATTTTCTATATACTTACCGTGTTAAAAGATCACTACAATTTTGGAAAAATACTTTTTGTGCAGTATTTAACAACCAAACAACAATCACACATATGTAAATCATAAGCATCACATTCTTCAATTGAGCAGTTTTGGAGATCCGGGCTTGCAAATGGAGGTCGCAAGTTATTTTGCTATTCGATTGGCAACTTCTTTCTGGCTCTGATCGAGTTACGGACTCCAGGCTCCGATCCATAGCGATTTTTTTTAAATAGCAAGTTACTGCCCGCCAAGCCTTTGATCTTTCAAAATCACAAGGCTAAAATCGCAAATCGCTGTACAATTTCTCTGATTCCCCCTCGCTAACCACTCCGTAAAGGCCGCAAATGGCAACTATCTAACCACAAGTTAATGGTACCAAGGAGGTCTCGCAAAGGGCTTAATGACAAATCGGAGCACTTTAACAGAAAATAAAAAAGGAATACTGTACTTTTATGAAGAGTGAAAGTGATGTTAGGTCTTAGAATTAATAGCACAACATTCTCCAATACTTTATTTCATGTTCAGTTTTCGTATTATATCGATCACAATCAATGTGAAGTCCAATGGGCTTCAACCTAAAAGCCCCTAGGTCTTTGAAATCCAACCTCCAGTTTTCATTGAAGTCCTACGGGCTTGAACATGATTGCTGACACAAGGCCGTAACTCCTGGTTCAAGCCCATAGTACTTCAATGATTTCAAAGTCATAAGGTCTGTCGATAGCATGGGTTCCGATTTTCGCGACTAGCGGCTAACTTGCATCGCAAAAGTAGAGCAACGGGAGCACGCAACTCATTCGCAGGCATTTGGCTGTCTGCAATCGAGTTGCGAGCCCTGAATTGAATGAGGCTCCATATTTTTAATGTGACACCTCAGTGCTTAAGCAGCTTATCTGTTTAGCTATGACTGGGAGACAGCCAACAACCACTATCTAGTCACAAGTTTGAGAGAAAATCTACCTATGCCTCCCAGCCACAACTGATTCCACTTCTTTTAATAAATAGTGCAGATTAGTAGCTCAAATAGACTTGATTAGATAACAGATATGTCTGAAGTGAGATGAAGTAGAGGTATTGAAGGAGGAACCTCAACACCTTTATGTACAATATTTGCTTGATTATAAAATGACCTCCTAAAATGTGGATCCTAGTGAAAGAAGGTAAGGTAAGTTATGTGTCTTATCTATAGATATAAATGTAGCCATTTAATAAGGCAAATAGTGTTTATTTTGGAATATCTGTCCCTCCCTGATTTAACATGGCAGCAAATGCTCCATCATCATCAACAATAAAAAGACTGCACTATTTTTAGAGAGCATTACCTACAATGGTGTCATGTGTGTCCATTTCAACTAGGAATGTATCGATATTGCTCTACATCAGCACTAAAACATAGTGAAAAAAATTATGTATATTTCATTGTTTTTTAAGAGTTTTTATATAACCAGGTTAATTCTCAAAGAGACCACGCTAACGGCTGTGTAGAGCTTTCTAGCCTGTACGGCTTTTGAAAGGACCAAAAAATCACAAGTCCATTCAAATAGGAACACACTCCATTTGCCACAACCAAAAAATGGAAAGAAGTGAAGATTATAGTGAGGTTGTATGTTTTGGCTACTTTAGGACCTGAGAGCTTGTGTTCTTATCCTGGGGCCCCCGCGAATGTTAAAAAACCCAGTGAATAACGAAAACATGGGTAAACTATCACTTTACTCATGTTTTGTCCCTTGGGAAGGGTCTAGATGTTGGGTGGCAGTCACCCACGGGGAAAGCTGGATTTGGGCCGTTTGCTAGGGCCGAAGCATCCTTTTGAGGCAAGGGGGTGGGGTTTAGCGAATGTTGAATCCGTGAGCATCAAACCCGCAAATGTAGAGGGAGGGCTGTATATTGCAATATAGTGCAGCTAGATTTCTGTTAAGACTCAAGGCATTTGAGTAATGTAAATAGAAAAAAAAATGCAACATTAAAAAATAATTATAAAACAGTGAAAGTAGCTTCAAAAGAAAATACACATACTCATCTTTTACTTGAGTCTCACTGCTCTGCATAATAGTTCAGACCAGAACCCATGGGTTTAGAGCCTCTTAAAAATAAGAATGATCCCTTAAACTAATGATGCTCTCAAAATTAGAAAAATATCAAAAAGTACCAATCTGTAGAGCTCACAATTTACAAACTATTTTCTAAGTGGTACTTTCTTTTGTTCAATTTAGTTACAAAGGGGATTTCCTGTTTCCAGATATCTTCGTGTTACCCAAAAAAATCCTCTGATCTATTCCAAAAAATCAAAGCATCAAATCCTTTGAAGTATAGTAAAAAAAAAAAAGGACTACAGAATTACAAGTACATAACAAAATTGTTTGAAATATAGTTAACAAGAGATTAGTGAGTGGAATGACACGCTCCCATCCCCAAGATTTGCAAGCAACAATACACAAATCTGTTAAGTCACACAGGGACAAACAATACATGAAACTGAAGAATTATATTTTCTTCCACCAACTGATTTATCCAAAGCAGAACTTTTAGTGATCAAGGAGTTTACCTGTAAGCAACTATTTCCACATCTGGGTGTCTTAATCTGCTCTAAATACTGAATAAAAGCCCTTGTACATCTCTACAGAAAATGTTGATACTTTATAAATAAAGGATAATCATTTTCTTTTAAGCTTTTGTTGAAATGACAAAATAGGTGTCTGTGATGTGGTTGAGTTTAAAGTAGGGAAGAGCTTTGATATTGTTCAACCATAAAAGTGCACTGCAAGTTTTAGCAAAGTAACAACGCATGCAATGTGTGCAATACCCATTGGTGAACTTACCACCAAGAACTCCTCTCTGTCCACCATCTGATTCCCATCGGTGTCAAACATGTTGAATGCTATCTTAAATCCGGCATGAGGTTCTATAAGATGTTTAGAGAGAAGTCAAATTAAAATTCAAACTGAGACATGAAGTATACTATACACTAATATATAAGACTTATATTTTTTACCAAAAATAAATAAAAAGAAAATGTATATAAAACACATTCGTTTGTTAAAGTGATGCTTGTAGGTCAATGACACACTTACCTAGATTTCAGTTACTTAGATTTCATATGCTTCTAATATACCCTTTTTTATAAATCAACTCAATTTCTTAATAAAAATGGGTAGCGGCTGAGATTCCTTCTAAAGTAAAAGCAACATCTTAAGACAAAATTCAAGAAACGTACGTCGGGTTCACGTAGGAACGCAGTCGCGGGTCTATGACGTCACTTAGAAGCGTCTAGACCGCGGCGTGTGAGGCAGAGAGCAGGCGTTTATTCTTTTCAGACCCATAGAGTAAAAGCCCCTTCCTTGTGCTTCAGATAGTAGCTATTTAGCCAATACTTAGCCACAATTTAGGAAGGCACAGCTATTTATAATAGGATCCTGACAAGATTTGCCCGATATCACTGGGATAATATTGAGGCTATTAATGGTGGAATTATACGGTTTTCATATCAGGCCCATAGACTAAAGTCCCTCCATTGATTTTAAGAGTTATGCTATTTAGCACACTCTAACTTTGAGGAAGTCTCAGACATTTATAGATGGATATAGGTGACTTATGCAGCAATAATTGAGAGCTATTTGGGCATCATTTTATTAATGTGCACTGCAGTCCCTTAAGTACAGTGTACTTTTTACACAATACAGTGGGGTGCCACCCAAAGTCACAGCAATATTTAAGCACCCAACTTGTCACTGTGTTCCTTGAGGAATCTACCATACAGGATAATTGAATCCCAGTATCTATATTACCATACTTGCCATATGCAACATACTTTCCTAGCACTTATTATCAGTGTATAACATACAATTGTATATTATACCTACTAGAGCACTTTGCACTTTATATATTTAGCACTTTATTTGCACAATAGTCACCTTTTTTGTGACGACACCAGCACTTTTTTTGTATATGGCCAGTATACCTTAGGCAGGTTTCTCTATTTAGATATATTATTTCCACCAATTTCATAGCTCCGCCATCTCTCAGCCACCTATGTGTATATATTTTAATATGGATTTTAATTAGTAATATTAAAAGTTAAGTTTTACTGTACAGTTTATCCTCTTCGCTCTAAGACAAGGATTATTAGGTGTGCCCTAAAATAGGATCTTTTCTCTCTACTTGCCTTTATCAAATTTATCCTAAGGTGCACCATAATCTATACATTCGCATTTGGGTCTTGAACTTTATACCTGAGCCACCAAACTGTACAATTTTTTTTCAACATCTTAAGTCATCAGATTCTAGCTACATGCTGAAATTCATGCAAGAAGTTCTCTTAAACGTCAATGTACTCATTTGAGTTTTGATGTACATGTGCCGCGATAATTTTATATTTATTTCTACAATGTAAATTCTATTTAAAGAAGCCCTTTACAAATAACTGCAAATATAATACATTTAGAAAACAAGATATGAGATGCTTAATACTTACTTGTCAAAATACAGAGCAGGAAAAGATATTCAGTGTAGGAAACCATTCCTAAAAATAAATAATTAGCATATTATAAGCAGTGAATGTTTTGCCACTTTATTTTTCATTGAAATTGAAAGTCCATGCACACTTAAAATACCTTAGGATATAGTTCCCAAACCTGTATTCCTGTAAAATAACTTATTTGTCTGATATGAAACCATATTTTGATTTTCACAATTTTTTCATTTTCACAAATCTAAAAGTGGCCAGGATGTATAAATAGAAAACCAAAATAATCATTCTGTCCTCTCTCACAAAAAAATGATATATTTCTCTTATTTGTTCATGTGGCTTAAATCTATAAATTGAAAACATCTCACATAAATGGCAATATGGATTTGAAACTAATTTCCATGAATTATCATGTTCTGTATCACGTTCCTCAATCTCATCTTGTGTCTACCAACTCCCCCTCTCCAACCTCTGCCTCAGTCTACATTTTCCTCTCTTTCACTTCTGCGGTTCTCCTAACTTGACTGTTATATAATGTATCACGCAGAGAATGGACTTTTCATACAGCCACATTAAAATTTGACGACTTTAAGTGCCCCGTGAAGCTCGCAACGGCTGCGGGCTTGAAATTTGGCAGAGTTACTGTGCTATTAAATTAGAAAGGTTGCGAGTTATGAGCTTGAGGCGCAAACCCGTAAACCATTTGTAGAACGCTGGCGGCGATTGATCAATTAGTCAAACCCGTAGTTATGGGTTTAGATGAAGTCAATGGAAACAGAGATCATCATCACAACGTCACAGGAAAATGGAGGATGGATTTCAAAGTCTTATGGGGTTCAATTACGAGTTACGATCGGACCCACATTCCAGTTATAATGCAATATTCATAAAGCCGTAAATATGATATTCTATTACATGCGAGTTCCATTATATGTATTAACACATTGATTGCCGGGATCGATATAACACAGAAATTAAACATGAAATAAAGTATTTTTTTGGGCCCATTTGCGAGCTTGAGAATGTTGTGCTATTAATTCTAAGACCTATCATCACTTTCCCTTTTAATAAAAGTACAGTAGTGTCGTGATATTTAAAGTGCTATGGCGTCGACTTTACCCCCCTTGCGAGTCGTCTCTATCACTCGTTGACATTTGGGCTACATTTGCGGGGTTGAAGGTAAGTGATATTGTTGCAATTTTATAGCATGATTGGAATTGTAGCGGTTACGGGCTTGAAAGAACAAGGGATTTGCAGCCGCAAATTACCACAGTCCCGTAGGCTATTTTCGCTCCAAAACTGCAGATCGGCAGCGGCTTGATTTACTGGGCTAATTTAATAGACGTAAGTCTTAATTTCTACATTACGAGCTACGGTGTAAAACGAAGGGGGGATTTAATAGGGCTGTTACTATTCCTTCTTTTCTTATCCTTTTAAGAAAGCATTGACATCTTAAACAGTTATTGAAATAAACCAATGTATGTTAGAGAATCCTTATTCAATTACCTTAGCTTGTTCCAATTTCCAGTTGTGGTGCATTTTATCACTTTTTACTACACCTAAATTATATTTAATTGACAGCCTTATTATCAAGATTATTGTTATTATTAACCTTTATAAAGTGCCAATATTTAAAGGCAGAGATGGTGTAAGCAAATTAACAGTACTATACTAAAAAAATGTTTTAATACAATCAGAATGTGACAAACCACAGTGGAGTTTAAAATAGTGACATAGAATTAGAATTTCTTCTAATACGTGTTTTGGGTATTTAGACAAGCATATTTTCTCCTTACACTGTGCTTGAAACTATTCTCATGAAAGCCTAGAACAGGGGTGAGCAATTAATTTTCAAAAGGGGCCACATGAGAAACTCTGAATGTTGTGGAGGGCCGGACCATAGGCTGAACTTAATTCTGCTCAATATTCATTTTATAGCTTTATTTTATTTTCTCAGTGCCAGGAGCAGTATCTACAGAATGTCTTCCATCCCAATTAGTCACAACACTGCTGCTCACAAATTGCCCCTTTTTACAATTGGCAGTGTATTTTTGTTCAGGACACAAATTTGTATCCCACTGTAGGCTGCTGTAGCGGACAGGGCTGTACAATGGCCAGGTCTGGTCCAGAACCGACCCTAACATCTTCAAAATGGAATAACCTTCACTGAAGAACTTGCAGTCTGAAGGAAGTTACTTGCTTTTTGCAACATATGCCCTTAGGGGGGCAATGCTATATGTGAGGCTCTTCCTTATATGTCACCATTTATTTTTTCTTGTCTGCCCTTTTCAGTAATATTAGGTCTCTCTTAAGACCTTAACCACTTTGTGTAACAAGCTGGTACCAGTCATACAAAGACACAGCTAAGCAGATAGGACAAGACTCTTTGGCCCTCATTCAATTGCAATTTGGCCAATTGAATAAGGGTCTAAATAAGCACATAACATATTTTTTTAAAGAAGTTTTTAGTTAGTGAGCATCTATCCAAAAGCAAGGTTTTCACTAACTAAAAACTTATTTAAAAAAAATATGTTATGTGCTTATTTAGACCCCTATTCAATTGGCCAAATCACAATTGAATGAGGGCCTTTATCTCTACCAGTCTCAGGTACTATGAGGATAATTTTGCTCAGACACTTGAAAAGAAAAGGGACTTGTGGATATTTCTTTAATAGGAAAGAATATAGAAACTTTTCTGATAATTACAGTTAGACAACAACCAAAGCTGAATTAATTATTATAGCAATTCATTTGACATAGCTAAAGAATGTTGCACCAAAACATTTATACACATGTATATAAATGAATATTTTAGATTATTATTAAACACCATTAAAGCTAGTATTAGTTTCTTATAGAAAAAAAAAGTCTAGATTTTAACAATGGTTATAATTTACTTGCATCCAGCTTGCTCATATTATTGGAAAGAAAACACATTAACATAAAAATTTAATAAGAGTGTCATTGCTGACTGCATTTTTAAGAAGCGAGTTACAAATAAATGAGGATAATAATAATAATAATAAAGTATCTCATATTAAAAAAGAACATATTTATCATGTTATGTTAACTAACTATTGTTTAGCTTCAAGCACTTTATAAATGAGTAATAATAATAATGATCCCACTCTAAAATGACTACAAAAAGTACCACTACATATTACTGTAGAAATTGTACTTATCAAAATAAATTAACTGAGTTATAAACTTAAAGAAAATATTGTCTTAAACACCAAAAAGTTTTTGTATACAGTTTTGCATTGTCGGAAAGGATTATGCTATCAGTCAACATTAGTACAATAGTCCCAGTAAACACATTGATCCTACAAAGGCCTTTGCCTTAAAGGGAAGGATTGTTTTATAACAAACACAAACATACCTCCTACCTTATGCCCTCTTGCTTTTGTGTATCACCTTGCAGTAACAGGGCATTAGCCACATAATTGACCTGCTAAGTACTTAAAAACCAAATCAAAAAGCTTGTGAGACAGACACTTTTCCAGATATCAGATACAGGAGTGTTTTGATAAAGTGGTGTAAACCAAACTCCGACATATGCAAAAACTCCTTTATTTTATATTTGGATCTCTTTGTTTGATGCCACTCTCTTTGTTGTGAAACAAAGAAAGCTAGAATAACTGTCAGGCAGCATGTCAGGAGAAGTGAAGGCACCTATCTTAGGGGCCCTGAAAGCATTCCCTCTTTTTGTTTGTAGTACTAGATTGCGGCCTCAGGAGAGAGATAGTTCTGGGTGACTTCCCTGAGTGTTATGGGAGAGAGATCCTGGAATGGCTATGGCTCAGCTCCATATAGATGGGACCAAGGTCAGAAGGGGATATCCCAAATACAGAAAGAAAAAAAAAACAATATTGCTTTGAGGAAAATACTTAGAAAGGACCATTTAAAAATACTAGTTTAAGTGCAAAGAGATGATTTCTAACTAAATGTATTACTGGTTATGATGAGGAACCTAAAGTTTGCTTTGGGTTGTTTGCTATTCTATTGTGGGCTGACTTTGAACAAATTGCTTAATATGTTCTATTTGTGGTAACATCACATAATCACGTATATTCATATAAATAGGTCTATCCACCCTACTCTATCATATGTGTAAAATACCAAATAAGGCTTAGCTGGAATTTTATAAAATGTGTATTTCTGCCTCATAATAATGTGATATAATGCATGGAACGATTAGGTAATATAGTGGGTTAAAAGGGACAAGGAAACCCAAAAAATGTGAGCCTATCTCTATGTCACAGAAAATGTAATATGTATCAAAGTATTCTAGGTAGTGACATACAAATGAGTTGCGGGTGTCATTTGCATATCATTTCCCAGAATTCTTAGTTGCAGTGAAAGTACTATATACTGGCTAATACTATGGGGAAATATAACAAAGTAATTCATAAAGGCAACAGTGCTTGAATTGTATACATAATACTGCTCTTAAACTATTATTCAGTAGTAAAAGTGCAGTAAAAATATATTTTAGATTTTTATTTTAGATGTCAATTAATATCCAGTTTGGTTTTTGCTTTTTCAAGGATACAGTTTACAAAATGTTTTCGACAGAAAGGTTTGTAGTATTAAAAATGTAATAAGGATCTAAATAAATTGTAATTACAAACTTACAGCCATAGTTGGTTTAAGCATCTTTAATATATAGCTCTCCTTTGTTAGCCTGCATTTGCTACTGTCATTCCTTATTATTTGTGTGTGATTGTGTACTCTTCATGTCATGGCTCACACAAGAAATAGAAAGGACATATGAGGATTTTAAGGTCACCTAGCGTTGTAATGAAGATGAAGGTTTAGTCAATAAAGTGTATGATGATAAGCCAGTTGAAGAGGAGTTTGTATTGCTTTTCAATGTCAGGTAAGGACTGGTGGTAAAATACTGAAAGTGCTTCTTCAGATGAATTCATAAATCAAGCCTGAACAAAACTAGGGATATAGCAAATGACCACCCACAGCCTCACCTCCCTCTTTGCTTCTTTAAAAGATACTATACTACAAGACAATATTCTTATATGGTTATTTCTTTAAGAATATGTTTAAAGACAATTAATGATTATTGTTCAAGAAGTTTGTAAATATATACTAAAACATTTTTGGGTAAATATGTAAAATGCTTCAACTTTTTTTCAAAGTTCTGTACCTTGACAATATTTACTGGAGTTTTAGATATGTACACCTAAACATACATATACACACACATACATATACAGTGGACACACAGTTATCCGGCACCCATGGGGATTGGTGGATGCCGGATAAATGTAGTTTCTGGTTGCTTGAGAATTACTATGAAAAGAGTCCTAGATTAGCTGCACATAGGATGCTCTGCTAAGTATATTTGTCAGTGAGGGCTGTTCTAGTAGCAGCAGCTTTCACTCCTCACTTACACATAGGTACGTTGGGCTCGAGGGTGCGTTGCTGAACCCGGGGAACGTAACGCCAACACTGCCCTGGCTCAGTCACTAATGTCTGTCTGCTTCCAGGTAACATTGTATTGCAGAGATTACAGTATATGAAATCTAGGTGCCTGTAAGCATTTTGTGGCATGAAAACCTGGCTCCTGACATTGGTTAAACCCTGTAAATGAAATGTTTTATTTAAAGTAAAGTATTCATTTTTTTTTTCTGTTTGCTTGAG
Source organism: Discoglossus pictus (assembly GCA_027410445.1). Lineage (NCBI taxonomy): Eukaryota > Metazoa > Chordata > Amphibia > Anura > Alytidae > Discoglossus > Discoglossus pictus. The sequence continues at coordinate 91,215,228 of CM050163.1, read as the reverse complement.
AGTTCTGGTTGTTTGAGTTCCGGTTAACTGAGAGTATAATTTATATATATATATATATATATATATATATATATATATATATATATATAAATATATATAGCACTATATCAGCAAACTGAGGCAGCCTCATGGACCTTAAAAATGTGCTGTCCCACATACAGGCAGAGATATTATTATTCTCACTATTATTAACTTTTATTTGTAATGCGCCAACATATTCCGTAGCGTTGTACAGGGCAAAAGAACAAGGGAAAAATACAATATCAAAAACTGCAGAAAATAGAGGGCCCTGTTTTGAGATTCTAGTCTTGTAGAAAGTGCTTTTTTCCAAAGCACCCTACAAGAATGGGAACTTGCTACCGGTACTTACAATCTAAAGGAGATACATAATTTTCTGTAAGCTTGAATGTCCAAGTATAAGACCCTTGAAGCCAATAACAAAGTAATAATTTTGATTATGTTATCAATTTAACCCAGTGTTTCAGATCCGAGTACAACTTTATTTAAATCTGAAACATTTTTTAAGTGACCACTAAATAAAGTGTTTTTATGAATCTAGAGAGGCATGTATCTAGACATATATATGTAAGAGTAATACTCTGTTCTGTGTTGTCCTTCATATTTAAATATGAATACATAAAATGAAATAAAAGATTACAACTACAAGTTGAGCCTTCTTCTCAAGTTGAGCCTTCTTCTCAAGTTGGGCCTTCTTCAAGAATGGCACGTGCTTTTTAACAGACCGTAACAAGGCAAGTGTGCCTGCGATATAATATGCCTGCTTCCTTTTTCAAGTGACTAACAAGAGCATTTTTGTATTAAAATGTTGTGAAAATAAGCAACTGATATGCTTACCAGAAGTGTGATTAGTAGCTCTAAGTATAACACAATGCTCTCAGGCTCTTTCTTGTAATGGTCTTGCTTTCTTCAATGGTTCAGAACCATGCATTGAATTGCTTTGCAATGACAGCCCTTAAAGCTTTAATGAATGTGGTTAGGCTTAAAAATCCAGCAGGGAAAAATGCTTTAGAAAAAAGTGGATTGAAACACAATGCCAGTCTTTGACTTAAAGCTGTCCGTTGTAATCAGGGGGAATCACATACAACTGTCTATCTGTGTCCAAGAGGCTAAGGAGGATGTCAACATTTTTTCATACCTTTCTAAAGGTGCTTTGTTTTGGGGAGCCTTCCTTGCTATTTTGTGGAGACTTGCTCTGGTTTGAAACTCAACACCAGGATTAACAGGTTTCATCCCAGCACAGGTATTTGGCCAGAGTACAGAAAAATACCGACCGCCTAAATACTCAGAACTTTGCATCTTCAAAGATCTGAAATAAGAGGAATCTGGATACACTAGTAAAGTAACGTTAAGCATGTTAATCACCTGCACTGTATGGTAAGCAAATTGTTTTATTTGAACTAAATCTTGTAAAGGTTTTTGGAAAAAGAATGTGGTGCTCATTTAACCCCCACCTGCTGCCTAAGAAAGTTCAAAGGTGTTACAGAAGAAGAAATATATTGCCATTTCTTTTGGGATAAATCATCTAAAATAATAGATCTGAGCAGAAGGGAAAAGAAAATGCCCTATCATGAGCTATCACATTACCACACAATAATTAGAAGAAATGATGCCTCCATTAACGTGCTTAACTGCAGCAGGTAAACGATATAGGAGCCTTTTAAAATATAAACTTAATTGACAACTGAACTAGGCATTAATTTAAAATAAAGAAAGAGTAGTATTAATTTGCGTTGGAGCAGTATGGACAAATAGATCAAATGAAAAAGGGACAGAGCAGGCCTATGACCCCCAAAAGGTCCTCCTTACTGGAAGGCTCAATATTTGATGCTACAAAGCTGGCTACAAAGAATATCATAAGATAGAATTAAGCAGTAATGTATTGTAAAAGAGCCGTTCTTTTGACATTCATGTAATCTAGAGATTGGGATTACTGGAATTCACAGATTTTTGGGATAAAGGGCCATTTATATTTTGCTTAAAATAAAATACTCCCAATATTCAAATAATCATGGATACAAACAAAAGTCTAAGTGTTAAAATCAATGTTAAACATACAAAAATATGCAAAAAATAGGTATACACAAAAAATGTATATATACAAATTTGGGGGAATTCTATTATTATTCAAGTGCTCAAAATCTTATTGTAGGCCGTAAAATCTTAAATAGGCTATATTTGCAATAACTTTCCAATGCCCATGAGGGAGCCTCACAATAGGCAAATGGTTAGATTAGATGAAATGTATTTTTCCCTAATAAATAACTGCAGCAGACATCAATATATGAAATTTCTTTAGAATGCAAGCTCTTGGTACTGCTGTTTGTCACATACTCTATGTATTCAGTTTATTGTCTACTTGTATATAGCACAATGTTGGTGCTTTATAATTGAAGGTTAATAATAATAATAACAATTATTATTATAATAATAATAACAATTATTATTATAATAATAATAATAATAATATTAATAATAATAACAGATTTCTATTTATAAATATTAATAACATTATAACCCACACATTTTACTACACTATATTCAAATTGTGATGTAAATCTTCTTTGTATACAACAAAATAAAGAGCTATATCTACTAAGAGATGGTCATAATACATATGCATGATGTAGTATAATCTAGAGATCATGAACACTTCATCCTTTAGTAAACAGCATTCACTGTGTTTGGCATCTGACCTGAAACAAGTTATAAAGAAATTCCACTCTAGAATATATCCTGTAATGGTCCAGTTTTAAGGACTACCGTATATACTCGAGTATAAGCCGAGGCACCTATTTTACCACAAACTACTGGTAAAACTTAGTGACTCGAGTATAAGCCGAGAGTGGGAAATGTGCTGCCGCTTGTGTCCCTCTTGTGCCACTTTCTTGTGCCCCCGTCTCCCTCCCCTGTGTCTCCCCCCCCCTCCCTCCCTGTGTCTCTTTCATTCCTCTCCCTCCCCTGTGTCTCTTCCCCTCGTCTCCGTTCCCTGTGTATCTTTCCCTCCCCCTCCCTTCCCTGTGTCTCTTTCCCTCCCCCCCCTCAACCCCCTCCTCATCCTCAACCTCCCTCCTTAACCCTGCTCCTCATCCTCAACCACCCTCCTTAACCCCCCTCCTCAACCTCCCTCCTCAACCCCCCTCCTCAACCCCCCTCCTCAACCTCAACCCCCCATTGTCATCCTCAACGCCCCCATCCTCACCCACAACCTCCCTCCTCAACCCCCCTCCTCATCCTCAACCTCCCTCCTCAACCCCCCATCCTCATCCTCAACCCTCCTCCTCATCCTCAACGCCCCCATCCTCAAACCCCCATCCTCAACCGCCCCATCCTCAACCCCTCCTCATCCTAAACCCTCCTCCTCATCCCCCCATCCTCAACCCCCCTACTCATCCACACCCCCATCCTCAACCCCCTCCTCATCCTCAACTCCCTCCTCATCCTCACCCCCCCATCCTCATCCTCACCCCCCTTCCTCAACCCCCCTCCTCATCCTCATCCTAAACCCCCCTCCTCACTTTACCCCTCTAATTTCCTCCCCCTCTCCCTTCCCCCTCACTTACCTTCCATCTGCAGCTGCTCCTCCGGTCCTCCGCGCTCTTTCCGGCTGCGTCTTGACCCAGCCAATGCTAATGACGTGGCGCGCATGTGACGTCACATAATTAGCATATGCCGGGACCTGATGCCGACGTTAGGAGCGCAGAGGAGCGGAGGAGCAGCTGCAGATGGAAGGTAAGTGAGGGGAAAGGAATAGGGGTAGGTAATTAGAGGGGTAAAGTGAGGAGGGGGGTTTAGGATGAGGATGGGGGGTTGAGGATAGGGGTGCTTGAGGATGGGGGGTTGAGGATGCGGATGGGGGGGTTGAGTGAGGATGAGGATGGGGGGGTTGAGGATGAGGATGGGGGGATTGAGGATGATAAGGGAGGGGGAGGGAAAGAGCCACGGGGGAAAGAGAGACACGGGGGTGGTGACTCGAGCATAAGCCGAGGGGGCCCTTTTCAGCCTTAAAAAAAGGGCTGAAAAACTTGGCTTATACTTGAGTATATACGGTAAGTATCAGTATACAATAATCAGTTTATAATGATTTAAAAATTTACCTTTTATGAGAAAACTTATATTGAATAAAACTGATTTTCCCATCAACTGTAGGTTGGAGCTCCTTCTATTATTTACAAACTGCGGCAGAGTGTGTAGCATAATTATCTGGAGCTACCTATCTGCTGCATAGCTATGGTGATAAAGTATAGGTAAAAGAGTTAATTAGCCTCATTAAATTGGAGCTACGTTTTAAAACGTAGCCCGTAAGTCCAAATTTACAGGTTACGGGTATTAAAATAGCCCTGTAACGTACCCTGCAGCGGACTTGCGTGTTAAAACGCAGCAAGGCCGAGAAAAGCCTACATGTTAAGCAACGTTGAGCTTCAGCACGTAAATCCTTTGATCTGACAAGACCATAACCGCTACTTGTTCAATTCAGCTATTAAATTGCTAAGAAGTCAAGCGAGAGAGCCTGTAACACGCAAATGTAGCCAAAAGCCCAACGTGTGCTCGAGAGGACTCGCAAGGGGGGTAAAGTCCAATACGTAGCACTTGTAAATGAAATAATACACTACTGTACTAATATTGAAAGGGAAAGTGATTTTAGGTCTTAGAATTAATAGCACAACATTGTCAAGCCCGCAAATCAGCCCAGAAATATACTTTATTTCATTTATATATTTTGTGTTATATAGATTCCAGCAATCAGTGTGTTAATACATATACTGTAACGCGCATGTAATTAGATATCATATTTGCGACTTTATTAATATTGCGTTATGACCGGAATGTGGGTTCTCTCGTAGCTCTTAATTGAACCCCGTAAAATCCATCCTCCATTTTCTTGTGACGCAATGATGACGATCTCTGTTGCCATTGGCTCCACCTGAACCCGTCACTACATGCTTGCTTAATTGTTTGCATTCTGGCCCGCAACTCCAACCGCCGAGAACTGTTTTATGATTTAGCGTCTCTCACTCGTAATTGGCAGCTCAATAGCGACGTAAAACTGCTAGATTTCCACCACGCAGCCCTTACGTGCTACACGTTGGACTTGAGAGGCTCCAATTTAATGAGGCTGTATGTCCACCACGATTGATAAAAGGTGTAAGGAGTGTCAGTAAAAAAATAATGAGAAAAACAGCTTTTTTATTGTAAGGAATCACACAAAAAACTCAAATTAGAGACGTTGTTAATACTGGTCTAGTGGGCCTTTACGCTAACAATTTCCAATGGATAAAAGCCGGTGTTTATTAGTTGATAGCCCAGCAGCTTGACTGTACATGAAGGATTTTGTGGACAGCCCTAATAATAATCATGAAAACATTTGATGATTTTACAGGCTGGATCATGCACTACAATAGAGACTTCTAAAAGGTGAGGTCTCATCTATCATTATCTGCTAATAACTCAATTTGGGTTTGAACATGTAAGCTCTCTTCCATCTTACCAAAATGTAACAGCCATCACTGTCATGAGCTTACACAATGAGGGTGATTGATCAAGCGGTCACATACAGCTGACAACATCTGTTCAAGATTTCACAGTGTTTATTTTGTGCTTTAATAACTAAAGTCATTTTATTTTATTTGTATATCATCGCAAACTGTAATATTGTAAACAGCTAACAAGAACTAAATTTGGATATAATAAAATGGTATCTCTAATAACAATATTCTTTGATTTATAAACCATGGCTTATGTAAAGTAAATACATGTTTAGCTACAATGCTCTGTCACCCAAAAATCAAGTTGTTAAAAAGCATGAAAAACTGGTTATACATTGTATTAGCCATTTTTTCTCAAGTGACCTATTCCTGAGTTTCTTTAAACTGTATTAATATGCAAATGAGCATATCCCAAACACTAACTGGTTACGTTCATGTGCTAGTTAGTATTACAGACTGCTCGCCCGCCTCTGTTGTGGCCCAAACTATACCCCCAATGTTATCACGGCGTTAAATCCCCTCTTATCAGATACTCCAAAAAAGTAACATACCGGAGGTGCATAAATAATTTTAAATATCACATTTGAGTGAAAATGGGTGATATCATGTATAGACAGTTTTTCATGTTCTTTATGACTTAACCAACTTCCTGTTGTGGTGGCAGTATTCCATTAAATGTATATCTCTGTAGAGTAATTTGTATGACATTATAAGAAATTGAAACTCACTAGATCAACAAAATGGGGTGCCATATTTCTTTTTCTGGCCTACCTGCTAGTAGAATTAGCGCCCTATTAAATTGCTACGATTTTAGAAATCGTAGCCCGTAAAGGAGCCTGCAAGAGTTACGGCTCTTTCAGTTACGTTCTTCGTGTTACAGGCGGAAAAACCCTAGGGGCCGTCAAAATCTGAACTCCGTCCCAGCTAAGCCTTTGATCTGTCAAGCCCATAAATGTTACTATCACAAATCACTATTAAATTGCTACGAATCCCCAAAGACGCCCAGGCGTTCAAACACGTAAACGGCAAATGGAGCCAAAAATCCTACAAGTACTAGTGAGTAACCGCAAGTCAGTTAAAGTCCTGTCCATAGCACTGTAAGAGCAAATATAAACACAATACTGTATTTTAAATTAAAGGGAAATTGATGTAAGGTATTAATATTAATAGCACATTATTCTCAAGCTCGCAAATCGGCAATAACAAAATCATTTACTTTATGTTTAATTTTGGTGTTATATCGATCCCGGCAATCAATGTGTTAATACATATAATAAAAGTCGCATTGACTAGAAAAATACATTTATTGACTATTTCATATTAGATTATTTCTGGAATGTGGGTACGATCGCAACTTGAACTTCAAAACCGTAAGGGATTGAAATTCAACCTCCATGTTTTAGTGACGTAATGATGATGATCTCTTTTAATATTAGCTTTCTCTAAACCCGTAACCATAGGTTTGACTAATTGATCATGTTTACAGCCGCAAACGCTCGGAAGCATGGTTTACGGATTTGGATGTCGGCTTTTCTAATTTAATCACTCTGTAACTCCGCCAAATTTTAAGCCTGCAGACTTTGCGGCTGTACCAGGGCCGCTGGGGGCTTCGATTTTAATAGGGCCCTTAATTTGTATATATATCTTATTTTTTTCAATATTAAAGATTTTAATTCTGTAATAAAATGGAATTAAGATATTAGTCCCAAGTGATTGTTTGTACTCTACATAACAGGAGAACCTATTACCTATTAAATATGCGATGCAGTCTCCAGTTGGAGTCTCCATTAAGATGTTCACAAACAGCTAACATAGGCTTCAGTGCTGTGGTTATTACAAAAAACAATAAATCACAAGTAACATGAAACCGTGAAATAAAAATGGTTCATGATTATGGACACAAAATCTGGTAGTTTTAGAGATATGAAAGATACAGAAACCAACAATCACACTGCATGAATGATCAGACCACAACAGCCAATGAATATATTTTTTTAGTAATAATATATGTTTATGAGGAGACTCTCCCTGGCACCACATGCATGTATCTAGCCAACATGCTGCCAGATGGACTGCTTTCATCTAAATAAGTAGCATATACACTATGCTCCTAAATGCACTCCGTAATAACCAGTATTTGCACATACTATGTTACACTTTAATTGCTCTACTCATAAGATTCCATAAAAATATTAAAACTAGCGAATTGTCCGTCAAAAAATGACAGCAATGAAATTGTAAGTTAGCTAATGATGTTTGGTGTGTAATAATGAAATATCTAATACATTAATAAATTAATATACTTTACCTATTTTGAAGCATTGTGTTGAAGAGCTGTCAATGTATTTTGATGTTGCTGCAGCATTAGTGGTGAGGAGCTACTGTGTAAGTGTGATAAATGTGTACAGTGTAATAATGTGCGTGCGCGAGACGAAACCGTTAGCGTACGCGTGTACTTCCACATTGTCGTAAAATGGCGGGTAATGTGTGGTATGCGTCTTAGCGGAATATCCGTAGGTCTTTTGTGGTGTTTTGCGAGTTTCTTGTGGTGTTTTGCAAGTTTCTTGTGGTGTTTTGCGTGTTTCGAGTGCTGTAGCCTCGTTTTCGTTTTGTTCGGCGGCCATTTTTTCTCTCGCTTAGAGAATTTTTTAGTGTCTAAACTCTTTTATTGTAAGTTAAATGAAGGTGTAAGTTTCTTTTTTGAGGTCCTGGATGCTCCCTCTTGCTGTAGGTAAGCTTTTTATGTATGTGCTGTGTGTATTTATTGTGTTTTGTATTCTGTAATGTTCGCGTGTTGCGTCCGATTGTTGCGAGGTCGTAATGTGTGTTAACGTGTCTCGTATGTTGTTTGCATTGCGAGGTAAAGTTTGCGAGGGTCGTAGTTGGTGTGTCGTGTTGTTTGCGTTGCAACGTAAAGTTTGCGAGGGTCGCAGTTCCTGCCAAGGAGCGCCTCCGGCGCTCCATGCCAGCAACTGAGGCCCTCGCCCGCAGCCCTCGCTATGCGAGGGCCCCAGGCTCGCTATGCGAGCCCGCAAGCGTGAGCAACGGCTTGTATGCTCACAACTATTATATTAAAATAAGCTTGTACTTGGATATACAGTGCCTTGCAAAAGTATTCACCCCCCTTGACTTTTTACCTATTTTGTTACATTACAGCCTTAAATTCAATGTTTTGTTAATCTGAATTATATGTGATGGATCAGAACACGATAGTCTAAGTTGGTGAAGTGAAATGAGAAAAATATACACATAAAACTATTTTTTAGAAATAGAAAACAGGAAATTGGCACGTGCGTATGTATTCACCCCCTTTGTTATGAAGCCCACCAATTACCTTCAGAAGTCACATAATTAGTGAAATGATGTCCACCTGTGTGCAATCTAAGTGTCACATGATCTGTCATTACATATACACAACTTTTTTTGAAAGGACCCAGAGGCTGCAACACCTAAGCAAGAGGCACCACTAACCAAACACACCATGAAAACCAAGGAACTCTCCAAACAAGTAAGGGACAATGTTGTTGAGAAGTACAAGTCAGGGTTAGGTTATAAAAAAATATCCAAATCTTTGATGATCCGCAGGAGCACCATCAAATCTATCATAACCAAATGGAAAGAACATGACACAACGGCAGACCTAGTAAGAGACGGCCACCCACCAAAACTCAAGGCCCGGGCAAGGAGGGCATTAATCAGAGAGGCAGCACAGAGACCTAAGGTAACCCTGAAGGAGCTGCAGAGTTCCACAGCAGAGACTGGAGTATCTGTACATAGGACGACAATAAGTTGGACACTAAATAGAGTTGGGCTTTATGGCAGAGTGGCCAGAAGAAAGCCATTACTTTCAGCAAAAAACAAAATGGCACGTTTTAAATTTGCAAAAAGGCATGTGGGATACTCCCAAAATGTATGGATGAAGGTTCTCTGGTCTGATGAGACTAACATTGAACTTTTCGGCCATCAAAGAAAACGCTATGTTTGGCGCAACCCCAACACATCACATCACCCAAAGAACACCATCCCCAGTGAAACATGGTGGTGGCAGCATCATGCTGTGGGGATGTTTTTCAGCAGCTGGGACTGGAAAACTGGTCAGAGTTGAGGGAAAGATGGATGGTGCTAAATACAGGGATATTCTTGAGCAAAACCTGTACCACTCTGTGCGTGATTTGAGGCTAGGATGGAGATTTACCTTCCAGCAGGACAATGACCCCAAACACACTGCTAAAGCAACACTTGAGTGGTTTAAGGGGAAACATGTACATGTGTTGGAATGGCCTAGTCAAAGCCCAGACCTCACTCCAATAGAAAATCTGTGGTCAGACTTAAAGATTGCTGTTCACAAGCGCAAACCATCCAACTTGAAGGAGCTGGAGCAGTTTTGCAAGAAGAAATGGGCAAGCATCCCAGTGGTAAGATGTGGCAAGCTCATAGAGACTTATCCAAAGCGACTTGGAGCTGTGATTGCCGCAAAAGGTGGCTCTACAAACTTGACTTTAGGAAGGTGAATAGTTATGCACATTGACTTTTTCTGTTATTTTGTCCTATTTGTTGTTTGCTTCACAATAAAAAAAAAAGCATCTTCAAAGTTGTGGGCATGTTCTGTAAATTAAATGATGCAAATCCTCAAACAATCCATGTTAATTCCAGGTTGTAAGGCAACAAATCATGAAAAATGCCAAGGGGGTGAATACTTTTGCAAGGCACTGTAGATGTGTTTATTCCAGTGACTATATTTTTCACTCTCTTGCCAAAATGTGGCACTTATTTCTCCAGCAAAAAGCTAAAATTAGCCCTCCATGGCTCCTGTAAGAATTGAGCCGAATGACATCACCACCGAGCTATCAGATCACGCACATAAATCTAACCTCACAGAAAAACCATCCTATTTCCCCAAATGTCTATAATATCGTAGGCCCTGAGTACCAGTTCCATAACAATTTTGCAAATCGCTATCACATGCCTAATGTAATGATACCCAATCTTGCTGAAGTTAACTTGGAAGTCTTTCCAAGTGCCTCAAATTTTAAACAAGCCTACAGGTACTTGCAACCCCACGTTGAAGCAGAAAAATGTCTTTGAGAAGCTACACATTAATTGTCAGATTTAAAGGCTTGATTGCTCAAATTTAACACAATTAAGCAGTGAATACAACTACCTCCTTTGAGCCAGGTGATTCCCCTCAATACTAGCTACCCTCTATGAGCCCAGATACACTCCAGGAATCCCCCTTCATACTCGTTACCCCCTATGAGCTAGGGGATCCCATTACCATGGGGGTCCCTATGGTGATGGGTTAATATTGCAAATTTTCAATCTTGCTAAGTGCTTTCGGAAAAGCACAGAGAATGTTAATTTTAAGATCAAAGACAGTGCCATCCATTTTTTTTTGCACTTTTGTTAATATTGTTTTGATTTGAACTTAACCCCGTTATAGCTCTATGGAATATGTTGGTGGATTACAAATAAAGGAAATAATAATAATAATGACTCCTATGGTAACGGATTAATATTTGGTGCCATGGGGGTCCATGGTTATACTGTACTTTAGTTGAGGGATCCCCTGGCTCATATGGTGTAGCGGGTATGAAGGTGGAATCCATAGGTGGAGGAGTCATAAAACCTCTGCATTTGTTTTTATTATTATTTAACCCCCTCCCTGTTAGGGAGAATGTTAGGGCTAGAGTACTGTGTTCAAGTTAGTGGGTACCACTCTGCATCGCTGCTATGTAGACTAGTGAGATTCAGGTTTCCTGCCAGTAGGCTGCGAGCACACGTTAGAGCTAGAGAGCTCCGGAAAACCCCTCTGGGTGCGAGTCAGTACGTTTTATAGGCTTCTTTTTTACAGAAGCAATAGAATAGTTCCAGTCTTCCCAGAATTTTTGCAGGAGCCATGAAATGGATGCCTAATTTAATTTCACTACACCGATTTCATGGCTTAACTCTTTCTCACAGATTGCCATGGAATGCACAGTCACCAATGTTTATTTTTTCCCCATTTGCCTTCCTTTGGATTAATTAATAATTCACATAATACAGGGATCAGAGGAGAACGAAAAAGGTTGATTTGGATCGATTAAAACTCTTTTTTTGTCAACCTCAATTACTATGTTACCATGTAAGGCTCAGTTTAAAAAAAAATGCACCTCAGTGATGCCTTCCAGCAGCTCCAATGGGTAAGCTCCTCTGAGTACAGACTCTGTTGCCATAAGCGGTTTCCATATACAATGTAATCATACTACTGAACAGAAATCTTGGTTGTAGTGGGTCAATTGAGTGATATGGTTGCAAAAGAAACCAGAACTGTCATAAATCCTACATAGAGACTAGGCTCTAACTGTACCACATCCAGGTGGTAATTAATTTATTCTGTTCAATAGCACCCAGACAAAATAAGAAGTGGACCATGACATTTGCACACTCCAAATATCCATAGAATGTACATTCTGAAAGTCCTGCAATAGATTTCCCTTTATGTAAACCATAAATTAAACAAATATACGCCATTATTATGTACTTAAAGATCTACAGTATACCATATCTCGGCTTATACAGTGTATATTCTTTCTGCAAATAAAACAAAACTATCCTGGAATAACAAATAAGGTACACATCTTCTTGGCATCACGCTACAGATGTAGGTTCACTCAAGTGTTTATTTCCCACTCCCCTGTTCCCCACTGTAAATTAAGGCCCTTATAGCACTGCCAACAACTGACAGATTAGAAACACAAGTTGGTGTTTTCACATCTTCAGTGTAAACCTTGCCAGACTGAATGGTAATGCTAAAAGGTTTCAGAAACTATTCATGTCAGAGTTGTCATACTTTTTATTTTGTTTGAAATGACACAATACTGTATCCTTTAATAATAGGTATTCCACCAATTCCTCTTATGTAGGTAATTCACTGTTATGGAAACAAAACTGCACTTTAAACATACAGACTAACAACAAGAAACTTCAAAGAACAAGTTATGTTTTAAGTTGTTATCTCTGTAACAAGTTTACTACAGCTGTTTTTTTGCAATAACATAAAATACAATTACTGGACACTGCGTTGAAAGGGGGAATGACAAAAAAAAAGATGCTTTATGTTCACTTATATATTACTCACAACTGTTAAAATATATATCCAGACACCTAGGAAATCCTTAATATAATTAAAGAGCTACTAAAGGGTCATATTTGCATAGTTATAATAATTGAGGTTGAAAAAAAAAGACTTTGTAATATGTGGATTATTTGTTATTTGATCCAATTGAAGGCAAACAGAAAAGAATAAATAAATAAGAATTGTGACCTTTACTCCTTTTTACTAATGTTATTCCAGCAAGCGAATTCATAATGGAGGTTTCTTGTTTATATGTTTTCATTAGAAGTCTCCAGAGAGGAGAGGCCATTTTATGTCTATTTGGATCTCTGGAAAATAAATAAAAAACATTTTTTTTAAATACATAAACAGTAGATATTATTACCTTTCTCTCCAAGAGTTCGAAAAAATCGTGATGACCCTTTCCAAACTGCTGGTGTGTCTAACAGCATTTGATTTAATTCCTGTAATAAAATAATATGCCTGATTAATAATAATGCATATTAGACTGTAAGACAAATATTATTTCCTTTAGTGATTTACCAGTCCATCAGTCATTTGTCCATACATTTACTCACAAACCTAAATTATCTTGAGAAATACAGGTTTCAACTTGCCGGTAAAGTCATTCCTTTTTCTCCACATATTTGAACTGCTGGGAAAACTAATTTATATGGTAACTATGTACTGCACACGACTCACGTAGAGTTAAAATGGATAAACCAGAAAGAAATACATTATACAACATTATATACAATTAAACAACATAATGCATTATTCATTTATGTAGCTCACGGAATGTTAAACAACAAATTATTAGTAGCCTTTCATAGAGAAATACTTTTTTTTAGTCTGTTTATGATAAATGTAGAAGTTATGTCTGTAGAAATGTTAGAATGAATGAAGCAGACCCAGCCAGCCCATGCAACCTTAATTTTAACATGGTATGATTTATTCCAGTGGTTTCCCACCTTTTTTTCCATCCGTAACCTTATTATTGGGTACCATCTGCAAGGCACACAACTTATTCAACTGAATTGACTGCTTATCAATGACAATTTTACTATGGCCTATACTTGCTCAGGAGTTTTATACACTGATGCATAGGAATGCATTCATGCAACACTTTCTTCTGCTTTCATTTAAATGGCTACTGTAACTTTTTAATTTTTTTGTGATTAAAAACACTGACCTTTTGGGAGAAAACATACACTAAATTATCTGTTTTTTATAACATCCATAGGGTGTGGCACAGCTTGAAGCTGCCTTCCTGGTATCTGCCTAGCAAAGTATGTGGAAATGTGCCTCACATCTTGCTACAGCCCCAAAAATTAGGAGGGCTCCAGCTTAAAGATCTGTGGAAAACAAAAGTTTTCAGTTAAAGTTCTCATTAAAATGTCACCCTCGGTTATTTCTTCATTTATTAAATATGCATGGCCATTTCATTCTCTTATTTGCCTTACCTTGTGGTATAAAAATAGTAGGAGCAAAGAAATTACTTACGTTTCCCCTTCACTTAAATCAAATATACTGGCACATTAGACTATTTTCCCTTCACTTGGATAAAATATACAGGTAATAATGGGGCACATTAGACTATTTTCCCCTCCTTTGGATAAAATATACAGGTAATAATGGGGCACATTAGACTATTTTCCCCTCCTTTGGATAAAATATACAGGTAATAATGGGGCACATTAGACTATTTTCCCTTCACTTGGATAAAATATACAGGTAATAATGGGGCACATTAGACTATTTCCCCTTCCTTTGGATAAAATATACAGGTAATAATGGGGCACATTAGACTATTTCCCCTTCCTTTGGATAAAATATACAGGTAATAATGGGGCACATTAGACTATTTTCCCTTCACTTGGATAAAATATATAGGTAATAATGGGGCACATTAGACTATTTTCTCACAAAAAGACTAACTGATATATTTCTAAAATAGTATCAATGGGAACCTTGGGTAGATTCAAAGCTAACTCACTAGACTGGATAGTTAGGGTTCACTACTTTGGAACAATGACCTATCTTGACAGGTCCTGGTCACTGGTAAGAGTTCATACCAGAGGTGTTTAGTTTGCTATTTAAGCAAGTATTTTATTATAATATTTGTAGTCTGATGAAGACTGGTAAAATTACCAAAAAAATATTTTCTTAGTCATGCGAATTTATAATAAATATGGGTCACAACTCTTCAACACATTAGGAGGGGGTGTAAAAGTGAAATATTTGGACTTGATGTGTGTCAATGTTTCTTTTTTTAAATTTTTTATTAAAGTCTTAGGCCCTCAATCTATTATCGGCCGTAAATCGGCCGCAAAGCTGCAATTCCTTGAGGGGCTCCCGTTACCTTGCAATTCAATTATACGGCGCCGCAGGGATATACCCTTACGGCCGGCCGTATATCTTGCAACCGGCCGTAAGCTCTGCAAACTTTAAAAGCAAAAATAAATTCAAGACGGCACTGTAAAGCTCTGTAAATTCTAGGGGTCATAATGGGGGACATGAGGATTAATAGCAACCCCCTCTCAAGCTTGCACATCAGCCCAAATCCGAGATTACATTAACTGTTTATTTTCCGGCCGCAGCGTGGGCGGGTCTGAGGTGCTCCAAGCATTCTGGACTTTTTACATTGATATGTGACATAAATTTAAAAAAAAAAATATTTACGTATTTGAGTGTAGGGGAATGTTGTGCTATGAATGCTAACACCTACAATCACTTTATAGTCTCATAAGAGTGCAGGATGGCTTTATTATGGCTTTAAAATGTGCTTAATTGTGTGCCTGCGGGACCTTTTTGCTGCAAGTAAGCTGCTGCTCGGTTTTAGCCTTGCAGAGAGGGTTCCCGGAGCAATTGAATAGCAACCGGGATTTTCTTGCAGCCGAAACTCTTGCGGCCGTTTAAGATCAAAGGCTTTCCTCCGGCGCGTGCGGCCGCAAGGGATAGCAAGGCACCGGCCGCAAGCCTGCCGGAATCCCCGCCTGCCGGAATCCCCGGCCGGAAGGGAATAGAATAGGCAAATAGCTTGTGGCCCCACATCTCCTACAGCCGATAATAGAATGAGGCCCTTAGAATGCAATAAACGGATTCAAATGTTTAAGTGTTCTGGGGAGGGTTGTCCATGTCAGCCAATAGGCTTCCACATAATTTCTGTTTATAGAGACATATTTCCTGTTAGTTTAACAGATTTTTACCTAATCCTTTTTAATGCACAAACACCTACAGCAATGCTTACAATCTGCTACTTTTCATGCATGGAAAACATTGTGTTCATGTACTTAGCCATATATCACAAATGAATATGGCTGTTGGGTGCATGCAACAGAGTACATATATCCATTCAACGTAGGTGTCAAGTAGATTTTTTCACAAGCTGTACCTAGGAGGCTTATTAGAAAAGAGTAGAGAAGGACGGGGTAATTAATGTATTAACTATGTATATAATAACAAACAAATCTATATCTTTATAGTCCATTTTATGTTATTATCACTATTACTAACAACTTGCCTGTCAGAAATGATGGCAATAAAATTTGAAGCCTCGCAATGCTGTTTGCCACACAATGCGAAGCTCTCCCTAACTCTAACTCGCAGGCGTCGTGATGAGTGCCTTCGTCGCTCATTGAGAGCCTCTCCCCCCTCTACTTTCCGGTCTTCGGCACTCATTGCGGGTCGCTCATTGCAAGCCGCTGCATGTGCTGTGCGCATTCCCGTATCTTTGCCACTCATTGTGGGCCTCGCAATGGGCACCTTGGCTGCTCATCTCGGGCCACCCCAGTGTCTCTTTCCCCCCTCTCCCTCCTCTGTGCCTCTTTCACCCCTCTCTCTCCCCTGTGTCTATTCGGGGATTGCTGGGATATGATGAGAGGATGGATTAGGGGGGTTGTAGTGTTTGAGGAATGGACACATTTTCAAAATTTCAACAGTTATGGATGTTATTTTTCCCTCTGTTAGGGTAACGATATCATCACTATGTTCAAAGATAGCCCTTAATTCCCAGAAATTATCAAATCAGCTTATTAAACCACTGCACTGCTAGACAAGAGCCCACACTGGATTACACTGCAAAAGATTTCTTGGAGCAGTGACAAAAAAAAGAGGGCCACCATAGTTCAAAATGTTCCATCATGCATTTAAAAGAACATGTCTCAAAAGTAATAATTCAATTGCTCTGTGAGTCACAGATGCCAAAGGGGCAAATTAAAACACATTTTCATCTCTAAATCAGCCAACCTCAAGTGAAATCCTGAGATGTTTTTTTTCCATGACCCCTATGATCGGCTTGGGAGCTTGGCAGCATGTTTTCAGTGCTTGCAGGGGAGGTTTTACAGACAGTAATACAAAAAAATAGGTAATAAACTATATGCTATTTTAATAGTTTTAATGTTCGAAAGGTGATTTGACTCATTATCTTCTTCTTCAAAAGGTATATTATAAATATAAACAATAGATCGTTAAGTTGATTTATGGAGCTTAGTGGATCTGGACCAAGATTCTAAGAGCTCATAAATAATGCATTAGAGAGCATGACATTTAATATTTTTAGTTACTTTGCATTCATGGAAATCTTTTTAGTGGGGGGTACATCTTTTTTTACCCTCCAGTCAGTTCGAGAACTAATTTGCCATTATCAAATTCCATTTGATGTTAAAACCCGACTGAGAAACAGAAAATGTCTCATGGAACAGTTAACTAACTGAACATCGTCTACTTGACGAGATGGCTTGCTTATTTATTTGCAGAACTGAGGATAGATCCAGACTGAGAGCTCACATTCCATCAATACCTCTTTCTCATGTGTCAGTCTTTATGTCCAGCTGATGGAGCAGATGTAGATTTCCACACTGACACATGAGAACTAAAACATGTCAAGTTTACAAGAGGTTCAAATTTACAAGAAGAAATTTGCTGCAAATGCAAAAATAAATATACCATTTGATTTAAGCATTAAATACCTTTTACATTATAACAGGATTAGTGACGCTTAACTACTAAACCCAGTTTCATAAATGAGGAAAAAGACATGTGTTAAAAAACATTAAGCGTGCAGAGGAAAATCTGTTGAAAGTAGTTTAAGGTTCATTTTCATATTGTTTACAGTTTTAAGATGTTTTTAAAACATATGTCTAAGAAAATAGCTAGGCAGGGAGAAAGACATACAGCTAGTTTTTAATTATAAGCATTTGGATGCCTTTGCTGGACTATGGAGGGCATGCAAGATACAGTGAAGATTTTGTGTTTGAAATGGGCAAAATGCATGATTCTGGGCATGTGTTGGAAAGGCGGATGGTGACAAATTCTAAGGAATACAATTATTTATCAAATCCGCCTCCCTCTCTCCTCCTCTGATAGATAAAGATGAACATATCCATGGGCTTCAGGATGCCAGGAAGTGATGTAACCAGGCAAGATGGCAGCATCAACAAATAAACAGAGCCTTCAAAAAGTATGATTTTATGCCCAGATCTCACACAGGCACACCGCTGTCAATGTTGTTACTTTGATACATACTTCAAAAACATGTCCAGTTTTTCTTGAGCTAAAATGTCCCTTTAATCAGATTGAATGCTTATGTGTTCATGTTGTGTTTGCAAAGTGCAGTATTTCCCAAATAAATGCATCCACTGAATGGCCTCCCCAGAAAAATGTCACCCAAAGGTCTAAAAGCAATCACTAAGACATAAAAGCCCAACCTAGTACCTCTTATGGGCTCTCTCAAGGATATCACCTTATCATACAGAAATAACTGATGAAATGATCACACACAAAAGGAAAAGGATAACTCAGAATATAGACTAAGGAACAATATAAATATATAAAAATGCTTATATGTATGGGCACTAAATACAATATGCACATTTATCTGAAAAGTGAGCAAAAGTTATAGCTTGATAAGGTACTTTTTGTCCTCATGCAGTACATAGGATTTAGAATATAAATCATACAGTATTAATAATGCACAGGTGTATTACCCATACAAGCAATCGTTTTAAATCTTAAACTAAATTAGTGTAGAGGTCTTAAATTTAAAAAAAAAAACTTCAGGAGAAACACCTCAAATGCCAAAGCTGTATTATAACCTTCTAAAAAAAAAAAAAGGCTTCCCCAAAAAATTGTAAAAAAACAATCCCTGGCCGTCTAAATGGTAGCTTTTGTTTAATGTTAGTTATATGAGAGCCCTTATAAATCTTGTAATGTACAGTGCCTTGCAAAAGTATTCACCCCCCTTGACTTTTTACCTATTTTGTTACATTACAGCCTTAAGCTCAATGTTTTGTTAATCTGAATTTTATGTGATGGATCAGAACACAACAGTCTAAGTTGGTGAAGTGAAATGAGACACATATATACATAAAACTATTTTCAGAAATAGAAAACAGAAAATTGGCATGTGCGTATGTATTCACCCCCTTTGTTATGAAGTCCATAAAAAGCTCTGGTGCAACCAATTACCTTCAGAAGTCACATAATTAGTGAAAGGATGTCCACCTGTGTGTAATCTAAGTGTCACATGATCTGTCATTACATATACACACCTTTTTTGAAAGGCCCCAGAGAATGCAACACCTAAGCAAGAGGCACCACTAAATAAACACTGCCATGAAGACCAACTCTCCAAATAAGTAAGGGACAATGTTGTTGAGTAGTACAAGTCAGGGTTAGGTCATAAAAAAATATCCAAATCTTTGATGATCCCCAGGAGCACCATCACATCTATCATAACCAAATGGGCGCGTTTTGAGTTTGCTAAAAGGCATGTAGGAGACTCCCAAAATGTATGGAGGAAGGTGCTCTGGTCTGATGAGACTAAAATTTTACTTTTCGGCCATCAAAGAAAACGCTATGTCTGGCGCAAACCCAACACATCACATCACCCAAAGAACACCATCAGCAGCCGGGACTGGGAAACTGGTCAGAGTTGAGGGAAAGATGGCTGGTGCTAAATACAGGGATATTCTTGAGCAAAACCTGTACCACTCTGTGCGTGATTTGAGGCTAGGATGGAGGTTCACCTTCCAGCAGGACAATGACCCCAAACACACTGCTAAAGCAACACTTGAGTGGTTTAAGGGGAAACATGTAAATGTGTTGGAATGGCCTAGTCATAGCCCAGACCTCAATCCAAAAGAAAATCTGTGGTCAGACTTAAAGATTGCTGTTCACAAGCGCAAACCATCCAACTTGAAGGAGCTGGAGCAGTTTTGCAAGGAGGAATGGGCAAAAATCCCAGTGGTAAGATGTGGCAAGCTCATAGAGACTTATCCAAAGCGACTTGGAGCTGTGATTGCTGCAAAAGGTGGCTCTACAAAGTATTGACTTTAGGGGGTGAATAGTTATGCACATTTACTTTTTCTGTTATTTTGTCCTATTTGTTGTTTGCTTCACAATAAAAATTAAAATAAAAAAAAACATCATCAAAGTTGTTGGCATGTTCTGTAAATTAAATTATGCAAATCCTCAAACTATCCATGTTAATTCCAGGTTCTGAGGCAACAAAACACGAAAAATGCCAAGGGGGTAAATACTTTTGCAAGGCACTGTAAATTACAAAACATATTGATTTTGCATCCCTACTGTAACTGTACATAAAAGTTTACATTAGACACATCAGTATATAACAGACGTCATTTAATAGATGTATTACTGTTGACAAAAAAAGGTATGTGTGAGGAAAGAAGCGATCCCTTTCCTAACCCATTAAACAATGATTTGACAGCAGATAAGAACTTGAAATATCCTAATTAAGCCTCAGGATAGTTTTATGCTTATCACAGGCATGGTTAAATCTCTTAACTATGTTGGACCGTACCACTGCCACTGGAAGGTTGTTCTACTAATCACTCTTTCTGTGAAGTAGTGCTTTCTCATACTACTCCTATATGTTCCAACTTAAAATAATGACCTCTTGTTCTTGCATTCCTCTTCTTCTCAAAGATACTTTGAGAAGCTTACAAAGCTTCTAAAAATCCAAAAGTCAAAAAAGAGAGGCAGATGTTTTTTTTCCAGCTTTGTGAAATATGTTCAAAGGTGGAGGGTGGAAACAAGACTACACATCCCATGATGCTTTGTTGCAAACTGGCGTCCCAGCCATTGCAACAATGTCACTGCTGCCTGTGATTGGTCTAAACGAAATATGAATTTTATGCTAATTTGGTTAAGGTTTTCAAGAGGCATGCCTTCTCAAAATCACGTGGCAGAAAACTGAAGAAGTTTATTAATGTAAGTTTGAGTAAGGGTATGTTTATTTTGTGATTTTTTTCATGCAAAAAAAATGTTTTCATACACTACTGATTCTCCTCTTTCTATGCTTCAGATGTACGTTTTAAAAGCTACATTGAATTACTTTCTTCATATTCAGATTGTATTGCAAATCAATTACTAGACAAATGTAACCATTGTATGAACACTATTGTATGAACACTATGAAACAGTGAACCTCATCTTTCCTACCTCAATTACAGTAACTCATCTAACTGACTTTCAGCCATCTGACTTTCCCAAAGTTTTCAGCGCTACAAATCCTCCATGAATACATGTCCTTGTTTTCACACTGCAAAAACCAACCAGTTCTCATGAACCATTACCGACGTACAGATTTGGGCCATACATAACTCTAAACATGTAATATTACATTAGTTGCAAAGTAATTAATTGCATTAAAATCTGTAATTAAGAATGAGTAAGTATTACAATAATTTGCTAGGTGATACAGTATATTGGTATTGTCCTTTATTTGATATATAAATTACAGAAATGTATGTAGTTATTTATCCTGTTTCGAAGCATATTTTAAGTTATATTTAGCTATTTAAAAACTGAACACTTACTTGTTTTGAAATTGACTTCCATTGCTTGGGACCTGAAAAAAAAAATGACAAGATTATCATACAGTATTTTACACAGATTTATGCAGAACACAGTAAACAGTTATGAAAAATGGTTTTTACTCTAATCATATTGTTGTGTGCTTTATATATTTATATGTTTTTCAGTTTATAGAGGAGGTCAGAGAAAGAAGACAATCATATTAGAGAGTATAAACAAGTTTTTATGTACATATAGTTTATATATATATATTATGTTAACTGTTGCCCCATTGACAATGTAGTACAACTTATTTGCTTTAGGATATATTAATTTTGTATTGATACACAGCCGTAGAACAAAGGGCTCGATTACATGGCTCCCGTAGGAAAGGGAGCCTTATAAGCACATTACAGATTTGCAGTAAGTCTGTATGGGAGCCAAGTAATAGCACTTTAGATAACTACTTGTATAGCTGGGATCAGTTCATACATAGCAATAACTTGCAAGGGTTTACTGAGAGTGCTCGAGACAAATCGTTATGTTTAATAAAACGCTCAAGAGAACACTTACAAGACACTTTAGGAACTATGAGTGTCCTAGTAGAAAAAAAAAGCCTAAAGAAGCATTTTTCAGGACACTACATAAAATTGAAGCCTGAGCATCCTAATGCACAAAAGAAGTATTTATAATGGTTAACTCAGTACTTTACAATACTCAAAACCAATCTACTAAATTGCAAATACCTAATCACACAATTAAACACATGATTAATACACAACCCCAGTTATTAATACCCACCACCTGCCACCCACCCACCTGTGCATCCCTTACCATTTAATACCATGTAACGCATTAGAGATAAACATTTACAGCCTTATTAAATTGTGATTCGGCCAATTGAATAGGACTCTATATAAGCACATAGCATTTTTTTTTTACAGAAGTTTTTAGTTAGTGAACTTCTATCCAAAAGCAAGGTCTTCAATAACTTAAAACTTCTGTAAAAAAAAATATGCTGTGTACGTATATAGAGCCCTATTCAACTGGCCGAATCACAATTTAATAAGGCTGATAATATGAAGTGCAAGAATAATACATCTCATCAATGTATCAATGTCTGAGTGGGAAACACATAGCTATATAGATGTTGCAATATTAAACTAATGTTTTTTTTAACTTGGGAAATACTATGGGAATTACTGTGTTTCTGGGGTCTGACTAGTAACTTCAAACTCATCTGCTTAAGTGTAGATTTTCTCTTATATGACAACACCCCTGGCTATGTATCATTATGTGTCATTAAATTCTCTCATAAGGAACTCCATAGGTAAACATCAGTTTTGTTGGATATTCTCCAGGAGCCATATAATTGATCTCTATGTAACTTGTGTATTATAAGGTTTATATGCATTCATATTGCTAATTTGTAACCAAATAACAAATATATTTTTATTTTCCTTTTTTGGTATTTTATGTTGTTAAAATAATGTATCCAAAAATATATGTTGACCATTTATGTATGTCTACGAATTGCCATTGAATCAAATATCTGCAAAATATCTACATTTTGTGATGTTTCACCAGTTCAGTTAAAGATAAAATATAATATGGAAATTTGGAAACAATTCATTTTTTTTTAAGTTTTAAAGTTAGAGGATCGCGGGAGTCACAGTTTTAAATATACTACTTTGAAGAGCTGCACTTGAAATAAAGCAATATATTTTTAAAAATGTAAACAATGTAAATATAAACAAAATAATACAGCCTCTAATGTATTACCTTTATATGTAAGTGTACTATTGTGGTATCAGTAGCGGTCATAAGACATTACACAGAAGGGTTTGATATGGGCAGCATGTAATCATTCAATGAGCTTTTGACTCGGAAGATTTCCTGCAGGAGCCATGTAATTGAGCCCAAAGAGGCATCATTAAGTAAGCTTAATTAGTAATTTGATGTGTATTGCCTCACTGGAGTTTCTTTTCAAATATAAGAATGTGCATGGCATGAACCTATTATCAATAACCTCTATGACTTACTTTTGGGTTCATCTGTTGTAACAGAGTGTAGGAAATCTCTTGGGGTCATATATAGCTGTCCTTCATATTCTAAGGATGCAAACATACGAAAGCGCTGCTCCCGGGACGAAGCATACATGTCTAAATCTTCTAGATCTGGTCTCGCTGTTGAACTCTGTAAAATAAAAAGATATAGCATATTTATTTGAGTGATATGCAGTAAGTGTTGTATTGTGATTATTTGCAATTAAACACATACCAAACTCCATTAACTTCTGTCACCTGAAAGTCATGAGAATCAAATAGCAATTAATATTTATTAGCTATGTAATACATGAAGTTCATGAAATAAATACTTTGAATTACCCAATTCCCTGCTATGCACGTTTCGGCAATTTGGCTCAGAAATGTTAAGCATGCTTTTACGAAGAACCCATATTTCTATACTCCAGATGCCATATTGAGGGCTGGCATAGACAATGTCCATAAATGTAGTGCTTTCCCTCAAAACTGATATTTGGGAGGCTTGGGAACAGAAGCATTTTTCTTTAAAAGAGTGACATCAACTCCAAGGAGGTACAGCTGGGAAGGATGAACATATCATATGTTGCGGTTTTACTAAACATGTTATGTTTTATGTTTAATCACATTTAAAAAATACTAAAGTTTAGAACTAGACATTTGAAAACAAATCAGCATCTGAAAGCAATGTTTGAAATATGTATGCACCTTCATACCCGCAAAAACTCTGGCACTATTACATTTCTATACTCCTAGACTTTGCAATATATCCGACTCCAAACTCCTATACCTGTGATAATAAGAACTAAATAAAAACCTTAATGCCCATCATTTGGATGGTTGCCACCTCTTCTCAAAATGCTTATAAAACAATGATGCAATGGTACCTCACTCCCACTACACCATATGTATCCTTCATATAAAAGGTCCATGCAAGGCACTCTTAAACATTTGCTTGGGCACTGCCCCACCATAACACCTATATGGGATGATGTATACCAAATATAGAAAGATTAAATGTGCTCTCCCATACCTAAAAAGCCAGAGGAAGCACTATAGTTGGCCCTCCTGTCCCAGATATACCTAAATTAATACAATACTTGATTATACAAAAATTATTGATAACTTGAGCTGTTTTAGCTCAAGAATAAACCCCCTAATACACACAATATCAAAGGCTAAAAGGAAAATCTCTCATGCATCCTGTACCTATGATGGAGATCCAGACAATTCTTCCATAAAAAAAACAAAAAAACAGAAAGTTGGCCCTCATGTATCTTTTTAATGTCACACAAACACAGTGATTCCCTGACCATCCTCCCCTTCTTCACTTGTCATATACGGTGCCTTGCAAAAGTATTCACCCCCTTTGGCATTTTTCGTGTTTTGTTGCCTCACAACCTGAAATTAACATGGATTGTTTGAGGATTTGCATCATTTAATTTACAGAACATGCCCACAACTTTGAAGATTTTTTTTTTTTTTACAGAGTGGTACAGGTTTTGCTCAAGAATATCCCTGTATTTAGCACCATCCATCTTTCCCTTAACTCTGACCAGTTTCCCAGTCCCGGCTGCTGAAAAACATCCCCACAGCATTATGCTGCCACCACGTTTCACTGATGGTGTTCTTTGGGTGATGTGATGTGTTGGGTTTGTGCCAGACATAGCGTTTTCTTTGATGGCCGAAAAGTTCAATGTTAGTCTCATCAGACCAGAGAAGCTTCCTCCATACATTTTGGGAGTCTCCCACGTGCCTTTTTGCAAATTTAAAACGTGCCATTTTGTTTTTTGCTGAAAGTAATGGCTTTCTTCTGGCCACTCTGCCATAAAGCCAAACTCTATTGAGCGTACGACTTATTGTCGTCCTATGTACAGATACTCCAGTCTCTGCTGTGGAACTCTGCAGTTACTCCAGGGTTACCTTTGGTCTCTGTGCTGCCTCTCTGATTAATGCCCTCCTTGCCCGGTCCTTGAGTTTTGGTGGGCGGCTGTCTCTTGGCAGGTTTGCTGTTGTGCCATGTTCTTTCCATTTGGTTATGATAGATTTGATGGTGCTCCTGGGGAATATTTTTTTTATAACCTATCCCTGACTTGTACTTCTCAACAACATTGTCCCTTACTTGTTTGGAGAGTTCCTTGGCCTTCATGGCAGTGTTTGGTTAGTGATGCGTCTTGCTTAGATGTTGCAGCCTCTGGGGCCTTCCAAAAAAGGTGTGTATATGTAATGACAGATCATGTGACACTTGAGATTAGATTGCACACAGGTGGACATCATTTCACTAATTATGTGACTTCTGAAGGTAATTGGTTGCATCAGAGCTTTTTATGGGCTTCATAACAAAGGGGGTGAATACATACGCACATGCCAATTTTCTATGTTCTCTATTTCTAAAAAATAATTGTATGTATATATTTTTCTCATTTCACTTCACCAACTTAGACTCTTGTGTTCTGATCCACTACATAAAATTCAGATTAAGAAAACATTGGACTGAAGGCTGCAATGTAACAAAATAGGTAAAAAGTCAATGGGGTGAATACTTTTGCAAGGCACTGTACTTCCCACCGGTGTATGATACTTCTTTCTTTTTCTTTTCCTCTGCAAAGCCATAGTATGAAAAATGATTCCAAAAACGGAATTGCTTTTGGATGTTTCTTTACGATACTGGTTCTCATAACTGCTTAAACTAAAAGTCAATGTAGAGATTGAACAATCATCCACATCACCTTAATGATACTGTACTCTCCCAATGTATAATTCTTTGTGTATATGAGTATTTTATGTGCACAGCTGCTGTATTTTGGAGATTGTTTCAATAAACATATTTAAAAGAAATCCACAAGTTAAATATATAAGGTTAACATTTCTATATTGGCAGTTTCTATATTGGCATCTTTTGCATAAATACAAACAAGTATTCATTTTTTGGCAATAAGAAGGCGGGGGGCTCTATTTTAGGAGACAAGGCTCTAGCCTTCCTGGATTTTGACACAAAATTGTTATAGCTGTCTTCTGGGAGAAATCAGTTTTTAGGTAAGGATTACATGGATCTAAAACAAATAAATGCACTCTTGATACCGTCTTATCATAGGATCCTTTATCACATAATGAACTTTTAGTAGCATTTACAAAAGGGTAGCAGTGCTATCTAAGCTAGGAAACTAAGCAAACAGATAGACTGTCATCTTTACATTTAGTCACCTCACAAATACATCACTTAGTTTGTTTTGCAGACTAATTGATTTTCAAGCT
Source organism: Discoglossus pictus (assembly GCA_027410445.1). Taxonomy (NCBI): domain Eukaryota; kingdom Metazoa; phylum Chordata; class Amphibia; order Anura; family Alytidae; genus Discoglossus; species Discoglossus pictus. The sequence continues at coordinate 91,188,514 of CM050163.1, read as the reverse complement.
ATTCAATGAAAGGTAGCAATTAGGAGATCTTTGAACTACTGTCCATGCTTCTTTTTAAGCCAAGCGCAAAGTAAGGCACAGAAAAAGTTTCTTGTAAGAAAGGAACCCAGACACGTTTAACAAAAGGAACAAGCTTAGAGAAATGTTTGCAGTTAGTGTCCGCCGACAGATAGCAATCTGAAGTCCCAGAAGAGCTGAGCTCTCTATTCAAATACTCATGCGAGGTGGTATGCTAAGTATGGACAGGTAAAAGGAAATGGCACATTTTGCACTGCTTAGTAAGCTATAGTGTCTCTAATTAATCTTAGCAGTCATTCCGGGAAATTGTTAATTTGTAAGACTGCATAATTGGCTTCTATGTTATATTAATACTATGCAGACTGCTAACAATTTTTACATGGCTTTCATTTGAATAAATACACTTATTTGTAAAGAACACAAACAAAAACTTCCATTACTAGAATAGATGCAGCTTCTATATGGTCCATTAGATCTGTATCAGTATATATATTTACATCTTTGTATTCTACATCTTGTACCATATATATAACATCTTGTATTCTATACATACATACATACATACATACATAACACAGAACTCTACAAAAAAGCTGAGGTTTATAAAGTATAAGAAGAAGAAGTCAAGATGTATAAGTTACCAAAAAAATACTGAATTTTAAATTTGTCATTTTTCAATTTTATGTATGCCTTCTACACACAGATATTTTTTTAATAGTCCACACAAAATTATCAAAAATATTATGTAATTATGGGATGGCATATATCAGTATTTCTCACACTGTATTCTACTATTTATTATTATTATTATTATTATTATTATTTATAAAGTGCCAGCATTTTCTCTAATGTTATTTACAAAGTAAAATAAAGTTCAATTAGCAAATTACAAAGCTAAATACAAATTCTAAGCTAAGTAGAAATATAAGTACAAATGCACTATAATGCGCATAACATACAAATGGGTCGGGAGACAGCTTGGTGCAATAGAGTTGAAATGCTTGCTCTGAAGAGCTTACAATCCAGAAGGTAAGGGTGGGGTGTGACAGGAGGGTGACATATGCAAGATCAGATAGCTGAGCAAAGAGGTGGTTGGGGGAGTATTTTGAGACAAGGACAGAGATGTAAGTGGCTGATGTAAGGGGCTTTATATGTTAAGGTCCAGATTTTAGATTTTGTTCGGGAGGCTATAGGAAGCCAGTGGAGTGACTGACAGAGAGGTGCTGCGGACACTGAGCTTGAGTGTGGTATACAAGTCATTATGGATTGGAGTGGGCCCAGATGGGTGATATGGAGGCCAGCAAGGAGAGAGTTGCAGTAGTTAAGGCGAAATATGATGAAAGAATGGATTCGATTTTTAGTTGTGTCTTGTGTAAGATAGTGGTGTATTTTGGAGATTTTTTTTAGGTGAAGACGTTATTGATTATATTTGTGGGTTCAATAAAACCTCAAGACAGGTCTGAGATGTGGGAGTGATAATGCGTTGTCAACAGTGAAGGATATTTGATGAGTGGTAGCTGTAATATAGGGTGGGTAAATAAGGTGCTTGATCTTTGAAATGTTGAGTCTGAGTTAAAAGGTGGATATCCAGAAGGATATGCTTGAGAGGCAGTTTGTAACATGTGCTAAAAAAGATGGAGATAGGTTTGGTGCAGGGATCCATGCATCTGTAATTATGTCTGGAAGCCAAACAGGTTTCCCCAACTTTATTACTTACAACTAGTTTCAGAAACAAGAAATTTTTATTTCCCACAATGCAGACACATTTCAGAAGTGTATGCTCACGTAAAGGAAATCTGACGCCAAATATTACGTTTTATAACAATTATTCAGATTTTTGTTTTTGCCCATAACATTATTAACAAGGTCGGCTAAGCTGCTGGGATATTTTTCTAAATTTACAACACTCATAGCTCTGAGGGAACCCTTGCATTTTTAGTAAGTACCAACTGACACACAGTGAGAATTATAGTGCTGTTTCATTGCAGTGCAGGAAAGCAAAACTGCCCATATGAGTTTTTCACTTGTAAACATGCATAAAGTGCCATTTAAACAGTATGTTGGCCAAAAATATATATATATTTTTTTCTATTGACTTTCATTTGTCTTGTTAATGAAAAAAAAGGACTAACAGACTCATTAAATTGGGGCTACATTTTAACAAGTAGCTCGTAACTCCAGATTTACGTGTTACGGCTATTATATTAGCCCTGTAACGTTGCTCGCTACAGACTTTCATGATTACATGCAGGCCAACGGAGTATAAGCTACGTGCTGAGCAACGTTGAACTTTGCGCACGTAAATCCTTTGACCCGACGAGCCTGTATCTGCTACTTGTTTAATTCAGCTATTAAATTGCAACGTGGTCACTCGCAAGCAAGCATGTAACAAGCAAATGGAGCCCAAAGGCCAACGGGTGCTCAAGAGCACCTGCAAGGGGGGTAAAGTCCAATACGTAGCACTTGCTAATCAAATAACAACATTCTACTGTAAATTTATTATAAGGGAAAGTGATGTTATGTCTTAGAATTAACAGAACACCATTCTCAAGCCCGCAAATCGGCCCCGAAAATAATATAAAGTTATATTGATTCCTGCAATCAATGTGTTAAGACATATACTGTAACTCGCATGTAATAGAGTATCATATTTACTGCTTTATGAATATTGCATTATATCTGGCCTTGGAAAGCTACCTTTTTCAGTGACGTAACGCTAACAATCGCTTTTTCCATTGGCTCCATCTGAACCCGTAACTATGTGCTTGTTTAATTGTTTGCATTCGCACACGCAACGCTGACAGCCGAGAACTGGTTTACAAAATAGCGTCTCTCGCTCGTAGCTCCCAGCCCATTTTAAACGGCCAAATTTCAAGCTTACGTGCTACACGTTGGACTTACGAGGCTGGAATTCAGTAAGTCAGTGTTGGAAAAACTAAGGATGTTGATCAGGACACAGTAACAAGTTAATACAACTGTTCAGTATGAAACATTGATTTAAATAATAGATGTAGCAGTAACAGTGCTGTCAAACCATTTTGGATCCTGACGAGTCTCACCACATCACCACCACGTCTTTACCTCATCAAGGCTTAGATACAACAATTGTCCTTTGGTTGAACCATAATCAGGAAATAAATGACATTAAGTAACGTTGTGCTACTTAGAATAATTCCTAAGCCCATATAACAGTGTTTGAAGTGCAGGACAAGAGTATCTTCTCTTACTTGAGCCTGAGTGCCAAATAGTGGTTAAGTACTTAAAACCACAGTCTGGACCAACAGATTTGCAGATGCAAGGAGATTTATTCTCATCAAATAAATGATCTATAAGAAGACATACGGCACCATCAACGACATAACGGTATGTCTACACTTAGTAGTTTTTGGAACTTTTTTGACAATGATCAAGCAATAGTGAATGATTTATGTTAAATTAATTCACACAGGTCTACTCAATAGTAAATGTAGAAAACCTCCAGATTCCCCTGTTGAACTGGCAAATCACCATAACTAAAAAGTTGCTACTTCCTATACTGGAGCACTTAATAAAACGTTATCGCTTAGTACTGCAAAAATCCAGCCCCAAAATCTGAAACAATGCTGAAATACGCTATTATTACAGAATTTTGGAATCATGTCAGTGAAACACTATGAAGACATTTCTTAAACATTTAAATTTTTGTATTAAACACTTTTTTTTTTATTTTAAATGTTGGCAGAAAGGATTTTCATTATTTACCCTGTTGGCATTCTGGACATATATTCTCAATTTGTCTCCACATATCCGAATCTCTGGAAATGTTCCCACTTAACTCGTCCCAAGATCTTGAAAAGATACAGTTTCTATTGTGCTGTTTACAATTTATGGCCCTTTGTGGCATACAGAGTGTTTGTTGAGTCGGATGTTGTGACTTCCCGTCATTGGGTACTAATGTAAAGTCAGTATGAGGGACAGTCCACAACTTGCACACCACCCTCTTTTGCCTCCACAAAGCTTTTCACTCTCTATCTTAAAATTTTGAGCTGGAAAAAGGTTTTATTTACCAGTTTAAGACGTGCTAATGTATACGCAAGTGCCTTATATCGCTTACTGCTATTTGTATGGTGGAGGGCCTTTTCGAAGAAAGGCATGGCATAAGTTACAAACACTACCCTATACTGTTGAGCTTCAAAGCCAGAAATGGCTGTTGTCTTTGAGTTGGTTAGCTAACTAATGTATAGCCAACCTATTCTATGCTTGAAAGCGATGTTACAATGGGAGACATATGCATTAAAGGGACCATGTTAAAATGAATTAGATTAAAGAGTGAGACATACTATGGACTTTTTGTCATGTCGACAAATGTGTTGAAGAAACTCCACAGCAACAATATCACTCAAATCATGGCTATAAGCCCATGTTTTATTTATGGAGGAAAACAGGTGAACAATGTTTCAAGGACTAAGCCCCTTCATTAGCATGTCACCATCCAGATTCTTAGAATGGCTATGAGAACGTTGTACTTCATTGTATGGTTTGAGATTTCACTGTTTATAAGAAAATATTCCCCATTTAATTATGTTTACCTATCTTCAACAGTGACTTTCCTATGTTTGCCAAATGTACAAGAAAGGGATTAGATTCATTGTGTGAGCTTGGGGCCGCATATGAAGCCATTTAATCAGAATAAATCGGCTGTGTATTACTGCTCTAGACAGATTGACTGGAAACAATTTCCTCAAATCCGAAAATCTACAACATTGTAAGGAGAAATGTAAAGTTGGATCCCAGTAAGACCACTTCCGATTGGGTAAAAAAAGCATATGTTTGTGAAGTTTGTAACAACATTAGCAGCATTTTGGCAAAATCTTTATTTTAATAGACACTGCTTGTGTCTGGAATAAGCCATATTTGTGGCTTTTACACTTCCTGCTGGCTTGGAAACTGAGTGAGAGTGTTCTCATTTTTATTATCTAACTAGCGAATTGCCCGTCAAAAAATGACGGCAATGAAATTGTAAGGTAGCTAATGCTGTTTAGTGTGTAATAATGAAATATATAATACATTAATAAATGAATATACTTTACCTATTTTAAAGCATTGTGTGGAAGAGCTGTGAATGTGTTTTGATGTTGCTGCAGCATTAGTGGTGTGGATCTGCTGTGTAAGCGTGCTGAATGTGTGCAGTAAAACACTGTGCGTGCGCGAGCCCAAACCGTTGTCGTGTACTTCCGCATTGGCGTAAAATGGCGAGTAATGTGTGGTATACGTTTGTATCGGAATATCCGTAGGTGTTTTGTGGTGTTTTGCGAGTTTCTTGTGGTGTTTTGCGAGTTTAGAGTGCTGTAGCCTCGTTTTCGTTTTGTTCGGCGGCCATTTTTTCTCTCGCTTCGTTTTTTTTTTAGTCTCTAAACTGTTTTATTTGAAGTAAAATCGAGGTGTAAGTTGTATTTTTGAGGTGCTGGGTGCTCCCTCTTGGTGTAGGTAAGTTTTTTATGTATGTGGTGTGTGTATGTATTGTGTTTTACATTTTGTAATGTTCGCGAGTTGCGTCCGAGTGTTGCGAGGCCGTAATGTGTGTGAACGTGTGTCGTATGTTGTTTGCGAGTGTCGTAATGTGTGTGTCGTACTGTTTGGGTTGCGACGTGAAGTTTGCGAGGGTCGCAGTTGCGACCCTCCATCTCACAAGCTCAGCAGAGGCAGCTTGTAAGTATACTTGGAAGCCTTGATTGCCATGCTCTGTAACCAACTCCTTGTGCCTCAAAAAGAACTCGGCAGCTTCCAAGCCCAAGCGGCCCACGCGCACAAACAACCCCTACTTATGAACGGGCTCCCCAGGCTTTTTGGGGTTAAACCTAAAATAATATTTTATTGTCATTTCGAAATTTCATGAAAAATCCATCCTAATTTTTGTTCCATTTTGTTATTCCTGGCCCAATGAACTCTAATTTGTAGAGCCACGTTAGACAAGCTCATTTTGCACCTTGCTCAATTGGTTGCCTAAAAATAATTTGTGCTATTTAAGATACTGGTATCCTAAGCAAACATAATGAGTTAGATTCAATCTACCCGAAGCCAGGCCTTCAATGGATCTGTTACTTCATTATCCTTAAGTAAGAAGAGAAAAGGTTCACTGCCAAGGCATTGTCTCACATTACGTTAGGTCAGTAATTCAAAAGTTTCACTCAGCGGGCAAAATATTTGGTTTTCCCATACAGACAAGATTAAATGCCAGATAAGGGATTCACTGCCTGACAGGGGATACCGATGCCTACAAGCTGATAATACCTTAAACAGGTAAACTGAAACAATTATATCAATTATCTATCCCCCTACACAATACGGTGTCTTTCATCATCTCACAGATACCTGCAAATGATAATTAGAAGAGTATAAGGTGGGAAAGGTTGGAGGTCAAACTGTATAAGTTAAAAATGCATTGCTTATGTTGTCATTGCTTAAAATGAGTCATATTTTGAGATGTTTCACTTAAGTTCAAAATCAACATTAATTGCTCTCAAAATACATTTTAAAACATAGAAAGCCCACTTTTCTAAAGTGTCATTGCGTTTCATTTTCATTTAGTTTAAAAGAAAAAGTTTATTTACTCTGAGTGATGGTTCATCATGCAATAATATCATTAGATCACCTCATAATTTTTGAGATTGTGTTTTTTTTAGTGTTTGGTTTTCAGAAATAGTCAGTTGCACTATTATTTTTACTTATTTGTCCCAAGTGTCCATTTATTTCACAGTGTGGTTTGCAAGTGTTGCAGAAAATGTGTCAATTTAAATTGAATTTGAAGAATAAGCCCAACAATTCAATAAAATGGAGCAGAGATCCATGCTCAAAGAAGAATAGGAAAATGGTATAGGAGGATGAGGGAGCCATATAATAGGAATTGGCTGTGTAGGGAAAAGATGGTCTTAAGATAATATTTGGAGCTCTGAAAAGTAATAGGCATTACTAAACAGATGTGTTTTAAGGGAGTATTTTTAACAAAAAAATAGGGAAATAGTCCAAATAAGGCTGGAAATTCCACAGTAAAGTATTACAGTTTTAAGTGCAAATAGGTAAGAGGAGTGGAGAAAAAAAAAAAGTAAACAGGGCAGTAGGGGATATATATGAAGACAAAATAAAAATGTATAAGGCATGTAGGGTTATTGAGAAATTATTTTAATTCAAAGGGCTACTGCAGTTCAAAAATTGGACGTTTGTTTGTAAAACAAAAATAACAAAACTAATGGGGGGCTTCTGATTTTTTGTTTATAAGTACAGGAATCCATTTTGTGTTTGTTACATTACTTTCACAGAGCTGAATCATGGGGTGTTTGTTTTGGCTATCAGTGAAAAGAGGGTTGAGGAAGGAGGGAACAGAGAGTCATTGCAAAGATAATTGGATAAGACTGAAAAAGACACAATGTCCATTCCTTCTCACTGGTCCAGAAGCAGATCTCTTGAATCTTACACTGCATCAATAGGTCCCCAGAAGTCTATATTTCCCTCTCACACACATAACTTCCACCAAGGTATCATGATCTCTCCGGGGTTCTGAAGAGATATCAAAAGTACTCTTTAAAATAAATCATAACTAAGTATATGGCATTTTCCATGCTTTATTATTGTTAGGTATGCTCTGTGTCAGACTTAAAGGGATATAGAAGGTTTCTGGGTACTTTTTTACTAGGTATTTAATATACCTATGCATTTATTTACTTTTATGTACTTTGTCTCATTAAAAAGCGATTAAAACCTTGTTTTTACTGCCTAAAATCATGCAAATATTTCATGCAGGCTTCTGCCGTCTGCAGCTCAAAAAGGCCCATACTCTGTAGTACTGGGTGTGCGGTGTACTATCCTATCAGGGACAATGTCTCAGAAAACATGCTGCTGATACGTGGACCCTGATAGGCTATGACACTACACTGCACAGCAGAACTACAGAGTATGCACCTGCATAAACTTAAAGAGCCTGACCCATACAGGGACTATTTGTTTGACATAAGGCAATACATAGGTGTATTAAATCCATATCAATTTAAAGTTTTGGAATAAATATTATTTTCATTGTGCTATGGTCCTTTAAGGGTATTTTAGATGCTGGGTGCAGTAGGTAGTGATGACTGTGGTAGATCAGTGTTTGCATGTAAAGTAGTGAAGTGAATCAATTAGAATTTTTGGTTGTGGTTTATGTAAATAAATGGATTATGCTGGAGATATTCTTTGGATATGTCAGTTTTAGTAAATGACTGGATGTGAAGAGTGCAAAGAGTAATATACCTTCAGCAGGCTTATGGTGTTTAAGTGAGGATATTATTATCAACAGTATTGGATATTTGAGGTGTGATAGTTGTACAGTAAATATACCAGGTGAAAGGTCAACTATAAAATATGAATTGTAGAAATGAGAAATAGAGGAAGAATAAGAGAGGCAGATAAAAGAAAATGAAAGGGGGAGAATGGAGAAACAATAGAACAAAAGAGAGAAGATATGGTAGAGCAAATATTAGTAAGCATGGGGAAGAGCCAAATATATGGACAAATTATCAATAACTGGAAAGAAATAGACAAATGGGTAGAGAAGGGAGTATGAGTGATAAACTGAAGGTAGAAAACTGGATAAAAAGAGGGGATAAGGATACAAAGATGAAGAAATATGGAGTGAGGAAGAGAAACAGATGTGCAAAAGGGTGATAAGAAATGTGAAGATAAAATGGAAATTGGTGAAAAACACTGGGACCAATATGTGGCCCCTCGTTTTCCTGCCACAGGGGGCTCAGTGAAAAGAGATTGAGCGTTATGATAAACATTTGTAAAAAGTGAGAATTGTACAAAAGAAGGTTTAAGATGCAATCGGATAGAGAAAGATGGGAGGAAGTGGGAGGAAGAGAGTATATAAAAGGTGTATTATTGCTTTATGTATTCGTATGTTTGTCATGACAGATCATATGAACAGACACAAACATTGAGAACTTTGTTTAAGGACAAAAGTCCATACCCTACCGATTGCATTGTTGCACAAGTACTACTACACCGTACTACTAATAACACTGTGTGGCTTAACAATGGTTTGTACATGGTTTAGACTATTAAAGTAAACTATAATGGGGGGTTTGTTCTCCCTATTTTATCAGTTAGAACAAAATTACATAGTTTGTGCTTGATTTGGTCATAAAGAATCAAAAAGTCTTTAAAAAACATCCAGGACAAAACATACAAAAAACAAACAAAAATAAACTATAATGTTCAGATGATTTTTATAGTAAAACATTACAGTGCTACCTCACTTCAGCATTTGAAAGGTTTCCTGTTATTTATATTGTGGTTTCAAAGTAGGGACAGAGTGCAATGAAGGGTCAGGAAGTGCTTCTGGGATACCAAACGTAGGTAACTGGGCGATTATGTTACTGTTGCCTTCCTATAACCTTAACAAAGATAAAGTGATCCCTATTCACAACAGACATAGACATACATATGCCTAAAATATAAGAGTTTTTTATGCTGACTCACAAACTCACAAAGATAAAAATAATTATTGTTGCATATTCTTTAATGCAAACATGGGGACGGTATGGAGAATGAGTACTTACACTAATATAGATATTGCTCTAGAATTTTTCCACTGTTGCCGTGTTTGGTGAGATAATTCTGCTGCCATCTTTTTATTATATTTTGCTCCATGTTGGGTACTCAAAGGACTTAGTATGGGCGTTCAAGCTTTTGTTAATTTTTGTGATAAGGGGAAATACAGAGAAATGGCAAAGGAACCGATACCGATATTGATCTCCTCTTGTTCGGAGTTGGTTAGTAGCATTGTATTTACACGCAAAGGGCCTCATTCTATTATCGGCCGTAAAACGGCCGCAAGGCTGCGATTCCTTTTAGGGGTCCCGTTACTTTGCAATTCTATTCAACGGCCCCGCAAGGATCTCCTCTTACGGCCGGCTGTATAACTTGCAACTGGCCGTAAGCTCAGAAATCTACAAAGTCAAAAATAAATTCAAGACTGCACTGTACAGCTCTGTAAATGCTAAGGATCATATTGGGGGACATGAGGATTAATAGTAACCCACTCTCAAGCTTGCACATCAGCCCAAATCCGAGTTTACATTAACTGTTTATTTTCCGGCCGCAGCGTGGCCGGGTCTGAGGTGCTCCAAGCTCTCTGGACTTTTTACATGGATTTTTGACATATATAATAAAACATTTTTTTTACGGATTTGAGTATAGGGGAATGTTGTGCTATTTTTGCTAACACCTACAATCACTTTATAGTCTCCTCAGAGTGCAGGATGGCTTTATTTCTGCTTTATAATGTGCTTAATTGGTGCTAGCGGGCCCTTTTTCCTGCAAGTAAGCAGCGGCTCGGTTTTAGCCTTGCAGAGAGGGTTCCCGGAGCAATAGAATAGCAACCAGAGAATAGCTTGCGGCCGGTCCTTGCGGCCCTGCATCTCCTACGGCCGATAATAGAATGAGGCCCAAAGTGTTTAACCACTGGGCAACAACCTGTCTGGATGACACATTTGGCCTATGGATAGTTGTCCATTAATTGGATACTCCTCCTAAAGTAAGTAGTTGCTATCTTTCATTTCTATATAGCAAAATATACTACAGACTAGGTGGAAACAATGTGTGTAATCACTCTAGTGGATCTCACAGAGGAAAGACCAATGGCAGCGATATATATGCAAAGTTTTATAGAGAGTCAAGGCAGGAGTGAGATGACGTGGCCAGAAATCGTTTTTTTGAGTATCTGTAGTTGGGCTAGTTACCATAGCTAAGGAATGAAGATTTCCAACTAGAACACTTGATGGAAAATTCTGGAGTAGGTGGGTGACACATAGGCAACAAAGAAATGGTGCACAAGCCTGGTGTAAACTAGCTATCAGGTATTTGCAGGAACTGGTTGGGTTCTGGCAGTATAGAGTGACAAGGTCTTAACATTGCATACACAGAGACACCCTGCTCATATAGTATACTAAGTAGTAAGGTAGTGATTGCAAGGCCATAGTCATATCAAAATATTGGTATGTTACTAGCAGAGTAAAGTAATAAGGTATTGACGACAGGGGTTTGGCATTGTACAATTTTAGAATGATCTGGTTGTATATCCACAATATCATGGTATACTCAGTAGCAGTGTCCTGCAGTTAACTCACAGGGAAAGTGATGAGTAGGATATGCACATAAGCAGGCAAAAACAAAGAATCTAAGGTAGGAACAAGAAGAATAATAACTAACACAGTCAGGCTCCAGCAATATCAGGAAGACACAGCAAAGGCAGGTGTTCAGTCTCCTTTTATAGTGTTCAGGTGACATGCTAGTCTATGGTACAACCTGCACTCAGTATCAAGATGCTGGATTGGCTCACCCATAAAGCATGGAGGAGTGCATTTTACATTATTATATGTTAACTTTTTTATACACAGTGATACCAAAGATGTTGAGTAGATTGTAAAAAGGCTAAAACTAAAAGTTATGGGATAACTTGAGAAAATAAATGGTGAAGGCATTGAGGCACATCACATATTTGTAAAGTAGGCATTTTACAGAACAGGTTTTAGTACCTCTACGGTCTGCGCATGTAACACTTAACACAGACACACTGTTTGATGTATCCCGTCCATGCTCTGCAATAGAGAATTGATGGAAAGTGTGATATTCTGGAAGTGTCTACATGCGGGATATGTGACTGTGGCAGCCCACAAATATCTCATTCAATTTATACCTGTTCTTCGTTTGCTTTACCTGTGAAATAAAGATTATAAAAAAATATATAAAAAAAAACCCAGAGAGAACAAGCACCAGCATGTGAATCGTGGAACTGCTGGATGTTCATACTCTATCCACCTATGCTGACGATTCATACTGCGAATAAACACTAACCGGCAGAAAATCCAACCCTGTACAGCATGAACTAGAGCGTCATTTAGTGCAGTCTCATTAAAAAATATAGCAGTTCAGTGAAATTTACAATTATAACTCAAAATGTATATATATATGTCATTTCATCGACACAGCAGCAGCTTTTAAAAACACTTTTAAACCCTCTACTTGATGGTGCAGAGCATAATTATTGAGTCCTGTGTCTTTTTAATAAAATACCACATTTTATACATATTATAGCTTTATGTCTGTTTCAAAACAGATTAGTCAGATCTTACTTTTAGATCATTAACTGTTGTCTTAGGATTCCTTATTCTCTAAACAGGTTTCTGACATGAACTTTTTAACATATTAGAGAGATATGATATCTGTCTCCCCTTATAATCATGCATTGTACCACATTAAGTTATATTATTAAGACATTAATTCATAAGTAATGATAGAAAGTAGTGACTACAGAGAAAGTAGAGTCTCTAAGCAGTCAACATAAGTTCTATATATAGCAGTAACACCGACACCCACCCTGCACCCTGGTTTATGTTTTTATATAATAATAAAGGTGCTTTTACTTGATCTGATACTGATTATTCATTTTACCCTATGTCAAAGCTACACATTTTCTTTGGTTCAGGTCAGTTTACCTTAAATGTCACATTACACATCTCAGCTTATTAAAAGTATTTACATCCACCAAGAAAAATAAACATTTTATTACTGATTTTCACAGCTTACCCTTGGTAAAATATAAAAGCAATTTCAAACAGCAGTTGTGGATTATTACATAAAATCACTTCCTACTTTGCCGTAATAAGGAGAATTAGTTTAAGGTTACTGTGTCCACATTAAATCAGACTTTTGGGCAAGTTTAATCACTAGGTGCATTCATTTCCTGCTTACTGCAGGTTCACCCATGCGTTAGTGCTCAAATTGGTCTGATTTCCTGAAGTGCGTGAGATTTAAATACAATATCTGACATGAAATCACTGTGAGACATACTGCGAAAATGACATCCTTTCTGTGCATCCTTATATTACATTTTCTATGACACCTAAGGAAAATAAAACTAATGAACAGATTTGCAGCTTCCTCAAATGAACATATTAAAGGCCACTGTCGTTCAGAAAAAGCATATTTAGAGAAAACCTAAATAAGAGGACATTCTGCTAGAGTTTGACAGTAGTCCTTCTTGTTCAACACATTACAGGATGGGTAAAAAGCAGACTACTTATGACCGTCTGCCGGTGAGCACATTTTCCAGAGAAGTTCTCAGATGCCAATAGCTCATCTTATTCATCCAGTGAAGCAAATGGAAAAATGCCCTTTAAACAGTATATATTCTATTTTTTGTATTGTAAATGTGTTATATGTTTCACAAATGCAGTCCTTAAAGACTTTAGTAATTATCCCTTCCATTCATAAAGAACAACACCCCAGTTAATACTTAACGGAAACTAATTCCAGAAACACCATTAGCAGTAACATATACAAATGTATTAATCTTGCAGTTACCAGCAGTAACAATAACTTGTCAAAGGCTAATGTGAGAACACCAGCTCATATCTTACCATAAAAGTCTGTAATATCCCTGAGCCAAAAGGCCTTGCAGCCTCCTTATACTTTCTAATACTGTCACAGAAAACATATAAATTCCGTACTTCCATACCAAACTCAAATTCCAGTTGCTGCTATTAACAATTAAAAAAACACTGCACAATGGAAAAAAAATATTAATTTGAAAACGTTTAATCTAACTAAGAGCATCATTTACTATAGGTTTTAATTTGAAAAAATAAATGTGGATATCTCTGCTGGGCCCTGGGGGAATCCATGATGATAGAAGGAAGTTGTGTGTGAGAGAGAGGTGCCTACATTATATATGATTGCATTTCTTGAAGCAAGGAGTCCGCTTTTGGGCCAGTGAGGGGGAAGGAGTGTGATGCCAATTTCAATCTTATCCAGGTATTTTACCAAAGACTTTCTGTTCCCTCGTTCTTCACCCTCCACAAAACACAAACCCTCATTAATCAGTTCTGAGGAAGTGATGTAACAAACACAAAATGGATTCTTAAACTCATAAGCAGAGTCTTCAGAAAAATCATATGTCCACGGCTTACACAGTTGCCAATACTGTTAGTTTGGTACAAACTTGACAAACGAGGCCTCCATTAAATTGAACAAATTATAGTCACAAGAGCCAGTAATTAAGTCTGTAAAATAATTTGCTATTCAATTGGCGTCTTTTTGCTACCCGCAATCGGTTTGCGGGTTAGAAGCTCAAAATCCCTGCGGTTGTCAAAATCGCAACTCCAACCCAGCTACGCCTTTGATCTTTCAAGCCCGTAAATGTTAGAATCGCAAATCACTTTTCAATTGCTACAGTGCCTCAAGCCCGCAATTGCCTTCAAATCCGTAAATGGCAAATGTGGAAGAAAGTCCTACGGGTACCAGATAGGGCTTGCAAGGGTGTTAAACACCTGTTCGTACCACTGTAAATGTAAATAAAAAATCAATACTGCACTTTAAAAGACAGGGAAATCGATGAAAGGCATTAGAATTAATTGTATAACAGTTTCATGCTGCCAAATCTATAATAAAAAATGTATTATTTTACGTTTTATTTCTGTGTTATACATATCAGGCCACCCACATGGACTAGAACAGTATCGTCATTCATTTTTATTATTCTGTACATTGCCGGATTGCGTGTCCGAACGCATATCGGGCTTCTAAATGCTAAATGATTGTGGTTTAACATCCATATTTTACTGACGTTATGATGACGATCTCATTTACTATTGGCTGTTTCTAAATCGATAGTTACGGCCTTGCTTAATTGATCATGCCCTGAACTGCTACATACGAGTGCATGGTTTATGGTTTAGGCTTTCAGCCATGTATCTGCGGGCTTAATCAATTGAATCTGTAACTATTGCAATTTTCAATTGAATGGAGGCCCAAGTGTCTTTTTTCTTAAACTGCAGTAGTCTGTTAAACAAAGAGTATAACAAACAGAAAAAGAATGAAATGAAAAGATGTCAGTTCAGGTCAAAATAGGAAAACCAGAAAACAACATAACCCCTTGACCTACATTATCATATATTGCAATGAGGTTTAAAACTTACAGGGGCAGTAATGCCTTCAGCACAATGCCATTGCCTTTTTATATTGGGGTATATTTTTTGCTGATAGATTATGCAGTTTGGTAATGTGGGATTTATCATTTAATATAGTACTACAAGCTGCTATCATAATAAAATGTGACAGGGAGGGGTGTGCTCTAGTTATCTTGGTATAATCTCTGTGCAACAAGCAACATAAAGAAATATATACTTATCGGTGTTAGTCTAAAAATGTTTATCAGAGAAGCATCACTTTGTAAAATTAACCATTGGAAACAGGTCAATAAATTGGGATAAGATCATTAAATATTGAAGGGAAATATTTTGGGGGAAAGAAAGTTGCGCACTAGATAGGAGTCATTTTATATATTAGGCACAAGTACTTAAAGAGCCATTTATCTCAATATAAGTGCTCTTCATGGAGTGAAAGAGCAGCACAAGTTAAAATGATATGTTTTTTAATTACACTAATAATAGCTAATAAATCTAAAGTTTTAAGTATGTTCAGATAACCAAGTTTTTCCTGCCTACTGGCTGTTGCATGTATAAAAACCGATAGCTGAGCGCAGTGAAGATCGTGATTGATAGCAGTTTGTCCCTGCACTCAGGAATGCACTGACCAGTTAACCCATACCTGACTTGTTTACGTGATTCCAGCATTCCATGCTCTGTACAGATGGATATGTTAAGTTTTAGTTTTCTTTGTTCACTACACGGAGCAGTAGCTGTGGGTCTGACAGTAGGCAGTCAGTGACGCATGTAAACACAGATTTCATTTATTTGATTTCTCAGTGAAAAATGCACGTATTTCAAAAATTTTAAAAGTATTTCAGCATGCTTTTAGGAGATCTTTACTGTGATGTGGTCCAAATTGTACTGAATTAAGTGACTCTTTAATGAACATGCTTGTATTTGAGTTTATAATCGTCATGTCAAGTATGTGCCAATAAAGTTACAATGGACCATTTAGCAAAAAAGATTATCCATCTCTGAGACCCTATTATTTGTATTAAGGCATATTACTGAGGATTTGCAAGACTTCTCTCTGTGGAAAAAAATTTGCCTGGTTTTGAACTAACATAAAAATATAGTGGATATTTGTAATGGTTTTTAACAGACACCATTTTATTGCATTTGTTACTGGAGACTTCTTTAACCTTTACCCTGAATGTTCCTTGGTGCGCTATTTAAAATTCCTTTAAATCCACCTCCAGCCAGGGTCTCAAGTTCACATATAATGGGCAGCATTTGCCAGTGAGAAAATAACTTCACTGAGGCTCAAAAGAGTTAACGTTTCTCTGTATATAATACCCATTACAAATGTATTTTTTGTTTTCTTTGCATGAAAGATAGAAAATTAATACCAAACAGAGTAAGACTAGTGAATTGAAACAAGTTTGTGAAACAGTATTCGATATCACAGTGAGACCTTTAGCTGTGTTTGCTTAGCTAGTGATACATTTAAAGGATGATATTAAGATACAAGTTTATGAATAGGCAATTAATTCTCAAGACTCACAGCATCTTTTTATCATGTAAGAAGTCAGGAGGGGGGATGAAAACAACAATGTTGAATATACGTTTTATATACTTTTAAACGTGTTTTAATGGTTAAAGGACCCCTGTAGTAATAATACAAAAGGGGACTTGTTTATTTAGTAACTTTTTTTAGCAATAAAATCAGCACTTGAAGAAAAAGTGCAGGTTTTAAAACTCACAGAACTTCAGTAAACCTACAGAGATATTTTTTATTACCTGTTTAGATGTATGTACAGTAGATATTAATGAAAAGGAAGCAGATAACGACTCCTTGGTCAGATCCGCTCATACCCTGGACATTTGATAGGGGGCAGTAAAGCATATCTGCTGAAGTCAAAACATTAAAGTTCAATAATGTCCTATTGTATGTGAACTACACTGGTCCTTTAAAACATGATGTTTTTTATGCATGACAGAAAATGTGGGTCTACAGTGTCCATTTAAGGGTTTTCATGCACTAAAAAAGAGCAGGATTTATACATAGCTTTTCTTTACTACAAAAGGAGAGTTGTACAGGTTAATATGAGCATGTCTAATCCCTGTACAAACTGAGCATGCCACAATATCAGGAACTCCTTCTGAAAAATGTATCTCACTGCCAACATAGGGAGGAAACCATTTGTCCAGGATGGCTCCATACCACAACCATTGTAGTGCTCTGACACATTATAAATAGAGGATGTCCTACACTCAATCATACAGCTTGTAGGACACATCTTCCATGTACACAAAACCACAGGAGTATCCAAAATACAATGAGATGAACATCTTGACTAGAATAAAATGCTTTGTTATTTGTGCAATACACATATCCAAAACAATACAAGGTGCCATTTTGGGCATGCAGAAGTCCTTTCTCAAATCCATTCCTTGAGTTCTGAGGCAGCACTCGGACATGTCCACATATGTGTATTGTACAGATAAAGAAGGACTATAATGAAAGTCCTGAAGTGCTGCTGCTCCATTGATTACTAAGACTATGAATAGCCCATAGCTATGTCTACCGCGGATTGCATCGTGGGTAAGAGGGCGTGGGCTATGCTGCTGGAACACAAACATTAACTACCAACATTTATTTGTAATTTGTTAAATTACTAATCTTGGTATTTATTGGAAATCACTCAGATTTTGGTTTATCCATGGACCACTGAAGTGTCATATTTATATTATCCTGTTTTGGAGAACCAGTCTTTGCCTTCACAAAGTTAAAATAAATAAAGACTTTTGTTTTCTTAACTATTGTATTCGATGTTGCATTTTCTTTTTCTTACAGGATTAAACGCCTAGGAGGAATAAAGGATCCATGGATTCAGATAATATCTCTGTTCGTTTCTCTTGAAAGACGGTCTCTTTACATTTCCATTTGACGTTAGAACTCATTAGAAGAGGAAGCCCCCGTAAAATGATTCTTCCCCTTAAGCTATAGTCTGACTAGCTGCTCTCAAGCACATGGATGAGCGCTGAGGTGAAAAAGATGGATGATGGTGGAAGACTGGCATCTTTAGCACAACTATAACTACACTTTGGTCCTAGGAAACAGTGTCTTATTCAAATAAACACAGTTGTAGATAGATTACCAAACAGCTTCAGTTTAAAAGTAATATATTGAAATCAGTACAAAATTAAATGAAAACTTTAATAAATGATTTCTCCATAGAATACGTCAGCTCCGGGGGTCTTGGCACATTAAGTAATCTCACTTTCTTCCAACATTCAATATGTACGAAAGTGAGAAGCTAACAGAGACTTTTCCTTTATTTGCTTTGAATTCAAGACAAACATTTTACAAAAAATATATAATTATAGACAGTTTTATTTTTTGTCTCCAAAAAGTTAACTGGACCAAAAAATTAAATTAATTTATAAAAACAAAAAACAATGATAGTAAGATAGAATACTAGATAAGTAAAACTAAAAAATATAAATTAACCTTATTCAGTAAGAATAACAATATCATGAACAGTATACAAGTTTAACGTTTTATAACTCCATGAAATAGTAATATTTTATCACTCTGTCTGGCCCTACAAAACATTCTCCCTGTCAGTTTTTTTTACAACTACTTAATTGGCATTTATTCAGCCATACTCTTATTATTTTTGTATCCCACAAAAGAGTTCAATATACATAAATTGGTCAATAATCCGTTACTGAGGGATGGTCCAATACTGAATCAGACTAATATAGAATATTTTTTTCCATAGAAATTAACTAAAATTGGAATCATCCGTTCCCAGCGCCGAATCTGATACATAAATACATAAAAATGTAATTGTAAGTAGCGAGTTTCCAGTCTTGTAGGGTGCTTTGGGATAAAGCACTTCTAAGCTCAAAACAGGGCTCTTCAACTTTTGAATTTTGTTAAACGTGTATTTCCCTTGTTCTTATCCCCTGTACAGCGCTACGGAATATGTTGGCGCGATACAAATAAAAGATAATAATAATAATAATAATAACCAGAACCTTACTGAGGAGCGATGATGGCAGAAGCTGAAGAGGAGCAAAGGAATTCTTGTTTAGAAGAGGAGTCTTTTTTGTACTTTTTCCCGACGATTCATTAGCACTCGACTGAGCAAAGAACTTGTCCGATGTTGTCTGTTTTTTACATTTTGTGACTAATATTGGATTTTTTGATGAATATAGGGGCATTTTTTTGCTGATGAATATAGAGGATCCAATGTACAGCACTATCGAATATTCAAAATTGTATATTTTGTGAGAACCTGCCTCGGATCTAAGTAACTATCACACCTGAATCAAAGCTTTTCCTAAGGAGGATCTCATATTAAACAAGGGTGTATTTTGAAGCAGTACGGTTTCTTTCATGCAAATAAAAAACTTTTATAACATTGCAAACATGTTTTACATGAATGATTTGGATTTGTCAAATACCATCTTTTAAAAAAAAAAAAATACAATATCAGAATAAAAAGATGCGTGATTCATGAGCTTTGTTTACTAGTCCACCCTTTGATAGACAAGCTGTAATGTCTTCATGGTGTCTTAGCAATACATTGCTAGAAAAGGATTAGTAATGAGGGTTTCAGACATGCTTAGGGAAGTAAGCACACTCAAAGAAACAAGGCATAATCTGCAATGAATATAACTTTTAAGAGACTTCTCGCCATTTAAACTATTATTTGAGTTTTGAGCTGTCTGTCTCCCGTTAAGGTCAATACACAAAAAGTAAACAACCATATGTATGGCTTATTCACCTGAAGCCTCGCTGAAGTGGCCACTTATGTGAATTCTCCAAAATATAACAACTTCTTTTTAAGTCGAAACAAAAGAAATGAATCTAAATTGCAAAGAAATACATTGACAAGAGGATAATTTAATTAAAAGCTGCTCTGAATATTCACAATCATTATTTGTCTTTCCAGGTTCAGAGTGAAAGAGCAGGTTTGACACATAAATCTACAAGTTTAACACCTCCATACTGGACAATGTCACCTCTAACAGAATAAGGCCTTCCCAGGCTCACTGCCCTAGTAACAACACGCTGTACATTAAATGGCATTTCATCACAATGTATGTGATCTCTGGGACAATAATAAGTACTTGTAGCTTTGAATGAAAGTTAATACAGTTACATATGACGACCCCCACTGTTACCTCAGATTATGTAAATAATACAAGTCACATTTCATCAGTGAGTTATGAAATACAGACAAGTGTATGTTTATAAAGAGCCAACATATTCCGGAAGACTTTACAGTTGTTGGAGGAAATGTCTAGGGGATATTTTAGGACCAGTAGAAGAAAGGAAGGGTTCCTTGGTGGTCCAGCGGTTAGGATTCGGTGCTTTCACCACTGCGACCTGGGTTCACTTCCAGTCAGGGAACCAAGAGGTCACACCACTATGAAGTCGAGCATGGTTGGGCCTGGTTAGTACTTTGGATGAGAGACCACCTAGATATACCAGGAGCTGTATGGAGAAGGAACTGGCAACCCACTCCAGTATCATACCAATACCAAGTGGATCAGCATGGTGTGTTGGGGTCCATGAGGTCACAGAGAGTCTGACACGACTGAACGACATAAACACACACAGAAGACAGGAAAGATGCAAAATGCTTATGTAGCTCTCTGCACATTACAACCACTAGATGGTGTTGATAAAATCCATGACAACTGGGCTACTAACTTTTTTTAATTATTTTTTCTGTTTAGGTGCTAATGCCTTTTTAAAGGCATTTTGAGGGATTTAAGGGTTGTTTATACCCTTTTCTTCAGGGACTCACGATTAACCGGCAACTACACTTATCCGGCAATAGGGATTCCACGTGGGTGCCGGATAACGGGGAGTTTACTGTATGTATATATATGTCTCTATATATATTAATATTGACATTTATACTTAGCTGCATTATGTAATTCTAGTATGGCTACTTCTGCCATCTCCATACAAAACAATGTAATCTACCATTGTTTTTACAGACTTATTCCTTAATCTCTTGTGCTGCGAGGTCATGTGGGAGATATTATCAGCATTCGCATTGCATTCATACCCTCTAAGTTTTGTACTTCCATTGCCCAGCGGTGTTGAACAGGAACCTGAGATCCTGCTTTCTTTCATTAGCTTATCTCAGCCCTTACATTATATAGGTCTCAAAAACACCACAATCTTGGCCCTTAGCTCCTAGATGACATTCACCCAAACTAACAATATTAGCAGCTGTGGACACCATGTGAAACCAATTGGGAAAATCTGAATTTTTGTGTCTGTTACACCATATTCTGAGAGCTGAATGATGGTGTGTGTTTGTTGTTATCAGTGGTGGGAGTAGTGTGGGAAGAAGGATACAGGCAGAAGTCTTTTTTTCCGATAAATTGATAAGATTGAAAACGACACCACACCATTTCTCCCTCAGTGGTCCAGAAGCAGGCATTCAATCCAACCATAGCTGAAAACTCTACAGAAATGAACACACCTCTCATACAGAATTTAAACTATCATGGATCCCTTCAGGGTCTTGTAAGGTAACTTTATTTTATTTTTAATTAAAGACTAGCTTTACGACTTTTTCCCAGCATAACTATGCTCTTAGTCAGACTGCAGGTTTTCAAACACATAGCATTTTTCAGTGTGCAGTAATACTTTAAAATAGCAAATAAGAGTACTACTGAGAATCATTGCAATCCATTAGAACAGGGCTGTTGTATTGTAATGTAATTAGTTGTGTTTTGTAACTTACAGGCTTTCAGAAATAGGCCCTCATTCAATTGCAATTTGCCCAATTGAATAGGGCTCTAAATAAGCACATAGCATATTATTTTTACATAAGTTTTTAGTTAGTGAAAAACTTGCTTTTGGATAGATGTTTACTAACTAAAAATGTATTTAAAAAAAATATGTTATGTGCTTATTTAGAGCCCTATTCAATTGGCAAAATTGCAATTGAATGAGGGCCATAGAAAGCAGCCACGATGAACTCTACTTCTGCCATATATGGCACAGCGGTTGAGATCCTGGCTTTTGGGTAAGAAAATGCAAGTGATAAAAGAAACAATCAATTCTGTACTGTTATTAGCCTTTCTTGAAAGTTTTAACATCCTCATTCTTAACCTACACATTTTGCAATTCTCTATTATATGAATCCATCTTGCAAATCTTGTAAGTTATTCAATACACAGCAGTTTATAAACAAGCATCTATCTTACAATAAAAATACAATTAGCATTTTTCAAAAACATACACTGGGCTACCATGTACCCTTTTTTATCCTACACATGCAAACCTTTCCTTACTACAGGCCATCTGTCTCTCTCTCTATCTATCTATCTCTATTCTCACATGCTGAATCCTACTCCTTGCTGCAACGATCATAACATTAATAGATCTGCCTTTCCCATCTGCTACCTGATACTGTGTAATAGATGTAATGGATTTCATTGATTTCCAAACACCAGATGAGACCTGTTAGCAACGAAAACCAACAAAGCTGCCTTTTCTATGAGGCAGGATACGGAGATAATGTCACTGAACACTGCCATATATTCCGTTTGTTAAGCTTTGGATTGCATGATGTGTAAGAGTTGTATCTGTAGTCTCAGTAAGAAACTAGTGCAAACATGACATTGTATGTATGTGTATATATATATATATATATATATATATATATAGATGAATAATCAGAGTATTGCAGTATATAGTGATACCTTTTTTATTGGACAAACATATTCATAGGTTTCATGACGAGCTTTCGAGAGCGTTCCTCTCTTTGTCGAGTCAGAGTCAATACTCTGACTCGACAAAGAGAGGAACGCTCTCGAAAGCTCGTCATGAAACCTATGAATATGTTTGTCCAATAAAAAAGGTATCACTATATACTGCAATACTCTGATTATTCATCTGGATTACTGGACATTCACGGCTACCTCACTCTTCATATATATATATATATATATATATACACACACACACATACACACACAGTATATATATATATATATATATATATATATATATATACATATATACACTAGCGAATTGCCCGTCAAAAAACGATGGCAATGAAATTGTAAGTGAGCTAATGCTATTTCGTGTATAATAATCAAATAAATAATAAATTAATAAATTAATATACTTTACCTATTTTCAAGTAAAATATGCAGGAAGCATTTTCATGTTGCTGGAGCATTAGTGGTGTGGAGCTGCTGTGTAAGCATGCTGAATGTGTGCAGTGTAATAGTGTGCGTGCGCGAGACCAAACCGTTAGCGTAGTTGTGTACTTCTGCATTGTTCTAAAATGGCGGGTAATGTGTGGTATGCGTCTGTAGCGGATTATCCGTAGCTGTTTTGTGGTGTTTTGCATGTTTAGAGTGCAGTAGCCTCGTTTTCGTCTTGTTTGGCGGCCATTTTTTCTCTTGCTTAGAGAATTTTTTAGTGTCTAAACTCTTTTATTTTGAGTTAAATTAAGGTGTAACTTCATTTTTTGAGGTCCTGGATGCTCTCTCTTGCTGTAGGTAAGCTTTTTATGTATGTGTTGTGTGTATTTATTGTGTTTTTCATTTTTTGATGTCCGCGGGTTGTGGGCGATTTTAGCGAGGTCGTAATGGCTGTTAACGTGTCTCGTATGTTGTTTGCGTTACGACGTAAAGTTTGCGAGGGTCGCAGTAGCTGGCAAGGAGCGCCGGCACTGGGGAGCTACAATTCATTGAAGGAACCATGAATGCCAACATGTACTGTGACATACTGAAGCAGAGCATGATCCCCTCCCTTTGGAGACTGGGCCGCAGGGCAGTATTCCAACATGATAACGACCCCAAACACACATCCAAGATGACCACTGCCATGCTAAAGAAGCTGGAGGTAAAGGTGATGGACTGGCCAAGCATGTCACCAGACATAAACCCTATTGAGCATCTGTGGGGCATCCTCAACCGGAAGGTAGGGGAGTGCAAGGTCTCTAACATCCTCCAGCTCCGTGATGTCATCATGGAGGAGTGGAAGAGGACTCCAGTGGCAAACTGTGACGCTCTGGTGAACTCCATGCCCATGAGGGTTAAGGCAGTGCTGGAAAATAAAGGTGGTCACACAAAATATTGACACTTTGGGCCCAATTTGGACATGTCCACTTAGGGGTGTACTCACTTTTGTTGCCAATGCCTTAGACATTAATGGCTGTGTGTTGAGTTATTTCACAGGGACAGTAAATTTACAGTTATTTAGTTATAAAGGCTGTACACTTACATTGTAGCAGAGTGTCATTTCTTCAGTGTTGTCACATGAAAATATATAATAATATATTTACAAAAATGTGAGGGGTGTACTCACTTGTGAGATTATATATATATATATACATATTATATGTTATGTATGCACTTGTTTCTGAATGAAACTACAGATATAACCCATTCTTACACATCATGTGCAATAAGGGATTGGTGGCTGGGCCCAGGGGAGCAGTTAATCCTGGACTAGTAATATATCAAGCTGCGTGGATCATAAAATTGTAAAGGTTGGGTGCTCTCCTGAGCCAGCTTGCCACTGCTTGAGCACTATAGATGTACACAAATAGTATGTGCTTGCCTAAAAGGCTACATGCTGCCAATCAATTCACAATCTGTCCAAAACACCAACCCTACATCCTCCATCCATCTACCAAGATTAGATTTAATAATGCTTCTGTTTACATAAAATACCTAAACATGCATATACATTTTTCATTATAACATTCCATAGTACAGTTGGGGAAAAAAATGCTAAGCTATCTGCAACATTTCTAATTGAATCTCCAATAATGAAAAATATAGATCTTGGCTTTTGGTTTGTGTCATTGTGATTTAAAAAGTGAGTGCATCTAGACTGCATTGTCAGGATGTGTATTAGATCACTAATTACTAGTTGCTTTAGGTAGTCTGAAAGCAAGCTGATTAGATTTGCATGTCTAATGGAGCTGGCTACTTTAGAAATGCCTAATGTGGAAGAGTGAAATTAGCATTGAATAGTACAACTCAATAGTACAATAGCCCAAGTGATTAACATTTTGTCATCTTCCCACTGTTTTTCAGTGTTGTGCTAACCTAAAGAAAGTGTAGGGCTTTTTTGCTTCTGGATAAATGACAGTAAAGCTGAAGATTTGTAATAGATTAGACCATACAACTTACAATTGATTATCTTGGATAAATAAAGTAAGTGCTGAATGTTTGCACCTGCACTAAGAAGCATGTCAAACATTTAAAAGACTGCAAAAAATAGGAACATTTATAAAAAAAAACAAAAAAAAAACTTACAATCTACTAATAGTCATTTGATTTAAATAAATATTTATATAAAGTGGTCAATGGTTATAACCAATGATCTTGACAAATATACGGAATGGTTAACCTACACAAACAAATGGCTGAACACTCCAATCATAATTCCTTTTAGGGAAACCTAAAATGTAGGTTTCCCTACAGGAAACCTACAGTGATGCCAACTTTGGGCCCTATTTAAATCTATATTTTTTCAGTTACAGTGCACATAGGAACGCAGCTTAGTAAGGTCACAATCAAAATGCCCGTTTTTTAAGAGCTACGGCGCTACAGTAACCTAACACATTCAAATTTGACTCTAAGCGATCAAAATGGATTTTAATGTGGCTTTACACAATTATCTTACAGTACATAAGCACTTTTTTCCTACCTAAAGTTCACACATTCAGACCCGCCCGTACAGGCAGAAAATTGCCCCTAAAAATGAATCAAGTGTCAGATCTGATGCTAAAAACATATTTGATATTAATTAGCTTAATATTTTAATTTTATAAAATATTTAAGTTGTGAAAATTCTGTATTTGAGCCATGAATAACTTTATAAAGGTATCACTTACTACAACTAATATGCTCTGTTGCATCTGGCTGCAGTGCTGACAATCCAAGGGTTGGTGTAAACAACTGATTTTGGTAGATTAGAGGGAAGAACCAGACAAGCGTGTGGCAACTACAGTCTTAATAATGTACTCAGGGAACTATTCAGTATACAGGATTAATGGTAGTGTGTGGGATTAGTTTAGGGTTCCCTGGTGGTCCAGTGCTTAGAATTCAGTGCTTTCACTGCTGCAACCTGGGTTCTGTTCTAGTCAGGAAAACAAGAGGTTGCAGCGCCCTGAAGTCAAGCAGGGTTGGGCCTGGTCAGTACTTGCAGATCAGAGGAGATCTTAAAAGATTGAACTTAATGGGCTAAAAGTATTTTTTTAACCTCAATTACCATGTAACTATGGAAGACCACATAGGAATACCAAGATCTGTATGCTGTGGCCCACTGGAGAAGGAAATGGCAAACCCACTCCAGTATCTCTGCCATGAATATCAAGTGGATCAGTATGGTGCGTTACAGTCCATGAGATCATGGGGTGTCAGACATGACTGAACAACGCAAACACACATGGGATTAGCTACCCCAGATGACTTAAATAATCAATGAAGCAAATCAGTTTTGAGTCAAATGACTACAGACTAATAAATCTGACACCGGTAAAAGCCAACACTTACAAAATAAATAATTCCTAAATGTCCAAGATGATCATGTCTAATATATTTAAGGTAAATACATCAAGATACAGCATATATATGGTAGGTTTGTACTTTTTAGTAAGCTAATTTCAGATATGTCTTTAAAGCAGTTCAGCTTGTAGAAAGCCATGCAACCGGCCTATTATTTCACTAGTTTATGAAAAACTGCAATTTGTGAAGTATGTAACAAATTTAAACCATTAGCGGGTATTTATATAAGGAACATAAAAATATTTTTAGAAGAAAAAAATAACTTATTCTTAACAGAGGCTTAAACACAGGCAGTGATTTCAGTGTCTCCCAGCTCTACAAAGATGTAGTAGTAATGATTAGTAATTTTGATTGCCTCATTTGTGTGCATACAGGGAAATGTCCTCATTCCTCACACTGGTTCAAAAACTAGAGTCAAAACAGATCAATAAAGGAAATTAGTTTTACTTTTTGATGTTACGGTCCATAGTGTCATGGAGAGTCTGACCCGACTGAACAACGACAACAAGCAGTTAGGGAAAGTGGAATCATAAACAAATCAAGACATATTTTACATATGTATATAGCTTTTCTATCTCTGCTGCTTCTAAATGTTACTTTTCATTGATCTGATGTGACTATATTTGTGTATCTGGTTTTTAATACCCCACGCTTCTATGGAGTAGGCCTTCGCCAACCTGATATTAATAACTTCCATACAAGACAAAATGGCTGTGAGTGGGGTCTTGGGCACAGCTGTCTGAGTGGGGTCTTGGGCACAGCTGTCTGTGAGTGGGATCTTGGGCACAGTTGTCTGTGAGTGGGGTCTTGGGCACCACTTTCTGAGTGGGGTCTTGGGCACAGCTGTCTGTGAGTGGGGTCTTGGGCACAGCTGTCTGTGCGTGGGGTCTTGGGCACAGCTGTCTGTGCGTGGGGTCTTGGGCACAGCTGTCTGTGCGTGGGGTCTTGGGCACAGCTGTCTGTGCGTGGGGTCTTGGGCACAGATGTCTGTGAGTGGGGTCTTGGGCACAGCTGTCTGTGCGTGGGGTCTTGGGCACAGCTGTCTGTGAGTGGGGTCTTGGGCACAGCTGTCTGTGAGTGAGGTCTTGGGCACAGCTGTCTGTGCGTGGGGTCTTGGGCACAGTTGTCTGTGAGTGGTTTCTTGGGCACAGCTGTCTGTGCTTGGGGTCTTGGGCACAGCTGTCTGTGAGTGAGGTCTTGGGCACAGCTGTCTGTGCGTGGGGTCTTGGGCACAGCTGTCTGTGAGTGGGGTCTTGGGCACAGCTGTCTGTGCATGGGGTCTTGGGCACAGCTGTCTGTGCATGGGGTCTTGGGCACAGCTGTCTGTGCTTGGGTTCTTGGGCACAGCTGTCTGTGAGTGGTTTCTTGGGCACAGCTGTCTGTGAGTGAGGTCTTGGGCACAGCTGTCTGTGAGTGGGGTCTTGGGCACAGCTGTCTGTGAGTGAGGTCTTGGGCACAGCTGTCTGTGCGTGGGGTCTTGGGCACAGCTGTCTGTGCGTGGTTTCTTGGGCACAGCCGTCTGTGAGTGGGGTCTTGGGCACAGCCGTCTGTGAGTGGGGTCTTGGGCACAGCCGTCTGTGAGTGGGGTCTTGGGCACAGCCGTCTGTGCGTGGGGTCTTGGGCACAGCTGTCTGTGAGTGGGGTCTTGGGCACAGCTGTCTGTGAGTGGGGTCTTGGGCACAGCTGTCTGTGAGTGGGGTCTTGGGCACAGCTGTCTGTGAGTGGGGTCTTGGGCACAGCCATGTTCTAAAGACTTTCAGAGAGCAATTTATACGGGAGGACAATACTTGTTTATCTAAAAAAAAAAAAAAAAAAAAGCAAAAAGACTGTACATTGATATACATTGGAGTTTTCAATTACCCAAAATCCTTAGCTGCAGTGAAAGTATTGTTGACTGGGAAAACTGGTCTGTTTGGAAAAGCTCAATACGTCTATTCATCCTCTGCATATTTACTGAGGAAGGCTTTTCTATAACATTTCTTTTTACCTGGTTCACAATATCAAAAAGACAAACAGGAGATTCCCCGGCTGATGTCAAAATAAGCCAGCTGGAACAAATCAGGAAATGTCAAGGGGGGATTTACTAACAGGAAGCAGCACATTGCGCACTAGCATCACTCAAGTCTACATGTGATTT
Source organism: Discoglossus pictus (assembly GCA_027410445.1). Lineage (NCBI taxonomy): Eukaryota > Metazoa > Chordata > Amphibia > Anura > Alytidae > Discoglossus > Discoglossus pictus. Next base: position 91,159,840 of record CM050163.1, on the reverse strand, counting down.
ACTAAAACACATCGGGCATTACGAGGTGCGTCATGTCCAATGTAGCATTATGTATCCATCCCCTTACCCACTCCATTACACATTAGTGTTACAGGGGGCAAGCGGGAGCAGTTTAGCCGCTCTTTCTGTTGGCGCGGGCGTAATTGCATTTACAGAACGTGATGCTAACTTCAGATGTGTTTAGATTTTGCCCACATGCAATAGTGGTTGGCAAAGATGCAGTGGTTGGCATGATGTCTTTATTTACGTATAATAACAACAAATAGGGCAAAATGTTAACATCAACACCACGTTAATATCTTCTATTTATAATGTCAGTCTGTCAACTAATAACAAATACATTTACAGTCTATGTCACAATATATATTTATATAAATCTCTCTCTCCAGTTGAATATATATATATATATATATATATATATATATATATATATATATACACAGTGGATATAAAAACTCTACACACCCCTGTTAAAATGTCAGGTTTCTGTGCTGTAAAAAAATGAGACAAAGATAAATCATTTCAGAAATGTTTCCACCTTTAATGTGACCTATAAACTGTACAGCTCAATTGAAAAACAAACTGAAATCTTTTAGGTAGAGGGAAGAAAAAATATAAAAATAAAATAATGTGGTTGCCTAAGTCTGCACACCCTCCTATAACTGGGGATGTAGCTGTGTTCAGAATTAAGCAATCAAATTCCAAATCATGTTAAATAGGAGTCAGCATACACCTGCCATCATTTAAAGTGCCTCTGATTAACCCCAAATAAAATTTCAGGAAAGACCAACTAGAGCAGCTGAACTTTATTTGGGGTTAATCAGAGGCACTTTAAATGATGGCAGGTGTATGCTGACTCCTATTTAACATGATTTGGAATTTGATTGCTTAATTCTGAACACAGCTACATCCCCAGTTATAAGAGGGTGTGCAGACTTATGCAACCACATTATTTTATTTTTATATTTTTTCTTCCCTCCACCTAAAAGATTCAGTATGTTTTTCAATTGAGCTGTACAGTTTATAGGTCACATTAAAGGTGGAAACATTTCTGAAATGATTTATCTTTGTCTCATTTTTTTACAGCACAGAAACCTGACATTTTAACAGGGGTGTGGAGACTTTTTATATCCACTAATATATATATATATATATATATATATATATATATATATATATATATATATAAAACTAAATACATTTTTTAAAACAAAAATTAGAATTTATAATTTGTATTAATATTTATTAATTTCATAAATAAGGATTAATTTACACTACCGTAAGTGTCAGTTATGTACTTTTCCTATTATATTTAGTTGTTTATGCTGTATGTTAAAGGTCTGGAAGTTTCCCTGGTTTTAATATTAAAATAAACTACCTTAGTGTTTCTTTGCATATACAAACATTTTATGAACAAGTGCTTAAAAGCTCTGCTTTCACTTATTAGAAAATTCCGAACAGTCCCTGCAAAGGTCTGCCCCACAGCTCATGCATACAATGTTTCTTTTGGTACTACATGTACCAGCCACTTACAGACTGTCTCTTAGTAGGTTTTCAAAAATTGCTGTTGAGAAGCAGTCTGTAAGTGGCTAGTACATTTCTTAGAAACATTGTGTGCATGAGCTGTGGGGGCAGACCTTTACAGGGACTAAAGTAAAAACAGAGCTTTTAAGCACTTGTTAATAAACATGTTTGGATATACAAAGAAACACTAAGGTAGTTTATTTTATTAAAAACAGGGAAACTTCCATATATTTTTAATGACCTAATAACATTTCTCTTTCATGGGGTTGAAACACGCGACGCTAAATATCATCACCGCAGGCAGTTATAAGTTTAGTAAATGTGGGTAACTTGGATTTTCATGGTGGCCGCACATATCATGCCCATAACACACCTATTAAACACCCTGTACATGATAACTTGCGATGACCCGAGTACGACTATCTGTTACAGCACAAAAAGTCCCGATGGCCACCATGCTTTAGTAAATACCCTTGCAATTGGCAATAAATCCTTTATGTTATATGCGACCATGAGAGGAAAACATAGCTCTAGGATAGTACATTTCTCAGTATACAGCAGGCTCCCTCAATGAGGCAGCGCCATCACATATAATAGTTGTGGTAATTGGAGTTGTCGTCACGCAATGTAAAAAGATACGGAAAAGCCGTAGGCCTTTGTCGCTCATCGCGAGGCCCGCAAGACTTTACGGCTTTAACCGCCACCATTTTTTTAAAGGACAGATCTCGGAAGCCGTTTGGATGCCCCTAAAAGACAACAATTGATTACAAAATGAACTGACAACCTCACACACATCACAGGGGGAGAGGCAGAGAGCCTGTAAGTTAGGCTGCAGGCTAATTTGTTAGTCAATTTTTTTGAGAACGGAAAATGGCTAAGCGAGAAAAAAAATGGCGGCCGTAAATGGAATAAGGAAAGGGAAGGAAAAGGGGAGAGAGGGTGGAAAGAGACACATGGGAGGGAGTGGTGGGGAAAGAGATGCAGAGGAGGGAGTGGGAAAGAGACACAGGGGAGGGAGGGGGGGAAAGAGACACAGGGTTGAGGGAGGGGGGAGAGACACAGGGGAGGTAGATAAGGGGAAAAAAACCCAGGGCAGGGAGGGAGAGGGGTGAAAGAGACACTGCAGAGGGAGTGGGGGGAAAGAAACACAGGAGAGGGAGAGGGGGCAAAGAGACACACAATAAAGTTACGGGTTTATGCATGCACGCAGTGCCTGCTGCAGCCTACAATGAGCGTCAAAGCCTCAAATTTTATTGACGAAAGTTGCGGGTTGGACAATGCCTGCAATGAGCCCCGTAAAGTAGAGGGGGCAGAGCCTCGCATTGTGTGGCAAACAGCATTGTCTGGCTTAAAATTGTATTGCCGTAATTTTTGACGGGCAAGTTGCTAGTGTGTATATAATTATATATATATATATATATATATATATATATATATATTAGGAAATTGGCAGTCAAAAATGACGGGAGTAAAAAAGTAAGGCTGGCAATGGTGTTTGCAACACAATGCGAGGCTATGGGCCCTCTGAGCACTTTTTACGTCCTTCCCGCTAGTTTTGTGTCCTTCGGGCTACTTTTTGCCGCGTTGCGTTTTTTCGGCAGACATTTTTTCTCACTAAGGCGATTTTCGTTCGTGAAAAATCACCAAATATGCCTCAAAATAACTTGCAACCTCACTCACAGGCTTCCTGGTTCTCCCACTGTGCTGTGTGTGTGTAAGTTAATTTGAGGCATATTTGTTGTTTTTTTCAGGTCATTTTCGTGGTTCAGCAGTTAAAGTATGATTTTTGCGAGCCGCACAGTGTATGTACGGGTTTCGGTCCTAAGTACAGGTCATAAGTCCCGATTGCGTTGCTGCTGATGAGTCGTATGGGTCGCGAGCGCTGCAGCCTAAGTCCTGCGTGCCTCAACTGCTCGCCTCGCAAATCGGGCTCGCAACGCGTGACCAACATCGCAAACGTTACACACACTGACAACCATATATGTGATTACTGTACTCTGTATGGTGGGGGTGGGCTTCTGTCACTCTTTTGCCCACCATGAGCTAAATGATTATTGTGATAAACTACCTAATCTGCTGCACAAGCTAGGCACCGGCCCCACACTGATGAGATCCATTAGATTGAAACAGCTGTCTGTGGGTAGGTCTCCTGGCCTGTATATAATCCACCCTATGCTATGCTTTAAGCTGTGTAATGCAGCAAAAGTTTTTGGGGATTTAAGAGTGAATATATATTGTGAGCTTATTTGCATGTCCCTTGCCCAGTCTCCCAGAGTGCACTGCAATAACTGTATTTCTGGGAAAACCTGAGCAGGAAAAACGTTTTCTTAACTTATTTTTAGACATTTCAAATGGGTTGTGTGTGTTTGTGTTGTTCAGTCATGTCCGACTCTCTGTGACCACTTGGTATTCATGGTACAGATACTGAAGTGGGTTGCCAGTTCCTTCTCCAGTGGGCCACTGCATATAGCTCCTGGTAATCCTAGGTGGTCTCCCATCCAAGTACTGACGAGGACCAACTCTCCCTTCCCTGACTGGAATCGAACCCAAGTGGCAGCGGTGAAAGCACCGAATCCTAACCACTGGACCACCAGGGAAACTGCTTCAAAACTACCAATATATATATATATATATACACATTAATTCACTTGGGACTGTAGCCAAAAGGGTGTCTGTAAGGCCAAATATGTATATATTATCTGTGTCCATCCAGCTCGCTGCCCCAATGTCACAGTGTCCTCACATGCTGAGGACAGATCCCTGGATGCTGGCAGGGTGTGGTGGGCGTGTCTCCTTGCAGGCCCCGCCCTGTGTATAGGTGTAAGCTTACCGTTTCCTTGGCAGCACTGACAGGTACCAGGATGCTGGACAATGGCCCACCCTGGGCCCCTCTATCAGCCCGGCCTCTGCCTGTATCGCGGGTTGCTGTGTCACGATACTGTCGCTCTGTCCACACCTGCATGCTGTGTGCCCGATAGGTAACATAACAAGCCAGAGCCGCCCCGGCACCCCCGGTCACCAGCAGCAGCACAGAGCCCCGGGGAGAAGTGACCCCCTGCATGGAGGCTCTGCGGGGATACCCCCCGGACCAGGGCTGAGGGGGAGCACGGACTGTCCGGAGAAGCCTACGGAGAGCAGCCATGGAGAAGAGATGGAATGACAGGAGGAGGAGGGGGGGAGGAGGAGAGGAGAGGAAAGATCGCGAGAGCAAAGAGCAGCACAGGCTGCAGAGCCTGGGATCTGTCACACACTGACTGACTATATACAGAGTATTACTATCCAGCCCTGTAGTGTAGGATCACATTATGTAGCACTGCACATTCACTAACTATAATAAGTCACAAGGACCCTACAAGCCACACTCACACTGGCACATTTGCTCATTTAAGGTGGATTAGCAGAGTGGTGCCTCAGGTAATTAGTGGTACCTTTTTAGGACAAATTAAACCATTTTCATAGATGGACCACAATATTATATAAACCATACAAAGTAAGAATTCCCTCACTACATACAAGGACATGGACACACCTTCTGCCTATATGTTGCAAGTTACCTATATCTGAATACAAATTAGGGATTCTACAAAGAAAACTACAATTATAAGTATATGAGTGACTGCTTTATCCCTCACCTCCCTCTCACTCACTTTATATCTATATAAATCTATATATATACACACTAGTTAGCAGCCCCACACCGATGAGATCTATTTTAAGGTTGAAACAGTGCTGTCTGTGGGTAGATCTCCTGGTTTGTGCATAATCCATCCTATGCTAGGTTTCAAGCAATGTAATACAGCAAGCATATACCTAAAATAAGTCATGTATAAAATGCTATTTGAATTGAGTGACAAGGCATTGTGGGCTCATTTGAATATCCCCATCTATTTTCCCAGAGTGCAGTGCAATAAGTGTGTTTCTGGGAAACCTTAGCAGGAAATAAGTTTTGTATCTTATTTTAGACATTCAGATGAGAACATAAATGCACTGTTTACTTACGGTACAGTGGGCCTCTATCACTCTTTTGCCCACCATAACCTAAATTATGCTGTGGTGTGTATGTAAATACATATACATATAGAGAGAACAAAGTTATCAGTAGCAAATGGGAAATGAAATATGATGAATATATAATATTTACCTACATATACGCATTTTGGAAGTTGTCACTAGGCCTCAATAGCATACACAATATGATGAAGAGGCAGTCATCATATTTTACTATTTCCGCTGTATTGATGAAGCAAGCAGTGTCTTTCCGTGATAGCTTGGTGTATCTACACGTATGTATTTTACAGTTGCACTGTACAGACAGCTAAACACTGAATACTAGTACATCAGCCCTATTAGCCCTCAGCGTGTAAAACCGCAGTCCGTAACACTTGCAGCTAATAAATTGGCCGCGTAAAGGAACCCGCCAACAATTTGCAGGGTAAGGGCGAAAAAACCCTACGGGACGTCGAAATGTGTACTCCACAGCCTCAAATCCTTTGATCTGTCAAACCCGTAACTATTACGTTTCCAATCACGCTATTTAATTGCAACAAATTTGCTGGCGTTCAAGCCCATAATCCTCAAATGGAGCCAAGAAGCCAACGGGTACTAGAGAGGAACCGCTAGGGGGATGCGTAGCAATGTAAATGCAAATATACACACACTACAGTACTTATAATGAAAGGGAAAGTGATGTTAGGTCTTTTAATTAATAGCACAACATCCTCAAACTCGCAAATCGGTAATATAAAATACTTTATTTAATGTTTAATTTCTGTGTTATATCGATCCCGACAATCAATGTGTTAATACATATAATTGAACTTGCATGGACTAGAATATTGTTTACTCATTTATTAATATTGCATTATATCTGGAATGCGGGTCCAATCGCAACTCGTAATTGAAACCCGTAAGGGATTGAAATCTAACCTCCATTCTTCAGTGACGTAATGATGCCGATCTCTGTTTCCATTGGCTCCATCTAAACTCGTAACTACAGGGTTAACTGATTGATCATGTTCACGGCCGCACATACAACAAATGGTTTACGGGTTTGCGCCTCTGGCCCGTAACTCGTGGCCTGGTTTAATTCAATAGCTCTGCAACCAGACGAATTTAAAGCCTGCAGCCTATAGCAGGCTTGCTGATGTCCCTACAGGCTTCGAATTTAATAGGGCTGCATATATACTGTACATAGTGACTTCACATATGTGTAAACTGATACTGTGTATTATTATAAATCTTTCGGTTCATGAATAAATGAGCAGCAACTGTGGAAATCCACCTTAAGTGAACACAAGAAGTGCTGTATAAGAGGTGGAGGTATCATGGATGGATACAGGAGCTGCTGATGATGCTGAGTCAGGCACTGCACTGGGGGATGTCAAGTCTACTTATTATATAAATGCAAATATGTTCAAGTAAGGTAGTGGGCTGTTGTGTATTGTGAACTTTAATTCCTTCACCCTTCTAATGTTATTCTAATAAATTGTACAATGGCATGGGCACTGTATAAAAAGCCCTCTGTAGTGGTGCAGTGGTTAGGATGCAGGTGTTTTCACTACAGCATCCTGGGTTTGAATCCAGTCAGGGAACCAAAAGGTCACACTGGTCAGTACTTGGATTGGAGACCACCTGGGAATAACAGGAGCTGTATGCTGTGGCCCACTGGAGAAGGAACTGCCATGAAAACCGAGCGGATCAGCACGGTATATTGTCCATGAGTTCACGGAGAGTTGGACACGACTGATCGACATCATTTACATTTATATATGAATTAATATTTATTGTCACGGTCATTCAAATTAAAAATAAATAAAGTCTGTTAAATCAAATGTAGCAAATAATTTAATGTGTTTAAAAGATTGTATTTGCTAGATTCACACTCAATAACTCCTGGATCCATTAAATGTGTCCAAAATTGGCACCAAACCTCAGATTTATAAGAACTCAAGGCTTATTCAGGAAAAACAATTGGGTCGCACCCAAAAAGTCTCAGTACCACTAATATTATAGCCTACTAAACACCTATATAGTTGGATTTTATGATGCATGGCTATTTGTTACTATTACAGGGAGATAGTTTGCATATTTGGAGCAAGATGTTTTATCCATTGCTATAAATACAATAGTTCTAAATTCAAGTCATTCTGATGTATAAATGCTCTCGTCACGGAAACATCCATTAGTAATTCACAAACACACCTCAGGGAATACACAAAAACAGTCTAGATGCCAGCTGTCAGGGGAAACGTTTCCTGACTTAATATCCTGACTTACATAATCCATCCTGGGCTTTGCTTAAAGCTGTGTAATACAGCAGGCATATTCCTAAAAGGAGCAATGTTTGTAATGGAATTGGATTAAAGAGCGAAGCCTTTGTGGGCACATTTGCATGTCCCTGCCCAGATTCACAGAATGCAGTGTAATAACTGTATTTCTTGGAATTCTTAGACATTCATATGTGAATACAAATGTACTATTTTTTTGCAAATAAACATACACAGAAATATTGATTATATGGTAGATAAAGTTTAGCTGACACATCTATTTTGCCCACTCTATCTAAAAAGACTTAACTTAAATGACCAATGTAAGCACTTGTCATATTAAATCTATGTTTAGTTCACCATTAAAGGGCCAGTGCACTCCCTTTTCATGTTAAATCTTTTTTTTTTTAGTTCATCATTAATTAACAGTAAAAACACATTCACACACAGCAGTAAATTAAATCTTTAGCCAGAAAATATAAAATAAAAACCCAGTTTTCCTCATAGAAAGACTTCTACTGTACTCCCCATTAGGCTACTTTTGTACCCCTCCCCACAACTGAGTGGTAGTGAAAGATTTCAACTGTAATAACATTGATTAGGCTATCTTGGTAAGGCTTGAATAAAACTGAAATCTTTCAGTAGTGCTCAGGACAATGCAATAGGCTAGGGGAAGTAAAATGTTGGTTGTATTTGTACTTTCCCCCCAAAAAAGCAAGTTTGTCAAATATTATACGGGGACGATTGCTCCTTGTATGGTATTAAAAGTTTTAAGCAAATGACAGGAAAAGACATACAGTACTAAGCACTTTCTTTTATATAAAACATAACTTTTAATATTTAACTAAAATTTTGATTTCAAATGAATAAATTCATATGATCTCTACTGGATAGTAGCTTACTCAATAGAGTACAGACATAATATCTGACAGCATAGTATATACTGCCAAATGAAATAGATTAGTAGATCTACTCAGTAGAGAAGTTATTGTAATATTGCCTGTCCAAACTTGATAGCCCCTATATAATAATATGCTTCTGGGCCTGTGTATTACAGCACTGGAACTGTTTATTAGAGCACTGGACTTGAGTATTAGAGCACCGGACCTGTGTATTAGAGCACTGGGCCTGTGTATTATAGCACTACACTTGAGTATTAGAGCACTGGACCTGTTTATTAGAGCACTGGGCCTGTGTATTATAGCACTAGACTTGAGTATTAGAGCACTGGACCTGTTTATTAGAGCACTGGACCTGTGTATTAGAGCACTGGAATTGTGTATTAGAGCACTGGACCTAGTTATTAGTGCACTGGACTTGTTTATTAGAGCACTAGACCTGTGTATTAGAGCATTGGACTTGAGTAATAGAGCACTGGCCCTGTGAATTAGAGCTCTGGACATGTGTATTAGAGCATTAGACTTGAGTATTAGAGCACTGGACCTGTGTATTAGAGCACTAGACTTGAGTATTAGAGCACTGGATGACCTGTGTAATAGAGCACTAGACTTGAGTATTCGAGCACTGGACCTGTGTATTAGAGCATTAGACTTGAGTATGAGAGCGCTGGACCTGTTTATTAGAGCACTGGACCTGTGTATTAGAGCATTAGACTTGAGTATTAGAGCACTAGACTTGAGTATTAGAGCGCTGGATGACCTGTGTAATAGAGCACTAGACTTGAGTATTAGAGCACTGGACCTGTTTATTAGAGCATTAGACTTGAGTATTAGAGCGCTGGACCTGTTTATTAGAGCACTGGACCTGTGTATTAGAGCATTAGACTTGAGTATTAGAGCACTGGACCTGTGTATTAGAGCATTAGACTTGAGTATTAGAGCACTGGACCTGTGTATTAGAGCATTAGACTTGAGTATTAGAGCACTGGACCTGTGTATTAGAGCATTAGACTTGAGTATTGGAGCACTGGACCCTTGTATTAGAGCATTAGACTTGAGTATTAGAGCACTGGACCCTTGTATTAGAGCATTAGACTTGAGTATTAGAGCACTGGACCTGTGTATTAGAGCATTAGACTTGAGTATTAGAGCACTGGGCCTGTGTATTAGAGCTCTGGACATGTGTATTAGAGCATTAGACTTGAGTATTAGAGCACTGGACCTGTGTATTAGAGCACTAGACTTGAGTATTAGAGCACTGGATGACCTGTGTAATAGAGCACTAGACTTGAGTATTCGAGCACTGGACCTGTGTATTAGAGCATTAGACTTGAGTATGAGAGCGCTGGACCTGTTTATTAGAGCACTGGACCTGTGTATTAGAGCATTAGACTTGAGTATTAGAGCACTAGACTTGAGTATTAGAGCGCTGGATGACCTGTGTAATAGAGCACTAGACTTGAGTATTAGAGCACTGGACCTGTTTATTAGAGCATTAGACTTGAGTATTAGAGCGCTGGACCTGTTTATTAGAGCACTGGACCTGTGTATTAGAGCATTAGACTTGAGTATTAGAGCACTGGACCTGTGTATTAGAGCATTAGACTTGAGTATTAGAGCACTGGACCTGTGTATTAGAGCATTAGACTTGAGTATTAGAGCACTGGACCTGTGTATTAGAGCATTAGACTTGAGTATTGGAGCACTGGACCCTTGTATTAGAGCATTAGACTTGAGTATTAGAGCACTGGACCCTTGTATTAGAGCATTAGACTTGAGTATTAGAGCACTGGACCTGTGTATTAGAGCATTAGACTTGAGTATTAGAGCACTGGGCCTGTGTATTAGAGCACTGGACTTGTATATTGAATTGCCCTCTATATCTCAGCATACAAATGAGTTTATGTATAGAAATAAAACTTATATTAAAAAAAGTTCTACCTGGCACTGGCAGAACAACTTTCCTGCATCATGAGAGATAAAGTATCCCGAGAGCAAGACACTAACCAGATTGAGGTAACGTGTTTAGCCATTCGGTTCCTTCAGAGGCCATTAATGACGTAAACTGTGTTTTTAAATTATATTTTCTGACTAAAGCTTTAATTTTTCTGTTGTTTGCACATTCATTTTTTTTATGAATTAATCTTGAAAACTTAAAATGAGGTTTCCAAGCCTGCCTAATTAATAGTATCTACATATAAATGTTTATTCTTCTTTTCAGCAGTGTTAGGACAATGAGAGAGGTGAGGAGCGGTGCAGCAGCAGCTATTAATTAGGTGATCTGTGTCTTTAAATTATAATTGTGTAAAGCCTTTCTTTGCTGCTGTTTGCACATCTGTTTTTTTTTTAATGGTGAATTAAAATAGATTTAACATGAAAAGTGCTTACATTTGCCCTTTAATAAGTCCCCAGGATAGTCTTATTCAGGTGATAGGTATGCTTGAATTATATTATTATATGTGCCCTGCCACATGTGCTGGAAGGTGGCTCCACTTATATGAAACCACCCTATATTATATGAAACCCCCCTATATTATTATACATATATACATTGCTCCTATACCTTCTATACCCTATACTGAGATCCAGGGTTATCTCTCCAGATCTATGGCTATTTCACAAGCACAGCTGGATCCTGCTGGTCCTACAACTCTATAATTCACACAATTAGGATCTTGGTGGATCTATGGGTTACTGAAACAAATGATATTGGATTCAAGCTTTGATTTATATAAATATAGCACTGGATTCATTCCAAATTCACATAGACTTTCTTGGATCCATGCCTAGCACGTATAAATATAAACCTTCCTACCATTATATGACAAGCAAATTAAAGCATGCTAATATAGTGATTTTTGTATTGGAAATATCTTTGCAATAGCTATGAAGTCCCATGGGCTACTTTCCTAAAATATGACCACATAGAGATCTGAATTCTTTATATAAATCTGGTGTCCGGTTTCGGCATTGGTGGGAGTGGGATCTCTGTTGTTTATTGTTATTTCCTTATATAGATTTGCAGAACACACTGTCCCACATATTATTGCTTTCATAATGCAAGCCCCCTAGAGGAAAGCTCCTTGAATAAGACAGAGCAAATCTCTCTAAGAAAAAGTATATCTGGGATTTTGTTCCCAGGCCTTTTTTTGGCTGGGAGCTTTCTTTAGGGAGACAGATTTTTTTTTAATTGTATAAAGTGTTATAAAGTAAGTTACTACCTCCTGTATCTGCAATGAAAGGGTCATATAGCTGTGTTACTGCAGGCTCCCACGTCGGCTGCAATGAGCCACGAAGCGAGGGGTCGCATTTGCAGAGGTGGAGGCGCCTCACAACCGGCGCCTCACAACCGGTTACAAACGACCACACAATCGGGACTTAGAAAAAATCCATTACGGACTCACAAAAATACGACCTTAACGGACAACATGCGCACAGAACCAAACATGCAAACACACAAAAAAATAAAAAAATTAAAAAAAATGGCTGCCGAAAAAATCGAAAACTAGGCTACACGACCCCTAAAGCCGATAAATTCGACAAAGCAAATACGGCTTTTACAAATACCCGTACGACCTACAACATACACCATTAGCAAGGACGCTTCATCATACAAACCCGCCTACCACATACACATTCGCAGCCATTTTACAACACTACCATACAGAATGCGGAACTGCACAGCTACACTAACGGCTTCGCGCACGCAGCCTATTTACACTACACACTGCACACATTGCTGACACTTACACCTCAGCTCGACAACAGTCCAAATCTACATTGGATGCTGCAGGAACATAGAAACAGATTGTCAGCTCTTCAGCACAATGCTTCCTGCAAATATTACTTACAAATAGGTAAAGTATATGCCTTTATTAATTTATTACTTATTTAATTAGCATACAAAAATACATACACAACCAAAAAAAAAACACTATCACAATAAACGCAAAAGCCCTTCACCGCGCGCCTCACAACGAGCGCCAACGCTGCTCATAGCACACAAACTACACCAGGGGACAGCCTTGCAATAAGCGCAAAAAGCAGATCAGCGCAGACCTTACAATGACAGCAAAAGCGGCTCTGATAAAAAAAATACAACAACCAAGAGGCTCGCAATGAGCGCCGAAGGATCACAGACCACCAAAAAAAGGGATTTTAATTAATTACCTGTCTTACAATTTTATTGCTCCGTCATTTTTAAAGGGCAAGTCGCTAGTATGAATATAGTATTGAGAAAATGAGTGCAAGAGAGAACTGACAGCCTGAAGTATTAAAAACATTTATTAAACCCTAGTCTGAAGAATGAATAACCCACATTTCTTTTATACATTCCAGTATATTTGTTCATATATTGTTGTTGTTGTTCAGTCCGTGTCCAACTCTTGGTGGCTATATAGACACTGCACGCCAGGCACATCTGTCTGTGTTTCTGGTTGTGCTCATCCATATGGTTTTCTTGGCAAAGATTCTGGAGTGGGTTGCCATTTCCTTCTCCAGTGGACATCGATGTGTCTAACCTCTTTGCTATGACCTGTCCATCTTAGGTGACACTACATGGTATAGCTCACAGCTTCAGTATATTGTACATATAGTCATATTTTGTCATTTCTTTAAACTCGAACCCCTTTATAGCACTATGGAATATGTTGGCGTGTTACCAATAAAGGATGATAATAATAAGAATAAGAATAATAAGAATAAACTGGGAATTTTGCATACATTTTTGTATTATTTTACAGTTAATGCTGTGCTCTGTGTGTACAGAAATTTGTCATCTGAAATTCTAAAAATCAGTGATGTAAGAAAATGTGTAAAACATAAAATCCACTTTTAAGATAGAAATACATTTCACATGATCACTGATCTGACAACACGTGATGACATAAATGTTATAGTGTGACCTGCTCTATATTGGGGTCATAAAAATATACCCCCTAGGCACTTGCCTAGGGAAACTTCAGTGAGTGGGCACCTGATGCAAATCACAAAGCCTCTCTTACACTAGAGCCTCTATTGAATTGAGCAATTGTTGGTTACTGGAGCCTTTAATGTAGCCCGTAAACTAATTTGCTATTCAATTGACATCTTTTAGCGAGCCACAAATGATCTACGAGTTACAGGCTGAAAATCCCTGCTGTTGTCAAAATCATAATTTACAACCCATCTAAGCCTTTGATCTTTCACATTCACAAAAGTTACAATCGCAAATCGATATTCAACTGCTACAATCCCTCAAGCCCGCAAATGTTTTCACACCCGTAAATGGCAAATGTAGAAAAAAATCCTACGAGTACCAGATGGGACCTGCAAAGGGGTTAAACACCTGAATGTAGCACTGTAAATGCAAAAAAAAATCAATACTGCACTTTAAAAGACAGGGAAAGCGATGCAAATCTGCAATAGAAAATAACTTTTATTTATGTTTTATTTTGTTGTCATTTCAATCTCGGGAATCAATGAGTTAATACATATCAGGCCACCCACATGGACTAAAACAGTATCGCCATTCATTTTTAATATTTTGTACATTGCAGAATTGCGAGTCGGATCGCATATCGAACCTCTAAACGCTAATTGATTGACTTGTAACCTCCATGTTTTACTAATGTCATGATGACGGTCTCATTTGCGATTGGCTGTTTCTAAATTGGTAGTTACGGCCTTGCTTAATTGATCATGATCGTGCCCTGAAATGCTACTTATGATTGCATGGCTTACGGTTTAGGCTTTCGGCACGTACGTTGCAGACTTGTTCAATTGAATCGCTGTGTAATTGTGGAAATTTTAAAGCCCACAGACATACGGCTTGTAGGACGCAATCTGCGGGCTTGCAATTGAATAAGGCCCTAGGTGTGCTTCAAACACCTACCTGATTCAGTAAGACAAATTAACAGTATTACACTAGGTCATTTTTTCAGTAATGGAACATGTCATTTGTAAGTGGTTTGGTTGATCACATATATAGTTGTGAGCGTACGAGTCGTTGCTCACGCTTGCGGGCTGGCGTAGCGAGCCCGCGGCCCTCGCGAAGCGAGCCGCGGCCCTCGCGTAGCGAGGTCACTGGGCAAGGGCCTCAGTTGCTGGCATGGAGCGCCGAAGGCGCTCCATGCCAGCAACTGAGGCCCCTCGCGAAGCGAGGGCCTCAGTTGCTGGCGAGGTCACTGGGCACGGGCCTCAGTTGCTGGCATGGAGCGCCGAAGGCGCTCCATGTCAGCAACTGAGGCCCCTCGCGAAGCGAGGGCCATAGTTGCTGGCGAGGTCACTGGGCAAGGGCCTCAGTTGCTGGCATGGAGCGCCGAAGGCGCTCCATGCCAGCAACTGAGGCCCCTCGCGAAGCGAGGGACTCAGTTGCTGGCGAGGTCACTGGGCAAGGGCCTCAAACCCTCGCAAAATTCACGTCGCTACTCAAAAAACACGACACACAAATTACGACACTCGCTAAATTTTACGAGGAACGCAAACAACGTACGAAACACGTTACCACACATTACGACCTCGCAAACATCGGACGCAACACGCCGACATACAAACATTTAAAACACAATACATACACACAGCACATACATAAAAAACTTACCTACACCAAGAGGGAGCACCCAGGACCTCAGAAATGCAACTTACACCTCGATTTTACTCGAAATAAAACAGTTTAGAGACTAAAAAAAAATCTAAGCGAGAGAAAAAATGGCCGCCGAACAAAACGAAAACGAGGCTACAGCACTCTAAACTCGCAAAACACCACAAAACACCTACGGATATTCCGATACAGACCTATACCACACATTACTCACCATTTTACACCAATGCGGAAGTACACGACTACGCTAACGGTTTGGTCTCGCGCACGCACAGTGTTACACTGCACACATTCAGCATGCTTATACAGCAGCTCCACACCACTAATGCTGCAGCAACATCAACACAGATTGCCAGCTCTTCATCACAATGCTTCAAAATAGGTACACTATATTCATTTACTAATTTAGCTACCTTACAATTTCATTGCCGTCATTTTTTGACGGGCAATTCGCTAGTCTAGTATAAATTTGTGTAGATGTAAATGGAGATCCACACATGATAGTTGCTCCAGAACAGGGTCTACAACAATGTAGTCATTGAGATCTGCTTCTTAACATAGAGAGATAACATGAACATTAAAACATATGTAGATTTAAAAAATAATGCACAGCAATTTATTTTACCAAACTGAAATCGCCATAAGTTGTAACTGGCATTCAACTATTTATGAGCTAGCTACTGAACAGGAGTTCCAGTACTACCACAGTTACCACTTCTATACTATTGTCCAGAATGATTCAATTGACACAGAAAAAAGGACGGGTTCTAGGTTGGCGCTAACGGTGCATCACATCTGTTCTCTTTTGACCAACCCTGCATTGATGTTCTAACTACTATAGTTCAAAACTGTAAAGGAGAATATATTATAGGACTTACTTTCTGTTTAGGCTTATACACATGGGTGTAGGAACTGGGGGAGGATGGGGTAGGGGGGGACAACCCCCCCAGATTTTTCTATGTTTGTATGTTTGTATATATAAGTTATTTTACGGCCTGTGTATACAATGAGCTGTATCCCCCACCCCAGTTTTATTCTGGCTCCTACACTCCTGCTTATACATAAATATTTTGCAAGCTCTGCATGAGTGCATGTATATATTTTGTCACTTTTAATTTTAAATTGTTGGCTTATAAAAACACCCTACGAACCATAGAACCAGCCCTGCAGAAAAAGTTTAAGTTAAATATTGTGATAAGCTATCAGTCTCTGACAGCTTGTCACAATATCAGTCTAGTTGCACTTGTTTCCAACACTTTTGCCAATATTTACACCAAAACAAAGCAGAGAAAAAGGTCTAGCTCTCCTCAGAGCACTAACATCACTGTTACACAGACCCCTTACTAAAAAGGCTTCCATTCAGCTAAACCTGGATGGAGCAAGAAATATAAACAGTCACATAGTTCATAATCACTTGGCGGTATCCAGCTTTTCATACTGCTGCACGTTGCTCCTCAGTTCCACACTGCTGTCCGTCCGTTCGTTTGTCCGTCTTTCTGTCTATAGCACAGACTGACTGTCCACTTAACCGCCCCTCCAAACTAAAGTAACAGTCTTTAAAGGCTGTCTGCAGCTGGGGCAATCAACTGCTGCAGGAGTTAACTATTTTAGTCCTCCTGGGCAAAGAGAGCTTTTCAATATCTGTAGTCCGTGCAAATCCCTGGTCTCACTCACTCAGGCCGCAAATGTGCACCCTCGCCAAGCGAGGGGCCGTATTTGATGAGGTGGGGGCTCTACGGTGCCTCACAAGCAGTCACAAACACACAGGCGGCACTTTAACAAAAAAGATCTAACACACAATCATTTTCATTTTTGTATTAGAGTGGCTTCATACAATCCTTAATGATGGGTTGCATGAGAATAACAAATGTGACAGGGCATCATTTTGTGTTGATATGTACCCATTTATGCCACGTGCAGCCAATCACTATAATTCTCTCTTAGAATTAGTATTTTGTGTATTCTTGGTTTGTTGGTGGAGAAAGAAGTCATGTTTGCCATATTTTTATTAATGAATGGGCTTCATTTGCAGCCTCAATTATTTTTTTTGTGTAGTTTACATTATTTCACAGTCATTGTGCTGCTACAGTGGATAGAATTTAAGGGACGCAGAAGAGATTCCAAATATAGTACAATAAATCAATGACTGTAACATAACAAGTGTAGTCTGGTATCTCATTCTTGTGGGTGGTTATTGACAATAATTGCTAAATTCTCCTGGGGATCTTACTTTCATTCTACAGGCATATGAGTATGTGAAGTCCCCAGGGAGTAATTAGGCTGATTAAGGTCATTCTAACAGTTAATGCTAGAGGTATTACATAGTGGTCAGTTATTAATTATCCACTTCTTGGACTTAGTTATAGGCTGTAGCCACCAATAAACAATTTTGGCTCACTCGGAATCCATTATTAATGAATCAAATTCTGTAGGTCAAAGGGAATTGCAAGAACATCTATAATAAAACTTGTGTAAAAGTACGGTAAGTGTCATACTATATGATACATTTATAAATTGTACCATTGCGACATACTATATCTGCCATTACCATCTGTATCAATATACACTATTTTATATTTGTCATGCATTGTAACTGTCTGATGTCTACAAACATATTATTTAAGAAAAATGATTTGCCTAATACCCTGTCAAAATGGCCACTCTGTTACATTTAGTAAGGTGATATCCCCACCATGATTATGTTGTTACATATAGGATTAGATGTTATAACATGTTAATGAGTTGTAAATTAGTCAAAAAGGGGATTACACAATTTATCGTCACTTCTTGAAATGTAATCTGTTTTGTAATTAATAGCCATTTAGTAAAGTCATTTGAAAAGAAGGTACATATCTACTGTTCTGAGGTGTAATAGATCTTACACATAGTCTTAAAAGTTCAGATTTGGGGCTTTGTTAAAGGATCTGAACATTTGAGGAGCCTGCCATGAACGCTGAACCTCAAATATAGGCTGCTGGACATGCAGTCTTCTAGGCATAATTGGAATTAGACATTGGTCAGCAAAGGCTTGAATATTAAATATATTTAGATTATATGTAGGTTTATATAAATGGTAATCCCACTTATCTGTCATTGTCCAGGGGTCATGAACCAAACATGATATATGGATAATTTAATTAGGTTTACAACTCATTAAACGTAATCAAATCTACATGGCAAAGACCTTCCAAGTTTGTGGGAATCTCTCCGCCCAGGCAAATCTGGTGCAACAGAAACTGTGACAGGCTGCTGCTAATACCCTATTGATGCTAATAAAAGATAGAATTGTGATTTAAGTTTTGGTCTCTGTTTATCTTATTTTTTTTTTTTTAATTCTAACATATTTTGGATGTCTCATATTTCGGAGCAGTGTTGAGTAGCACTTTGATTTGATTAGTTGTGAGGAAAATTCACCACTTTTTTTTCAGATACCATACTTTTATTATTTTTTCATAAACAATAATTTATATAAATATCTAGTTGTAAAAATTGACACCCTTAAACTAAGTGGTGAGAAAAAAAAAATCTTATATTTTAATGTAATTTCATTACTCAACAATTATTATTTAAATATTTACATGGAGGGTAAAGATTTCCAACTAGTACTCCATTTTCCCAAGTATATAAGTCTAATGCCATATATTAACCATTTAGGCAACAATTATAACTTTTTCATTGGTCTGTGTACTGGCATACGCTACAGCAACAATTCTAATATATCTTCAATAATAATTTCAATTTAATAAATGTGTGTGTGTATATATATATATATATATATATATACACACATATATATATATATATATATATATACACATATATATATATATATATATATATATATATATATATATAGACAGGGCCCTCCATCCTTTGCAGCGTGTTAATACTGCTATTGTTTTGCCTTGATTTTAACTTATGTATAGCGCTACAGAATTTGTTGGTGCGTTACAAAAAAATAAATGCTAATAATAAGAATATATATATATATATATATATATATATATATATATATATATTTCTATAATGTAACTAAATGTAACCCCTATACTTGTTTAAAGATTTTTTTGTTTTTTTTTATCAATGGGATAGTTTTCTATCTAGTGTTATTCCATTAGTATAGTACTAAAATGTTTTTAATAAAAAATATCACAAGCAACTGTCACTTTTGTACTTCTAATCATTACACCTCTTTGGTGTGTTTTTTTTTGGTGTTGTTCAGTCGTTTCCGACTCTACATGACCTCATGGACTGTAACACACCAGGCACATCTTTATGTCCATGGTCATGCTCATCCACTTGGTATTCATGGCAGAGATACTCGAGTGGGTTGCCAGTTCCTTCTCCAGTGGGCCACAGCATACAGCTCCTGGTATCTGCAAGTAGTCTCCCATCCAAGTACTGACCAGGCACTTACTGGAATCAAACCCAGGTCGCAGTAGTGCAAGCACTGATTCCTAACCACTGGACCACCTTCATGGAAATGAAGCAATGTATCTGTGTAAATCTATATGGAGGAAATATTCCAATTCTTTTACCAAATATCAGTTTTAGGAATATGCTTATTTAAATATCCTGTATTTTATTTGGGACTAATCTTGTTGATGTATACTAAAATGATCTCTAACTGTATACTGTAATTCAGCCTTACCAGTGATGAACTTAAATAAATGAATTGAAGTGCACCACGGGTAAGACTTAATTTATGTTATTATACTGACCAGCAGGTTATCATTATGGTAACTTGGGACCTAAATTCATATTTAGATTTAGAAAGAGCTGCTCTTGCTTTTTTAACACCAGTTTACAAGTCATTTTAGCCAGGTGAAGCCTGTTTAAAATATCTATACTGCAGTCAGCATGCACACAAGCAGCTTAATTACATATTCATTGACAGTAGATTTGTTTCCAGAATGGATGGATTGTGTTATAATGAGCAAATATCTGCTCAGTACACGTTCAGCTGGCTTTTAATAACTTTCTATCACCCCATGCTCTCACCACCTAAATTAAATTATCCTATAAGAAGTGTCAGGTACTTTGTTCCTGCTACCAATATTTGTACTCACATTATCGCTTCTGTTCGTATTCAAAGTGTTGGGATCCTGTTCTGGAGTCTAAGGAAACACAAGTGTATTCCCCTATTGCATACAATGCATAACAACATGTTAAGAAGCTCCTGTTCCTAAAGACACTACAGTAAGTGGCAATCAATTATTTTTGCAAAATGTAGAGAGGCCTAGACTTGTTAGACCCAGCTTTACAGTTTGGTCAATACCATATATCATACACAATGGTATAATAGAAACTGTCTAAAATATGTTTTTTTTTGAAGATATCTTTATTATAAAATGCTTTTTTTTTTTCAACTAATGAACAGATGCCATTCTGTTACCCCAGAGTAAAAAATGTATCTCAGAAAAAGATAACATAGCGCAAGGGATAACATTAAGAGCCATTGGCAATCAGCTAAACAAAGGTGGATTTTTTAGCTCTGCATTTTCTTTTAAATAATTGCATAACAGGATTATAACACATCTGTTTCATAAAATGACCATTCAATGATTTAATGACATAGCTCCAATCATGGGTGTAGGGACTGAGGGCATCGGTGTAAGCTAAAGAAAACCTGGGGGGGATACCGCGTATAGTATAAAAATACCACACAACTGCTTCTCTACACATAAATATACACATTGAAAAATCTGGGGGGATTTATCTCCTTTGTCCCCCCCAGTTCCAACACCCATGACTGAGGGGGACAAACCCTCCCAGATTTATCAATGTGTGTGTTTATGTGTAGAGAAGCAGTTATGTGGTATTTTTATACTATTTGCGATATCCCCCCAGATTTTCTCTGGAAATAATAAAAAAAAGGTATTAAATATTAAATGTTACAAAGCAGATTTCACTGAGAAAATTAAATTTCACTTAAAGTGATATGGAAGGGTGTCTGATTTTACTAGATTTGTAATATACCAATGAATGTATTTTTTTTTATGTACTTTGTTTTATTAAGAAGTGATTAAAAGCTCTGTCTAAAAATCATACAAATAATCAATGTATGGGTCTGCCCACTGCTGCGAGGGCAGACACAGACCCTGTAGGGCCTGATGTGCAGTGTAGTGTCCTAGCCAATCAGGGACCAGTCTCTGCTAGAACACTACACTGCACATCATGACCTACAGAGTCTTTGTCTGCATATGCTGCAGTTGGCACACCCATAAATTAATTATTTGTATGATTTTTAGACAGAGCTTTTAAGCACTTCTTAATAAAACAAAGTACATACAAATAAATACCTAGTAAAATACCAAAACATCCATATCCTTTAAATACTGTATATGGGAAATGCATGTATCTTGCTGTTGACTATAATATACTGTAGCGTTCTGAACATTACAATGGCCTTCCAATGTGATTCATGAAAGAAATATCACAAACAAGATATGCATCCATTTTATCCGTGTGCGCTCCACCATTTTCCTGTCCAGTGATATTGCTCTTACATGGGAGCTCAAACACTAATTTTTGACAGTTTAGTGGTAATACCATAATATATTGTTACGTATCTTAAAAGACAACTGTAGCTTGAGAAAACCATCACATCTTAGTGGCATATGTAACAGGCTAATAACATTAAGAGTTATTTAATACTTGAGCATAAAGACAATTTAAATGTAGAAGAATCTGTTTTGTCATGGGATCTTCCATCTTGGACTGGTAGGCTGAGAAGGAGGGTTTCTCAACTGAGAAGTGTTAATTCAAAGTGGCTGTCCTTCAACAGACCAGAATAAATGTATTATCTGAATCCCACATTCCTTTCAGGTGTCTAATTCTGTTAATTACAAAAACAATATTTCTACTTGTATTAAATCAAAATTGAATATTATATTTATTAATTTTTATTTATTTTAAACTTTCTAAAAGCATTTAGTACATTATCAAGCCAGTTCCATCATAGTAGCACATTGTAAATATGACACTTTGGTGGTACTATAAAAGTCATGAGCATACAATTATTTTTAGAGAAAGTCTCATGGGCTATGCTATTTAGATTTACAAAAAGTAAATGTCTGCTGCCACTAAAGCAAAATGAACATAACAGTTTATAATTATAGGTTGTACTTATTTATTTCAAAAGTTCTAATAACATTTGCTCATTATCATGTCACACTCTTCATACTAGAAATATGACACCTCATATTCTCATTCATGTTATATTCACTATGTAGTACAGAGGTAAATGCTTTGATGAGACTGAAGTACCAATTTTCCACATAGAAAACAGCAATCCACAGACCACCCCCTGCTTAAAGAGCCACTGCGCAGTGGAAATATTGGAAATATATATATACTAGCAACTTGCCCGTCAAAAATGACGGCAATAAAATGTGAATCCTGGCAATGTTGTTTGCCACACAAAGGGAGCCTCTCCCTCTCTACTTTACTGGCCTCGCGATGAGCACCTCCACTGACTCCCCTGTGTCTCCCCCCCCCTCCTCTAACTCCTTTTGTCTCTCCCCCCCCCTCCTCTCACTCCCCTGTGTCTCTACTCCCCTTCCTCTCCCCCCCCCGGGTGTCTCACCCCTCCCATTTGTCTCTTCCCCCCTCCTCTCCCTCCCCTGTGTCTCTCCCTCCTCCTCTCCCTGCCCTGTGTCTCTCCCCCCTCTCCTCTGTGTCTTCCCCCTCCTTCCCTGTGTGTCTCCTCTCCTCCTCCTCTCTCTTTCCGGCGCGCAATGCACCTGCGGGGGCCGCCATGCATTTTGCGACAGTCGTAGTTGTCAAACTGTGATTTGTCGCAAGCGTGACGAGGAATCGCAATTTGACAACTATTCAGCACGTCACATCATTCAGCACTCAGGATGTGATGTAAAAAACACAAAATTGTCTTCCCCAAAATGTTTTATGGCTTACTGAGCTACTAATATTGTTATTTTGGTACATAGTTTAGTAGGAAGTGTCATTTTGCTTGAACTTTAGTAGTTGTTTAAAGGTTAATTCAAGCCCTAGAATACATATAAAAGATAATGTCTATTGACACTAGAATAGAAAAACATGGTAACTGGAGAGTGAACTTTTCAATGTATTCAAGATAGGAAAAGTCATCTGGAGTCTGAAAACATACTTTGGGTCCCTTCGTAAAAGCAGGATTTGCTAGAAATAGCGTAAAAGGTTTACTCTATGTGTACTTTGTATATATGTACATTTAAACAATATTAAAATGTGTTTGGTGGCTGCTTGTAAATGGTAATTAGAAGAGGTCTAAGGCAGCTTTTATGTGCACTTGTAATAAAATGAGAGATTTTATGCTGCCCTAGGCCCATTCGGATTTGTACGCCCCCTGCCCAAAAATCCAGTTACTACTCCTTTCCTTTTGATACAGAATATTCTCTCCATATAGACATTTCTGGGCATATTCCATGGCATTGCATCAGCAACTTCACACAGCCTGCTGCCCCGAAAATGTGCTGCCCAAGTACTGAGCATCGTTGGCCTAGGCGGAAACACACCCTTGCTAATAATAAAAGCCTAGATCACAATGCTCCTGTTACATTTATTATATGTTTACCTAAAAGGAATGCTTGCTAAAGCCTACGTACATTCCTTTTAGCTAAACCTGCTGGTAACTGTGTCCCAAGGAATGTGATCTTCCCAAAATTTGGTGCAACGCATGCCTTATTCTTCCACCATTGAAACCTCAGCGACTCTTTGAATATTGTGATGGAATAGAACAGCCAATTCCTACAAAGTTTGTTTACAAAAGGATAAAATGTGAGACTAACAGATAACCAGGGAAAACACACCCTTGGGCATCAACTCCTTCTAACTTGCTGTAAAAGCACAATTTATCCATTCTTGTAACTCTTTAATCACATAATCTTCTTTTGCAAGTTGTAGCTAATTGAGCTCATTATCAATGACATAGTCTAACATGTCTTCTCAAGTCTTCCTGTAACCATGTAAAGGCCTAATGTTTTGGCCAGAAAAAAGATAATTTACTGCATATTTCTTCATGTGTACCTGAAAAAAATTTTTTGGGTGAAATAAATCTTAATGCCGTTTTATTTTAAATTTTATATAAGGTAATAACTGGCTGTGTACAAACTGTGTGATTGTTGTAAAATATACTTTATCTGTCTAACTTTTATTAACGCCTGATTTTCCATATATCCTCACAGTGATGGTCCTACAGACTACCATTACTACTTGTACAGTTTAAGGGACCACAGTAATGCTCTAAAAAGTTATTTCAATGTTGCATTAATCATTATTGCAAACTTTTATTTGTAACGTGCCAACATATTCTGTAGCGCTGTACAGCGGATAAGAACAAGGAAATATACAATATTATACAATATAAAAAAATGCAGAAAATGGAGCGATTTGCTTTGAGCTTTGAGTCTTGTAAAAAAATGTGTTTTTTTCCAATGCATCCTACAAAAATGGAAACTCGCTACTTACAATCTAAAGAGAATGGAAGAGGAAGAAACCTGGGGAAGAGCAGATGAGGAATAGCAAGGTTAGGAAGGGAGTGAGAGTTTACATAGGTAGGAAGGTGTGAAAAGTTAGAAGGTTATTCAATTACTTGGAGAGGGAAGGGATCTGATGTAAAGTCAGTGTAAAATCATCAATAACATTTTATACAATGACTTATTGGAGCAATATTCAATAGTAAACCTATTTTCAAAGTATTGCATCAGACTAATCCATCATTAAAAGGTAAGAGTTTGATATAAAAGATTTAAGACCTCTGTGATCTGTATATTCTTGAAAAGGGTACTGTTCTTTATTATATGGATTATTTTCAGAGAGGCTTTTTGCTACCTCTAAACTATGTTTTATATTTGCTGTTTTTTTTCATTTTATATAAAAAAGAGAAAGAAAGAAAGAAAAATATATGTCTAGTTCCTAGAAAACCTAGTTGGTTATTAAGGTTTGTGTACTTTTATCCACCTCTGAATATTCATTATCTCTCAATAATCTGTAGTACTTTTAATGGAGTGTAACCTATCAATATAATAGACTGGCCTGCCATTCTACCTGGGGTAAACTTCTTCATGGTTTTCCATGGTTGTTGTTTTGTCATTTAGTCATGTCCGATTCCCTGTAATCTTATGGACTGCAGAAAGCCAGGCACATCTGTTAGCCTCTCCTCCTCCGAGCTCCCTCAGGCTCATGTTCATTGCTTCAATTACCTCTTTTTCCATCTCCATCTCTGTCGTCTACTTCTTCTTGTGCCTTCAATTGTTTCCAGTATCAGAGTCTTCTCTAAGGAATCCTGTCTTCTCATGATATGGCTAAAATCTTTACGCTTTATCCTCATGATCAAACCTTTCAGTTAACACTTTGGCTTGATTTACTATAGTATTGATTGGTTGCATCTTCTTGCGGTACAAGGGACTCAAAGCTCAACACCACAATTCAGAACTGTCAATTCTACGGCGCTCAGCCTTCTTTACGGTCCAGCTCTTATTACTGGGAATACCATAGTTCTAACTTTGTGGACCTTTGTCGATAGTTTAATAGCTTTACCTTTTAATAATTTGTCCAGACTTGTCCATTATACATTGTCAATTTGATCTCTTGTATCTATGCATAGCTCACTTTAATAATGTATATGATGCATCTCTGTAAAAAGATATAAATTATAATATTACATCTGAGTCATTAAAACCAAGTGTTCAGGAACTTTCCTCTGGGGAGAGAATCAAAAACTTTACATTCTGTCTACTTAACAAAATATTACAAATTGTGAGAATCAGCACATCTCAGTGAATCATATATTTGCTTATTCTTTGTTGCTCATCTGTCTGATGGTGTGGGGATAGTGATGTATAGGATGCACGAGTCACTCTTCTTAATGGAATAAGTAAATTGTCAAAAACGAATTTGCAGCCAAAACATGCAGAGGGACAGAACGCATTAATTCTAAGTCACTGTTTCATCTGTGAAGAATGTTTCACCTGAGGTAGCAAATAGTCTTAGGCTTTTGAAATAATGAAAGACAGCAATTGCTTGTAATGACTCAGAGCTAGTTTTATATAGGAATTTAAATGGGTGGGGAATAAAGAAGTACATGACAAAAGAAGAAAGCTGGATATGATATAAGAGATCTATAAAACATATCATAAATTACTTATCCTGTAAGATAAAATGTGACACAATTACTTCATAGTGAAGTTATCAAATAAATAAATAGAAATGGATATAAGAAAATAAAATAGAAGAGTATTATCAAAACCTTTATAAACAAGTCCACGTCTTTTATAACATACTAGAGAATTGCCAGTCAAAAAATGACGGCAATGAAATTGTAAGGTAGCTAATGCTGTTTGGTGTATAATAATGAAATATATAATACATTAATAAATTAATATACTTTACCTATTTTGAAGCATTGTGTTGAAGAGCTGGCAATCTGTTTTGATGTTGCTGCAGCATTAGTGGTGTGGATCTGCTGTGTAAGCGTGGTGAATGTGTGCAGTGTAATAGTGTGCGTGCGCGAGACCAAACCGTTAGCATAGTCGTGTACTTCTGCATTGTCGTAAAATGGCGGGTAATGTGTGGTATGCGTCTTAGCGGAATATCCGTAGGTCTTTTGTGGTGTTGTGCGAGTTTCTTGTGGTGTTTTGCATGTTTAGAGTGCTGTAGCCTCGTTTTAGTTTTGTTCGGCGGCCATTTTTTCTCTCGCTTAGAGAATTTTTTAGTGTCTAAACTCTTTTATTTTGAGTTAAATGAAGGTGTAAGTAGCTTTTTTGAGGTCCTGGATGCTTCCTCTTGCTGTAGGTAATGTATGTGCTGTGTGTATTTATTGTGTTTTGAATTTTTTCATGTTCGCGAGTTGCGGACGATTTTTGCGAGGTCGTAATGAGTGGTTACGTGTCTCGTATTTTGTTTGCGTTGCAAGTTAAAGTTTGCGAGGGTCGCAGTTGGTGTGTCGTGTTGTTTGCGTTGCGATGTAAAGTTGGAGCGCCGAAGCAACTGAGGCCCTCGCCCGCGGCCCTCGCGGCTCGCTTTGCGAGCCTGCAAGCGCTAGCAACAACTCGTACACTCACAAATATATATGTGATACTAGGAAATAACCCATCAAAAATGACAGGAAAAAAATTGTAAGGCTGGCAATGCTGTTTGCCACACAATGTGAGGCTTTTGCACCTCTGAGCATCTTCTGCGCTCATCGCGAGCCCCATGCTGAGCGCCTTTGACACTCATCGCGTTTGCAAGCCTCTCCCCGTGTACTTCAACTTTCATTCTTTGCACTGATCACCTTCAGCGCTCATTGCAAGCCCCACGCTGAGTACCTTGTGTTCTTTTTTTTGTTAAATTACGTTGGTTGTTTTGGGGGCTTTTAGAGTTACCCTCTTGGCTCGCAGTTGCGACCCTCGGAAGTCCCGAGGGTCGCAGTGCAATGAGCACTCATGGCAGCCTAAGTCCCGCGTGCTTCAACTGCTCGCCTTGTTTCGCCTAGCCGTCGGCGCTCATTGCAGCCTGCCCGACGCGGTCGATGGCTCGCCTCACTTTGCGAGGCTCGCAGTTGCGGCCCTACGGGCCACAATTGCAGCCTAAGTCCAGCGTGGCTCGCAAGTGCGTTACTAACATCGTAAGCGTTCTGAACAGTAGCAAAGATCCACAACTATATCTGTGATTACTCAAACATTAAGAAGTCAGTTATTGTATCACAATACTAATTTCAATGGATGAACCAAGCCAAAAATATTTTTGGTGTATCTTCTTCTGCAGATGACATCACTATGTTTTATATTTCACCATTAATTAACATAAACAGTTGCAATATGACACTTTATTTTATTGATGCTCAAGAGAACAGCAGTAAATAGGTTTAAGATGAAAAGTGTGTACATTGGTGGTCCATATATTAAAATGGTAGGTCTTTAAGAGGAGTTGCAGAGGTCCAGTCCATTGAGAAGGTGGGGTTTATAACACATGAATATATTTGTCCCTTTTCTGAAAATTTCCTTTGTTCCATTTGTGTATGTTTTAGGTAAATTATATTTGCTTTTTCTGAACCTGTTTGTAACTTGCTTTTATAGTATCCATTCTTGCTTACAAGGTCCCCTCCCTATGAAAAAAACAGAGCAATGGCTGTCCACACTAAAAAATAAATAAATATAATAGTTAATAAATGAAAGACGGTATTTATTAATTTTTAATAACATTTTGCACATTATGTAAATGGGCTCTTAAAAATGACATACTGTAAGCATGGAATTACAGAGACAGTTTTATTATAACAAGTGTAAAACATTTCAGCAGTTCTTCCTGGGGTTATATCTTAGTGTGGGGGCCATTGAAGACTTTTTAATGTACTTCTCCATATTTTCTTTATTTTCTTCATTGAAAACATGTCTCATTTTCTGTAAATAATGTTTTGAATAGGAGTTTTCACAGATTTCTTAAAAAAACAACTTCCTAGTAATGTCAAATGACCACTGCAGTTCAAGAAAAAAGGACACTAGTTTGTCAACTACTATGTACTAAACTAACAATATTAGCAGCCGTGTAAGGCATGGACAGAAAACATTTATTGGGAAAATCTGCATTTCTGAAGACACTGTTTATGATAACAGGTATCCATTCTGTGTTTGTTACATCACTCTCTAAGAGCTGAATAATTAATGGTGTGTTTTGCTTATCACTGAAGAGAGAGCAAGGAAACACCCCTCTCAAACACACAACTTCCACCAATGTATCATGGATTCCCCCAGAGTCTCCGATTGTGATGCTATTCAATTGCTCAAACCCGCAAGTTACGGGCCCAAAGTCTAAATCGTAAACCATGCACTGGTTCGGAGCAGTTTTGGGAGGGAACCTGATCAATTCAGCAAGCCCGTAACCTCCCATTTCTGATCAGCCAATAGAAAATGAGACTGTCATTATTACGGCAGTAAAACATGGAGGTTACGTGTCAATCAATTAGGTTTGGGGGTCCGATATGTGATCAGACATGCAAACCTGTACAATAAAGAATTATGAAAATGAAGGCCAATACAGTTCTAGTCCATATCGGTGGCCTGTTATGTATTAACTCATTGATACCCGAGATCGATTTAACCCAGAAATGACGCGTAAAAGTAATTTTATTTTTCTGCCGATTTCGAGCTTGAGACTGTTGTGCAATTAATTTTAATGTCTATCATCGCTTTCCCCCTGTTATTTACAGTGCAGTAGTGATTATTTATTTGCATTTACAGTGCTATGAATACGTGTCTCTTGCATTCGTAGGATTTTCTCCTTCATTTGCCATTTATGTGAGTGAAAACATTTGCAAGCTTGGGGACAATGAGCAATTGAATAGCGATTTGCGATTTTACCCTTGCGAAAGTGAAAGATCAAAGGCTTCTGGAGGCTGTAAGTTACGGGTTTTACCATTGCAATATTTTCAAGGCCGTAGTTCGTAACCTGTTTGGAGCCCACAAAAAGACGCCAATTGAATAGCAAATTAACTTGGAAACTCACTTACAGGTTACCGGATCGCTCAAAACCTCAATTGAATATGGCCCAATATCATTATGTGGTCCTTTAATGTGATCAGCTACAAAAACAAATAGGGCCCTATTCTATTGCCCAATTCGTAAATGTATACACACTTAAAATCACTCTTAGTATTGCTACATGTTCGGCAAATATTACTTATTGGCATTAATGAATTCTTAAGACATTAAAATAGATTTAAACATCTATAAAAAGAACACCCAAAGCCAAATTTATGAGTTCAAGGCATTTACAAGTAGCTAATAGATTATGGCCCATAGTGACTGACGCAATAATTAAATCCCAGAGTTAAATATATACACCAAAATTGGAATACCAATGGAAGGGGCAATCCTACCTCAGAGGTAGCCCCAAATAATATGGACCCTCCCATTGGTATTCCAAGTTTGGTAAAACGTTAAAGCGACACAGCAAATGTCTCTGTTACTGCAGAAATGACGTACAAATACCAAAATGTAATTGAAACTGTTTTCTGTTAATGATTTTTAGTGTAAGTTTGATTGCTGGGCTTTAAAGTTAGGGATTTTCAGCATAAATGAAATAAAGATGTCTTATCTTGCATGATTAATTAACTCTGAGAGTGTGGGATGATAAGAATAAATAGCACAACCTGTTCATTTAAAAAAAGAAATTGATAAGACTTTAACACTTAAAAATATCAATGCCTGTTATTATTTCTCCAAATTTGCATGCTGTTGGGGCTTATCACAATGAGAGAAATAAAGTCTCATAATAAAGGATCAACACATTTAAACTGCAATTAAACTGTATTTATTTATAATATAATGGGACCTTTGCTTTAAACATCCACAGGAAGGAACAATCAATAGTAATTTTAAAATGCTTATATTTGTATGATTTATAGGGAATTAATCAGTGTAGTTTCAACTTAATAAATATGTCATCAGTTCAATATAATGGCACTGAGGCTGTAATGGACAATATAAATTATGCGTACACAGAGTTAGTGTTTGAGCTCTTGAGACCTCACAGGCTTCTTCTTTTGATGTCTCATTGGCTGAGCATAATAAAAGCCTCATGTTTTCTCTTTCAGGGCACTTCAGTATAGTCATTGGTTTAGAAACATAATTTAATCATTGAATGTAGAAATTCAATTCAACATATTTTACAGCCTATTACCAGCCCATTTAGCACCTTTGGCAGTCATCACACCTAACAAGATAAAAGTCTTACTTATAGGGGGTATTATATTAGTCCATGAAACTACTGCTCAAATCAGATTTACTATCTTACACATTGTTACCCTTATAATGGCACTTAATTATATTCAAAAGAGTTTTGATAGAAATAGTCAAATACATTAAGAAATTGAATGTGAGAGATATGCTATAAATAAGTGGATGAAAGGTTTTATGTAAATTTTAAGACTACTAAAGACAGATATTTCTAGTATGATCTTTTGATCTGCAAAATAACCCAAATGTTTTTAGGTATCAAAAAAGTAATTTCTCTATGGGCAGATAATGATTCTTATTCTTGATATGATTTGCCACATGAGAGGGACCTTGGATGGAGATAAGATCAGAAAGGATTGATGCAATAGGGTAGATCCACTAAGCTTTGTGTCTTAACCAAAATAGGCACTGCAGGATTTGGAGATCTGCAGTACAGCCTGTGTGAAGCTTAGTGAATCTGATTAATGGTGAATAGGTTACACAATGATTAAATGGAAGTGAAACTAATAATAGGACACTTGATGACAAGTCAGGAGAGAACCCACTGTAAAAAAATCTCTATATAAAGCTTTTTGTTACTTTCTAAAAGCATTTTCCCATGGTCAAGATGTGTTCTTCAATAAGACAACACTTTAAACAAGGGATGTAAATTAAATTATTCTTTAAAATGGCAGACTGGACCAGCCAATTGTTTTCCGTCTGATGTCATGTTATTGCTATGTTAACAAAAAAAAGATAATTTATTTGTTTTTGTCTTGTCATTTTTAACAGGGTAATAAACATAAATAGGGCAAGAACCTTTCCCTGCAATATCTCAGTGTATAATTCAGTGTATATTCATCTCTGGGAAACTCCAAGGATTCCTATTATTTAACAAATCCTACTTCCAGGAATAGCCTATGTGACTATAGTGTCCTCTCCTGTCTGAGCTCTGCCACTTCTCCGCCCACTCAGTTCCTTCAGGATCTCTCTGTGCTGTCTCCACACTAGGTAATCCTTAGCCCACCCCCATCTAACTTCTTCCTTAGTGTTTATGACCATTTCCAAAGAAATTATCAACTATTCAGATATGAATCAGACCTCAATGTATTTTCTACATTGGGTACAAATAAATATTGACCAAAGTCTTGAATAGTTACACGTCTATGCAACAACAATACATTTTAGCAATATATAAATGAAAGGATTAGGAAAACTCTGAAAAAACTTTCAATGAAAAACATGAATTATTATTATTATCTTTATTTATATCGCGCCAACATATTCCGTAGCGCTGTACAGGGGTCTACTTATGGATTTGTAGTAGAACCACATGAAAACAACTTCTGGATAGTAGATGTAAAGGCAGGTGGATTATTTATGTAGACTACTTCTATTCACTCTCTATCTTCTAGATCTCCAGATTTACTAATATACGTATAGGCTTCATTGGGTTTCTTGGAGTTTGTGATGCTTGATATCTGCTCACTTTCTCACATTAACAGTTATTGTAGCCTCTGAAAAACACTTTTCCAACTTTGAAAACTTTATTGACTTTGACCTTACATGTTACTGCTTCTACTACTGACTGCACATCCAATAGGTATAAACCTTTATATTAATCTAATAATATAGTAACGTGTTCTTTACTAAACAATATACAACACAGTCTGTCTCCAGTTTTTTTTTGAGGATGGAAAAATGCATCAGTTATTATAGAAGTGAGCCATGGTATTGAATATGGTTGTTAATTGGAAATGTAAGATCATAGAGAATGAAAGTTTTGTATTTTAAGAATAAATTATCTATACAAGCCCTCCCTCTCTAGGTTTTTTTTTTATCAAGGGTCGCTAATTATCTGTCACAATACTGGTGATAACTAATAATAGTCTTGTCATCATTCTAATATAAGCCAGTGCTAATTAATAACCCTAGATAAAGAGAATTAGAGATAGCATGGTCATTTCTATAACATGTATGATTACGATTCAGAGCTTTCAAGCTGACTTCCACTTCCACTCAAGAAGGTAATACCAAGCAGTTTCAGTCATATTTATGTACTTTTTATTTCCGCAATAGCTGGGCCTATTTTGTGTGAGTTTTACACTAAGTGCAGCAGTCTGTTTGCAGTCCAGGTATAGTATCTGTTTGCAATCAGTATTAGTCTCATAGTGGAGCTATATGACCTTTCTTACCAGGTCAGTCCCACCGATCTCCCTATTGTAAGACAGTACCTGCAGCCTTTACTGTCCCATTTAGTGAAGTGGCATCACTGCCTCATTTTTATTTGAAGCAATATCAATAAAACCCACTGGTGTGAGTTATAAATGACTATAAATCTGCCCTTCCAATTCATTTGGATACAATAGAAGTTGAGAAATTGGTAGGATCCAGAAGATGTAACTTTGATCTCACTTTCTTTGAATTAACACTGCAATTAAGCAGATTTTGTTCAAAGCACAAACTCATTGGCTGGTGTTTTACACTGATGTGATAATGTTTACACAGATGTGCTTTGAAATCTCGATTATGGTGGATTTCAGATCCCACCACATGACAGAATCCTGTCATTTGAAAGGTAAATAATGTAACATATACCCGCTACAACTATTTCAGTGACAACCTCAATCTTTTTGGGGGTGGTTTATCTATTTACAGCTTTTAGCTAGAGGGTTTGTAATACCCCATTCACTAAATTGCTGCTTTAAAGCAGGCATTTTATAGCTCAGGTGCACAGAAAGCTGCAGCGCTGGGGATTCAAAGGATGAAAAGGTGTAACATTACCTGCTTTAAAGCATCTGCCAATTAATTACGCCTAACCACTCCATAGAACAAAAATTAATGAAAGTCCAGTCTATTTGATCTCTCTGATTGAGCACTTAGTCATTTCTGCTGCAACTATGGGTTTGTGAACCTGTAGATTTGTTGTAACTTGGAGAAACTATAAAACTAAATAGACAGACATATAGATGGACTAACAGAGACAACAGACAGACAGACAGACGGACAGATAGATAGATAGATAGATAGATAGATAGACAGATAGATAGATAGATATGTAAATATAGACAGATAGAGGGATAGACAGAGATAGATATATATATTTAGATAGATAGATTTGTAGATAGATAGATAGATAGATAGATAGAAAGCGACAGATAGATATGTAAATAGATAGATAGATATGTAGATAGATAGATAGATAGATGTGTAGATAGACAGAGAAAGATAGATATGTAGATGGATAGATATGTAGATAGATAGATAGATCGATAGATGTGTAGATAGATATGTAGATAGATATGTAGATATGTAGATAGATAGGTAGATAGATAGATAGATAGATAGATAGATAGATAGATAGATATGTAGATAGATAGATAGATAGATAGATATGTAGATAGATAGATATGTAGATAGATAGATATGTAGATAGATAGATGTGTAGATAGACAGAGAAAGATAGATATGTAGATGGATAGATATGTAGATAGATAGATAGATAGATAGATAGATAGATAGATAGATAGATGTGTAGATAGATATGTAGATATGTAAATAGATAGGTAGATAGATAGATGTGTAGATAGATAGATATGTAGATAGATAGATAGATAGATAGATAGATAGATAGATAGATAGATAGATAGATGTGTAGATAGATATGTAGATAGATAGATAGATAGATAGATAGATAGATAGATAGATAGATAGACAGACAGATAGATATGTAGATAGATAGATAGATGTGTAGATAGACAGAGAAAGATAGATAGATAGATATATAGATGTATAGATAGATAGGTAGATAGATATGTAGAAAGATAGATATGTAGATAGGTAGATAGATATGTAGATAGATATGTAGATAGATAGATAGATAGATAGATAGATAGATAGATGTGTAGATAGATTTGTAGATAAATAGATATGTAGATATAGACAGATAGAGGGATAGACAGAGATAGATAAATATGTAGACAGATAGATATGTAGATAGAAATATATGTAGATAGCTAGATAGATATGTATATATATGTATATATATATATATATATATATATATATATATATATATATATAGCCAGATATGTCTATAGATAGAAAGATACATACGTACATCTGTCGCTCTCTATATATATGTATAGTTATATATGTCTATAAATAGAAATACTAATCTGTTTACATACATATTTGATGTTTTGGTACATCATATTAGTATAGCATCAGACTTGATCAAGAGAGTTTCATCTCTCGAAAGCTTAATTTTGAATATGTTTGTCCAGTAAAAAAGATATCAGTATATACTGCAATAATCTGATTGGTCATCTAGATCACTGGACACTCACGCTCCCTCATTATATATATATATATATATATATATATATATATATATATATATATATGTATATACCTCTCTCTCTGTATATATATTATATATATATATATATATTTATAGATAGACAGATAGAGTTATGTATGGCAATATATAAAATGCTTGCATACAACTTTTCCTCCAACAGTTATTTAACCTCACCCATTCTGCATACAATACCACCACAGACTATTTTTATGCTATCACATATATAGTTGTGAGCGTACGAGTTGTTGCTAACGCTGCGGGCTCGCTATGCGAGTCGCGGCCCTCGCTTTGCGAGGGCCGCGGCTCGCACAGCGAGCCGAGGCCCTCACGAAGCGAGGGCACTGCCCGAGGGTCTCAGTTGCTGGCATGGAGCGCCGTAGGCGCTCCATGCCAGCACCTGAGGACCTCGCAAAGCGAGGGCCGCAGTTGCTGGCATGGAGCGCCGAAGGCGCTCCTTGCCAGCAACTGCGACCCTCGCAAACTTCACGTCGCAACCCAAACACTACGACACACACATTACGACACTCGCAAACAACATACGACACACGTTCACACACATTACGGACTCGCAACACTCGGACGCAACTCGCGAACATTACAAAATGTAAAACACAATACATACACACACCACATACATAAAAAACTTACCTACACCAAGAGGGAGCACCCAGCACCTCAAAAATACAACTTACATCTCGATTTTACTTCAAATAAAACAGTTTAGAGACTAAAAAAAAAACGAAGCGAGAGAAAAAATGGCCGCCGAACAAAACGAAAACGAGGCTACAGCACTCTAAACTCGCAAAACACCACAAGAAACTCGCAAAACACCACAAAACACCTACGGATATTCCGATACAAACGTATAACACACATTACTCGCCATTTCACGCCAATGCGGAAGTACACGACAACGGTTTGGGCTCGCGCACGCACAGTGTTACACTGCACACATTCAGCACGCTTACACAGCAGATCCACACCACTAATGCTGCAGCAACATCAAAACACATTCACAGCTCTTCCACACAATGCTTTAAAATAGGTAAAGTATATTCATTTATTAATGTATTATATATTTCATTATTACACACTAAACAGCATTAGCTACCTTACAATTTCATTGCCGTCATTTTTTGACGGGCAATATTCTAGTAACTTATATTTATGAGCAGACATGTTAATACTTCTTTTCACATGAGCATGCCCTAATGTATAAATTCCCACATCACATACACTGAAACATTCCCAGCAGTGGCCTGAATTACTTGATCACTGGCACCTATAGGAGCCCCATAGAGGTGTAAGTCAGTGCTTCTTATTTGAGCTCTCAGAGCTTGCTCCCAAGAAGTGCCAGTGTGTGTCTGGGAAGGACTTGTGTGCAGACACCGCCCCTTTTCCTCCTTGTGCCTCTCTACCTTTCCTTGCACCTGTCCAGCCTATGCATTAGGAGCACCTCCTGCATCCACATAGGTTGCTGCTCTCTCTACTCTGGCAGCAAGACACCTCTCCATGACTTGAGGGGTGACCCACCCCCACACAACCTGCAAGGACACCAGATGTAATTTGGCATCACTCAGAAATAGAGGCAGCGAGCAGTGTAAACAGGGAGATGTGGATTATGGTGATGATGACTGTGATTAGCATTGCATGTGAATGCCCCACAGAGGAGCCCCGAGAGGTGTGAAGAGTGGGCGATCTGAGACTGTCTGACAACGTGCCCCATTACCATATGTCACCCTGCTCAATATACATATATAGCTAAGTACTTATACACCCCACACTCCTGAGAGGATTACACTGCACTCCATGGCTCCTCTATCAGAGATGAGCAGCCTCCTGGCAGGGATGGATACCCTGGGACAGGTGGGCACTCACTTCTTACTGCCTCACAACAGCCCTCTACTGTACCACGAGCCCCTGGGTCCCACTGAGCGGCTCTCCCGCAGCGCCCCCTCAGACCTGGCTCATCTCCAGGGCATCCTGCGGCGCCGCCAGCTCTACTGTAGGACCGGCTTCCACCTGCAGATCCTGCCCGACGGCGTGGTACAGGGGACCCGGCAGGACCACAGCCGCTTCGGTGAGTACCAGCGGGGACAGCCACTAATACTTACTATGACCTACTATTTATATAATACAGTGGTATAATGACCACATATAGTGGTATAATGACTTATTATTAATATAATGACCACATACAGTGGTATAATGACTTATTATTTATATAATGGTCACATACAGTGGTATAATGACCACATATAGTGGTATAATGACTTATTACTTATATAATGGTCACATACAGTGGTATAATGACTTATTATTTATATACTGACCACATACAGTGGTATAATGACCACATATAGTGGTATAATGACTTATAATTTATATAATAGTCACATACAGTGGTATAATGACCACATACAGTGGTATGATGACTTATTATTTATATAATAGTCACATACAGTGGTATAATGGTCACATACAGTGGTAGAATGACTTATTTATATAATGATCATATACAGTGGTATAATGACCACATATAGTGGTATAATGAACTATTATTGATATAATGGTCACATACAGTGGTACCATGACTTATTATTTATGTGATATATATATAATACAGTGGGGACAAGTGGACAGTTGGTTGTATTTAATCATTACTAGCTAACAGCTACTTACTTAACACGTTTTAAATAAATAATATATAGATAGATAGATAGATATATACATATATGGATAGATAGAATATATATATATATACATACATATATACATGGATAGATAGAAAAAAATCTATATAGATATTACTCAGTATTACTGATTGAAGTGATAGCATTTCAAATTAGGAGTCAATTAAGTTAAGAGAAATATTGTTAGATCTCAGTATCTAAGAAATTAATATTCATGATAATATATATATATGTATATATATATATATATATATATATATATATATAAACCTAATAATGTGACTGTAGAGTTTGTTGTTGACAGTAGCTGCTGTCACTAACAAACTTTACAGCTCCATTAATAGTTATTTATCATGAAGATTCATTTCTTAGATACAGGAAGATTTTCTTTTATTTTAATGGCATAATAATAGTTTTAGATGTCAGGACTTCAATCTATTGACAAATTGTGAAGTATAATGAAATATGACCTGGAAACAGTGACATTTTCCTGGATATCTATCTATATCTAAATGTAACTCTCTTTCCCTATATATATACTTAAATATTAGCTTGCAGCAACTATCATATATATATTTGCAATGTATTTGCTAAGCAGTTGTTAGCTAGTAAGGATTAAACACAACTCCAATTATACCCACTGCATGAAATAATTATACGTAATAGAATGTAAAGTGTGCATATACACATAGGCATTCATATATATGCTTATTACTGCACTGTATTAATAGTTTGTGACCAAGTTTTTATTAAATTATTTATTATATACTTATTATAGCAGTGCATACTACATACATTTCTTGATCACATTGGTATTGCATCTGCTTTTTCTGGTGACACAGCAGCAGATTCCCAATTTAAATGTCCTATAATTCCCTGAAATATAATCCTGGCCTCTACATATTAATCCAACAGTAACACCATAATGCTGGATATTTTACTGGCATCAAGGATCATCCCTCCAGACCTTTGCTATGACATTATTTCCCTTGCACATGAACAGAATAGACAGAGATGGAAATGCTTATCTGACAGGAAGAGTGAATAATGATCACTGTATTTATTCAGTCTTGTTTTATCTGAACAAACCTACTATTGTTGATAGCCAGATTTTTTTCTCTTTATTGATTTAGCACATGTAAGAGGTGATTAAAAGGTTTCCTATCACCTTTCCCATAGTCAAGGTAATCAGTATCAATTATCCTTAATTCTCAGATAAAAAGAGAAGTGTACACATGTAAATTGTAAAAAATACACCTGTATAATATTCAAAGGGACTTCTGGCACTGCTGATACCTTGAAGTGAGAGAAATGTCCTACAATATGTAAACACATAATCATTTTCTGAGAAGCCAGAGATCAAACAATAGCTTTCATATGTCCCTCTTTTATATTACCCCTATTCTCCTCAGACTTTCCTCTGATGTGGTCTATCAGTGGGTTGACTCACCTGCTTGTTGTTTTTTTTTTAAAGACTTGCTTTGAAAAAGATATCACAATAAAGACAAAATACCTCCATGTATTCCCTAGTGAAGCTCTGTAAGACTGCACAGTCTCACAACTCAGAAGCCCCTACTTGCAGGAGGTAGTGTTTCTTAAATATGTTTAATGTACCTCACGGTGTAAAGGTGTAGTTAAGTAGACTTTGGTTCCACAGCCGTTTAACATTTGAATTGATTGAGAATCCTAATAGACCCAAGTTTTTTAACTATTTTTCATTTATTTTTTTAACAGGCATTCTTGAATTTATCAGTGTAGCAATCGGCCTGGTGAGCATCCGAGGAGTGGACTCTGGTCTCTACCTTGGAATGAATGATAAAGGAGAACTCTTTGGATCGGTAAGTAATATTTATTGGCCTCTTGTGAATTTCTGTACTATTAGTATTTGTCAGGTTGCATTTTTTGGATGAAAACAACATTATTCCTACAAATATATAGAATTTGGGAAATGTACAATAATTCATAAATATTAATTTAATTTCCTATGTGGAAAAACTGAGATCACAATACTTCTCGCCTTATCTCAGGTGGAAAAATGCTTAGTAAGCCCCCGCCCTGATGACCTTCTCTTAATAATCATAATAAGAGCTCCGTGGGGGGTCCATTCGTGTAGCAGTTGTTGCTGAAGAGCATGGGTGTAGGAACTGGGGGTGGGGGGGACAAGCCCCACCAGAATTTTCTATGTTTGCATGTATGTATAAATAAGCTATTTTACAGCATGTGTATACAATGAGCTGTATCCCCCCCAGAATTATCCCGTCTCCTACACCCCTGCTGAAGAGCAATGGCATTAAGTGCATATATGCTTATTTAGTCTTGTAGATTACAGTACTGCTACAATTTGAACTATTTCTATTATACGGTGAATGTTGGATGTGATAAGTCTCCAGAAAGCAAGGCATGACCACCATGTTCAAAGTATTTATTATTTTTACTGTTGAGAAGGAGGGAAGGTTGAGATGGTAGGAAGCTAGATCTTCAAACATTGGCTTCATTGTTCCACAACTTTACATGGTTTTCTACTTGTTTATGTTGACATTTTCTTATTTTTTTTTCTTTAGGAAAAATTGACACCAGAATGCATTTTTCGGGAACACTTTGAAGAAAATTGGTATAATACATATTCATCAAATCTGTATAAGCATGGAGATTCAGGAAGGAGATACTTTGTAGCACTGAATAAAGATGGGACTCCAAGAGATGGTGCCAGAGCCAAGAGGCATCAAAAATTCACACACTTTCTCCCAAGACCAGTAGATCCGGAGAAAGTACCAGAACTCTATAAAGATGTTGTAGGATACAGCTGAAGGAGCCCCATGATGTGAAGGGATATGTAGCAAAAGCTAGGCTTTCCTTAAAGGAAGGAAAGCATGACATGCAAATGAAAGGATCGGACTAGCCATAGACTTTTCTCAGTGGCTGAGACCAAAGAAGACCTTTCAGGTTGCGGATGAGGATATACCAGCTGATCAATGAGCAATATCACTGCTCACTAGTGGAAAATTATGGCATTGCAACAGAAGTCTCTTTTACACCTGATTGCCATAACACCTATCAAATCATGTGTAGGATTTATAAAAAAAATATAGAAGATAATAAGGAAGTGGTGGCTGATATTTTAGAGACAATTCATACCATGAACATATTTTGTGACATGTTACACTTTATATGTCACCTGAAAAATAAGCAAGCTAACAAATATATAAATATTTTCAAGGTACGGGTTAAAACCTGTGGACTTAATATGCATATATATTTATTTTTTATACTTATTTATTAAAAAGTTTATTTTTATCATGTAGAAGATTTATTGTGGTCAGATATTGATGTATTCCGTCTGTTTACCAACTACATCCCAAAATATTGGCAATTTTTTTTTTATATATATATATATATATATATATATATATATATATATGAGAACCAGGAAAATATATTCTAAGTGCCCTAAATTTGTTAATTAATAGATAATTAAGAATATCTTTGACTTCCTTTGTCTTCCTGATAACCATATGAGATGTTGGGGTGTATATGAATGCATTATGGTTATGTAGCAATCTAACTGCCAGTTGGAACATGGAATTAAAACACACATATTTTAAGCTACCAACTGCTTTCATGTTTCTTTATGACAACTTATGTCTTTGTTGATTTCTTAGTGTGCTGATATTAATCATTATCCAAATGACTTTTCATGCAGCGTTGGAACTTGATACCTGATTTCACTTCTTGTGCTTTGTCATTACAGTCAATGTTAAAGAACATTATTTTGTTTAATGACTTGTGAGATAAGCTTGAGACTTGGCAGTATATCTAGAAGGTTTTGTCATGTGATTTGGATAGGATATTATTTAAATTAAACTCCACACACTAGTGTGGAAATGTCAGACTTCAAAGGCTCGAGAGGGTCTATACATAAAATCATAAGGATCTATCCCTCTTTGCCTGGGCATTTCTTCTGCAGCACTGACACTGCAGTTACAGATGCCATCCGCCAGAGGGCGCTGTGAGTTTTCGGCGCCATCAAGTTCCAGGGAAGGCAAATAACTATTTTCCCTTCCAATGTGGCGCAACTCGACGGCGCTGAATCAACTGCTATCGACTCGGCCCCCCCAGAACCTCGGGCATGCCTCTCATAGCTCAAGGCCTCTTCTGTCGGCGCGCCTTATGTGCTAAAATCGGCATCGCCATCTGTCGGCTGGCGGCGGAACTGTAGCTGTCAGATTTTGCGATGGTGAAGAGGGAAAGGACCAATTATATATATATATATAAATATATAGATGTATATATATATATATATATGTATACATATATATATATATATATATGTATGTGTATATATATATATATATATATATATATATATACACATGTATTTATATGTATGTATATATATATATATATATATGTATGTATGTGTATATATATATATATATATATATATGTATATACCGGTATCCATATATATATATATATATCTTGCAAAAGTACTACTTTTGTCTTTCAGTGGACATGGTAGTGTCAAACGCAGTAAATTAGTAAATGAATTCAAGGTCCTGGATAAAGGATAATGCAAGTTTAAGAACTAATAAATATCTAATTGGCGTAATATATTTGTATGCTGTCAGACCTATATTTATATATTTCTTCATTAAAATGATATAGTAATTATAATAATATTTATAATTATATATACTATAATATAGTAATTGAAAACTAACACATTTCAAGATCAATTCATATCTGTCAAGTTAATTGGAACTATGACAATCATTTGTTACAGACTCACAGCTGCAAAGCTAGGGTCAATGAGCTTTAAAGAAAAATGACTTAAGAATATTTTAAACTGGTTACAGCTTGAGTACTAAAAACAATCCAAATATTCATTTTGATCATGTATTTACCTAGATGTATGAACTGATAACTTCATTCATACAACACAAAGCTTTGCAGTCAATATGGAATTCAGGAGAAGTCTGAAAAGGTGTAGTAAGTAGACTATTCATAGACAAAGCAAAA
This sequence comes from Discoglossus pictus, assembly GCA_027410445.1. Lineage (NCBI taxonomy): Eukaryota > Metazoa > Chordata > Amphibia > Anura > Alytidae > Discoglossus > Discoglossus pictus. The sequence goes on along the minus strand of CM050163.1, from coordinate 91,116,804 downwards.
TGATTAAAGCAAAACATTTCTGAATAGATATTTTTTTGCTGCTTTTTAAGTTCAATGAAGACTCTTAACCTATGTAGCATTATATCCAGAACAGCTGGTTAGAAATATGATAAACAAACAGAGAAAACAGAAATAAGTTCCTTTAAGAATTTAAACTGAATTTTTTAAATGATTATTTTTCTACTATAAATATTTTAAATATATGTTTAGTTTGTCTTTAAATATGAACTGTTTCCAGATGGAAAATGCTAAAACCTGATTGGAGGGCAACATAGACACAGGAAGGTAGTGGGTGGAGCTTGAAGCCAATAGGTTGCCAGGCTATAGCCTGTTTCTATGTTTTTTTATTTTTTTATTAAAGCAAAAGGCTAAAAGAAAGCTTAATATATTAATAAAAGAATGCATCGTAACAGGGTGCTTAAAAGAAATGCACAATGTGAGAAACTACTAGCATTAGCGTGTTTATATATGTATGTAAAGGAGAGCTCAAATCAGACAGGAAAATGACAAACCAGGTGAACAAATTCCTTCTTATCTACCACATGTTTTATGTCTTTTATGTTTTCTTGAATACATTTGCTCATAAGGATGTTACAGTTAGCAGTCTTTTTAAACATGTTTTGTGTGTGTGTAATGTGCTCTTTCAACAAGTCTCATCATGCTTCCATAATGCTTCTTTCCTTTCATTTTATGAAGTGTAATCCATTGATATCTTAGAAATATCACCAGTGTTCAAAAGCTCTTAGAATGTATTAATTACATACCACAGGAGGTATAGGTGAGTCGTGTGATTTTATGTTTTCTGTCTAGAATTTATTTTTATTTTTTTTCCAGGAAAGTGTTGTTTTCTGAAACCTTTCAAACACTGCATTCATTTTTAGCTTTTTCATTATTTTGAGATAAATAGCAATGAGCTTTAAACTCATGTGCAGAAAAAATAGTTACAAATCTAATAGTAATATATGTAAAAAAGATTTATGGTATATTTCTTTCTTTTTTTTTTTTTTTTTATCATTTTTATATTGTGTTGTTTGCAATGTTATTCATATGTAAAATAATGAACATTCTTAAAACACATTTGCATAAACAGGAGATAAGAAGTGTTATACCCTAACACCCTAGGCTATATTTTGCAATTGTACTTGGCTTTAATTGTAGTGTAGGTGTCAAATAAAAATAATTGGGTTTGTTATCATATTAAAATTAGCATTAAGAGTTTGGTCTTTGGAAGAAATGTAATTGGTAATAAGAATTTTTTTTCTAGACAGTAACATCAAACTTTAATTTACTGTGGGCACACATTGATTTTTATTTTTGTCCGTGATTTGACATCTGGACAGAGACTTTGGATGAAGATAAGATTTCTAGTGAGGTCTTAACAAAAATGCACACAGCTATATATACAATATAAAGCAGAGTGGCCAAGTTTAGTCCTGCTTGGCCACACACAGGCTTGGATTTGTCTCACCTGGGCTATCCTCAAATCCAGGCCTGTGTGCAGCCCAGCAGGACCGAACATGGACACCCCTGATATAAAGCTATCTGGGTGGGAACCAGAGAGTGCTAGCAACACCAAAGACAACTACACGAGGTAGAAACAAGAACACTTATGCCCCTGGTTCCACCCCCATTACATCCATAAATTGGACCAAAATGAAAACTTAACTTTTATTACACTAACATAAAAAAGAAATGTAAAAGAGAAATCATGACAAATAAAATATATAAAATAAAACAATTCATGTAGCTTCACATGTACAGTTTATCCATAACTACCTATGATATTAATATACCACAATCACATTTAGAAGACCATATTTATACATTATTTATAATTGTTTATGCACTGATGCTCATATATCTAATATTATAGGCTCATACAATGAATTAAATACTGCCAAAAAATAATAATAATAATAATATCAAGCGATAGTAGTTAAGCGATAACTATTATGTTCCATGTAGGGTTATCTAAAGAGTTATATCCGCATAAATAGTATGCCATATTCAATCCATGTTGAATAGGGAAACCGACTTTAAAGCGCCTGTTAAATAGGCACCGACACAGGCGCCGACGCCTGGGCACAAACACACAATATCACTCTGGTCAATAGCGCCCCCCGACATCAGCACGACAAATGCGCGCCCTCAGGTCTTATCAGCTCGTCCTTATTCCTATAGATTACTTCTTGTGACTGGCCAATGAACATATATACCCCCCAATGAACACCCAACTCTATTTTACTGTATTTTGTGGCTGAGAGGAACAGTAAACAATCACAAATATTTGGGGTGAATATCTTTTTCACTGTTGTATAATAGTTTATAACGGAACATACACACGCAAGTAATTAAATATCTCTGAACATAGTGGAAATCGGTCATCTTCTTATAATTCTAAAATGAACTTTTTTAATCTAACCTTTAATTTGCCAGCTGAATATGAATTCATGTAATTAGGGTCCCAAATGCCTGGACCATTATCGAAAATGGAAATATTATTCTTAAATCCAATACTAATCCTGCTATTACAGATATGTGGCAGCAGTAATCTAATGCACAGATACTCCCAAGACTGGACACTGGCAGATACGGTTGGCTATCCTAAGATACACAAAGTGCTGCTGATACAGTAAATGTCGTACTGCCCCACATTAGGTGTCCAGACATCTGGGGCGCCATGTTCATTATAGATGTGGCTTGTGAGGTTCCTCAAACATTTAATACTTTAAAGACAACGGATGTCTCCAGTAGTAGAATGTGAATAAACAATCTTGTGTACAATCTAGACTGAGATCTAGTGCACAATCATCTGAGATTCCAGCATGAACCAGTACATGGACTACGATGCGACCCAGTACATGGACTATGATGCCATCCAGTACATGGACTATGATGCAACCCAGTACATGGGCTACAATGTCGTCCTGTGTGTGTGTCACCTGTGTCACGTGTGTGTGTGTCACCTGTGTCCCCTGTGTGTGTTTCTGTCACCTGTGTCCCCTCTAACCCTAAGACCCTGTATCACCTGTGTCCCCTGTGTGTGTGTGTCACCTGTGTCCCCTGTGTGTGTGTCACCTGTGTCCCCTGTCCCCCCGTGAGTGTGTGTGTGTGTCTGTCACCTGTGTCCCCCTAACCCTAAGACCCTGTATCACCTGTGGCACCTATGTCCCCTGGTGCCGGATAACAGGGAGTTTAATTTATATATATGTAGTGTTCACATAGGTAATAATATCCACTTACTAAATGAGAAGCTGTTATATTAAAGTCTACCTTGGAAATATGTTCTATAATAGCATAGTCAGTATAGCAGTAAAGAAAGAGCATAACAACATTCCCAAAACATACTTCCCTTTCCCAATCCCACAGATACAATGTACTGCTTTAACTCTGTAACCAAGGATGAAGTCTCCATACTACTATCAACCTCTCGTCTCACCTCCTGTCCTCTGGATCCTATTGCATCAAAGTTCATCCATCACCTCTCTACCACACTAATCCCAGTTCTTACACACCTCTTCAATCTTTCCCTAAATACTGTAAATACTGGCATGTTTCCATCCTCTCTAAAATAAGCCATTATTACACCCATTCTTAAGAAACCCGAATAACATTTTGGGATTTCAATAGCATCTCTATGCAGATGACACTCAAATCTACCTCTCAGCACCAGATCTATCCTCTCTTCTAACACATGTCTCCAATTGCCTCTCAAGTATATTCTCCTGGATTTCTGCTCACCACCTCAAACTCAACATGTCTAAGACCGAACTCCTAATCTTCCCACTGTCTACTACAACTTTAATTCTTTACATCACGCTCACTGTCAACAATGCCATCATCACTCACACCTCCCAAGCCCATTGTCTTGGGGTTCTCCTGGACCCTGACATTTCTTTCATCTCTCATACAGTACTAACTATATCTTACCTTCGCCATCTGAAAAACATTTTTCAAAATACGTCACTACCTTACACAAGACACAAATAAAATTCTAATACATTATCTCTTAATTTCTCATCTTGACTACTGCAATTCAATTCTTGCTGGCCTGCCCACAACCCATCTATCCCGACTTCAATAGATAATGAATGCCTCCGCTAGACTCATCTAACCTACACAATATTCAGTGTCTGCAGCACCTCTCTATCAATGACTCGACTGGCTTCCTGTAACCTCTAGAATCAAATTTAAAATCATGACCCTAACCTATAAAGGCCTCTGCACCCCCTAATATCTCTGTTCTCATCTCCAAATACTCCTTATCCCGCCCTCTTCGCTAACGACCTTCTTGTTTCCACCTCTTTTATCACCTCCTCTCATTCCCGCCTCTCAACTCCTTGCCTCACTCCACCAGATTATCTCCCTGACTCAAAACCTTCAAAACCTCACTAAAAACATACACATCCTTTCTCTTACCCTTTTATACCACACTCAAAACCTTTAGATTGTAAGTTTGTGAGTTTTCAATCTTCCATGGTGCTTTGGGGAAAACTCTTTGGAAACTGGATTCTAAACTCAAAGAGGGCTTTTCATCCTTTTTAATGTGTTAATATTGCTATTGTCTTTTGCTATTGTCTTTTACAACTAAGAAATATGTTGGCGAGTTACAAATAAATAATAATAAGTACTCGGACACGTGTCTGATCCTACCGACTGTAGACTCGCCAATGCACTTTTTGCTCCAGCTTAAGTCCTGCATTTGCTTTTCGCATTTCTAAAAAGAAAGCAACATTTATTTAAAATTGTCTACTGGCCATAAACTATTCTCTCAAATCTATAGTAAGGCTATTGTTGGCGAAATAGGAACACCATGAATCTTATGCCAGAAACGATTATTGTCTATTTGCTTGAAAGACTGATGAATCTATGTCAAGTCTATGATATACATCATCACAATGTCCCAATATAGAAAGTGTCCACACATTTTTATCAATTTAAAATATGGGTACAATTATGTAGGATTCTATGTTCTGTACCATAGCTCTCCTTTTCTGTACTCTAACTCTCCCTATAAACAGTTTTGAATATGTGAGTGGTCCATTTCTCAAAGACATATGGGTCTTCTTGCAGGTCATACTGTCCAGCTTCTAGTGGGGCAGAGGTCTTCCAGGTCAAATGCTGCGGTGGATCGGGGAATGTGCAGCTCCCTATTGAAAGAGAGCAATTAGAAACAAGATAAAATGCAATGGCAGCGGGATGCCCTGTGAACAAGTATACAGCAATAAAATCCAAAATTGCTTGAAAGTTGTATTTTTAATACATACAACAATAATGTTTACTTTTTCTTTAAATTTCCCCTATATTATTATGGAAGAGTGATTTAACTGCATAGATAGATGTACATTGTCATAAAATTACAGTATGTTGGTTTTATGTAGTCATATAAATGGTAACATACAATACTTCTATGTATCATTTACTTTTTTAAAGAAACTACTAAGTCCTAAACAAACTGTGGAAGGTTGTGGAGAGATGCGAGGAAAGGGAGAGGCATGGATGAATTAAAGTTTAGTTGAGAGGGGTATCTCCAAACCGGGTGAGACTCACAACCAGGGCATACTACACAATTTCTCACTTTAACCAAGGTGCCACTTTTTAAGATAATGATCTGAGTGATCATTGTTTGTCAGCCTTTTCAGTAAGGCAGGTTTATTATTTGGTGAATGGTGATTTCCATTTTGAAGTTATATGTGATGTCAAATAGGGTAGATAGAATCTTTTTCCCAGCAGATCTTAGTTTTTTTGGAAACATGTCCAAAAGGCACACTTGGGGGTCAAGGGTACCTGTTTGCCATACACTTCAGAGATGTCTCTCGTGGTCACTGGACACAACCACCATGTGTGATAATGTGTCCCCACTTCCCTGCACCCCCAGAAGCATTGTCATGGGTTATTATGGTATATAATGGGTAGTTTATGTGGAACTAGATACATTGTATGCAATACTTTGAGGTTAGATACTAGTGTAATGTAGTTGCTTGTGCTCTGGCAAATATGTTTCAAGCATTTATCAGAATCTCTTTGCTTGATTTCTATTTCTTCAGTTCATTTTCTCATGTTTGTTTTAATTATCTAGTTGGTCTTTACAGGGGAGGGTCTGGTGGCTACAGATAAGGCTAATTTAATTTTTTTGTTACATTTTTGTTATTAGCATGCTTGTATGGTTTTAGTGGTCTATCTGGTGATAGTTCCATACCGGATTTTATGTGGTGTGTGATTTGCAGATATGTATAATAGTCCTTAGGACTTACAACGGTGTGGTTCAACAGTCTTTTAAAAGAGATTTGGTTGTATGTCTTCATTAAACATTTCTGAAGAAGACATATGTACAGGGTAGTATATGCCTAACTGCTGACACCCACCAAGCTAATTCCATAATAAAGCCGCAAAGCATTTCCCTGTTACGAAGTGGTATCCATTTAGCAGGTGGCCCATAGCAATCTGCAAGAGCAGACGTTGCAGCTGGGGAAAAATTAAAAGACTACTTGACAATAAAACAAATATATATGTTTGAAAACTTTGAGTCTGAAATGTATAATTAAACAGGAAAATCATGATAGGGGAATGTCACAACCCGCTCTCCGTTGGACTTTAAAAAGTCGCTAGAGTGATCCTACCCGCAGGTTGTCTAGGTTATATATCCCCTCACACAGGATGGCTGAGCAGGATGCTAGGACAAGTTGACAATTCTTATACCACTTACAAGTTGCAGAAATTATTGCTTGATTATTTTTTTTATAAACACCTTCCCTTCAAATGAAACACACCATGTATATGTGCTCCAATAAGAGCATAGACTAGTTAGTTGGTTCACCCTTTTTGTACAGTTTTTTTCATGCCATACATAAAAGATTATTTGCCCTAAACCATCACAATCTAACACCTATGAATTATCTAATTGCCCCTCTTGGGCTAGGACTTCCCCCAAGGGCCAGACGATAGCCTGCCTATTTCTCAGTCTAGTTGACCATGAGTCTACGCCCCCAGATGTCAGACATCTCTGGTCAGTGTGTGGGTGTACAGAACTAGGTTCTCAGGAGAATGTGTCCTGCTAAAAGGAGGAACATAATGAAGGTTGGCAACAGGCCTGGTTGCCCTTAAAGTGGTGCTACCCTCCAAATCTTTTAATGGCAATGCAATATGTATTCCCTGAAACACTTTATAAACATAAAACAAAAAATGTAAAATGTACCCAGAGCAATCTAGGCCCTGGTGACTTGGTGGAAATAGTTCTGGGGTCCATGGATATAACCAGGCCTTAGGGAAACATCAGCAAATATAGGACTTGGTCCTACAATCATAATCAAAGGGATATAGCTTATTTAGAATTGTCTGTTTATGGCCATTACAATAACCTTTGTCCAACTGACCACTGTGGCTAGTGTGCCTAGGGCCCAGTAATCAGGCTCAAAAACTCAACAGTTCTGGGGTTTGTGACAGTGAAAGTTATATGCTAAAGGAACTTTTACATTTCTGGAGAACTGTGTTTGAATCTGTTGTTGCAACTTCCTCCTTCAGGGCCAGCGAGGAGAAAAGGGTGTGATGTCAATTTAATTTGTATCCAATTATCCTTACAAAGGCTCCCTCATTCCCTATCCCTCCCTCCACTGACAAAACACACAACCTCATGATTCACCACATGGATTCTTGTTCTCATAAACAGAGTTTTCAGAAATTCAGATTCCCCCCCCGAACACTGTATATACCACTTAAAAAATGTTTCTGCTATAATGCTAATGTTTTTGAGATATATATAGATATATATATATATTTTTATATATATATTTTATATATATATATATATATATATATATATATATATATATATATATATATATATAGAGAGAGAGAGAGAGAGAGAGAGAGAGAGATTTATAACTGTGGATATGAGATTTATGAAAATGGTCAGTGAGTTTGGAAGGAGCCGTCCATCCGACAAACCTAAAAGAGAGAGCCACCATTAGACCTCATTACCCTTCATATCTGTATGCTGCTTACACGAGTATTACTGTAATCTATCACAATTTTGATGTCTTGGCTGAATAAGTAAAACATATTAATAAGTATTAAGTAAATATGATAATATTTCCACAGCAACCAAATGTTATTTTAATCATGTTCCATGGATCACTGTTTAATAGTTACAAGGGAGTAAATATTGACTCAAACACTTATGCTTTAGTTAAAACACATTTTGCTTCCATCATTACCTGAGTAGATACAATAATATACTCATACTTTTAGCAGTGAGTGAATGTTTTTGAGGAAACTATTTGCTTTTATAACTTCTATATATAAATAATAAATAAAAACAGAATGAAATTATTTTCATTGCCTAGTAAAGCCTTTGTTTACATGTACTATGAGGCAAAGATATTTAGTCACACAATATACCTCCTACCCTACTATACTCAATGCAGATAGGCTTTGTATTCTTATTCAATGGACTCCTATCAGGGTGTCCTCCTGGGCAGATCCCCTCTCACCCCTGAGCACATAGGGCCGATTCAATTGCCCAATTCTACATTTATACACTCTTAATATTGCTATTGCATATTTTGCAAATATTACTTATTGGCACTAATGAATTCTTAAGGCAATAGAATGCATATAAACCTTTATAAAAAAATAAACACCCAAAGCCACATTTTTGAGTTCAAGGCATTTGCAAGTAGCTAATTGAATATGGCCCATAGTTGGGAAATAAGCATACCTGGCTAAACGTGAAATGCTAGCGTTAAAATTTTAAATTAAAAAAAAACTTTGAATTTTTAATTGAAAAACTGATTTTATTATTATTTATTTGAATTACTAAATAAAGAAAGTCTACTTCTGTGGCCATTTAACTGAACATAAATATATTTTTTTTTGTTGTATCAGAAAGAGGATATTTGATAATGTAACACAGTGTTTTCTTTTTCAAATGAAGGTTTCACAGCACAGAAACTTATTCAGATGTTTAACTGTTCTTGGGAGCTTGTTCTATTCAGGCCAATGAGATCTGCATATTAAAGGGAACTCTCCATATTTCCTGTTACCTTCAGTTATGCAGTGATATATTTTACTTAATATTTTTTATTTTTCTATTTTAATACCAAATGACAAACAAAAAAGACTTAGAAAGAAAAAATTAAACACAACACAAACATACATAAAAAACATAAATACATACATATATAATATAACATGTATTTTCTTTACCAAAGTATTTTAATGCTGCCTAAGTCCTTTTAAGATAGGTGGTGGTGGGGAGGGGGATCTCTAGATTACTCGTATGGCAGCCAAATGATTTCTAAGTTACATCCATGAGGTGTCTGTTCCATTTTTGCCATTTCGTCTTAAGATTTTTTAAGAGCCCAATTTCTATAAGTTCTATTTCTAGCCTTCTGTTTTTCAGTATAATTGTTTTCACTTCTGTCCAGCTTTGGACATCCACTTGCTTCCATTTCCTTATGACCATTACCACCTGCACTACGAAAGCTTTAATGTTCAGGGAAACTTGTCTGTAAAGATATGTAATAGGTCTGTTTTTTGGCCCTGGAGGGAAAGAGATCTTGAGAATTGAAGAGATTATAACATAGCATCCAGAATTCCTGTATTCTCTCACATTCCCACCAAATATGTAAATAGGAGCCTGTGCACCCACAATTCCGCCAATAGGCTTTTAAATCAACTCTTTTAAAAATTTGGTTCACTTTACTGGGAACTAAATACCATCTGTTAACGAGTTTATAGAAAGTCTCTCTATAAGAGGCATACTTAATAAACCTAGATGTACATGACAAAACGTCAAGCCAAATCTTGTCAGACCAAGATTTTTGTAGTTCCCTTTCCCAATTTTTCATTCTACAAGATTTCCCTTCCTCTAGTTTTATTCTCAAGATATAAAAAACATTCCAAACAATATGTGTCTTTTCCTTCAGTGTTTCAAAGGAAATAAGTATTCCATCATTATATATATCTGTCAATGTGTTCATTCCCCGTTTCGTCCATAGCTTTAAATTGAGAATTTAAAATTTTTCTGAAAGTATATTTAATGGAGTCAATGGGCTAGGAAATGGAATTATCCCTTCTTGAAATTTGTTTCTATCCCAAAATTTCATACACTCCTTTATTATGAGTGCACCTTCGTCAATTGTTTTTTCCTTCTAGTTCTCCGGGAAAATCATGTCTCTCAGTGCCCCTTTAATAATAAGATAATTTTCGATTTAACTATATGACAAACAATTGTTGCATCGTGGTAAGTTTTAAGAATAGTATATGCCATTCCTCCTTTAATAAATCTTCTAGCCTTAATAGATGTTTTGACTCTGATCTGTTTTGAATTTTGTATAAATGTATCTACCAATCTTTGAAATTGATTAATAATATACTCTGGTATAGGAAGGGGAATACTTTGAAATAAATAATACATTTTAGGCAAAAGAAACATTTTTGCTGAAATAATTCTAATTCTAATTTTTCCAGGTAGCTATAGTTTCCGTAAAATTTCCAAGAAGTGTTTTATAGTTCTTTAGAATCATATTTTTAAAGTTTCCACATAAATAGACTCCTAGGTGTTTAATATTCGTGGTTTGCCACTTGAAAGTATATTTATCTTTTATAGTTATTCTTTTTGAGAGACATTTAGACAAAATGCTTCTGATTTATCTATGTTTAAGCTATAGTTTGAGATTTTACTATATCTATTTATCAGATCATAGAGTTGTTCTATAGATTTTAATGGATCTGTAATACTAACCATTGTATTGTCTGAAAATAAGGTTACCTTGTGTTCTACTTTTCCTATTGTAATGCCTTTAAATTGCAACGATTTTCTAATGGCCTCAGCCAGAGGTTCCATCATTAAAGCAAATATACTTGGAGATAAGGGACATCCCTGGCGGGTGCCATTGGTAATATTAAAGTTGGCAGATTTAAATTCTGTTCCTGCGACAGAGGCGGGTGGGACTGTATATAGGCCTTTAATAGCCTTCGATCCAAACTCCCCCAAGCCAAATCTCAATAGGGTTTGGTCCATATAGTGCCAACCGACTCTGTCGAAAGGCTTTTACTGCATCCAAAGACAAATATACTGTAGGCTATTTCATAGCATTGGAATACGACGTAAGGTTCATTATCTTTCTAATAGTATTGGGTCCTTGCCTTTTTGGGATAAATCCTGTTTGGTCCATTGAAACCAATTTTCTATGATCTGATTTCATCTGTTTGCCAACATTTTTGTGTATGTCTGTGTTTTGCAAGGGGGTTGGTCTATAGGTTTTACACTGATTTAAATCCTGATTCTTTTTGGGTATTGTTATGATTGTAGCCTCCAACATATCAGCAGGAGCTTTTCCTCCACTTTTAATTTCATTAAAAGTTTTTACTCTATATTTAGTTAGGGCTGTTTGACAAACCTTATAATATTGGTTAACTAGGCCATCCGGTCCTGGGGAAGTTCTTATTTTGAATTTAGTTATAACCTATTATTTATTTTTCTGCTATCTCTTTATTCAACATTTCCAGGTCAAACTCAGAGACTTTTGGTAAATTTACCTAATTTAAAAACCTTTGAATATCCTGAATATATGGTTTCTGGAAAGTTACACTTTCACTAAGGTTATATAATTTTCAATAGTAGTTTAAAAAATAATTTGCTATCTCTTCAGGTTTTGTAAAGACTGCTTGTTTATGTTGTATAAGATCTATTCTTTTGTTTACTATTTTCTTTTTAATTTTATTTGCTAAAGTTCTTCCTACTTTATTCCCATGATGATACAGTGTTTGCTGCAATGACCATAATGATTTGTCCACTGTCGCTTGAGTAATTTTTTAAATCTGGTTTTGTATTTGTTTAATTTGTTCTTTTCTACATCTATTTGGTTACATTTATTATCTCTTTCTAATATTCTAATTGAAAGTAGAGGTTTCTCAAAGATAGACCTCTCTGTTTTCTCCTCTAAATCTGCCATGTAATAAAAATACCTCTCATAAACATCTTATAATAAACTCCAGAGGACTATATCTGATTTTACCAAATTATTATTTATTTAAAAAAAAATACGTATTTCCTCTTTTGCCTTGGTTTTCATAGTTTCTTCCTCACATACTTGGGGCAAAATCCTACTTATAGATAAAAAATTCATATTGCTTTTTTAAAGAGATTAATTTAAGTTATTTTTTAAGATGTTTCTTTCATTTTTCCTTTTTCCCAGTGTTTCACTTTCCAATAGTCAGTAAAAGAGAAAGAGACAAAAAGAAAAAAAATTCAAATTTAAAGTGATTGTGTATAGTGTGTCAATTATATTATTACAATTTCTTGTGTTCCAATTCTAATTAATCCTTTTCAACATATTGTAGTTTTCTTACTTGTTACCTTTTTTAATTAAATAACATTTATATATTTCTTAGAATCTTGTTTCTATTTGTGTATCTTCTATCTATATCTGATTGTCCGTTCTAGACACAAACCAACTCAGTGAATCTCTAATTTATTTCTTCAAAAATAACTAACATCAAATATCGTCTTTGTATACTTAGCTCTAATCTAATTCCTCAGAAAAAAACAAACCTAGTGCAGTGTCTGTGTCTAATTCTTTCTTTATCACACTTCACCCTTCCTCTTTCTCTTCCCGTTTCCTCTTCTCCTTTACCCTTCTCCCCTATCTCCCTACTTATCACCACCTTCCTTCCCCTCCTTTTTCTCTCTTTACCTCTCCTCCCTTCCTATTCTAATTTCTCCTCTAACTATTTACCATGCAGATGTGCTCTCATTATGTTCTGTCTAGTATATCTTAAAGGACAGTAAATTTCCATTTTAAAGTACATTTTAATTACCCATCTGTCAGCACCACCTTAACCTAAACTTTATGGAGTATGATCCCTTTATAAAATCAATCCATTTAGCCATATTATGTCTATAGGTTGCATATTCATCTTGATTTCACCACATGGAGACACTTGATTTATTACTTAACTGCCTATTTAATTAGGTGTTATTTACTGTTTTCGTGGTCATTTATTTACTATTAGTTACAGCCAGTGTATCAGAACCTAATTTCCAATCTCTAAGCCAGTTTACTCCTTGTTGTGGAGTTTTAATCAATACCTTTGAATCCTCATAAACCACCATTATAGACATAGGATCTCGACACCTGTACATTTTTTTTTTTGATCTCTTAAGGCACCAGTACATTTGCTAAATTCTTTGCTTTTAATTAATGCTTCAGGTGACATATCTGGAAACATTTTAAGATTTTCATAAGGTGGTTCAAATAATTTTTGTATTAATAAGGTTTTCATTATTGCTTCATTATTTACATAGTGGTGTATTTTCTGTATTACATCACGTAGTTCATTTTCTTTAATGTTTTTAAGTAATGGTAGGCAATGTAATCTTTTTATTAGTGGTTCCTGTGAGGGAATTGTTTTTACTAAAGTAGATAAAAACGCAAAAAACATATTCTTCTAGTTTTTTTGTGGTAATCTTTTCTGCAATTCCTCTAATCCTAATATTATATTGCCTTGAAAAATCTTCCTGTCTAGAACTTTTAATTTTCAGAAATTGAATTTCCTCTCTTAAGTTGTTAATTTCTCTATTTAATTCTTTCTTTTGTTCAACCATTTCTTCTTGAGCATTGCTCATTTCATCAATTCTCTGTTCTAGAGAATTGATCTTTTTTGAGTTATTGGCTTCTCGACATCAGTTCTAATTTTATTGAAGCTTGAAATTCAGCCAGCAACATTTTCATAGAGACAATGGTTAATTGTTCCGTGCCTGGACCATTTGTCATTATATTATCTTCCATTACGTATCACTAATTAGATTCTGGCTCTATTAAAGTGGATTCTAGGTTTGCATAAGAACATATTTCTCCTTGTGTGCTTGTATTAGAACCTAATTTGGCTATTGGGGGAAAAAAATTGCGTGGAGATTTAGGAACATTCTTCTTCTTCTTCGACCTTCCCTTAGAAACCTGTTTATCTTTGTTTTTCATTTTGTAAAAGAAATGTATGCACATTCAATTATACAAATCGTAAAAGCTTGTGTCATTCATTTAGTTCTACTCATAAACCTGACTAACTTAGCTAAGCAATATCAACAGAACTATCTGTGTTAAGGTCTTTTCATGAACTCAGCATATAGGTACAACAGCAATACATAATCTTAATTCTTGAGCTGTACACAGTCAACAATGAAGATTAGATTTCTATGTATTCTCTCAGGATCTATTAAAGTTTTTTTTTAAAGTTATTTGTGTATAGCGTTGGTCTCCCAAATGATAAATCAATAGGAAAGTTCAGCCTTGCACATATCATCCAATTCTTAGTATGCTGGAGAACTATAAAGGTCATAAGCACAGAATATCTCCTTAAGTTATAACCATTCCTTGTGTATTGGTATCAAAGAGTGTTCCAAAAGAGTTGTATTTTTACTCCTCAGTCTTTCACATGAATCCGGCCTTGGGTCCCATCATTAGACGTTCTAGACATTAGAGTCCCACATTCTTGAATCACTTATGCTCCATTTTAACTCTTAGTATAAAGGTGAGAGGAGAAAAAAAAAACAATAAATGAGTTTCATCTCAGCTTTTGTCTTTTTTTAATACTGAACAGACCCCTTATTATATTTCAGCAATTATATGCTTCTTTGGCGACAAAGTATAGAGAAATAATATTCTGAGGTGGCTTATAGTTTATGAGATAGCTTATAGCTTCTTTTTGCTCCTCATTGCTATTCTCTTTGGATTGGCATCTTGTCTAAATATACAAAGCCTTTAGAGATTGTAAATGTTTCTCCTTATAGAGAGAGTCTAGTCCCAAGACCACTGTGCCATTTTATGGCTATTATAATCTCCTGTATCAGGCACTGCAATGGATTTATCTCTATGCTTTTTATTAATGTGTTCTTGTGTTTGTTTTGCCCATATGGGCTCTTACCAGCCTCCTATATCAATTCCAGCTTCTTCTGGCCGGCTGACTAATTGCCACCTCGAGGTACATCCATGCTATCCCAATCAGACCTCCTCTAGCCAAGACAGTCGTTCTTAGTCGGGCCCTTCGCTTTTGCCTTCACCGTTGATCCGGTGCACGTCTCCTTCAACCTCTGCACGCGTAGGCAATGCGAGACGCTATTTCCAGCTTATGTCCGGTACTTCTATTGATCAACCGCAATGCAGTCTGGTCTGTGTATTAAGCACCTGTGTGATCCTGGTGCTAGAGCTGGGTGGGCTTCGCGGCTTTTGGCTCAGTTCGGCTATCCCTGGGGCAGAGAGGACCTGGAAAATCAGCTACAGCTGCACTGTCGGAAGTCAGTTACTGGTAGCCCACACCATTTTGCCCTGATAGGGAGCCATGCTAATCTCTTCCTGGGCATGGTCTGAATAGTTTGTTTCCATGTGGTCATTTTACTTTATATTTTTCATGCAAAAACAGCTTTTATATTGTTTAACATGTTTTGTTCTGTTCCATGCATGAGCGTAGGAGCCAAAAAAAATCTGGGGCGGTAATTCAACTCTAAACCCAGAATAGGTAGCAGGGGAGGATCTACATATACATATATATTTTTTGAAATAGAAAACAGAAAATTGGCATGTGCGTATGTATTCACCCCCTTTGTTATGAAGCCCATAAAAAGCTCTGGTGCAACTAATTACCTTCAGAAGTCACATAATTCGTGAAGTTATGTTCACCTGTTTCCAATCTAAGTGTCACATGATCTGTCATTACATATACACACCTTTTTTGAAAGGCCCCAGAGGCTCCAACACCTAAGCAAGAGGAACCCCTAACCAAACACTGTCATGAAGACCAAGGAACTCTCCAAACAAGTAAGGGACAATGTTGTTGAGAAGTACAAGTCAGGGTTAGGTTATGAAAAAATATCCAAATCTTTGATTAAACCAAGGAGCACCATCAAATCTATCATATCTAAATGGAAAGAACATGGCACAACAGCAAACCTGCCAAGAGACCAAAACTCATGGGACCGAGCAAGGAGGGCATTCATCAGATAGGCAGCACAGAAACCTAAGGTAACCCTGGAGGAGCTGCAGAGTTCAACAGAAGAGACTAGAGTATCTGTACATAGGACGACAATAAGCCGTACGCTCCATAGAGTTGGGCTTTAAGCAGAGTGGCCAGAAGAAAGCCATTACTTTCAGCAAAAAACAAAATGACACATTTTGATTTTGCAAAAAGGCATGTGGGAGACTCCCAAAATGTATGGAGGAAGGTGCTCTGGTCTGATGAGACTAAAATTGAACTTTTCGGCCATCAAAGAAAACGCTATGTCTGGCGCAAACCCAATACATCACATCACCCAAAGAACACCAACCCACCATCATGGGATGTTTTTCAGCAGACAGAACTTTTAAACTGGTCTGAGTTGAGGGAAAGATGGATGGTGCTGAATACAGGGATATTCTTGAGCAAAACCTGTACCACTCTGTGCGTGATTTGAGGCTAGGACGGAGGTTCACCTTCCAGCAGGACAATGACCCCAAACACACTGCTAAAGCAACACTTGAGTGGTTTAAGGGGAAACATGTAAATATGTTGGAATGGCCTAGTCAAAGCCCAAACCTCAATCCAATAGAAAATCTGCAGTCAGACTTAAAGATTGCTGTTCACAAGCGCAAACCATCCAACTTGAAGGAGCTGGAGCAGTTTTGCAAGGAGGAATGAGCAAAAATCCCAGTGGTAAGATGTGGCAAGCTCATAGATACTTATCCGAAGTGACTTGGAGCTGAAATTGCCGCAAAAGGTGGCTTTACAAAGTATTGACTGTAGGGGGTTGAATAGTTCTTTTGTCCTATTTGTTGCTTGCTTCACAATAAAAAAATAAAAGCATCTTCAAAGTTGTGCGCATGTTCTTTAAATTAAATGATGCAAATCCTTTAAACAATCCATGTTAATTCCAGGTTGTGAGCTAACAAAACATGAAAAATGCCAAGGCGGGTGAATACTTTTGCAAGTCACTGTATATAGATATATATATATATATATATATATATATATATATATATATATATATAGATCATCCCCTGTTACCTTTTCTGGGAGTTGATTTACTGTCAAAGCTTTCATGGGAAAGACATACTGCTCCACAGCCTTTAGTGCCCAAATCTGTTAATGCATGATTAAGTTTAATTTTGCTATTTCTTATGTCCCCTGTTCATTTAATCTTGGGGGGAATTTGTCTCCCCTCCCCCCAGTTTCTACGCCCCTGGTTCCATGTACCTGTGACATTTAATTGTGCAGTCTGTGGCTTATCCAGTTTTTCCCAGTGTTCATATTCACTATCGGTATACTGTGCAATCCCATTTCACTCCATATATCACCAAGGCCACAATCCCTAGACCAGTGGTGGACATCTCAGCCCTACAAGTGCCTCCAACAGGCCAGCATTTCAGTATCTCTCTGCATGAGTACAGTTTCCATCTTATCTGTCTTGAGCACTTGTTAGGCTGCCGAAGAAGCTCATTGCACTTCACACCCCGTGAAGCGAGCAGTTGAAGCACGCAGGACTTAGGCACACGGGACTTAGGCTGCAATTAGCTCATTGCAGCCGTAGACACGCAGGACTTAGTTTGCCATAATTTTAAGACACGCGTGCCAAACTTACGGGCCGTGTGACTTAGGACCCGAAGCTCGTAGATGGACTGCGGGGGCTCGCAAAATTACCATATTAAAGACCGAACCACCAAACTGGAAAAACATGAAGAAACACACAAATATGTCTCAAATTCACTTACACACTGCACAGCACAGGGGGAGAGCCAGGGAGTCTGTGAGTGAATTTAAATCGCAAAGCGAGAAAAAAAATGGCTGCCGAAAAAACGTAAACACAATGAAAACGAGGCCGAAGGACGGAAAACAAGGCTGAAGGGCGGAAATACGAGCCCTCAGCACTAAGACTTAACGCAAAGCATTAACACTTAATACAAGCCAGTAACATTTAACTCAAGCCAGTAACAATTAACCCAAGGCAGTAACACTTAACCCAAGGCAGTAGGCCCCTAAACTACACAGGCATATAAAGTACACAGGGGGACAGGCTTGCAATGAGCGCCGAAGAGAATCATTGCAAAGTAGGAAAGGTGCGGCTTGGGAAAAACGTCAATGAACGGCAAAGCCACTCATCGCGGGTCCTGTAAAATAGACAGGGGAAGGGGCTCTCAATGAGCACCGAAGGTGCTCAGAGGGGCCATAGCCTCACATTGTGTGGCAAACAGCATTGCCATGGTTTCAAATTTTATTGCCATCATTTTTTGACGGGGAAGTCGCTAGTCCAATATAATAACTGACACTGTGCAGGAGTCACATTTCCTATAAAGTTGGGGTATGCGTGCTCACCACTGCCATTACAGCACAGAGAGAGAGAGAGAGAGAGAGAGGAAAGAGGGGGAGAGAGAGACACACACGACAGAGAGAGAGAGAGACAGACAGGACAGAGAGATAGAGAGACACACACGACAGAGAGAGAGAGAGAGACAGGACACAGAGAGAGAGAGACACACAAACAGGCGAGAGAGATGAGAGAGAGAAAGACACAGGCCAGAGAGATAGAGAGACACCCACAAGAGAGAGAGAGAGAGAGAGAGAGAGAGAGAGAGAGAGAGAGAAAGAGAGAGAGAGAGAAAGAAAGAAACAGGACAGAGAGAGACACACACAGGAGAGAGGGGAGAGAGAGAGACAGACACAAGACAGAGATAGAGAGACACACATGACAGAGAGAGACAGGACAGAGAGAGACAGAGATAGGACAGAGAGAGAGAGACATTACACAAAGAGAGACACACACAAGATAGAGAGACAAACACAAACATTACAGAGAGCGAAACAGGACAGAGAGTGAGAGAGAGAGACCACAGAGAGAGAGATAGATAGATAACACAGAGAGTGAGAGAGCACAGAGAGTGTAGAGAGAGAAAAAAGTGCACAGAGAGAGAGAGAAAGCAAGAGATGATACTGTCATTAATGACAGGCAAGTTACTAGTAGGTAAAAACAAGTATAATTTAGTCTAATCAGACTAGGTACAGCTTAAGGTCTGGTCATGCCCAGTAAAAAAAATGACATTAGAAATAGATTCACTATCTCCTTAGTAGGGTGATAAGAAGGGCTGTTTTACAAACTTCATTGTATGTTTACTCTAAGAAGATGAATTTGTAATAATAAAATTAATCTCATGTAGTATACTATATTTGAAACAGCCACTTAGTTTAGGTATATGCATACACACTATTACTAGTTATAAACAGTTCATATATAAATAAATACACATTTCATTTGGACGTCTAAAATAAGTTATACTGTTATATATCGCAGTGTACTATGTTAAACATGGTGGGAATATGCAAATGAGTAGACAATGCGTTTTCACTCTTTAAGCCACCACTATATATATATATATATATATATATATATATATATATATATATATATATAATTTATGATCACCCTTTGTAATGAACTTTGTAAATATATTAATTGATCAGCAAGTTGTAAATGATATAATGCTGTTACTGATCTAGGTAACCTTTCAGTGTTTTTCTGACATTGATGTCATTTTCTGATAATTAGCTCCCTGCTTTACTATCTGCTTATTGATTGGTATCTTGTTATTATCCTAGCTTATTACTTATCTCAAGAAATGTGTGTGATATTGGAAACATTAATACTTCAAAAGGCAGTTCACTCGCAGTCATTTTATTCAACCTTTGAACATCTGAAAAGTTACTTTTCAAATTGGACCAACTGGTCTGCATAAAAAAAGAAGTGGAAAAAGTTAACAGCACAGGGATCAGGATCTGAAAATGCAATTACTTTTTAGTGTTTTAAACTTCAGATAATCTAGCGTTAAGTGTCCCGGGTCTTTCAGGTTGAATTCCATCTGTCCTATAAAGTTATGTATTGCAGCAAAATGAGTCTCTTTGATCTGCTGGAGGGTAAATACATTCATCTTCCACAAAGCCTGCAGAATGCTGTTGTGTCTGAATAACTGAACAGCTAGATCACTTGGAAGGTTTTAGCAAGTGCCTTTCTTTGTGTACACTCATTGTTTAGTAAGCAATTGATGACACAACATACATTGGAATTCCTTTGGACATTGTGGTGTGATGATATTTCACACATGGAGTATATGAAATATACTGTAATTATGTACTAAATGAAACATTTCATGTGGGTGCTATTCCAAGGTAGATTGTCATTACCAACATATGCTTTTACTACTATTATCCTTTTTTTATAAAGCACCAACATATACCTTAGTGCTAATGCCAGTTCCCTTCTTCATGTCATGCCTTTGTAAGAGGCTAATATGAATGATACAAACATATTACACATAATACTTGTATGGGCCAAAGTACATAAGGATATTGTATACGTATATTAAAAAAATATATAGTACATATTAAAGGTCCACTGTAAAGGTTCAGCTTTAATAACTATCAAGCAGTAATGATTGGTTGAAACAACTTTTAATAAAAGTGAGAAAAAATGCACCATAAATAGCAGATCTTCAGAATAGAGGTCCCGTGGCTTAGCTTTGGTGGCTTCCATGTAACTTTGCTACATTGTTCGGTGATATGGCAACTGCCCGAATGCTGTATAGGTGGTAAAAGATTAGGTCAAGATTAGAAAAATCCACTTTATTTTGTCCAGCCTTAAATTTATGGATATAAATAGATTTTCATGTACTTTAAAGGGACTTGGTCACCCAAAAAAACAGTTGTGTTTTAGGTTATTCTTAAAGACCTCTAAAAACTGACTATAGATTGTGTTATTGATTTTTTTTTTTTAAGTGAATCAGTACTGGGAAATTCCTTGTTGTTGTATTTATATGCAAATGAGCAGCTCATGCATATTAATTAGTTACTTTAATATGCTAATTAGGATTACAGTCTGTTTGTCTGTCTCTGTAGTGGCCAAAATATAGACCTACAATGTTATCTGGCACTTAGATCTCTCTCCCACCCGTATCAAAAGCTGCACGTTAGTATATAGCAGCCACAAAATCAATTCTAAATATTTCAGAATGGAATTACTGTAGGGAAAAACGGTTAGTGCTACGTATATCCAGTTTGTAATGCTCTTTAAAATGAAACTAGCTTCTTGTTGGGGAGGCAGAGTCCCTTTAAAGGCAATACTATATTAATTGGGATCTGATACAATGTTATCGATCCTATATTAACATATAACCCCCCTCCTTATCCTCCCTCCATCCTCCCTCCTCATATACGTTATTCATTACAAAACCTCAAAACCAAATATGGAAACATAATTAGGGTAAACCTGAATTTGACAAATAAAACGTCTAAACCATAGAGATCCCTTTCATCTCAAGACTGGACAGATCTTTTCACAGCTCTTCTTACAAACATATTGAACAATTCATTAGATAAAAGTAGGAGCTGATCTACCATACATAGGTTTAAAAAAATATTATACAGTTTATAGTTTAAAGAACCATTGCCCAATAAAAAAATATATTTCATTGAACACATTGAGTCTAGGTTAGAGCAAAATTAAGCAAGTCATAAAGCTAGTTTGTAATTATAAAAAAATAAATGTTGATGCCTCTGCTGGGCCATTGTGGAATCCATACTACATTAAAGGAAGTTGTGTGTGTGTGAGAAGGGGATTTACATTTTAGAGAGATATGGTTGCATTTCCTGAAGCAAGGAGTCTGCTTCTATGCTAGTGATGGAGAAAGGGTGTGGCATCAATTTTACTGTCCTCCAATTATCTTATCTCTCTTTTATCTCTCCGCTGTTAGCCAAACACACACCCTCATGATTCATCTCTGAGGAAGTGATGTAACAAACATAAAATGAATTCCTATACTCATAAACAGAGTCTGCAAATATTCTTATTTCCACAAAAATGTTTTATTCTTATGGGTCACACAGCTGCTAATATGTTGTTGACAAACAAGTATGTACCAAACGTTCCATCTGCAGAGGTAGATTAATGTCTTACATTACATTTCTGTTATACACCTATTATAAAGAGGCATATTTTAGGATTATTTTTGGAGCTTGTATTACCTGTTTCTTTTATTCATTGTATAAGTAAAAAAAAAATATGATTTGGATATTTTCCATCAGAAAAAGAGAATCATTACACCCTAATTTAAGAATATTTGAAATAATTAATACACAAGAACCCAGTACCTTCAAAAATGTTAATACAAACTTTATTGTTAAAAAAATATATATGCTACACAGGAAACAAATATACTGGTCCTAAAGTAAAACATAAAGGGACTCTGTCACCCCATCAGGAAGTTCATTTACATTTACAGAGCATTAAAAAATATACATTGCGCTAGCACATTTTCTCTACAGTAAAAATTTGTTTGAAATATTTATAATTGATTTTGCAGCTCCTGTATGCCAATGTGTGGCTCAGAGTGCTTTATAATGGTGGGAGAGGAGTCTAACTGCCAGATAACATTGCAGCACTTTCTTGTGATCACTATACAGACATACAAGCAAAAGGTAATTCTAATTAGCACAACAAAGCAGCTAATAATATGCACGTGCTGTTCGTTTGCATATACATACAGCAACAAGAACATAGAATTTCTCAAGATTTATTCACTTTAGAAAAACATTACAAACACAACATATAACAGTTTTTCATAACCTTTCAGAATAACCTAAAATAACAGCTTGATATTGGGGTGACTGAGTCCTTTAAACCACCAATATACATTTCCCCTAAATTCCATAATCAGATGCTTTGATAGATATTGAAATCAGAGCTTGTGATTTTTACACATAACTACAATATAGATGACTAATAGAAACTTAAAAGGTGGACAACCAAATTACTTATAATTTACTTCAAACTAATAAAAGACACGTAGATTCAAACATGAAGCATCATGGTTGATTAAATTAAATAAATCTGAAGAATTAGAATTTCATAGACAGGTTTGTAATAAATAATAAAGATGCTTATTTTATGTTGTTATTATTGTTATTATTATTACTACCACTAGTAGGTGTAGTAGTAGCTGCAACAATGGCATTAGTATTATTTGATGTTATTATTATTTTTATAATTATTATTACTAGTAGGTGTAGTAGTAGCTGCAACAATGGCATTAGTATTATTTGATGTTATTATTATTTTTATAATTATTATTACTAGTAGGTGTAGTAGTAGCAGCAACAATAGCATCAGTATTAGTTTATCTTATAACAATAATAATAATAATAATAATAATAATAATAATAATAATAATAATTATTATTATTATTATCAGTATTACTAGTAGGTATAGTAGTAGAAGCAACAATAGCAACAGTATTAGTTTATATTATTATTATTATTATTATTATTATTATAAGTATTACTAGTAGGTATAGTAGTAGTAGTAGCAGCAATAATAGCATCAGTATTAGTTTATATTATTATTATTATTATTATTATTATTATTATTGTTACTAGTAGGTGTAGTAGTAGCAGCAGCAATAGCATCAGCATTATTTTACTAGGTAATATTAAGCTAATGACATAGATATAGGTAAAACATGAATAATTATATCCTGTAAATTATTCTATGCTATAGAGCTTATTTATGTGTTAAAAAATGAAAACATTAATCTTTTATAATCACAACTTTCAGCTGATATAATTTTTTTTTAAATTTTATTATTTATCCATTTGTGAATTGTAACATTTTGTCGCAATATGTTTTTGTTTTATAATTCGCTTTAATAAAAAGTTATGGGTAATGAACCATTACAGTGACCGTTTAAGACAAACTATTAAAACCTCCCAACTGTGAGCACTTACTTACTTAAGGCATTATCAGTCTCCACTGATCAAAACAATTATAAAGTGCACTAAACAGATTAAGATAGACATTTCATCATGATAAGGTACAAAGGGTTATGGCTAATTTATCTAATGAAATACAGAGGTTCAACCCTGTGAACAAAATAAGGTAGCACAGAAAAGGTTCTCACTATCTATGACTTTTATAGGCCAGGATCAAGAAGATTTCATCACTCTGAGTGCATGACACTTATAAAGATATATTTAGGTTTCCAAGGGGTTTATTGCTTTCCACAAGTGATTAGTGCCACTCTTAAAACTAGAGGAGTATATTGCGGTGTAATTAGTTGAAAGCCTAGTCAATGTCGGATGATAAATATTTACAATTATAGACGTGGTGGACTGTATGTTATCATACCTATACTTTTTTTAAACCATCTGTGTGTCCTACATTGCACGGAGCTAAATTAAATCCAGTGTTCATGACTATTGACGTCTTCAACTGTTTTCTTTCTTTTCATATTAATGAATAATTTAATACTTCAGTGTAGTATAAGCAAAAAAGAAAACACCAGTGGATTAAACTCACGTACATAGGAAAATCATAAGGACCTAGTCACTTTAATATGTCTGTGCATTATATCAGTTTGAGTGTAAATCTGAAGATAGCCAAGCCACCCATTGTATTTAATGGTACATGTAACTACCTATCTCCATATTAGGAGGAATTGTAGGTCGGAGGAGGATGAATAGACACTTTGGGTGCAGCACTTTTTTTCACATCTTAAAAAATATATATTGTTTTAGCCAACTGAATAAATTAATTAATCTTTTGAGTACCAGTACATCCCAGATATTTTTTTCTATACATTAGATGCATTTAAAAATATAAATTGCATCTATTCTTCGACCCATTTACTAAAGGTTTAGTAGATATGTTAAAACCATATTCTTGCATCATAAAATCTCCCCTAGGCCAAATCCAAACTATATGAAGACATATTTTATGATAACAAATGATCTCCTACTTTTTCTTTAAAGGAACATTAACATATAAACTTCAGCATCTTTTATATTAATGAGCACTACTAGAGAACATTAAATATCATTCATGTTTGTGAAGCATGCAAGCTGCCATTTCAAACACAAATTGCATTACATTCATATCATAGAAGTCTGAAAGCTGATTGAATCAAGAGTTCAAGAGCCAACTCAAGAGTCAATCCCACTACAGTCCAACTCTAAATTTTGTCAGTAACATTATTTTTTTCTGCATTCTTCAACCGCTCACATGAGTGAATATGCAGAAGGCGTGTAGCAAGAAAGTGCTATCACTTTTAAATATATATTTGAACTTCTATAATATCTGTCATACACAAACAATTTGTGTTCAGCTGAAATTTCCCCATTGAATATATCTAAATCTTTACTCACCATAATCATTTCAGTATTTATCACCATGTTACATTCACGCTCACCCATTGCTTTTGGCACAACCTCAAACTTTCTGAATTAGGTGCCATCTTTTACTGTTTAATTAGTCCCACTCATAATCATGCCACTTTCTACACCTCATTGGCTATTTCGACGTGAAACCATCAATAAAGCTGCCAGATAGCTCACTTACCTAAATCACTGCTGCTCATTTTTAAATCTCTTCTCTAACCACCCTCCCTATGAACAATTCTCTTTTTCTATTACTGTTACGCTATCTAATTTGTTTGCATTGTTTGATACTTTCAATATATGGACCTAATATAACATTTTCTTTAAATTAAGAAGGAATATAATTTCACTGGAGAGTTTTTATGATGTTGGTTGAATTGTTCTGGGAAATGTTTAAAGTGATATGTAACTACAATGGTGATAATAAGCCTAGGGCTGTTCTAACTGAGGTGATAATTATTTTACACCCCGCCTCACCAGGGACACTTACAGTAGGCCAGTTTTCACTAGAGCTAGGATTAGCCTAGACAAGTTGTCGCCAGGTTGAGAATTACATTAGGCTAATTCTCGCACAAGAATCCTGGGATTACGATTATTTTGGCAGGTTTAGAACTGTCCAACACCAATTCCCATTAGGGGTGTGATATCGACTGTGGTGTGAATTTGACTCTAAAGGACCACTGGAGTCAAATAGTTACAATATATTCTTTTGAATGACTAGTGCTGACAGCTGGTAAGAAAATAACAGACTTTAAAGGAATATGGAGTTCATGAATGTTGTTTTACATCAAACAGAGCACTGAAAAGCATGTGAAAAAACTTTTCGAATTTGCACATTTCACTGTTTTATACAAGTCTTTATATAGCCCCATAAACTTTTTTTAGTTGCCCTTCCTCACTGCTGACAGGGGCTTGCTTGACTCCTCGGCTTCTGAAAGGAACAAAAACCACATGCAAGCATCCATGCACACTGGCTGTTGCTGCATTAAAAAATGTCAGTTTTGGCTTTTGAATTCTCCAGACATATTAATCACAAATTAAAAAGTAAAATCTATTACTGCAGTGAAGGCAGTATAGGCGAGTTTGAGGTAGCTTGTTTACATCAGGGCCTGAGAACTTCCAGCCTTTTCTCCCTATATGTATCAGTTGGTGCATCTGAACTACAGATAACACTCAACTTGTGTAAATACTTTGAGAGAATTAAAAGCTAAGACCTTGTCTAAAAA
Source organism: Discoglossus pictus (assembly GCA_027410445.1). NCBI lineage: Eukaryota > Metazoa > Chordata > Amphibia > Anura > Alytidae > Discoglossus > Discoglossus pictus. The sequence goes on along the minus strand of CM050163.1, from coordinate 91,090,353 downwards.
CAATTATAAAATAGCAGAAACAGGATCAAATAAGATTATTTTTTACAGCTTGTGTACTTGGTCTGGTATGGTCTACATGATGGTACAGAGCAGTATATATGACATCAGGTCCCTTTCATGTATCACAAATTACATACATTTTGTGTTTAATGGGCAGCACCATGGGCAGTACTATTAATGCCATACTTATCATTAGGCTGATCTATCTTGCCAAATGAGAATGGACTGGTTATTGAGACCAACTCACTTCAGTGTATTGTACTGCTTACGTTTCTCACTGCATGTTTTAAAAGATCCTAAAATTATTTTAAATTAAATTTATGGGTAAACAGAGAGAAAGGGGCGTTCATACAAGACAATCAGAGTAACCTACCACTTCATACAAGGAGTTATTTTTGTTTGATGCTGGCATGGGACCCATTAGATTGTACGTTTGGGATTTTTCCATCTTGCAAGGTGCCTTGAAGAAAGCACATTGGACACCGGATTCTAAGATCAAAGACAGGGCCCACCATTATTTGCAATGTGTTACTACTGTTATTGTTTTTGCCTTGATTGCAACCCGTGTACAGCGATACGGCATATGTTGGCGCTTACAAATAAATGATAATAATAAATACAAAATGTGTGTCCTACCCATAAGTGTCCTACCTTTGAATGTGTGTTTACATACAATATGATTCCCATATACTTGAGGGAGCTAATATCATCACTGCTGAAAATCACAAAATCTGTAAGTTTTTGCTAAGAATATATCGACTTGCAGGGGAATGACTGCAGAATAGCATTATGATCTTGTGTTTGCTATAAACCGCAATATGTAAATTAAATCATATATTAAATTAAGATCCTTTCTGCTTATTCTGACATCCAGGAACATTTCCAGTGACACATTTTGCACCATGAAAACTGTGACATCTACTAGTTGAATCTGTAAAGCTATAAAAGCTCTCACACTACTTCCAAGTTACTCTCTGCATCACTCAGGGGTCACATTTTTTAAACAACAAATTATTCATTTATGTGACCTTTTAGGGTTTGATGCAAAAAAAATTAGTAGGTTGATTTGTATCCAGATCAGAAGAGGATACCAATTAAAGAATACTGGCCATAATGCACTTTTATATTTGTATCCAAATTGGATTAGAGAAGTATATATAAATATTAATAAGAAAAGAGACAAAGAAACTTCCAAGATCCAACCAGATATAAATGCCACTGAATATAAATAGAAATACACTAGATCAATCAAGAAATAAAAGCATGACAATGTTTAATAACATATTTAAAAAAACTTCAAACCGAATATCGTCGGCAGATAGAGGGGTACCTATGGCTAGAAGAGTTTACCGATTTTTGGAATCCACTATCAGAAAGATGGGTAGTGATTGCGTTAAGCGTATATATCTTCTAGATCTATCATCACGTAAGCCTCTTGAGTAGGGGATTATATCCTCCTCCATGACCCTATATATGAAGCTGTATAGCCCTGTATATATGAGGCTTTTTACTGGCTAGTAGCATAGGCCCTCTCTTCTACCTTGCATGTATTATATGTATATAGAGTGAACTTTTTCCTAGTTTTTATTTCTGGCACACTACATAATATTCTATGTGTATAGAGTGTACCATTATTAGTATTTAGTGTTTGCTTGTTTTTTGATATAGTCCATTTTGGACTTCTTTATAGCTTCTTTCCTCCTACAGATTTACTATTAAATATTTTTTTCTTTTGGTCAGAAAAAAAAAAGTAGGTTGATTTGTATCCAGATCAGAAGAGGATACCAGTTAAAGAGTACTGGCCATAATGCGATTTTATATTTGTATCCAAATTGGATTAGAGAAGTATATATAAATATTAATAAGAAAAGAGACAAAGAAACTTCCAAGATCCAACCAGATCTAAATGCCACTGAATATAAATAGAAGTACACTAGATCAATCAAGAAATAAAAGCATGACAATATTTTTTAACATATTTAAAAAAACTTCAAACCAAATATCGTTGCATAAAAATCTAAAATAGAGAATATCCCGCAAATGAATGATCTTGGAAATGTATTTGTCTCTTTTCTTTTAGGGATTGAGCATAAACATTTTCAAAGATAAACAAAGGCCATTTAATCAGCCCTGTAGAATAAGTTTGGGAGGAATTTAAACCGAAAGCCAATGAGCGACGCTTATTTCATTCATCTTTACACTTTTTGTTTATTAATTATATATACAAGGGGAAGTTAATATGGTTTATTTTTACATTAATTTTAGCCCAAAATTATGTGGGGAAATGTCACATTTTCAATTATTGTTGCAGGAAATACATTTTGGTTAGACATTAAATATGTCATTTATATTGAAATAATGGGGTATATTTATTATATAAATAACTCCCATAGAAAACATATGATATTGAGATATTTATGTTTCTTTTCAACTTACCCTTTCTTATCCTAACTTTTATTCATGCTTGATAAATATACCAAAATTATCTTAACTGATAAATATATGCTGAGAAGAAACAAACACAAGTAAACAGAATGTGAGTATATAGCAAGGTTTCAAGTCGAGTTTTTAGAGATGGATCTATCACTTGGGTTTCCTTTCTGAGAAGGTGCTCTGCCTTCACATGTTTTTTTATATGAATGTGAGAATGGGGTCAATGGGTGGATTGGTGTGAGCTAGTCTGGAGCCAAGGACAGTTAAAAGATCTTTAGACTGATAAGGTATTTTATTATATCAGAAGAATGTGTGTCTGATGATTTGTATATTGGGCTGGGATGGTGGGAAGAGTCTAGTGCTGTTGGGGAGGGGCCGGGGTACAATGGAGAGGTAGAGCTAGAAGTGTGAAAGGTGGAGGCAGGTTGAATGTAAGGGATCCTCAGCTTGGGTGTGACAAATAAGATAAGACTGAGTGTAATCAGTGAGGGAGGTGGATCATGTGAGAGAGTGATAGAGTAATGGGGGTGATCTGTGCAGGGTCTGGTTACCTTCGAGGGACAAGGGTGTGTGGATCATAAACATCAATGACATAGATATTAATTTCAATATTAAGATTAGAAAATATCACAATTTAAGTATCATTGTAGTGTGCATATACCAGAGTCTAATTTCTTTTTTTTTTGTAAATATCTACCAATAAAATTAGTATTTGACAAAAAAATCATTGTTGCTTTGTAAAATTATATATGAATTTTAGTTTTTCAGTCTTCAGCACATATACTTTCCCCCCCTTTCAGGTGTTCATAGAGATTCATTCAGAGGGCTGTTCTGATCGGAGTCTTTTTTTGAGTCAGTGCAGTGGCTCCTGCAGGTAAACTTACACCAATCCAATTTCTCCCCCCTCTGGACAACTAGTATGGAGTAGAAAGAAGCATATCTTCTAGAAGATGCATTTATTTTTCTTTTTTTTAGTAAAAATAATAGTACATTTGGACATCTGAATAAGTAAAACAAAAACATATTTCCTGCTCAGAATCTCAATAAATAAAATGTTTACACTGCACTCTGGGAACCTGGATGGGGATATGCAAATTAGTCCATAATGCATTATCACTCATAATAAAATACCATAAGTTTATTTTTTCTATAAATACTGTTTTTAATGCTAATCAGTAACAAAAACAAAAGAAACAGTATTACTGGACCAATACAGTGGTCATTTAATGACGGGTGATGATTAGTTCAGGGAGGTGATGACGGGAGGCTTTGATCATTGAGGATAGTGACCATGAGTAAAATGGCATACTGATTTTGACTGCAAATATAGATGACAAACATACAGTGGGCCATATGAATTAAAGGGCAGGACGTGTTGGAGAACTCATGCAGATTTAAAATTTTACTACATACACCATATACAGTATGGAATGGAGAGACTTTTCAAGATTTTCCAACACTTCAACCTTTATTACATTTACTGGCACATGACACACACAAGCTCCAAATGCTTCCTTCCCTTTCTTTTTAAAATCACAAGCACACAAACTGCACATACATGCATAGCTTATTAAAGGACAATTTGACATCTATGGCCCTATTAAATTGTCAAAATTGCATTACCGAAGACTGTAATGTAGCCCGCAAAAGTTACTGATATTCAATTGGCCTCCTCTAGCTACCCGCAATCTATTTGTGGGCTACAGGCTGAGAATTCCTACGGGTTGTAAAAACTGACACTCCAACTCATCTAAGCCTTTGATCTTTCAAGCCTGCAAATGTTACAATTGCTAAAATCGCAAATCGAGATTAAATTGCAAAAATCCCACAAGCCCGCAATTGCCTTCAAACCCGTAAATGGCAAATGTAGCAAACAATTCTACAATTACTAGAGAGGACTTGCAAGGGGGTTAAACTCCTAATCATAACACTACAAAAGCAAATAAAAACACAAAATACGGGGAAAGCAATGAAAGACATTAGAATTAACTGCACAACACTCTCAAGCTTGCAAATCTGCAATAAAAAACAATGTTTTATTTCCATGTTATATCAATCTCTGGAATCAAGCAATTAATACATATCAGGCCACCCACATGGACTATAACATTTTATTCATTCATTTTTATTGATTTTTTAAATTGCTGGATTGCGTGCCCCATCACATAACAGACGTCTAAACACTAATTGATTGACGTTTAAACGCCATGTTTTGCTGATGCCATGATGATGGTCTCATTTACTACTGGCTGTTTCTAAATCATAACTTATGGGCTTGCTTAACTGATCATGATCATGACCTGAAATACTACTTAAGGGTTCAAGGTTTACGGTTTTAGACTCTGGCCCTGTAGTTGCGGGCTTGTTCAATTAAATCTGTAACTGTTGCAATTTTCAATAAGGCCCCTAGTGCTTTACCATGCGCTTACAAAGAGCATGTTTTAGTAATAATTTTAATAATACAAAATAGTTTTTTCAACAAAACTCAGCAATCTAAAATCTGCAAAACAAACTACTGATCCCGACCTTTAACATGACAGCATTATAGACAATTTCAAATTTGTCAATGGAATTATTAAATATCAAGACAGAAATATTTTGCAGAAAAAGAGAAATACAATAACAGGAAGTCAAGAGTTAAAATTAGAAGCTGAAAAAGCAGACTTCCAGTGGAAGTCAAACACAGTTTGAGGAATTTATGCATGCCCAAGATAATCATAAGTTATCATGATGTTAAATTGAGCCAAACTTTTTGACAGAATTGGTTTACCATATGGGCCTTTTTAGTTCTTATATACTGTCAAATCTACTTTTCTAGGTATGTTTGTAAACTATTTTAAAAGACATAAAAGCAAACAATTATAAAGAGATATACACTCATATTCTGTATGCGTCAGAAAGGCTGAGGTGTGTTTCGTAAAAGGTCTCATTGGTTATTTTCCACCGGAATATGCCATGGCAGCCCTTTCACTACCCATTGCAGTCCTTGAGATAGGTCAGTCAGTGTAGCCATTAGTGAGTTCTGCCGATAATAGTATAGAGAAGCAAAACTAACTTTAAATAAACTTGAAAATCGGAATGGAGTAAAATTAGATATACGCTATAAAATGTCATGTAAGTTATTTTGAGTGGTTAATTCTACATTAGGCATGCTAAACATGCTTATTTTAAATCATGGAAGGAAAATTTGGAATTTTTATGACCATTTCAGTCCGAGAGTGTCCACTGTTTTGTGTTGTGCTCAGCTCCTGCTAAAGTTTAGCAGTCAGGCATAGAAGGAATCCATGGGCCTCATTCTATTAGCGGTAAAATATCCATGTAAAAAGTCCAGAGTGCTTGGAGCACCTCAGACACGCCCACGCCGCAGCCGGAAAATAAACAGTTAATTTGAACTCGGGTTTGGGCAGATGTGCAAGCTTGAGAGTGGGTTACTTTTAATCCTCATGTCCCCCAATATGATCCCTAGCATTTACAGAGCTGTACAGTGCAGGCTTGAATTTATTTTTCAGTTTTTATATTTCTGAGATTACGGCCGGTTCCAAGATATGCGGCCGGCCGTAAAAGGAGATCCTTGCGGGGCCGTATAATAGAATCGCGTGTTAACAGAACCCCCGCAAGGAATCGCAGCCTTACGGCCGATTTACGGCCGCTAATAGAATGAGGCCCCATGTATGTAATGTGATCAGATCTGCCAGTGTATATAATATGATGCATAAAGTGATCTGAGTATCCCAATTTACTAATCTATTTAGGAAAAAAGCAAATGCCTTTCTTCAGTAAAGGAAAACTTGATAACAGTTAAAAATAATATGCAGCATTTATTTATTGTAAATGTTTCTAACATATTATACCTGTTATAAAGGACAGCTGTAGTTTTGGAAAAAAACGTACTATGAAGTATGTATGAAACTATCAATATTAACAGCTATATAAACTGTTAGTGAGCATAAAAGAGAAAAGTATCTGCTTGAATGTCATGGATACTTCTATCATGGATAGAAAGTTTGCTTGCAGACTGAGGTGGAAAGTTATCCTACTTGGATTTTCTCCTCGATTCTGTATATTTGTCAAGTGGCTAATCAAAGTTGCAGAATTTCAAAAGCCCAAAATAGAGACTTTAGCTGCATTAAACATTTCTCCCACTACTTCAAGGTGTCAAATCCTGTTAGGAATAAAAGTAACCTCTTTTAGCTTACTTGGAAGAAATATCCTATAGTATATCAGTCTGGTCTCACCCAATAGAAAAATACTGGCCCAACTAATACCGAAACGTGCTTCTGGGTTTTGCGGTTTCTCCTGATTGCCTGATATTTCGGGGCTGGAACATTCTTTGATACATTCTGCAATAACTGGGGCCTTTGCTAGGTCATTTTCAAGTAGGATTTTTGATGCTTAATTATCGTCTGTGATATATATATATATATATATATATATATATATTGTATATAAATATACTGTATATACTCGAGTATAAGCCGAGTTTTTCGGCCCTTTTTTTAAGGCTAAAAAGGGCTCCCTCGGCTTATACTCGAGTCAATCTCCCCCCCCCCCCTTGTCTCTCTAACCCCCCCTGTCTCTTTCCCACCCTCCTCCTCATCCTCAACTCCCCCTCATTCTAACCCCCCCTCATATTACCCCTATAAATACCCCCCCCCCCACTTACCTGCTCCGACCTCTGCTCCTTCTGGGTCTTGATGTGGCACGCATGTTGCTTCACATGCTCGCCACGTCATTAGCATATACCGGGTGCCGGCACCCGGTATATGTTAATGACGTGTCGCGCATGTGACATCACATGCGCGCCAAATCAAGACCCGGAAGGAGCGGAGGCCGGAGCAGGTAAGTGAAGGGAGGAGGGGGGTATTTAGAGGCGTAGTATGGGGGGGGGGGGTTAGAATGAGGAGGGGGGGGGGGGTTTAGAATGAGAGGGGAGATCTAGGAGGGGGTTGAGGATGGGGGGTTGAGGTTGAGGAGGGATGTTGAGGAGGGGGTTGAGGATGAGGAGGGGGCCTGAGGATGAGGAGGGGGGCTGAGGATGAGGAGGGGGGCTGAGGATGAGGAGGGGGCTGAGGATGAGGAGGGAGGTTGAGGATGAGGAGGGGGGTTGAGGAGGGAGGTTGAGGAGGGAGGTTGAGGATGAGGAGGGAGGATGAGGAGGGATAAGGAGGAGGGAGGATGAGGAGGGGGGTTGAGAATGGGGGGGTTGAGGTTGAGGAGGGAGGTTGAGGATGGGGGGGTAGAGGATGAGGAGGGGGGCTGAGGATGAGGGGGGCTGAGGATGAGGAAGGGCCTGAGGATGAGGTGGGGGCCTGAGGATGAGGAGGCGGGCTGAGGATGAGGAGGGAGGTTTAGGATGAGGAGGGAGGTTGAGGATGAGGAGGGAGGTTGAGGATGAGGAGGGGGGTTGAGGAGGGAGGTTGAGGAGGGAGGTTGAGGATGAGGAGGGAGGATGAGGAGGGAGGATGAGGAGGGATAAGAAGGAGGGAGGATGAGGAGGGGGGTTGAGGATGGGGGGGTTGAGGTTGAGGAGGGAGGTTGAGGATGGGGGGGTAGAGGATGAGGAGGGGGGCTGAGGATGAGGAGGGGGGCTGAGGATGAGGAAGGGCCTGAGGATGAGGTGGGGGCCTGAGGATGAGGAGGCGGGCTGAGGATGAGGAGAGAGGTTTTGGATGAGGAGGGAGGTTGAGGATGAGGAGGGGGGTTAAGGAGGGAGGTGGAGGAGGGAGGTTGAGGATGAGGAGGGAGGATGAGGAGGGATAATGAGGAGGGAGGATGAGGAGGGGGGTTGAGGAGGGGGGTTGAGGATGGAGGGGTTGAGGTTGAGGAGGGAGGTTGAGGATGGGGGGGTTCAGGATGAGGAGGGGGTTGAGGTTGAGGAGGGAGGTTGAGGAGGGGGTTGAGGATGGGGGGGTTGAAGATGGGGGGGTTGAGGTTGAGGAGGGAGGTTGAGGAGGGTGTTGAGGATGAGGAGGGGGTTGAGGTTGAGGAGGGAGGTTGAGGAGGGGGTTGAGGATGAGGATGGGGGGTTGAGGATGAGGGGGTTGAGGATGAGGGGGTTGAGGAGGGAGGTTGAGGATGAGGAGGGATGATAAGGAGAGAGGTTGAGGATGAGGAGTGGGGTTGAGGAGGGAGGTTGAGAATGAGGAGGGGGGAAGAGACACAGGGAAGGGAGAGGGGAGAAGAGACACAGGGAAGGGAGAGGGGAGAAGAGACACGGGAGATAAAGGGGGACACAGAAGGCACAAAAGGGACACAGGGGGCAGCACATTTCCCACCCTCGGCTTATACTCAAGTCACTCATTTTACCCAGTATTTTGTGGTAAAATAGGTGTCTTGGCTTTTACTCGGGTCAGCTTATACTCGAGTATATACGGTATACAGTATATCACAAAAGTGAGTACACCCCTCACATTTTAGTAGATATATTATTATATATTTTCATGTGACAACACTGAAGAAATGACACTCTGCTACAATGTAAAGTAGTAAGTGTACAGCCTGTGAAAAATTTGCTGTCCCCTCAAAATAACTTAACACACAGCCATTAATGTCTAAACCGTTGGCAACAAAAGTGAGCCTAAACCCTAAGTGGAAATATCCAAATTGGGCCCAAAGTGTAAATATTTTGTGTGGCCACCATTATTTTCCAGCACTGCCTTAACCCTCCTGGGCATCAAGTTCACCAGAGCTTCACAGGTTGCCACTGGAGTCCTCTTCCACTCCTCCATGATGACATCACGGAGCTGGTGGATGTTAGAGACCTTGCACTCCCCCACCTTCCGTTTGATGATGTCCCAAAGATGCTCAATAGGGTTTAGGTCTGTGTCGGGCCCAATTTGGACATGTCCACTTAATGGTGTACTCACTTTTGTTGCCAATGGTTTAGACATTAATGGCTGTGTGTTGAGTTATTTTGAGGGGACAGCACATTTACACTGTTATACAGGCTGTACACTTACTACTTTACATTGTAGCAGAGTGTCATTTCTTCAGTGTTGTCACATAAAAAATATTTACAAAAATGTGTGGGGTGTACTCACTTTTGTGAGATACTGTATATATGCAGCATGTATATAAATAAATATATATATATATATATATATATATATATACATATATATATAGGTATGTTTTTCTCGATTTTGCTAAATGTAAGAAGAGGTTTTATAGCAGATTCATTGCTAAGAGACTAGTAAAGGCCATCCTTATATTAAATGTAGGAAATCCCCTACTGTCTAAACATTGAAGTAACCATTGTGCTAACAAGTCAGTGATACAAAGCTGCTTTAACAGACATGCTCAGATTTTTTTCATCTGTTTTTAACTTGTTATTCCTCAAACAATTACTAGGATTAATTGCTTTTCAGTCCTTAACACTGCAGTCATTTCCCACAAAACCCACATCAATGATATTATGTTAAGACTTTGCTGTTGCTCGGTTTAGTGCGTTTCTTACTTAATTCAGTGGTATTTACACACAAAATCTTCCTTTAAAAAACAAAGCCTGCAGCGTATTGCATATTGTTTGGTAATCAACATTGTGACAGGTTTGAACAGCACAAGCATCCACATTGTAAAATTAAACAAACAGAAGAAACAAAAATCAGCGCTGGGGTTTAACATCTAAGGTGCCAAGTCTTAAACTAAGAATGCAGTATTTACACTCATCAAACACAACCATAGACTACTTCCCAGGTCATACTATTTCTTATTTAGAGGTAATCACATTATTTGTGGAATCCGCATTCAGACAACAATATTGTAATCAGACAACATTATTGTAGTACATTCGTAATTCTAAAATATTCACATTATAGCAGAAACAATAGGATTGTGCAGATTATTCGTTACTCGGCAAACCTTTTACTTCCTATTTCCCAGCAAAATTATTCTGTGATTGTGTGGGAGATTAAGGAGACGGAGGGTCTAAAATTACCATCTAAAATATTATAATAGATAAAATAGTCTATACATGGATTGGAGCATAAATCTTCTATGCATCAATGTTCATAATTATGCAATTATTTGCCTATGTTACAAAACAAACTTAATGTTCTTTCCTTCAGCTCAAACGGATTTTATAAAGCAAATATTAATGACATCACATCTGAAGTTACTAATGAAATCAGTGATGACATCACATATAACGTCATAAATGACCATCATTCACAACATTCCCAAATTATCTATCTATCTATCTATCTATCTATCTATCTATCTATCTGTATACTATCTACTTATACATCTATATTATGTAAAGGTAAGCATGTCACTTATAACACTACTTGTCTAGGTAACTTTTATTTGGCCACTCAGTAATACAATCCACAAAAGATGAAACCACTTGACTTAAGATAGGTAACTCAAACAGAAAATAGCCATACTTTCGAATACACTGATGTCTTGCACAAAATAAAGCTTTGAACTGTTTATTTTGTTATGTTTGCTGTTTTTTTTCTGGACAAATGAGGGCAGCAGTCACTGCAGGGGGGCAACTACTGTCATTGATGGAAATAGGGGCTCAGTCCAAGAGGTCAATATAAATTGTCAATTTATTGAACAAATACATGTTCTCGCATCATTGATAGTGTCATAGATCACACAAACTACTAACAAATGCCAAAGCCATGAGTCAGATTATCCAATTATTGTAACTATAATTATTATCTAAAGTGACAAAGTGTGATTTCATTCCAGGTGTTTGAAATGTGGTTCTTCATGTCATTTTCTTTGGGTTGTATGTGACACTAGCATTTCCACAGTTACTTTTAATCAGCTAAAAATTCCTATACCTCACTCAAACACCCACGTATAGTTATGAATCCTTAATTTAAAAATCAATGAAATCTGATTATCACAGGAATAATACGTGCTCCATTTGGACACTAAGATCAAGTTTCACATGCTTACATAAGACTAAACAGAACTGGAAGATTGAACACATGTTATAGGGTAGACTAATTGTGGACACGTTCATGACTTTTGTCTCTCTACATACAGTAGAGCATATGTGTAGGAACTGGTGGTGGTGGTGGTGGGGGGGCGTGGACGAGGGGGACAACCGCCCCCCAGATTTTTCAATGTGTGTGTTTATGTGTAGAGAAGCAGTTGTGTGATATTTTTATACTAGATACATTATACCCCCAGATTTTCTTTGGCTCCTACACCCATGTACACAGGACATGTTGTTTAGGAAGTACTTTAAAATATCTATACTGGTTGATTATCCCCTATTTTCTTACTAAGTGGGTTCTCACGAAAGAGGATTTTCACTACTGTAAAGATCCTTAGATATATTTTGGTGGATTTTTTTCTGCCTAGACTAATAAGAGTGCAACCCTAGGAAGCACATTTTAGGGGGTTAGCAGAAGACCTTAAAAGGGCATGAAACACAACAGTTTTTTCAAGCATTTAAAAGTGCAAGTTTTAAACATCACACATGTTGGTTTACCATTAAGAAAATCAAGTTAAACATTTTTAAACTTAATTGAAACTTTATGTAGATCTCATTTACTGGCAGAGGGCAAGCCTCAAAGAGGAGTTGACCTTCTGAATAAGTACATAACTATATAACAAATTAGAGTAAACATTAATGTTAACATACATTTTATATTCACTTACTGTACACATTTATATGTAAAATGGCCTTTTTCTATTAAGTAACCTAAACCCCCCCATAATTAAATACTCTATGTACTGTAAATATATTACATACACCATCCATTACAACATGCAATACTCAACGTATATAAAAATACATTCAATATTGATATATTCAAATACCTCGCTTTAAATTTGTTAATTTCAATGCTGCACACAAGGGGTTTATTGAGGTGAATTATTATGCTAAAGTGCATTTGCCCTTTGATAAATCTGGGCCAGAGTGGCAGGGTCTCTTGGGTATCCATCACACATCCACAGGATCGTGTTTTATTGATTGAGCTCTTCAAATCTTATTTATTATAATACATTGTTTATTCAGTTAAATATATGATATACACCTTAACAGTTATCAATATGACTGGGGAAAATATATCGTAAAAATCAATATACTACATCCATAATTTTAATGTTCGCAACTCAAGCCATCTGTATATTTAGAGTCCATCAATGGCATTGCAAAGTTGTTGTTATTTAATTTTTATAGGTCAATGGAATCATACTTCCCTGCATTACACAATAAATATTTGCACTTGCACATACCATTTACTTTGTCATATTGCATTTTAAAATCGATTCGATTATAGCATATGACTAGCTAGTTTACATTGAATGCACATTGGCAGTTTTCCTGCTTTTGATATGAAAATAAACTACCTAAGTGTTTATTTTAATTTCTAAACATGATTTTATTAATAAATTATTAAAAGCTCTGTTTTTACTCACTGAAACAGTCCAAATACTCACTTCAAAGGTTCATTCCCTTTAGCTCAAGCATTTAATTGGTAGGATTCAATTGCAAGCACGCAACTCGATCATTGGATGCTGTATATTTGCGGGGGTTTAGCGGGCTCCCGTTCGTCTCCGAAGCCCGCAAGTTACTGGCCTAAAGTCGAAACCGTAAACAATGCACTGGCTCGTAACAGTTCAGGGAGGAAACATGATCAATTAAGCAAGCCCGTAACCTCCCATTTCGAATCAGCCAATAGAAAATCAGACTGTCATTATTACGGCAGTAAAACATGGATGTTACATGTCAATCAGTTAGGTTTGGGGGTCCGATATGCGATCAGATAAGCAAATCCGCAAAATAAAGAATTATGAAAATGAATGCCAATACAGTTCTAGTCCATATGGGTAGCCTTATATGTATTAACTCATTGATACACAAGATCAATTTAGCTCCGAAATGAAACATAAGAAAAAAACTTAATTTCCTGCCGATTTGCGAGCTTGAGACTGTTGTGCAATTAATTCTAATGACTTTCATCAATTTCCCCGTTATTTACATTGCTACAAATTGGTGTTTAACCCCCTTGCGGGTCCTTTCTAACACTCATAGAATTTTCTCTTTCTTTTGCCATTTACAGTTGTGAAACCATTTGCGGGCTTGGGGAAATTGAGCATTTGAATAGCAATTTGCAATTTTAGCCATCCTAACTCCTGCAAAGGTGAAAGATCAAAGGCTTTGGGAGGCTGTAAGTTACGGGTTTAACAATCATAATTTTTTCCAGGCTGTAACTCGTAATCTGTTTGGAGCCCGCAAAAAGACGCCAACTGAATAGAAAATTAACTTGCAACCTCACTTACAGGCTACAGTAACATGCGAAAGCTCAATTGAATGGGGTTCAACGTTTCTATAGTACTAGAAGTACTAGCCAATGACAGGCTGTGTCTCAGAAACATATTGGTGAATTACAACATAACAATTGGTACAAAAGAGTTGGATTCACTATTCCAAACAGTTTATAATCTATAAATTCTAGACTCTATTTATAACAAAACACAAAAATATTATATGATAAAATTATAGAGACTGAATGTAAAGAGCACATTTTATAGATATTTTGTGAAAGCCAGAAAACTATACTTTGTACTAAATGGAACTTGCTATTGTCATGCAAATGATATGACATGAATATTACACTGTATAGATTAATATAGTTTCTTAAAATATTACAGTATAGATTAATTATGTTCAAAGATCAAGTTATCGACAAGTATACGCTGTGTGCAGAAATAGATTTTATTGGTATAGCATTAAATATCAAAGATAAACAATTATAAGTGTTTATACTTGTAAGCTTTGATATTTAGTTAGATCACAATATACCATCTACCTGATGTCGATTACAATCTCTTTTGTATGATCAATACAGAAATCAATAAGCAGTGTATACATACTTAACAAATAGGGATTAACAATTTATTTTAATACAATCTATATTTGTTTAGTTCAATATAGGAGTATATAAACAGTATATAATCTTATAAAGTTTGGTTAACAGCCTGTCTATATTTGGTTAGTGCAATACAGAAATGATATGCAGAGTGTAGGTGAGATTGAAAGTATTGCAGGTATTGGAAAGCAATTATTTGGTTACTGGTCTTACATCAAAATTTATTACATTTAATCTAATTGATCAAATCTGTGAATTCAATCAATAATGATGTAAGACAGTTTTGTTGATTGTGTGATTATATGAAGATTATATATGTTGAGTATAGCTAAGTATGGTTTGATGTATAGTTGTTTTTAATCATTGGTTTTGTAACAGAGTTAAATGGTTACATTATTGAATAAAGTCAATCAGTCTGTTTTAGGAAATATGGGCACAGATTGAAATATATTGATTAACACCTACAGTCCAGAATGCAGGTGCTAATGAGTCTCAGTTCTGTGACCACTCCTAAAAAGGTAATAGAAGGATTGTGGTGTATTGGGCTAATTTTAACTATACTACAAATTAGAAAGTTAAAACCAGTTTTTACCAACCATGTATGGAATTTCAGGATAACACCTGTCATTTTAGGGTCCCTTCTCAAGATAGTCTGAAGTAAACCCACTTTGTGTTATTAGATTCTTAGCAAGAGTTGTAGAGATAGAATAGAATTTGATATAGAAAGATATAGTAATATATCTTAGGGAAGATATGGAGGGGACATTGGTTGATGTCACAGCATGACAGTCAAGTTTGTCCACAGACAGGACTATCAGATATGATGGAAAATAGTACAGAAGAAGCCTCAGGCAAAAGCAGGAAAGACCCAAAGCCAGAGAAAGACAAAGACCTGGAAAAACAGCAAAAGACGCAGAATATTCTCTCTCTCCTTTAGATAACTATTTTTTCTTCATTGTCCCAAGGTTGGTTTCCACCTATCACAAATAGTTACTCCCCGTTTGTATGTATATGGCTAAATTAGAATGTATTGATAAATATATTGTGTATATCTGGTTCTATACGCTGGAGGGCACTCTGGTATAAAATCTTAAAAATGGATTATAGTAATATGTATTACCTTCTGTCCCATATTGTCTGTCAGGTCCTTTTTGGTTAGACTAGGCCAGGCCCCATTGTGTCTTTATCTTACCACCTGCTTGATAATGTTTGAAGGAGACAATGGAACATTGAAGAGAAATGCGTATGTCTTAAGACACTATCTGAAGACCTTCACAATGTATCATCTTGAGTCTTTCTTACCCATGTGAAAATATTTGTGACTTCGCCTAGCCAAGTCTTGGTTTCATTTGTGTTATAGACTCAGAAATGTAATTTGTACAAAGGAAAATGATTTAACCCCTCACGTTAGAAGAGTATACTATAAGTGTTTGTGTTTACAATGGTAATAGCAAAACCGCTGGGCAACCAAATAATGTAAATAAAAGATGGGTGTAACCTTTTTCTTTTACCCAACAAAATGCACAAAACTATTCAATACTCAAAGTATTATGTGATACTAATCAAGATAATTACAGTATAAAGTACATTATAACACAAACATAGGACAACACATGGGGAAGAAAGATAGGGGAGAGGGTGAGAGAGAGACAGGGGAGAGGGTGGGAGTGGGACATGGGAGAGACAGGGGAGAGACACAGGGGGTGAGAGAGATGGGGAGGTGGTGGGAGAAAAACATGGGGGGAGAGAGACAGGGGAGGATGGGAGAGAGACATGTGACGGGGAGAGAGACAGGGGAGAGGATGGAAGAGAGACAGGGGAGGGGGATGGAGACAGCGGAGAGGGTGGGACAGAAACATGGGTGGATAAAGACAGGGGAAGAGGGACATGCGAGAGAGATAGGGGAAAGTGTCGGAGAGAGACATGGGGAGAGAGAAGGAGGGGAGGGGGAAGAGAAAAGAAGGATGGGAGAGAAAAGGAGGTAAAGAAAGAATGAGGGGGAGAGAGAAAGAGGGAGATAGAGAGAAGAAAGGAGAGAGAGAGAGATAGGGCACAGAGATAGAGAGAGATAGGGCATAGAGACAGAGAGAGGGCGCACATAGAGAGGACGCACATAGAGAGGGAGAGAGTGCACAGAGAGAGAGTGAGAGAGCACAGAGAGAGAGAGAGAGAGAGCACTCAGAGAGAGGGAGAGAGCGCAGAGAGAGAGAGAGAGGGCACACACAGAGAGAGAGAGGGCACTCAGACAGAGGGAGAGGACGTTCAGAGAGAGAGGGAGAGAGCGCTCAGAGAGAGAGGGAGAGGGCGCAGAGGGAGAGAGAGAGGGCGCAGAGAGAGAGAGAGAACCATCATTTGTGATGGGCAAGTTAAGTGATTTATATAAAACTGAAATCAACCTTAATAAAAGATTGGAAGTTTTAGAGTTTTCAATCCTGTAAGGGTCTTTAGGGAAAGCACTATGCACAGTATGTTTGTTTTTAAGCTCAAAAACGAGGGGCCCTCCATTCTTTTGTGTTAACATTTTTTTGACTTGCACTTAACCTCTGTATAGAGCAGCAGAACATGTTGGTTAGTTACAAGTAAAGGATAATAATAAAGAAATAGTACTGAAAGGAACTCTCTGTCCATTATCTGACTGCACAAATACTACATCTACAGGTGATAAATAGAATTGCAGAATAATTATTTTACCGTATGTGTGAACAATAAACTGTTTAGCAAGTGGAAATAAAGGCTAATTTATTCAGGTGAAATAACTGGAGTTTGTGGTAATATGAATAATAAAAGAGTTCAGAAGAAACATGTATTGAATCATTTCAAGGACACTAATTTCTGGGACTTTCCTTTTTTTAATAAAATATTTTGGGACATATATCATCACAGTCTGTTTGAACTCAGTCATTTTTATTTATGTATATGTATTTCATGCTGGTTATGTGCAAGATTCTGTTTTGTCTCTAAAGAAATACTACTAAACCATGCATATGCCAACTCATTAAATGACTTATTCAGAATAGGTGGTTCTCTCCATGTCATTCACATTCAGCATTCAACATTCCTTTTCAATTAATTAAAAAAACAACATTAAATATTACATTTTTCATACATTAGTTTTCGGAGCATCCAGCAAAGCTGCTTGTCACAGTGAGAGAGGATCTGACTGGGAGGTATGTTTTTCAGAATAGAATGAATAGAGTTTGGCTTTTGTCTAGACAGTACTTTCCAGTGGCAGCCTTCCAGTCAGAGTGGATAAGCTGGTAGTTGCTAAGGAAAACTACTTTAACATGGTTACCGAAGAGCACCCCTCTTGTATAAACATGCTCTTGTCTTTATCTATTCATCTGGAAACTTAAAAACCAATGTTTTGAAAGTGGCACCTCTTTCCCTCTTATTGGCTCAGTGTTAGGTCCATTGCCTTTTCTTTCTCTACACCTCCTCTTTTGATAGACTGATTTTGATGATAGCCCTGATGGGGGGGGGGGGGGGGAACCTTCTTCTCTTTCTCCCCCAAAGGGGCCTAGTCCAGACTTCCACAAGGGAATCCCTTCCCTAGGCCAAGTCAACATTTTAATCACTTTGCTCCAGTTTAGCTCTGAGAAATCCTGCATTCAGAACTACTTCCATGCTCTCCACAGATCCTGATGCAAGTATGCTACCAGAGGAATCCCTAGCACCGATACACAGAAACTCATCTAGGAGAGGACCTAACCGGTGGGATCCATTCATTGGTCAATTCATCGACTTCTATGGGTTTCAGTTCCATTTTTATGCTGTCATACCCAAATCTATCGTTCCTCTTCAGACCTATCCCCTACCCTGCTAAACCATGTCAAAACATGTTTTTATGCATATCCTCCTGGATGGCCTCCTGACATTTCAAAATCAACCTCTCCAAGACTAGGCTGTAACTAATTCCCCCTTTCTCCTCAGCCTCTAAACCTGAGATATATTTTACTGGTAGCAAGCCAAAAATCACCCCTTCATCTCAAGTCAGATGTCTTGTGTCACACTTGACTCAGACCTTAACTTCATCCCCCACATTCAAACACTAACAAAATCCTGCCATCACCACCGGAACATCTCCAACATTTTCACTTCCTCACCCAAGACATTACTAAGACACTAATCTACATTCTCATAATCTTATGAGTTGACCTTTGCAACTCTATTCTATTTGGCCTTGCATTAAACTGCCACACTCCTGCTGCCATTCCCTATACTGGCTCCCCATTTCCTCAAGAATAATCTTGCAAACCCTTAGCATCACTTACAAAGCCATCAACAACATTCACCTCTCTACATCTTAACTCTTGTCTCCAGATATACGCCAAACTGCCCTCCTTGTTCTGAAACTTTGTGCCTCTCATTCTCTACCATTACTTGCTCACATGCTCGTCTGCAGGACTTCTCAATATCAGGCCCCATTCTTTGGAATTCTCTACCTCGCTCTGTAAGACTCCCCTAGTCTTCACATTTTCTAAAGTTCAACCTATTCAGAGAAGTTTACAAGTTTTTACTAGGTTACTCATTGGTTTGTGTAACTCTCCCTCCTCATTAATTCATCCAGTTGCCCCCTTACCTAATGTTTCTATCCCCATATTACATCTTAGATTGTAAGCTCTTTTGGAAGCAGGGCTCACATCTCTTCAATTAACACTGTGTATGCACAAATGTGCTGTCTTATTTTATTTCCTTTCAAATTAATGCAAATGTCTATCCATTGTTTATTGCACCTCTAACACTACAGAATCTAACAATACCAAATAATCATAAGAATAATATTGCTTTTAAAATAATTGGTTAATTAAAACATCTAGATTCTGTTATTTGGGCATTATGTCAGCTCAATTAAGTAGCTTCATTACAATATTTAAAAGACATAATACAAAAAGCACAAATATTTGTTCAGTATGGTCTCAATTATCATTTAATAAGTCATGTTACACATCAATGGACCGATGTATTGGGGGCTTAACAGGAAATGGATTGTGCGTCAGTGTGAAGCTGACGTCAGGATGGCTGGGAGACTGCTAAGCTAGATATCACTGACCTCTACTGATCCTCAACTTCACCTAAAATCTCCTTTACACCCTCAAACCCAGTACCGGACTCCTAGGATGATGTTAACAGCATACCAGCGGTGGAATTGAATGGAGGCCCCCGTCTGAGCATCCGGGACGCTCAGGGAAGCTGTCATCTCACAAGATTTCACAGAGCCACGTGTGCGGTCTGCAGCAGCGTTTTGGAGAGACACGAGACAAGACTGCTGGAGGTATTGGTGAATGGCTGTATAATATTCAGCTTTGAGAACTCTTGCAGCAGCAGGTGGATGTGTGAGGTATCTCAGGACAGTGGTGAGTAGGTGACTCCGAAGGACATTGCTGCAGTCGGCAGCAGTGAGGTACCATGAATTGTACACCGTCTATTAAACACCACATAAAGATTTAAACACCACATAAAGAGACAAAGGGTCTTTCGGAAGTGGGGAGTTGTAACGAGAATAAAGGATAATCATAAAAGAGCCCAAACCTCCAGTAAAGTCAAGTATTTTTAAAACTAATGTGAAGATCTCCAAATATATACAAGAACCGCTAAGGAGGTGATTTATTTATTTGGTCTAAAGCTTTAGAGACAAAGTAAGAGGGCTGTTTGGGAGAGGGTGAGATTCAATAAGTCACAAGCGGACAAGGAAAATATAAAAAGAATCTAGATGATTTATACACCTTATGAAATATAAATAGATCCTAATTGGGTCATAAAAATCCAGAGAGGTGATAGTTTGGTCCGTGGCGAGCGGAGATATAACTCTCTGCCTTCACGTTGCCCAGAAGAGATAATATTAAAGACGATTGGTAGGAGACTCTCCGGTGCATGCAGATCATCTTAAATGGTGTGTTGGTATGTGAATCATTTTATCATCATTGTATGGAGAAGGTATCTTGCAGGTTACCAAGTGGCAGGTAACAGGCAGGTATATGTTGTTATAAATTCGATCTTACAATTACTTCACATATTTATACGACAGTGATGATGGACTAACCAAGCTTACTAATTGACACCTGGTCTTTGAAGTAGTCTACAGGATCTGTAACAGGGACCTACATCTCTTTTATGAGATAAAAGGACTGATATATAGGGGGAATGTTACACTATTATAGTCTGGTATATAATACAGTCTCATAGGCCAAGTTACCCTGTATTTATCAAGTTTAGTGATGGGATCTTCTGGATTATATTATTCCTACATCTATTAAAAATCATACTTGAATACGCAACATTTTTGTAAACATGCCAACCAAAATGAAGCAGAAGGATAAAAAAAATGAGACATCAAAACCCCCCAATATGTTCTCACCTAGAAATAAGGGCCCCACTGCGAGCACCTTAGTAGGAGATACCACTTTAAACTTGTTGGCTAATCAATCACCAGATAAAGCCTCCCAAACAATAAGCTCAGCAAACACTTTCTCAGATGAAGAGGAAACTCTCACATGTTCCAAAATGAAAGAAATATTACAGATCTTTCAAACAAATTTAATTTCTGATTTGACAAAAAAAATATCAGATAACACCAACTCACCAAAGAAGTAAATCAAAGAGTTGAATCAGTTGAAAACGTATGTGATAAATTAATTACAGACAATAACACTTTACCCAAATATATATTGGATCTGCAAAATAAAATTGAGGACTTAACGATTAAAATATCATCTTTAGAAGACCGAAGCAAGATGAACAACCTCCGTTTGAGAGGCAT
Organism: Discoglossus pictus; assembly: GCA_027410445.1. Classification (NCBI taxonomy): domain Eukaryota; kingdom Metazoa; phylum Chordata; class Amphibia; order Anura; family Alytidae; genus Discoglossus; species Discoglossus pictus. Next base: position 91,069,323 of record CM050163.1, on the reverse strand, counting down.
ATCTGAGATAATACAAGACAGTAACTTAAAATCCTATGTGGAGAACTTTTTGGGGACATTGGTTTCAAATGTTTTAACAAATGAAAATACAATTGATGTTATTCATAGAATACCCCAAGCTAAACATTTAGATAAATCCATACCTAGGGAGGTTATTGTGAGAGTTCACTACCGGTCGTATAACAACGCTATAATCAGGGAGGCATATGATAAGCAAAGGTTTTCGTCCTAATATGAGAATATTAGAATCTTCTCAGATTTATCCACCCAGACATTATCTAGAAGAAGAGAATACACTGAGATAACTACAATTTTAAGGCAGAAAGAAATTAGATATAAATGGTTATCTCCGGTGGGTATTTCAGTGTATAAAGATTGGTACAGGATAAAATCAGTTCAGGAGGGAATAAAGATGATGCAGTCCTGGCAGTTTGAAATTGCCTTGTTAAACAAAGAGGTTAAGAAACCTATTTTGACTGCCAGAAATTTGGCATGGCAAACAAAAAATAGAGGCGTAGAGGTTAGTGCTAGTTAAGAAGACAGTAATTGTCTTGGGGAAGTTGGATTGCCTCATATATATTGTGGGAACAATTATTAATATGTTATGAACTTAAGAGGTATAACATCTCTTGTTTAGGGTACCCCAGAAACACAGTCACAGATATTGATATTGATCGATATAAATTACAAGCGATTAAGAATCGCAGAGCACTAATAGTTCATAGAGCAAAAAGAGGCATAGGATATTTTGTTAGCAGGATGAGGAAGGGTATTGTAATGATATAGGAATCACAAGGTTTTGGAGACCAGCAGCCTAGGTCAGCAATAATGCAATTCGGCAAGTTGTAGGTGAAACAGGAACAAGCTTTATTGAAGGGAACAGGAACCACAATAATCTGGCAAGGTACATTGACAGGAAGTGCCTTATATAGGCCAAGGACCAGACACCTGACCAGGCACAGCTGAAGAGACTTAGGCACTGATACTATTGCTAGCAGAGTCAAGGGTATCAGATCTCAATGAAATTCACAAAGGCAGGCTAGCGCAGTGGTAGGGAAGAGGTTCAGCAGCGTGGGGACCAGGGTTCAAAACCCAGCAGAGTCAATTCCTCACATTACCCCCTCCTCTATAGGTGCAGCCTCTGGATGCCCTATTACCCGGTTTAGCAGGGTACAGCACATGAAAGGACCGAAGGAGATCAGGAGCGTGAATATTGTCCACTGGTTCCCACAAACTCTCCTCCTCACCATAGCCTTTCCAGCGGACCAGATACTGAAGCTTGTTGCGGAAGATCCTGGAGTCCAGAATTTTCTCCACCTCGTATTCATCCTCACCATCCCCGAGGACTGGAGGTGGGGCAGGCAGGGCTCGGCCAGGGAAAGTGTTAACATGGAAAGGTTTCAGCAGTGCAACGTGAAACACCGGATGTATTCTCATGGAATCTGGAAGTTGCAAACGAAAAGTGACAGCATTGATCTGAGCGATGATCTCAAAAGGTCCCATGAACCTCTGACCCAATTTATGAGAAGGAACCTTAAGCTTAAGATTCCTTGTTGTGACGAAGTGTCCTTCGCCACTTTGTCTTGGAGAGGACTGTTTGCCAGCCTCCTGCCCTGCGACTATGGCCCTGGTACATATTGCCCTTCAAACACAGTATTCGGCCATACTAGAGTGTATGTCACTCATTCTGGCCCTTTACATACAGGGGGGTCATTCGGTACTTGCCCTGTGTGAACCATGATACCACAGATAGCTATGCCATGGAGCCCATTCATATAATGAAAGACTATGGGAAAGACTTTAGCTACATGGCAATTGAACTGTGTGAAGATGATCTGTTCGGTAGTTTTGTGCGCTCAGATCCCAACTGTAACGGAACCCATCACTGTTTTACCCTGTTTATAGTTATTTAATTCTTGGTTAAAATATGATCCTAGTAATATACTGTATGTATGTTGGTTTATGCTCTGCAGAATATTGGCCCCAGGCTAGTGCAGACCTTGGCAGGAGAGATAATCCTGTTACAGATAAGCAAGTCTATTCATTCTCAAACATAAGAACAAAGACGGCTGATTTAATCATTGTCTGATTATATCAAGGAGCCTCAGGGAGGGGTGACCACACCTATTGTTCTCTTTATGTGTATTGTGTGGCCAACTATGGGGGACGTGGATTGCCATGCTGCCAGTAAGATACTTTTACTAACTTTTGACCCCCTAGTCTGATTCATGCCATTTTTTAATATGTTGTTCCCCTGGGTGAGAGCTATTGAACGGTGCTGGACTTAAAGGTGTACCCACTGTTTTTGGGATACATCCAGAATGTGGTTAAAATTGTGTCTGTTTTAATTGTGTTACCTGTTATCTGAGGGGAAGAGACGTGGGGGTTGAACCATGTATATAATTGGCTGTGATAATTATGTGGGTGTAGCCCTTCAGAGGGCACCATTGCATAAAAGGAGATTCCCCTGTCATTAAAGATTAGTTCTACTTGACCCTTCAAAACGTAGTCTCATCTCGTTCTTAGAGGGGATCGCTATATCCTACTGGGGATTGCTATGCTTTTGCATACTCCCTTGAGCTGTAACTACTGAACGCTTGTTCCTGATGTGTCCTCCTTGGAGGAGAGGTCTTCCCCACACGGTCCTGGATGCTGGAGATTCATACAGGGTGGAAGGAAGACGGCGTGGCTCCAGTTAAACTACGGCGATTGTGGAGTCTGTGGCTGTGGTGGTGTCCGGTTCGGTGCTTGTAGGCCTCGACGCAAACTAGGACGCGTCTATCAACGGAGGTACCTGGTCGGGGTGCCAGGAGATCCGTTACATTTGGTGACAGCCAAACCTTGTCACCAACATGATAAACTGGGGCCTCCGTTCTATGCCTATCAGCAGCTCTCTTGTAACATTCCTGAGCCTTCGAAAGAGTCTCCTTCAACAGGTCTTGGGAATCTCGTAAGGTGGTTAGCCGATCAGTGACTGCAGGAATGGAAGTAGTAATTGGGAGACTCACTAGAAAGGTTGGATGGTAACCATAGTTGGCAAAAAATGGGCTCAAAGAAGTGGAGCAGTGTTGGGTATTATTATAGGCAAACTCCGCTGTGGGTAGAAAATCCAGACAGTCATCCTGCAGGTAACTAATATAGCACCGCAAATATTGCTCCAAAGTCTGGTTGGTTCGCTCAGTCTGTCCATTACTTTGTGGATGAAAAGCTGACGACAGATTTACATTAATACCTAGATTAGAACAAAAATGTTTCCAAAAACGAGATGTAAACTGCACTCCCCTGTCAGAAACTACTTCATCAGGCACTCCATGCAAGCAAAATATTTCCCGAATAACCAGGTCAGCCGTCTGTTTAGCTGAAGGGAGACCACGAGCTGGTATGAAATGACCCATCTTAGTTAACCTGTCCACAACAACAAGAATGGTAGTGTGTTCCTTAGAGGGAGGTAGTTCCACAATAAAGTCCATGGATATAGATCCCCAGGGACGATGAGGAATCGGAAGAGGCTGAAGCAAGCCAACAGGGGATGAGCGAGGAGTCTTATGTCTGGCACATACATCACAAGAGGTCACACACTTCTTAACATCCTCATAATACTTGGGCCACCAAAAGGATCGGGCGAGTAGCTCTTGTGTCTTTCGGATTCCTGGATGACCTGCTGGTTTTGAGTCATGGTAGAGACGTAAAAGGTCCAGTCGCACTTACTCCGGAGCAAACAGACGTTGTTGAAAAATCCAAAACCCATTAAGCATCGTCATATGGAGATCACGAGGAGGATCACGAAGAACTGGGTCTTCAACATAGCCCTTTTTAATGCGAGACATCAGATCAGAAGGAAATGTGATTCCTATAAATATATCCTTTGGCAAGATGGTGGTCTTGGTTACGGTAGTATGGAGGGGGGTCAGCTATTCTAGACAAGGCACCTGCCTTACCATTCTTGGAGCCAGGACGGTATGTAACCAAAAAATTAAACCTCGAGAAGAATAGGGACCAGTGTGCTTGTCTGGCTGACAGTCTCTTAGCTGATCGAATACATTCCAGATTTTTGTGATCTTTGAGGACAGTAATTGGATGGGTGGCTCCCTCCAAGAGATGTCTCCATTCGGTGAAGGCAGCTTTTATAGCCAATAGTTCTTTATTCCCTATGTCATAGTTTCTTTCTGCTGGCACCATCTGCCGGGAATAGAAGGCACACGGATGTAATAGCATCTTAGGTCCAGTCCTTTGAGACAGTATAGCACCAACAGCTGAATCAGAAGCATCAACTTCCACAATAAATGGTCATTCCGGCTGAGGATGTACCAGGACGGGGGCAGATGTAAACAGAGTCTTTAAATCGGGAAAATGCGGTATCAGCCTTATCGGACCACTGAAAAGGAGTCCCTTTACATGTAAGTTCAGTGATCGGTGTAATAACGGCAGAGAAATTCTTAATGAAACGCCTGTAAAAATTGGCAAACCCCACAAATCTCTGAATATCTTTTTCATTCTTGGGGATGGGCCAATCCAGCACAGCTTTAATTTTACTTGCGTCCATACTTAAACCTTTGGGAGTTATTACATACCCCAGGAATTGAATTTCTGTTTGTTCAAACTCACATTTTTCCAGTTTAATGTATAGGTGGTGGGTACGAAGGCGCTCCAGAACTATACGGACCTGTTTTCTGTGGTTTTCAAGATTATCAGAAAATATTAGGATATCATCCCAAATATGCCACAACAAACTGATCCAGGAGATCTCGTAGTACATCATTGATAAGATGCTGGAAAGTTGCAGGGGCATTACACAGCCCAAATGGCATTACTAGATATTCATAATGCCCGTACCTGGTTCTGAAAGCCGTTTTACATTCATCATTTGGTCTTATGCGAACAGATTATATACCCCCTGAAGATCAAGCTTCATAAATATTTTAGCTGAGCGAAGTCTCTCCAAAAGTTCAGGAATGAGAGGCAAGGGGTAGCGTTTTTTAACAGTGATGTTATTAATGTCCCTGTAATCAACGCATAGCCGTAGGCTGCCATTTTTCTTTTCTACAAAGAATATAGGAGCTCCTGCTGGAGAAGTAGATGGTCGAATAAAGGCTTTGGCAAGATTTTCTTGTATGTATTCACGAAGAGCTTTCAATTCAGGCTCAGAAAGGGAATATATATACGGCCAAATGTGATAGCAGCCCCACGCAACTGCTCTATTGGGCAATCATAAGGCCTGTGGGGTGGAAGCTGATCAGCATTCTTCTTATCACAGACATCTGCAAATTTCCGATATTGTAGAGGAAGCTTAGTCAAGTTTGTAGCAACCATTTCATTAATTGTTGTGGCAACAGGGTTGACAATTCATTAAGCAGTGTTCTGAAGGAAAGGACAAAGTTCTGATCTTCCAATCAATCTGTGGGTTATGCAGAGCAAGCCAAGGTACCCCCAAAATCACTGGAAACTGTGTTGAGGAAATTAGGTGAAAAGATATAACCTCATGGTGATTCACTTCCAGAGTCAACTTTAAGGGCACAGTCTCATGTGTAGCCGGGCCTGAAATAAGTGGAGAACCGTCTACTGTCTCCATTAACACAGGTGAAGAATTAGGGATAGACTGAATTCTATTTCCTGCTGCAAATTTAATAACCATAAAGTTTCCGCCTGCTCCAGAATCTATTATAGCTGTTGTCGAAATTTTACGATCACCACATTGCAACGTGATAGGCACCACAAAATGAGGATGTCAACATACCCTCTTCACCATGAGCCAGAGAAAACAAGGGTTGTGTGACAGAATCCAGTTGATCTGAAATCTGGAATTGGTGTCGAATCTGTGCACCCTCAGCAGCCATAGCTATTGTTCTTTTGGATTTGCTAGGGCAATTGATGGCATAGTGCCCTGCACTACCACAATACAGGCATAAATTGTGAGTGCGTCGCCACTGTTTTTCTTCATTGGATAATGGCCCTCTTATTAGATTTACCTGCATAGCCTCTGGCTCAGAGTCTGTAGGTGTTTGTGGGGTCGGAGTAGAAATTCTTTAATGGGAAATAGGAGTAGCACTTGGTCTAAAAGAGCCCTGTCTTTCCAATCTTCTTTCAGACAGTCTCCGATCAATACGCATAGCCAAACGCACAAATGCATCAAAGTCAGCAGGAAGATCAACACAAGCTAGCTCATCTTTTATAGCTTCTGAGAGACCTTTTCTGAAGTGGAACCTCTGGGCTGATTGGTTCCAGGTAGTATCAGCAACCCACTTTCTGAATTCAGCAGCATATTCAGCTACAGAGCGCCTCCCTTGATGCAAATGAAGGAGAGTGGCTTCTGCTGTAGCACATCGATTGGGGTCATCAAAAACTAGGCACATGGCCTCAAGATAGTCATTTAGATGACCCAAAACTGGACTGTCCTGTTCCAGAAGAGGGGAGCCCCAAGCCAGGGCTTCATCTTTGAATAGGGAGAAAATAAATCCCACCTTCTCTCTTTCAGATGGAAATCGGTGAGGTAACATCATGAAGTGCAAACGGCATTGATTTAGGAAACCCCTAAATCTTTTGCGCTCTCCTCCAAACTTTTCTGGTAGGGGCAAGCGGGCATCTTGTGCATGTGTAACAGTAGCAGCCGCAACATCACGTGCCCTGTAGCTGGTATACTCACTGTGCATTGACTGAACTTTACTTTGCAGTTCAGCTACCTGGTCCTGCAGCACTTGAATGGTCTGTGCCTGGGTCTGCACAGTTCTTGCAAATAAAGCAACCTGCTGGGCCAATGCAGAATCTGTCCCGGCGGTCTCCATGAAAGGGCCAGATTATTCTGTAATGATATAGGAATCACAAAGTTTTGGAGACCAGCAGCCTAGGTCAGCAATAATCCAATTCAGCAAGTTGTAGGTGAAACAGGAACAAGCTTTATTGAAGGGAACAGGAACCACAATAATCTGGCAAGGTACAGGAAGTGCCTTATATAGGCCAAGGACCAGACACCTGACCAGGCACAGCTGAAGAGACTTAGGCACTGATACTATTGCTAGCAGAGTCAAGGTTATCAGATCTCAATGAAGTTCACAAAGGCAGGCTGGCGCAGTGCTAGGGAAGAGGTTCATCAGCCTGTGGACCAGGGTTCAAAACCCAGCAGAGTCAATTCCTCACATGTATTTTCTATTCTTTTATTCTTCCTTTTCTCTTTATAGATTATTATTTTTTTCTATTTGAGGTAAACTACACATTATATATGTATAAATGTATTAAATACATTGGGGTAGAGTAATCTCAATACCATAGACACACAAAAAAAGATAGATATTTTCACAGATAGGAAGTAGTTAACCCTGCTATAGATCACAGGGATTAGATACATTTTATTTCCCTAGATAGGGATCACAATCACATTATTTTGCTGTAACTGCTTGTTTTTTGTCTTGTTTTGTGTTTTTATTTCTTCTCCTTTTTTGCGTGTAATAGTCTTTTTTACTTGAGGGAAACCTATAAGTATCTCAAATTAGTTATATAATAGAATTAAGATGCCTTATATAGATTGGTCCAGGAATGGACCGGACAGTCCTCCTCCACATTTCAGTCTCCCAACTATTAATGGGAAACTATTCCTGACATTTCCTAACATCAGGCACTTGCCCTGCAAAACCTAAAGGTTATGGTGTGTGTTTTTTTGTGTCCTCTGATGAGGTGTACGTATGCTCTTGAAATTATGAAGTCATGTGATATTTGTTTTTTTGTTTATTCTAGGAGGTGTATGTGGGTTGTAAGAATGAGGAAGGTCTATTTGGTAAATATATTAGTGAAGGAACTACTTATCAGGCAGGATATTTTGTTCCATTACGTACCTTGATGAATAAGGGTATAAAAATAATCTTGCATAACAGAAATGGTTTAAAAACGGAAAATAGCTTTTTCAAACTATGCCAAAATTAAAGCTGACATTCTATGTCTCCAGGAGACCCATCTAAAGAAAGAGGCACTACAATATATGTTGAATAATCAATTTCCGGTTTGAATAGACTCTGCATTTAATAGTAAACCTAAGGGGGTGTATATTCTTTTTAATAAAAGAGTAATGGTAAATGATTAATCAAACACACTCTCTGAAGTTTTGCTGCAGTCTCTCCACTATCTGTAGGCCTCATTCTCTGCTCTCTCACTCTCTCTGGAACAACAATCAAACACACTCTCTGAAGTTTTGCTGCAGTCTCTCCACTATCTGTAGGCCTCATTCTCTGCTCTCTCACTCTCTCTGGAACAACAATTAAACACACTCTCTGAAGTTTTGCTGCAGTCTCTCCACTATCTGTAGGCCTCATTCTCTGCTCTCTCACTCTCTCTGGAACAACAATCAAACACACTCTCTGAAGTTTTGCTGCAGGTATCTAAAGACACTGTGGAGCCATTTCAACTTGTACTATATGTAATATTATCAATATTTGTATGAATGTTTCTGTGATATAATATCTGATGAGATGGAAACTTTTACTAAGCAAATCTATACCTATGCATTTGTCTGAAACCCCCCTTACCTTGCCTGCTCCCCCACCCCCAAAGCCTGGATTTATTGCTTCTTATCTGTGAAATAACATTTGTCCATCCTTCTCATTTTCTGTTGCAGTCTCTCCACTATCTGTAGGCTTCATTCTCTGCTCTCTCACTCTCTCTGGAACAACAATCAAACACACTCTCTGAAGTTTTGCTGCAGGTATCTAAAGACACTGTGGAGCCATTTCAACTTGTACTATATGTAATATTATCAATATTTGTATGAATGTTTCTGTGATATAATATCTGATGAGATGGAAACTTTTACTAAGCAAATCTATACCTATGCATTTGTCTGAAACCCCCCTTACCTTGCCTGCTCCCCCACCCCCAAAGCCTGGATTTATTGCTTCTTATCTGTGAAATAACATTTGTCCATCCTTCTCATTTTCTGTTGCAGTCTCTCCACTATCTGTAGGCTTCATTCTCTGCTCTCTCACTCTCTCTGGAACAACAATCAAACACACTCTCTGAAGTTTTGCTGCAGGTATCTAAAGACACTGTGGAGCCATTTCAACTTGTACTATATGTAATATTATCAATATTTGTATGAATGTTTCTGTGATATAATATCTGATGAGATAGAAACTTTTACTAAGCAAATCTATACCTATGCATTTGTCTGAAACCCCCCTTACCTTGCCTGCTCCCTCACCCCCAAAGCCTGGATTTATTGCTTCTTATCTGTGAAATAACATTTGTCCATCCTTCTCATTTTCTGTTGCAGTCTCTCCACTATCTGTAGGCTCATTCTCTGCTCTCTCACTCTCTCTGGAACAACAATCAAACACACTCTCTGAAGTTTTGCTGCAGGTATCTAAAGACACTGTGGAGCCATTTCAACTTGTACTATATGTAATATTATCAATATTTGTATGAATGTTTCTGTGATATAATATCTGATGAGATGGAAACTTTTACTAAGCAAATCTATACCTATGCATTTGTCTGAAACCCCCCTTACCTTGCCTGCTCCCCCACCCCCAAAGCCTGGATTTATTGCTTCTTATCTGTGAAATAACATTTGTCCATCCTTCTCATTTTCTGTTGCAGTCTCTCCACTATCTGTAGGCTTCATTCTCTGCTCTCTCACTCTCTCTGGAACAACAATCAAACACACTCTCTGAAGTTTTGCTGCAGGTATCTAAAGACACTGTGGAGCCATTTCAACTTGTACTATATGTAATATTATCAATATTTGTATGAATGTTTCTGTGATATAATATCTGATGAGATAGAAACTTTTACTAAGCAAATCTATACCTATGCATTTGTCTGAAACCCCCCTTACCTTGCCTGCTCCCTCACCCCCAAAGCCTGGATTTATTGCTTCTTATCTGTGAAATAACATTTGTCCATCCTTCTCATTTTCTGTTGCAGTCTCTCCACTATCTGTAGGCTCATTCTCTGCTCTCTCACTCTCTCTGGAACAACAATCAAACACACTCTCTGAAGTTTTGCTGCAGGTATCTAAAGACACTGTGGAGCCATTTCAACTTGTACTATATGTAATATTATCAATATTTGTATGAATGTTTCTGTGATATAATATCTGATGAGATGGAAACTTTTACTAAGCAAATCTATACCTATGCATTTGTCTGAAACCCCCCTTACCTTGCCTGCTCCCCCACCCCCAAAGCCTGGATTTATTGCTTCTTATCTGTGAAATAACATTTGTCCATCCTTCTCATTTTCTGTTGCAGTCTCTCCACTATCTGTAGGCTTCATTCTCTGCTCTCTCACTCTCTCTGGAACAACAATCAAACACACTCTCTGAAGTTTTGCTGCAGGTATCTAAAGACACTGTGGAGCCATTTCAACTTGTACTATATGTAATATTATCAATATTTGTATGAATGTTTCTGTGATATAATATCTGATGAGATGGAAACTTTTACTAAGCAAATCTATACCTATGCATTTGTCTGAAACCCCCCTTACCTTGCCTGCTCCCCCACCCCCAAAGCCAGGATTTATTGCTTCTTATCTGTGAAATAACATTTGTCCATCCTTCTCATTTTCTGTTGCAGTCTCTCCACTATCTGTAGGCTTCATTCTCTGCTCTCTCACTCTCTCTGGAACAACAATCAAACACACTCTCTGAAGTTTTGCTGCAGGTATCTAAAGACACTGTGGAGCCATTTCAACTTGTACTATATGTAATATTATTAATATTTGTATGAATGTTTCTGTGATATAATATCTGATGAGATAGAAACTTTTACTAAGCAAATCTATACCTATGCATTTGTCTGAAACCCCCCTTACCTTGCCTGCTCCCTCACCCCCAAAGCCTGGATTTATTGCTTCTTATCTGTGAAATAACATTTGTCCATCCTTCTCATTTTCTGTTGCAGTCTCTCCACTATCTGTAGGCTTCATTCTCTGCTCTCTCACTCTCTCTGGAACAACAATCAAACACACTCTCTGAAGTTTTGCTGCAGGTATCTAAAGACACTGTGGAGCCATTTCAACTTGTACTATATGTAATATTATCAATATTTGTATGAATGTTTCTGTGATATATTATCTGATGAGATAGAAACTTTTACTAAGCAAATCTATACCTATGCATTTGTCTGAAACCCCCCTTACCTTGCCTGCTCTCCCACCCCCAAAGCCTGGATTTATTGCTTCTTATCTGTGAAATAACATTTGTCCATCCTTCTCATTTTCTGTTGCAGTCTCTCCACTATCTGTAGGCTCATTCTCTGCTCTCTCACTCTCTCTGGAACAACAATCAAACACACTCTCTGAAGTTTTGCTGCAGGTATCTAAAGACACTGTGGAGCCATTTCAACTTGTACTATATGTAATATTATCAATATTTGTATGAATGTTTCTGTGATATAATATCTGATGAGATAGAAACTTTTACTAAGCAAATCTATACCTATGCATTTGTCTGAAACCCCCCTTACCTTGCCTGCTCCCCCACCCCCAAAGCCTGGATTTATTGCTTCTTATCTGTGAAATAACATTTGTCCATCCTTCTCATTTTCTGTTGCAGTCTCTCCACTATCTGTAGGCTTCATTCTCTGCTCTCTCACTCTCTCTGGAACAACAATCAAACACACTCTCTGAAGTTTTGCTGCAGGTATCTAAAGACACTGTGGAGCCATTTCAACTTGTACTATATGTAATATTATCAATATTTGTATGAATGTTTCTGTGATATAATATCTGATGAGATAGAAACTTTTACTAAGCAAATCTATACCTATGCATTTGTCTGAAACCCCCCTTACCTTGCCTGCTCCCCCACCCCCAAAGCCTGGATTTATTGCTTCTTATCTGTGAAATAACATTTGTCCATCCTTCTCATTTTCTGTTGCAGTCTCTCCACTATCTGTAGGCTTCATTCTCTGCTCTCTCACTCTCTCTGGAACAACAATCACTTCCCACCCCCCCATGCCCCTCACCCACACGCCCCTTGTTTCTCTTGATTTATTGAGTTACTCAAATTTCCTACAGCTGATCAATTAGCAACACCTGCTAACTATACCTAATTAATCTATTACACAATGTTTCCTCATGCCTGTTCCTTCCTCATTTCATTCTGTATTTTCCTCAAGCTCCTCTTCTCAACTTTTCCACATCATGTCTCCAACAAAACCATCTCACCTTACATGCTCTCCTCTCCTCTTTTATGCTCCCATGAGCTACTCTCAAACCTCCATTCTCTATCTCCTCCCCCTTCTAAAGCTCATAAGCAGAAACACTTCTGCAAGTCCAAATCCCACTTCCTCTCCCTCTCTCTCTTTCTTCTGTTGGCTTCTTGGGACATACCTCCTAACACAGGCCCCTCACCTCCAACTCGCAGATTATACTATCTGACCACTAGGGCCAGATAAGATATTACATACTAGGATCACTTACCAAATTACTTTCTCAGATGCTTTCCTTTTCCTTCTATATGAAAAAACATTCTAACTTTGCATACCCTCCTACCTAATGAAACTTCACTTTCTTCCTGACCCTTGCTATTTCTTATCTGCCTCTTCCATCCCCTTTAGATTGTAAGTAGAGAGTTTTCAAGCTTGTAGAGTGCTTTGGGAAAAAACACTTTCTACAAAGATTCTAAGCTCAAAACAGGGTCCTCCATTTTTTGCAGTTTGTTAAAATTATATTTTTCCTTGTTCTTTTCCTCTGTATAGCACTACGGAATAAGTTGGCGCATTACAAATAAAAGTAATAATAAATAATAATAATAATAATGGTACCTGAGGAATTTACAAAAATAGACCCCCTAGGCAGACTTATAATTTGGACAGGGCTTATTAACAACAGATTAACAACCTTGGTAAACGCTTATCTGCCAAATAAAAATCAGATCAGATACCTAAGAAGTTTCTTAATTGATATATTTAAAATAAAAAAAGGACTAAAAGTGTACCTATGTGTCCTATTTAATGACATCAAACAAACAGGTGATATTCCCTTGGAGATGTCAAAGACAAAATAGTATATATTCTAAAAGAAGGGAAGAACCCAGAGGATTGTAGGTGTTACCGTCCAATCTCACTAATCAATATTGATGTAAAAATGTATTCAAAGATTTTAGCAAAAATATTGAAAATTCTAATTACTAAGGTGATTCACTGCGATCAAGCAGGTTTTGTCCCAGGACGCCAGGCTTCTGAAAATTCCAAATGATTATCGAATATTTTGTCATATGTCAAGGATAATGATGTACCCATATTGACCCTATCATTGAAAGCAGAGAAGGACTTTGATAGGGTCAATTGGGAATTTTTATAAACTGTACTTCTGAAGTTTGGGTTTGGTGAGTTTGCCTTGAGGTCAGTTAAGGCTATATATATGAACTAATTTGCACAAGTTGGGAGTCCTGACTTTGAGTCACACAAATTTAAAATAGCTAACGGCACCCGTCAGGGATGTCCATTATCTCCGTTATTATTATTTATTCTCTTTATGGAGCCTCTAGCGGTTTATATAAGAGACTGCAGAGAAATTAAGGGGGTGGTTATAGGTCAGGAAGAATTTAAATGTATGGCATTTGCGGATGATATCGTTATTACCATGTCCAACCCGGAGGTTTCTTGTCAAAAACTTCAGGAAATATTAGATGAATTTGGTAGATTATCTTACTTTAAAATCAATTAGTCAAAACCAGACACTTTAATTAGTGGCATAAAACCAGAAGTAAAAAAAATGCTGGAGACATTTTTTACTTTTAATTGGAAATCCTGTTACATAGTTTCTCTAGGGATAAGATTTTCCTTCTGTGTTGGCAATATTCTTAAAGATAATGTTGATGAGGTAATGAAACAAATTAGGCCAACTCTAACCGACTGGAGATCTTTTAACTTACCCTGGTCAGCCAGAATAGCTTCAATAAATATGAGTATTATACCGAAAATCACTTATTGTATATGAACTATACCAGATATCCTGCCAAATAATTTTTTAAAACTTATCCAGGATCAGCTTGACAAATTCATATATGAGGGGAAAAAAAACAGAATTAGGAAAAGTGTAACTTGTAAAAAAATAGATAAAAGGGGTTTAAATGCACCCTGTATAAAATAAATTCTTCAAAAGATTATCATCGCCCAACTCATAAGTTGGAATATCATTCAAGATAAACCAAGATGGTTGGTATTGGAAGAGGCCCTAATTAAGGAATTTCCCATTCAAATTATTCTATGGTTCCCCAATTATAATAAAACTTTGTTTATTAAACATTAATGCTGTTTTAATAATTAATTCTGGTATAACAACAAAGAGAAAATGAAATTGTCTTAATACCCCTCATTGGCAGCACCTAGTGAGTTCCTTAAAACGAAAGATCTATGTCCAACATTCAAAATCTTATTAGATCAGGGATTAACCTCTATATTCGAACTATATAAAAAAGGTAACCTCATTACCCTACAGGAGTTGCAGTTGAAATTTGAGACTACAAAATTTACTTGGCTTAATGATGAAAACTCTGTACGGAAGGGGATATAAAATCTTTAGGATGAATACCCCAACAAAAATAGACGAACTGATTATAAAGGGAGAAATGTCCCATATTATTTCTAAATGTAGCAAAGTTTTGTGAGTCAACTCCCTTCGCTAAATGCTTAGGAGTTAAAGGCTGGGAATTGGTACTCAGAATGAACCTAGAGGATACTATGTGGAGGGAAATTATAAAAATGGTTAAGAAATCCTCAGTTAATGCAGCATACTCAGAGTTATTTTTGTAAAATAATGCATAGATGGCATTTAACTTCGGCTAAAATGGCCAAAATCGACCCAAAAGGAGAAGGCCTCTGCTGGAAACTAAAGCCCATGTTTGGTGGGAGTGTAATAAAATCCACAAGTTGTGGAAAGAAATCTGCCAGTTATTATCTAAGGTGACGGGTAAACAAATTCTATGCTCTCCACAACTAGTCATTTTCCATATGAACCTTAAGAAATTGCCATATGCAGATAGATATTTGACTTGTCATATTCTTTTGGTGGCCAAATGGCTGATTGTGAAATATTGGAATCAATCTGCTGTACCAACAATCATGGAACTAAGTAATGTTATCTGCTTGAATAGGGATTTGATGCTCAATTATAACTGTTTAGTCTTTCAGAAATATGTGTCTTTTATTAATTTGTCAAAATGGGACCTGTATAGATTAATGGATGAATCATAGTAAAGAATGTTCCTTCAGTATACTGTATTAATCAAATGATGGAACCTTCAGCATGAATGCGTGAGTGTATGGTGTTTTTATATATATATATATATATATTATATATATATATGCACATTATTCTCTTAACCGATATTGATATGTATCATCGTTATATACCCATGTATTTATCACTTTTACGTTTTTGTATTGATAACCAAAATTAAAATAAAAAAAAAATGTTACACATCAATGAGACAATTAATTTAATTCTAATAAAACATTTCAAGTTTACCCACTTCATTACACCGATATAGGACCTCATTCAATTGAGCAATTGTAAGTTAAAATAGGCCGTAATGGAGGCCGTAAGTTATTTTGCTATTCAATTGGCGTTTTTTTTTTTTGAGCCTTAAACGGCCCATGTGTTACGGCCTTGAAACCCTTGCGTTTTTTTAAACTGGAACTTACAGCCCACCAACACTTTTGATCTTTCACGTCTTCAAGAATTACGCTTGTTAAAATCGCAAATCGTTATTCAATTGCTATAATCCCTCAAGACCGCAAACGCAGTCAAGCTTGCAAACTGCAAATATTGATCATATGCCAATATGAAAAGTCATGCTTCAAGATGCTGAAAGCAATTAAAGACACACTACCTGATTAAATTGCAACACAAATACATGAAAATGGCTGCCATATTCTCACTCACAGAGGCTCTAATGTGGACTGTAAAAATACAAAGTTCATCTGATATACTCACTCATCAGATCTACATGGGGAAAATAAATAGTGGCCAAATTACACTGCGACATCACATATATCAAGTACCAGGGGAACATTTTATTTTTTGTTGTTCAGTCCTTCAGTCGTGTCTGATTCCTGTGACCTTATGGACTGCAGCACACTTTCTATTTATCTGTGCTTATCCACAAGGTTTGCATGGAAAACTGGAGTTGGCTGCCAGTTCCTTCTCCAGTGAACTGTCATTTGTCTGACCTCTCTGCTATGACCTGCCCACCTACAGTGGCCCTACATGGTATAACTCAAAGCCTCATTGAGGTACACAAGCCCCTTCACCACCACAATTTAGCAATTCAGAAGGGGACCAGGGGAACATACACCACATGAATCTAATCTTACCCATCAGGAAGGGAAAACACATGGAGGCTGTGCAGAGGCACCTGGAGCAACAGCCAACTCACCTCCATAAGCTATAATCTCCGCTACGCCCATCCTGGAGAGTACCACGTCATTGCTGGTGGCCATGTGCCATAATGTATACCCATTATCATTTGGTGACATCCCATACAGTGTTTTGCTATCAATCAATTGACATTATCACCTGTCATATTCTTATCAGGCATACATTATTCACAGTATCACAATTGTACCTGTCATGTGTATTAACCTTATTTTATAAAATGGTATTATTATACTAGTGACTTGCCTGTCAAAAATGATGGGGCAATAACATTGTAAGGCAGGTAATGCTGTTTTGCACAGATATTCATCGTTTGGCGCTCATTGCGAGCCTCGCACTGAGCGCCTTTGGTGCTCATCGCTTGGCTCGCAATGAGCGCCTTCGTTGCTCATTGCGAAGCTCTTGCTTGTTGTACTTGCTGTAACTTCACTTGCAGAGATCCTGGGTGCCCCCACTTGCCGTGGGTAAGCTTTTTATATCTTTTTTGTGTGTATTTTTATTTTTTTAAATAATTTCAGGTGCACACGGTTTGGCCGTTAAGGTATTTTTGCAAGTTTGTAAGTCCCGCGGCTCGTATTTTATTATTGTAAGTCCGTAAAAGTCCCACAGCTTTTTTTTTTTTTGTGTAAGTCCGTATTTTGTTTTTGCGTGTTAGATGTTTTTTTTCAAAGTCCCGCGGGTGTTTGTAACCACTTGTGATGCGCCATAGAGCCTCCACTTCCGCAAATGTGGCCCCTATCGCTTTGCGAGGGGCCTCATTTGCGGCCTGTATTGAGCCTTCGGCTCATTGCAGTCGACGTTGGAGCCTCCACCTTCCGCAAATGCGGCTCTTATTTTTTTGTGTAAGTCCCTATTTAGCGATTGTTAGATGTATTTTTTCAAAGTCCCTCTTCTGTGGGTGTTTGTAACCGCTTGTGAGGCACCGTAGAGACTCCACCTCCGCAAATGCGGCCCCTCGCTTTGCGAGGGTTCGCATTTGCAGCCTGCAACGACGTTGGAGCCTCCACATTCCGCAAATGCGGCCCCTCGCTTTGCGAGGGACGCAGTTCTTACAAGCTCACTTTGTAAGCTCGCAAAGAGTGACGAAGTTTCTTAGTTTGACAACTATTATATGTGATATATACTAACCACTTGCCCGTCAAAAATTATGGCAAAAAAATTGAAGCCTGGCAATGATGTTTGCCATAAATTGCGAGCCTCTCACCACCTGATGGGAGGAGCTCATTTCGAGCCTCTCCCCCCTCTACTTTACTAGCCTCATGATGAGCACCTTAAGCGCTCATTGTGAGCCTCTTCACCCCCTCTACCCCTCCCCCCTCTACTTGATGGGAGGCGCTCATTGCTAACCTTTCTCCCCCTCATTACTGGCCTCGTGATCAGTGCATTTGCACTTATCACGGGCCAAGCAATGAGCACATTTGGTGCTCATTGTGAGCCTCTCCCCCCTCTTCCTCCCCCCCTCTACTTGATGGGAGGGACTAATTGGGAGCCTCTTCAACCCCTCTTCTTTACTATCATCTTGATGAGCGGCTTTAGCGCTCATCACAGGCCTTGCATTGAGCACCTTCACCGTTAATTGCGAATCTTTCCCCCTCTCCTCTTGATGGGAGGCGCTCATTGCGAGCCTCTCCCCTTTTCTACTTTACTGGCCGATGGCTTCATCTGGGGTCCGCTCCTATCTGCAGTATGTGATGTTGGCTGGTGGTCCACCACCGGTTGCACAGGCTGCTCAGGCCTCCGCTGTCATCTTCCTCTTAGCCTTTATCCAGCAGTTATTAAATCTGTGTTTGAAAGACCTCACATCCCTGTTTGCAACCCCTAGTGACGAAACAGCTGCAGCAACCGCACTCCAGGCACGTGTCTTATAGCTAGGCCTCACATCCCCCACACCATGTATGATGCTATAGAGGGCACGGATTTCCCTGAGGAAGATGTCTATCTCCTATGGGTTATAATTGTGGGCCCTGTGCTTTGGCACAACCTCTTGCCTGCCAAACTGTGCCTGCGGTTCCTGGCCTCCCTGTTCTCTCCCTGGGGCCTGCCCCTCATCCCCAAGAGTCCTCTGAACCTCTTCTCCTACACCTTGTATGCCTACATCTGGGGGCACACCCTCCTGCTTTCCTACACCTCTACCTCACCTCCCTGACCTGCCTTTCTTCTTTCCCTCTCTCCATACCTCCACCTCTCCTCCTCTCCTTGCTCTCCTCCTCTCCCCACTTCCCCTCTCTCTGCACTCTCCTCTCCTCACACTTCTCCTCCGGTGTTTCTCTCTATCTGTCTCTATCTCTCTATCTCTCACCTGCTCTCTATATCTCTATCTCTCCATCGCTCTCACTCGCTCTCTCTAATACTCTCTCTCTTTCTCTCTAGCACTCTCTCTCTCTATCTCTCACCCACTAATGCCTAGACCTGTGTGTTGACTTTCAGTTACAGCACAGTCAGGGAGTTACGTTTTTTGCGGCCTTTTAAAACCGTTTCCGCTGCGCTAATTGGCGTTCTCCGGTTCCTATTGGTTAATTGACCTGTGACGGAATTGCTTGATTTTGGCTCGCTTCATCGGATCGAATACTCGGAAGCGTTACATATGAAACCAGGGTTTACGGGGCTTGAGGCTTCGGCCCGTAAATTGTACCCTCCTTCAATTGAACAGCATCAGAATTGAAGCAGACTGCAAGCCCGCAGCAAGCCCGCAGATGGGTCTATTTACCATGAGATGCGGCCTTCGAATTGAATGAGGCTCATACGGTTTATTGTAATTATTATAATTAGTTAATGCTTGTTGTGCTGCAGTTGTATCAGAAATAAGAAATAGAACACAGAGAAAGAAAAATATCCTTACAGTTACCAATAAGTATTTTTAAAGCACAATCCTTTATCTTTCATTTCCTTTTAATCTAAACCTTTTTATTCCCTCATTGGTACTTACATACAAAATATTCACAAACTAGTATGGACATTTTTATTTATTCAAAACATGATTCTAGTAAAAAAAGTGTAAATGTACAGACAACATTAGTTGAAAAAGAAACTGGAAGTTCTATTTCTAGGTCTATAATCATAGATATTTGCACAGGCAAAATAAAAAGATAATACAGACAAAAACAATTAACTAGTTATTCAACATTGCTGTCCGTTGATCATACTGACTAAGAATATGGCATACTCACCAAGATAACATAGGCCTTGATTACTTTTCACCCATAGAATCACTTAGTGCTAGAGATTAACGAACGTTTTTACTATTATATTTGCGGTGTAAGGAAACCTGCAAGGCACTCTCATGGAAACACATGTAATTGTAATGCTCATGTAGATGCAAGTTGCTTGATGGCTGGTTGCTCTGACACCCTTGCAAAGTGCCTAAAATGTACATGTAAGCTGTTACGTGTATTAATTAGCAAGACTATAAAATTAGTAGACCCATAGAAACACCACTCAAGTTAAATAACGTTAGTAAGTGTATCAAGGTTTGGATTGTGAAAGCAAGGAGTAGGTTTTAGGTGATACAAGTTAAATCACACATTAAATACATATGTACTATATATCACCAAATTATTAATATATTCAAATTTTAAAGGCCTTCCCTGATACCAAATCTACCCTTCCAACCTTAATGCATACCCCACACCTATCCCCGACATATACCCCCAATACAAACACACCACACATACCCCCTGCTACCTACATACCCCCTGTCACATACCCACCACACCTACCCTTATTTACATAACACCTTCAAAATATACACAACACATACCCCTGCTACATATTCAATCCACATACTCCATTCTCTTCACACTGAAAATCAAAAAAGTTGAATTCCACTACATATTGTTTCTTACGCATTTACACACAGTCCATCCTTTTAATGACATGTTAAATCCCCAGGACTAATGAGTTGCATTGTAGGAGATCTGTACAGTTGGTTTTCATGACATATCTTCCATATGTACTGTAACCATAACATGCAAGATGGTAGCAATTCTGAATCTAAATGGGTTTTGATTTAGATGACCAAGATGTCTTTTTGTCTAGGGCTCATATATAGTATATAAGATACATATACAGCAGTGAAGTCAACAGTCAACAGCATACATTTAAATGTAGATTCAATGGAGGAATAATGTGCATATTTTCTGTATGTAGCTGCTGACAGTATCTTCATACAAATTTTCAAATACTTGCATTACGCTATAATCAATAAAGAAGTTTATTTCAGGCCTGGAAATTACTACTTCATGTTTCATCTTTCATATAATCATTTCTATTGTGTCATTAAAAATTCATCATCAAATCTTTCTCATCCACCTTTCATTTTATTCATATCAGTAAATGTATTTGATGCATATTTTAAACGACAGACGCCTTCCGGTAGCAGCCCCGGCAAGTGGCTGTGCGCCAAACCACGACTATGGCCCTGCCTGCTAGGCTTGAAGGGTGTTTAGTGGATGCATTAGTCCCTTGCTGGATCCTGCATCAAGTTTGGCGCAATGTAAGGCCAGGGGACGTGGAGGACAGGGGTCTGGATTGGCTGCTCCTGGGCTGCACATAAAGTGCAATCGATGTCGGCGTTGTTCTCTCTGAGCCTCTGCTTGGCCCAGAGCTCCAGCCATAGACAGCCTCAGACCATGAGACGTCATGTATCAAAGCAGTAATGCAGGCGTGACAATAGGAGACGTGGAGTAGGTTTGGAGGATATGGGGGAGTATGAGGTTTAAGGAGAAGATTCAGCTTTTGTCTTTCTTTTATATAGCACCTGACTGCTTATTTATAGATGACTTTAACCGTGATGAAATTACTTTAACTCTGGTGAGATGGTGCTCTGCAAGATTTCAATGCAGACCTGCCGGTAAAGGTATAGAGGAATTTTTCTCAGTATACCATGCTGGCCAAATCTTGTGTAAAATGTGAAAATCAGGCAATAAAATTTGAAGCCATGACAATGCGGTTTGCCACCCAATGTAAAGCTTTTTCTACTCTGAGGACCTTTGGCGCTCATTGCGAGCCTCTCCTCTCGTGTACTTTTCCTCCTCTGAGCACCTTCGGCGCTCATCACAAAGACAGATACCTATTTATCTATATTTTGTTAACTAATAATTAATTAATTATTTACTTAATAAATTAATATACTTTACCAATTTGTAATTAATATATCCAGCAATACAATGTACAGTTTAAGTGTTGCTTCCCTGAGGAGAAAGTGTAATGAATGTCCCAACTGTGCATTAGAAATAGGGTTGCGTGCGCGTGGGCAAACCGTTGGTGTAGTTGTGTAAAGCGGCATTTTAGAATCATAATATTATTAGTTGCAAGTTAGTGCTGTAAACTGGCGTCATTTGTCTATGTATTAGATGGCTCACAAGCATTTTCCTTCATTTGTAATAGTGTATTTTGTACCTCATATGTTCGTGTGTGAAAGTGCTATGTGGTTGGTGGTGTTTTGCGCGGTCCGGGGTCGGGTAGCCTCGTTTTCAATTTTTTGGGCGGCCATTTTTTCTCTCACTCGGCCAAATCGACTTAAATTTGCGTTCCACCTTACTCCCAGATGTCCTGCCTTTTCCCCCGTGCTGTGTGTGATGTTTTTGTTGTATTTTTTTGGTATGTTGTGTGTTTTTATTGTTTTTCCTATCTTGTATTTTTTTTTTTAAGTCCCTCATCGCCTAAGTGCTGCAAGTTAATGGCTCGCCTCGCTATGCGAGGCTCGCAATGGATTAGCACCTTTGGCGATCATTGACTAAGTCATCCGCACCACGCAAAGCGTGATGACGTCTCGTAGTTTGACAACTATTATATGTCATGATAAATCCTTAATATATATTTCAGATAAACTGAAGTCATAATGTATACGTTACAGTTAATGTAATTCTTAACAGCAGAATCTAGGGAGCTGGAAAAAAAAAGGCTTATTGATTAAACATGTTTAAAGAAAAACCTAACTCCTGTGATAAGTTAAATGATTAACATACAGATTTAGCTATTTAACTAATGTAAAGTAGTTTTGGAAATGTTTTTCTTCTGATAGAAGCAAACTCTCACGCACAGCAAAATTTATATGTAACTTAAATTGTGCTAAAAGATTTGAAATTTTATAAATGTACGTATTAGGACATAACAATTACGGTAACTGCAATATATAAAAATATGCTTCGATATAGTGATAAATAAGTTAATGATATTGTTCCTCTGGACTTTACCGGAATATTTTTATATTGGTAAAAAGTAAAAGGTCACCTGTTTGTCAATTTAAAAATTGGAAAATAATAAAAACAGAAAATTATGACAATCCTTGTTAAAATCTAGGCGTGATCTTGCTGGATACTCAAGAAATGTATAGATAGAACTATTAGCGACCATGGTTAGAATATGTGTGTCCTATTTTTGGCTGCGGAAACTTGCATGTATATATATATATATATATATATAGATACAGTGCCTTGCAAAAGTATTCACCCCCCTTGACTTTTTACCTATTTTGTTACATTACAGCCTTAAATTCAATGTTTTGTTAATCTGAATTCTATGTGATGATCAGATCACAATAGTCTAAGTTGGTGAAGTGAAATTAGAAAAATATATACATAAAACTATTTTTTAGAAATAGAAAACAGGAAATTGACACTTGCGTGTGTATTCCCCCCCTTTGTTATGAAGCCCACCAATTACCTTCAGAAGTCACATAATTAGTGAAATGATGTCCACCTGTGTGCAATCTAAGTGTCACATGATCTGTCATTACATATACACACCTTTTTTGAAAGGCCTCAGATGCTGCAACACCTAAGCAAGAGGCACCACTAACCAAACATTGCCATGAAGACCAAGGAACTCTCCAAACAAGTAAGGGACAATGTTGTTGAGAAGTACAAGTCAGGGTTAGGTTATAAAACATATCCAAATCTTTGATGATCCGCTGGAGCACCATCAAACATATCATAACCAAATGGAAAGAACATAGCACAACAGCAAACCTGCCAAGAGACGGCCGCCCACCAAAACTCACGGACCGGGCAAGGAGGGCATTGATCAGAGAGACAGCACAGAGACCTAAAGTAACCCTGGAGGAGCTGCACAGTTCCACAGCAGAAACTAGAGTATCTGTACATAGGACGACAATAAGCCGTACGCTCCATAGAGTTGGGCTTAATGGCAGAGTGGCCAGAAGAAAACCATTACTTTCAGTAAAAAACAAAATGGCATATTTTGAGTTTGCGAAAAGACATGTGGGAGAATCCCAAAATGTATGGAGGAAGGTGCTCTGGTCTGATGAGACTAAAATTGAACTTTTAGTCCATCAAAGAAAACGCTATGTCTGGCACAAACCCAACACATCACATCACCCAAAAAACAACATCCCCACAGTGAAACATGGTGGTGGCAGCATCATGCTGTGGCGATGTCTTTCACCAGCCGGGACTGGGAAACTGGTCATAGTTGAGGGAAAGATGGATGGTGCTAAATACAGGGATATTCTTAAGGATGGGGGGTTGAGGAGGGAGGATGAGGGGGTTGAGGTTGACGAGGGGGGTTGAGGAAGGAGGATGAGGATGGGGGGGTTGAGGAGGGGTGTTGGGGGGGTGAGGGGGGTTTGAGGATGGGGGGGTTGAGGAGGGGGTTTGAGGAGGGAGGTTGAGGAGGGGGTTGAGGATGGGGGGTTGAGGAAGAAGGATGAGGATGGGGGGTTGAGGAGGGGGGTGGAGGAGGGGGTTGAGGATGGGGGGGTTGAGGAGGAGGATGGAGGAGGTGGTTGAGGATGGGGGGGTTGAGGAGGGAGGATGAGGAGGAAGGTTGAGGAGGGGGTTGAGGATAAGGAGGGAGGTTGAGGTTGAGGATTTTGCTTCAAAGTTCTTTATTTGAAATTTATTTTTCCCCCCTGAAATTTCCTTCTTAAAATGAGGTGCGTGTTATACGCCGGTGCGTGTTATACGCCGATAAATACGATATATATATATATATATATATATATATGTATATATAATTTGTGTGTGATGTAGGTGTGTATATGTGTGTGAAGTGTATTTGTGTTTTATTCAGAATATTTTTTGCTTGTTTTCCTCCTCTAAAAACTAGGTGCGTCTTATATGCAGGTGCGTCTTATATGGCGAAAAATACGGTAATTCTTATTTAATATGCTAAATACCATCACTGCTGATTCTACTGATATATATTGGATTGTGACTGATTGATGTTGTAAATCTTTTTAAAAAGTAAATAAAAGTAAAAAAAAACAATATTTAGTTTTCTGTTCTGTTTTTATTTCTGTTTTTATTTTTGTTTTTTTCAGATCTTTACGTGTTACATTTCTTTCAACATGTCTTGCTTCTCACATTTCAAAGCCTATTGGCCTTTTACATTTTAAGTTTTACTTATTCATTTTAGCATATTAATCATTTAATTCTTCAATTACCTTAAAAAATGTAGTCACTTAAATCAGTTGGCATGTTATTGACATTTTAATAATAGTATCTTCTATTTATATAACATATAAGCCATATTTGTTTTTTTATTTGCACAACTTATTTTTTAATCTACAAGGTTCCTCAGTCTGCACATATACAGCCTTATTGAATTGCGATTCGGCAAATTGAATAGGGCTCTATTGAAGCACAGAGCATATTTTTTTACAGAAGTTTTTAGTTAGTGAACTTCTATCCAAAAGCAAGGTCTTCACTAACTAAAAACTTCTGTAAAAAAATATGCTCTGTGCTTAAATAGAGCCCTTTTCAATTTGCCAGATCACAATTTAATAAGGCTGATAGCACATAGCACTACAAATATTCCTAGATTTACATTTCTTAACTGCATTTTTCAACTTACCTAGAAATGTTCCACCTTTTTGCAAACATCACGTTGTCTAACAAACAAATGACATCATAACTTTAAACTGAATCAGTATCCATAGCAACAATTAGCTCATCCAATCTGTCAGACAACACCATTTATATTCTCCTTTATTTATTCACATATTGTGGCTTCCTTTTTGTTTTTCTGACATTTTTCTGTCTTATGTTGTATGTTACCTTAATAATTCCTTTATACATAAATTACTTGTTATATTCTTAAAATTGTAATATCCTAAGTAATTTAGTTGCATAGTAATTAAGGTTGAAAGGCTTTTAGTCCATCAAGTTCAACCTTTTTATGTCTCCTCTGCTCCTTGTAATATGTGGATACATTGTTAATTGATCCAGAGGAAGGCAAACAGAAAAAAAACATTGAAACTTTGCTAATTGTCTCATAAGGAGAAACAATTAAATTCCTTCCTGACCCCAGATACTGGCAATCAGATTTCTCCCTGGTTCAATACTCCTTCTTCTCTAGTTATCCAGCAAAATCCTGAATGCCTTTTTCATTCAAAAATATATCCAACCTCTTTTTAAAGTTATCTGTTGAATTCGCTGTCACCACCTCCTTTTCTTACTTATATGTATTTATATAAGGTAATAATATCCCCTCTTAGATGCCTTTTTTCTACAGAAAATAATTTGGTTAGTCTTTCTTCAAAGCTTAGTCCATCCATTCTCCTTATTAGTTTTGTTTCCCTTCTCTATACTTTTTCCATCTCTAAAATGTGGCTTTTATGAAGTGGGGCCTAAAATTGTACGCCATATTCCAAATGAGGGCGCACTAGGGATTTTTTTATAGTGGCAGAATTATATTTGCTTCCCTTGCTTCTATACCCTTCTTAATACATGCTAATATTTTACTTGCCTTTTCAGATGCTGCTTGGCATTGAGCACTGTTACATAGATGGTTGTCCACAAACACCTCCAAATTTCCTTTTATGTCTGATACTGCTAGATTTGCTCCATTAAGATAATAAACTGCATGGCTTTTTTCCCTTCCCAAGTGCATTACTTTACATTTATTTGTATTTGAATCTCATCTTCCACATATATGCCCATTTCTCTAATTATGCAAATCCTTTTAGAGGGAAAGTACATAATTTTCTGATTTAATTACCTTGCACAACCTAATGTCTTCTGCAAATAGATATTACTTTCCAGTCTACGACTAAGTCATTAATAAATATGTTAAAAAGGAGAGGACCTAATACTGAACCTGAGGAACCCAACTTACCACATTAGTCCAATCTAAGTATGTTCCATTTACAACAACCCTTTGCTTCCTGTCTTTTAGCCAGCTCTCAAACCATCAGCAGATATTTACTGCAATTCCTGTATCCCTTAATCTGCACAATAGTTTTCCATGTGGCGCTGTATCAAAAGCCTTTGCAATAACCAAAAGTACTACATCCACTGAGTTGCCTTGATCCAAGTTGATAATTACCTCCTCAAAAAACGAATTACATTTATTTGACATGACCTATCCATCATAAATCGGTGCTGACTCTTACTTATAACCTTGTTCAAATAGACATATTGTTGTATACTATCCACTATTAACCTTTCTATGAGTTTCCCTAACTACAGACGTGAGGCTTACAGGTCTATAGTTCCCTGGCTTTGCTCCTGCTCCCTTCTCAAATATAGTTATCATAGCTGTTTTTCTCCAGTCATCTGTCAGTGACTATGTGGTGAGTAAGACATAATGGTTTGACTATTACAGAACCTAGTTCCAACGGTACCATTGGATGCATTCCACCAGGACCTGGTGCTTTATTAAAATGTATTTATTACAACCACTTTTGGATTTCTTCCTGCATTAACCAATTATTTGGTGAAGGTAGTGTAGCCCCATTTTGCTTCAGTGTCCCAATAGACGGTACTTCGCATGTGAAAATAACTTAGTCACCTCATTTGCCTTTCATGGTCACTATTTATCACTCAGCCTGTTTCACATTGTAATCTTCGTATAGCTTCCTTCCTGGCCTTCTTCCCATTAAAATATTTTAAAAATGTTTATGGTTACTCTTGCTCTCCCTTTCAGCTAACTTTTCAAGCCTTGTTGATTTCCTTGTACTCTAGTAAAGCTGCCTCTGTTCTCTTTTCCTTCTATAATTTAAACGTCTGCTTTTTATTCTGCATCTTGATCTTTAAAATCACTGTTAGGCCACATCGGATGGGATTTACTCCATTTACTTTTATTTCCATATGGGATATGCTGATATAGTTACATAGCTTCATAGTAATTGAGGTTAAAAAATGCTTTTAGTCCATCAAGTTCAACCTTTTTAGATCTCCTCTGATCTGCAATATGCAGATTAATTGTTAATTGTTAATTGATCCAGAGGAAGGCAGACAGAACCCCTCCCCCAGTGAAACTTTGCCAATTGCCTCAAAAGGGGGAAACAAATATAAAAATCCTTCCTGATCCCAGATACTGGCAATTGGACTCCTCCCTGGATCAATACTCTCTCTAACTATCCAATTAACCTTGAATGCTCTTTTTATTTAAAAAAATATCCAATCCCTTTTTAAAGTTATCTATCAAATCCGCTGTCACCATCTCCTTTGGTAGAGAATGCCACAGACTAACCACCCACAGATGTGTATGTATATTTAGTAAAAATTGGAATGTTGTCCATTTATTTTCAGTATTTTTACCTGTCAGTTCGTTTGGCCCAGTCTATGCATTATACTGTATACTGTATATTATACTGCATTATACTGTATACTACGTTATAATGTTGGCCCATTGAGTTCAATCTGAAAGGAGACTGTGTTGTGATTACTGTTCCCCCAAAGTTTCCGCTATATCAACATTTGATAGTATATCATTATTTGTGATGACTAAATCCAAGATAGCCTAATATCTAGTAGGTTCTTGTATTACCTGGGTCAGACAATGATCTCTGAGTGAACTCAAAAATTAGGGGAACGGCTGGTCTCATTCATCCAGTTTATTTCCTGGTAGTAAAAAACTCCCAATATTAGAGCCTGACCATGCTTATTAGTATTTCCAATCTGTAGCAATAATTGCAAT
This sequence comes from Discoglossus pictus, assembly GCA_027410445.1. NCBI lineage: Eukaryota > Metazoa > Chordata > Amphibia > Anura > Alytidae > Discoglossus > Discoglossus pictus. The sequence goes on along the minus strand of CM050163.1, from coordinate 91,041,072 downwards.
TCTTCACATTCAATTATATTTGAGGGTTTATAGCATATTACTACCAGTAGTCATTTAGGTATTTGTTCTTCCACTATTTACCCTCTACCCACATGGATTTAACGTTATCGCTAGTATCCAAACAAATATTTTTTCTATCTATAGGCTTAAAATAATGCTTAACATACAGACAAATCCCTCCTACTCTTCTATCATTGTCCCTATCTCCCCTAAATAGGTTACAACCATCCAAATGAACTGTTCAGACATGAGAGTCATCCCAAAAGTGTCAGTAATACACATCAAGCTTAGCGCTACGGAATATGTTGTCGCGTTATAAATACACGATAATAATCAAGCCCAATTTCTCATTTAGTGCTAATAGTTCTATCTTGCCCATCTGGCAAGCTTCTTGCATTAGCAAGCATTAACTTAATGTTTTGAAGTGCTCAACTATAATAACCCTCCCCGATCCAAGAGTTAATAAAGAATTTTGGATATATCTCTTATTATAAAATAAATTGGTCCAAAACAGAAGTTCTACCCATTAACATAGATAAAAAAGAAAAAAGAAGGTTGAATACAATTTGGGAGATTAATTGGGAAACAAACCAAATATCTTACCTGGGAATATAATTTACTAGTAATGTGGAAGAAATAACTTGGGTACATTTTACTAAATTGTACAATAAAATCAAAGCCCAAATGGATAAGTGGAAACCAAGTATGCTATCGTGGTTAGGTAGAAAGTCAGCATTAAAAATGTCAATATTACCCCAAATAAATTACTTATTTAGATGTTTGCCATTAACAGTTCCTAACTCTATAATTAGAAAATACCAAATTCTAATTGATTCATTTATTTACAATGGGAAAAAAACTATAATTAAAAGGAAGAGTTTCATAAAAGGTGGCATTGCTTCTCCATGTATAGAAGATTATTACACAGCTGTAATGCTTTCATATTGTATAAAATGGTCCACCAAATCGAAACTAAACAGTTGGGCAAGCATAGAACAAAATTTGACCAGTAACCTGGCACTTACAGAGTGGCTTTGGTATGATAAATCATCCTGTAAAATTAATAAGCAATTGCCAATTATAGTTAAAACAGGGTTTAAATTTTGGTTTAAATGGAATAATAAACTAAAGCTTTCCATACTCCCTTCGCCTGCTATAACACTAAGATGGTTGAGTAACATTCGTAACCTTCCCTGTCTCCGCGAATAAAGTAAATGGAACATCTATTTATTGGGGAACCTATTTGATATGGGAAAAATGAAGTCTTTTGCTAAAGTACGCTTAGATTTCAATTTTCAATTTCAAAATGGTTAGAATACGAAAGAGTTAAACAGTCCATTATGAAATCAAGATATGTAATTACTTCCATTTAAGAACTAAGTTTGAAAAACTTGTATTACTTAATGATTGCAAACATATAATTTCTAAATGTTATGATATTTTGAAAAAACATTATCTTAGAGAAAACCCCAGGCATGCAGAAATGGGAGAAAGAATGCAATAACCCCATTACATTCGAAAATTGGTCTAGTGCATTTGTGCTGTTACAGAAAGTCATTAAATACCAATCTTATAGAGGGATTTATTTTAAAGCAGTACAGAGGTAGTACTATTTCCCACTCAAACTTGCACTGATCAATAAAAATCCAATTTTGGGGGTATGCTGGAGATTCTGTAATCATCAAGGTTCTCATAAACATATCTGGTGGGACTGCGAGCCCTTTAAGAAATTGTGGAATTCTGTTTTTGATTATATTTCTATAATTTGTGGTAGTACCATCAATCCTTCATGTGAAATAGCTATATTACACATTATGGAAGACAGACTTAACCTGTAAGAGAAGGCCTTTATTATACAAATAGTTTCAGTGCTTAAGTGGTTATTAGCCAAATGTTGGAAAACAGATGGATTCCTTCATTAAATGAAGTAATAATAATTCTTGAAAAAAATAGAGAAAGACATATCTGCTTTGGGTATTGTACTCTCCAAATGTAATAGTTGGGCGATCTGGGATAAATATGATTTCCCATCAATTCAACAGATATAACCTTTCCAAAGTTTCTGTATGTTTATATGAGATTTTATATATGTTTATTTGTAAACTGTACCTTTCTTTTTGTCTGTTCTTTTTAAATGTATTTCGCTGTAGTTTATGTACATTTTTTTGCAATTTTCATAAATAAAAAAAACAAAAAACTATAAGAACCCGCCCCCTTCTCCTCCACCACAAGTCATTAATTTATCCTTTACCACCTACACTTTCTACCTCAATGTGTCCATCTAGTCCCTCCCCCACATGCTAGTTTAAAAATGTCCCCAGCCTTTTTACCAACCACTCCTCTAGCCCCCAAGCTCCCTCTTCATTAAGGTGTAATCCATCACTGCTGTAGATTGTACCAAAGCGAGAAGTCAGCCCAGTGCTCAAAAACACTCCTTAGTGCACCACTTTTTAGCACACATTAACCGTCCTAAGCTCTTTCAGTCTCCCTGAGCAATCACATGGCACTGGTAGTATCTCGGAAACTACTACCTTGGAGGTCTTTGCTTTAAGCTTCTTTCCTAGTTCTATAAAATCATTCTTTTGGACATTCCATCTTCCACTTACTTTGTCATTGGTACCAATATATACCAAGACCGCTGGTTCATTTCCAGCCCCTCCCAATAATTTATCTATTAGATCCACAACATGCCGAACCCGAGCACCTGGGAGACAGCAAACTGTTTGATTGTTGGGATTAGGGTGACAAATCACCCTGTCTACCTTCCTAATAATAGAATCCTCTGCCACCAAAAACCTGCCTTTTGTTCTGCCTCATCTGTCCTCCCTCTACTCCAGTAGAACTGTTCTTCTGGCTCTTAGAGGAAACAGCTCTATCTGGCCTTGCCATTCCTGAATGGATGTCCACAACAATTTTACTCAATCTTGCAAATCTCTGTTGGTGTTTGCCAACTCAAAATTCACCTGCCTCCTCCACCTGTTTCCTCTGCTATCCCCTTGTAACTGTATCCCAGCTACCTCACTGGACATCCTCACTAGCTCCAACTCCACCCTCCATGCTAGGTTCCAACTAAACTGTGCTTAGTGAGCACCAACTCCCTTTCCGGTGGAGCAATATCACTAAGTGCTGCAATTCTCCTCTCCAGTTGTCCACTTTGAGCTTCCAGAAAGGCAATATGCTCACACCTGTAACAGAGGTATGGATCCAGTTATATTTGCATAAATAGTGTTTTTCTCAAAAAATCCATATTTTGACTACAATTTAAACCATTTTCTTTGAACACACTCATTTTATATAAACTCCCACACTTGCACTAGAACTGCACTCCCTCCTTTTATTTAAACTGCCACACTTGCACTATAAATACACTTATTCAAGAACTGTTTGGAAACTCCCAAGTACGCTTCTTCCCTTGTTTAAATAAGATTCTGGCTACTCACCTGCAAGCTGATTACTGAACACTAGATCAAACATGCTTTAGCTTCCAGCTGTAATTCACACATCAGATGCACCCCACCGTCTAAAGATCAACTTTCATTATTACACATAACAAAACTATACATTTGTAAATTTAATTATTATTTAATTATTTTGTTTTAAACATTGTTTTCTGTTTCTGTTACTGTTAAATAATTTTACTTACTTTAAATAACTTACTTTACTTACTTTAAATATCTTTCACAATTTATTGAAATTTCAATTTTTTGTTTCTTGAATACAAATTTATAACCTTTCTTATTTCCACAATTTTTTAAACCTCTTATTTACCTAACACATAGCACTACAAATATTCCCTTTTAAAATAGAATTTAAAATTTTATTAGAAATGTTTTAACATTTTCGTCAAAAGCATGTGGTCAGTCATACAGCCACAGCAAGTAATGATATCACATGCCTGACACAGAATTTTTATCCACAGCAACCTATCAGACGCTAAGCATGGCTGCCAGATAGCACTTTTTATAATTACACATAATAGCTTTATGTTTCTTATCATCTAGATCTGCTTAATTTCATTATTTAGTTTTATTTTCAATGTAAGCTTCCTTTCCTTCATAGTAAATATCTGGGCTGGTTTTTAGATATCACCCTGCATGCAATATATGATCCAGCATCTGGACCCTAGGCAAAAATGCAGGGTTTTCATCGTGTTTTTATAAAACAAGGACTTGAAATGCAGTTAAATTTATCTTGGTGATTTTGACTCGTGCATAGCAGCGTTATGAGTCAAATTGTTTTAAAGGAGACATTACTTTTGAAGTATTAATTTGTCGAGGAATCAAACTGTTAGTAGCACAACATTTCAGTGGCAACCCGGGTCTCTGGGCAATTGTTGTAGTAGCACTGGATTAGCCATGAAGTTTATATTAAGAATCATATGCTCGATTGTATATTGCATGCAGAGTTACTATGCAATGTATATACATGGATAATTACTGTATATACTCGAGTATAAGCCGACCCGAGTATAAGCCGAGACTCCTATTTTACCACAAAATACTGGGAAAAATGAGTATAAGCCGAGGGTGGAAAATGTGCTGCCCCCTGTGTCCCCCTCTTGTGTGCCCTTTCCTTGTGTCCCCCTCTCTCTCCCCTGTGTCTCTTCTCCCCTCTCCCTCCCCTGTGTCTCTTCACCCCTATCTCTTCCCTGTGTCTCTTCCCCCTCTCCCTTCCCTGTGTCTCTTCCCCCTATCCCTTCCCTGTGTCTCTTTCCCCTCTCCCTTCTCTGTGTCTCTTCCCCCCTCCCTTATCACCCTCCTCAACCCCCCTCCTCATTCTCAGCCTCCCTCCTCAACCCCCCTCCTCATTCTCAACCTTCCTCCTCAAACCCCCTCCTCATCCTCAACCTCCCTCCTCATCCTCCCTCCTCAACCTCCCTCCTTAACCCCCTCCTCATTCTAAACCCCCTCCTCAACCTCCCTCCTCATCCTCAACCCCCATCCTCATCCTCAACCTCTCCATCCTCAACTCCCTGCTCAACCCTCCTCCTCTTCCTCAACCCCCTCCTCAACCTCCCTCCCCAACCTCAACCCCCCCATCCTCATCCTCAACCCCCTTATCCTCATCCCCCCATCCTCAACCCCCCATCCTCATCCCCAACCCCCCTCCCTCGTCCTCAACACCCATCCTCATCCCCCCATCCTCATCCTCATCCCCCATCCTCATCCTCAACGCCCCCATCCTCATCCCCCATCCTCAACCCCCTTATCCTCATCCTCCACCCCCTTATCCTCATCCTCAACCCCCCATCATCATCCCCCATCGTCATCCTCAACCCCTTATCCTCATCCCCCATCCTCATCCTCAACCCCCTTATCCTCATCCTACCTTATCCTCATCCCCCCATCCTTATCATCAACCCCCCAATCCTCATCCCCATCCTCATCCTTAACCCCACCATCCTTATCCCCAACCCCCTTATCCTCATCCCCCATCCTCATCCTCAACCCCCTTATCCTCATCCCCCCATCCTCATCCCCATCCTCAACCCCCGCATCCTCAACTCCCCTCCCTCATCCTCAACCCCCTAATCCTCATCCCCATCCTCATCCTCAACCCCTGCATCCTCATCCTCAACCCGCCCAGCCTCAACCCCCCATCCTCATCCTCAACCCCATCCTCATCCCCATCCTCAACCCACTTATCCTCATCCCCATCCTCAACCCCCACATCCTCAACCCCCCTCATCCTTCACCCCTCTTATGCTCATCCCTATCCTCATCCTCAACCCCCGCATCCTCATCCTCAACCCGCACATCCTCAACCCCCCCATCCTCAACCTCAACCCCCGCATCCTCATCCTCAACCCGCCCATCCTCAACCCCCCCATCCTCATCCTCATCCCCCATCCTCATCCTCAACCCCTCCATCCTCATCCCCAACCCCCTTATCCTCATCCTCAACCCCCTTATCCTCATCCCCCTTATCCACATGCCCCTTATCCACATCCCCCCATCCTCATCCACCCATCCTCATCCTCAACCCCTCCATCCTCATCCCCAACCCCCTTATCCTCATTCCCCCATCCTCATCCTCAACCCCCTTATCCTCATCCCCCCATCCTCATCCTCAACCCCTCCATCATTATCCCCAGCCCCCTTATCCTCATTCCCCCATTCTCATCCTCAACCCCCTTATCCTCATCCCCCATCCTTATCCCCCATCCTCATCCTCAACCCCCTTATCCTCATCCCCCCATCCTCAACCCCCCATCCTCATCCTCAACCCCCCCATCCTCAACCCCCCTCCCTCATCCTCAACGACCATCCTAATCCTCAACCCCCCCATCCTCAACCCCCCTCCCTCATCCTCAACCCCCATCCTCATCCTCAACCCCCCATCCTCATCCTCAACCCCCCCACCCTCAACCACCCTCCCTCATCCTCAACCCCATCCTCATCCTCAACCCCATATCCTCAACCCCCTTATACTCATCCTTAACCCCCCATCCTCATCCCCCCATCCTCAACCCCCTCCCTCATCCTCAACCCCCCTATCCTCATCCTCATCCCCCAACCTCATCCCCCCATCCTCAACCCCCTCCCTCATCCTCAACCCCCTCCCTCATCCTCAACCCCACATCTTCAACCCCCATCCTCATCCCCTCATCCTCATCCCCCCATCCTCATCCTCAACCCCCTTATCCTCATCCCCCATCCTCAACCCCCCATCCTCATCCCCAACCCCCCTCCCTCATCTTCAACCCCCATCCTCATCACCCCATCCTCATCCACAACCCCCTTATCCTCATCCTTAACTGCCTTATCCTCATCCCCCATCCTCATCCTCAACCCCCCATCCTCATCCCCCATCCTCAACCCCCTTATCCTCATCCTCAACCCCCCATCCTCATCCCCATTGTCATCCCCAACCCCTTATCCTCATCCCCCATCGTCATCCTCAACCCCCCATCCTCAACCCCCTCCCTCATCCTCAACCCCCCTCCCTCATCCTCAACCCCACATCTTTAACCCCCCATCCTCATCCCCTCATCCTCATCCCCTCATCCTCATCCCCCCATCCTCATCCTCAACCCCCTTATCCTCATCCTCAACCCCCTTATCCTCATCTCCCCATCCTCAACCCCCCATCCTCATCCCCAACCTCCCTCCTCCTCAACCTCCCTCCTCAACCCCCCTTCTCATTCTAAACCCCCTCCTCAACCTCCCTACTCAACCTCAACCCCCCCATCCTCAACCCCCTCCTCAACCCCCCTCCTCATCCTCAACCCCCTCCTCAACCTACCTCCTCATCCTCAACCCCCTCCTCAACCTACCTCCTCAACCTCAACCCCCTCCTCATCCTCAACCTCCCTCCTCATTCTAAACCCCCTCCTCAACCTCTCTCCTCAGTCCCCCTCCTCAACCTCACCCTTCCTCCTCAACCCCCCATCCTCAACCCCCCATCCTCATCCTCAACCCCCCCATCCTCAACCCCCTCCTCAACCCCCCTCCTCAACCTCAACCCCCCTCCTCATCCTCAACCTCCCTCCTCCTCCTCAACCTACCTCCTCAACCCCCTCCACATTCTAAACCCCCTCCTCAACCTCCCCTCCTCAACCTCAACCCCTCCATCCTTAACCCCTATCCTCATCCTCAACCCCCCCATCCTCAACCCCCTCCTCAACACCCCTCCTCATCCTCAACCCCCCTCCTCATTCTAAACCCCCTCCTCAACCTCTATCCTCAGCCCCCCTCCTCAACCTAAGCCCCCCTCCTCATCCTCAACCCCCCATCCTCATCCTCAACCCCCCTATTCTAAACCCCCCTCCACAACCTCAACCCCCCTCCTCAACCTCAACCCCCCTCCTCCTCCTCAACCTCCCTCCTCATCCTCCCTCCTCATCCTCAACCTCCCTCCTCATCCTAAACCCCCCTCCTCACTTTACCCCTCTAAATACCTCCCCTTGTCCCTTTCCCCCCACTTACCTTCATCTGCAGCTTCTCCTCCGTCACATGCGCGCCACGTCATTAGCATATACCGGGTGCCGACGCAGGAAGGAGCGGAGGCCGGAGGAGAAGCTGCAGATGAAGGTAAGTGAGGGGAAAGCGAGAGGGGGAGGTATTGAGAGGGGTAAAGTGAGGAGGGGGGTTTAGAATGAGGAGGGGGGTTTAGAATGAGGAGGGGGGTTGAGGATGAGGAGGGGGGAGGGAAAGAGACACGGGGGTTAGAGAGACACGGGGGAGTAGAGAGACACGGGGGGGTAGAGAGACACGGGGGGGGGTAGAGAGACACGGGGGGTGGTTACAGAGACACGGGGGGGGTTAGAGAGAAACGGGGGGGGGGGGGAGAGTGACTCGAGTATAAGCTGAGGGGGCCCTTTTTAGCCTTAAAAAAAGGGCTGAAAAACTCAGCTTATACTTGAGTATATACGGTAGGTTGTCCAATTAGGTTGTCCACAATGCCCAACTAGGTTGTTTTAGATGTCTATTAATCACATAAATCATACAATTTTTTTGACTTTTCAAATCGTTAGGCTTCTATTTATATTTATAAGCATATTTCTAAGCTTCATTTTCTACCTATCATAATCTTATCTTACCAGAACATATTGAGTTTTAATCAATCAATAATACAACTAACCATATTATCCTAGCCAGGATAATTGCTAATACATGAAAGTGATACAAGCAAGCCCAACAAGCTAGACTGACATTCTAGGCCATTCTTTACTAAATATGTATCAGAGCATTTTTAGTCACTAAAAATCTCATATCTTTGTTACTCATTAACCACTCTAATTTTATTAACATCCACAACTCAACTGGGTTTGTTAAAGAGGCCGTTATTTTTAAGAGAAATATTACTGTTATGAGAAAATGTAAACATGAGGTCATAATTTTTAAAAGGGATATGAAAGAGGTAACAAATGTAATTATTGTATTTATTTGAATTTCTCTCCTTCTGTTCCAAATCAATGAGCCGGTTCTCATTAGCAATGTGTTAGTTAACATGTGTCAGTAATTTTCCTTTTGAATATAACAGAGGGAATTAATAAGGTTTTGTTAATTGATTTTAGCCATCAATTTATAATATAACAGCATCAATAATTCTTATATACCCACATCTATATTCATACTAATAGCTTTTATAACTATTTAATACATTTTTTCATAGAACTATAAATTGATTGTTTTCACATATTTTTGCAAGTACACCAAACCAAAAGTTTAACATCAGTTGTTGAAATTTGTTTTGAGTGTTCACACCGGCAGTTTGCCTACTAACTACTGTTAAAAATGTCACTTTGACATTTGGTAATAGTAAATATTTGTGTGCTAATTGCAATAATAGGTCAATGACCAGATATGGTTCACATCCGTTTCCTCCTATAAGTCCATAAAAACAGAATGTTTTCATTGTACTTCAGTCAATTTGGCTGTTCCCCTGTGCGTGAGACACAGAAAGATGCCATCTTGGCTCCAAGCTTGTAAATAAAGAAACTTGATAGGACGTCCTGGTTTGCTCCTTTGATTGAGTTGTTTGTGCCAGAGGCACTGATGACTGATTTTTTTACCTCAACAAGTTACAGTGTTCAGTTATATATTTCATATTTTAATTTCTTTTTTTCCCCGCATTCTTAGCAGGTTTGTCATGGTTCATCATTTTAAGGAACTCCTTGTACTATATCATAAACGCTATATCATATCGATTTACTACAATGTCCTATACTTTTATGTTGTATCATAAATTAATATTCCCATGTCATTATAATAATCTATAGCCTAACATTAACTATACAATATCATAACAATAATGATTACAATATCATTATCTATATACCATTGAATTTCTTATTGATAAACCATACTATCACAACTGACCATATTATTATTATAATAATAACTATATCATATTTATATACCATACCATATTGTATGCCTACATCACAAGGGTGATTATACCTTGGCTATGACTATAACTTTATATAGAACTACTTCATTCAATTGGCACATATATCACACTAACATTGTTAAATAACATTAACCACACAGAATAAACATGATATAATTTAAATGATAATTTACTTATTAATTAACATTTTCATGTAATTACCTCATGGTGGTGGCTAGAGTAAGAGGCAGCATGCTGTTGATATAGACAGATTGTGTTATATACATTTAAGAGCTTTATCAATTCCTTAAAGACATATGTAAGTTTCCTGGATTATGAATGCATCTGATAGATTTGAACCAGTAGTGTATAAAAAAACATATATTTTTACCTGAAAGAAACCTTAAAAACTTACTGTCAAGGTAGCAAAATATCTTCTATCTTTTGTTAATTGACAAATAGAATAGACGCTCTCTACAAACTTAGCATAAAATTCATAATTCTCTTTGGACAACCAGGAGCAAGCAGAGGCAGCTGCATCACTGTAGTAAAAGTCTGCATCATGGGATTTGTAGTCTGGTGTATATCCATGTATTTTTATATGAGTCTCTCCCTGCAGCAGATTCCACCTCAATTCTCTGCAGCTCATTTCAATTGTCACATTCAGTCTGAAGTATATTCCACCTCAGTATCTTGAGCACATTTTCACAATCCCCGTAAGTGTATGGAACCTGACATCTTTGCCATTCCTGGTATAGCCCTGTTGCCATATATATCGGCTCCAGATCCTTCTCTGGTTCCTCACAGAAGTCTAACAGACACACATGTATAAAGCGGTAGCTGTCATACTCAACAGCATCAATTAGTCCCTCAAGTTTGACCCTTTTCCAAAAAAGCCTTTCTGGCAGACTCTGTTGGGAGCTGAACCTCCCCACTTTCCTCCTCTCCTCTCTTCAGCCCCTTCATCATGCCCACTCACTATTGCACACCTCCCTCTCTGCCCTCTCACATTTCTCATTCCACGAAGATTAGCTTATATCATGCTCTTGTGTCTTTCATGTCTCCTTCTCATCAGCAGTCTCTTATAAGGCATAGAGCCCAGGTTTAACTTTAAGCTTAATTTTAAGTATTCTACCCCTTCTGAATTGATACCTTGTCGTGGTGAAGGGGCTTGTGTACTTCAATAAAGCTGTGAGCTAAACCATGTAGGGTCACCCGAGATGGGCATGTCATAGTAGAGATCTGACAAATCGTGGTCCACTGGAGATGGTCCTCTGGAGATGGACCTGGCAACCAACTCCAGTATCTTTGCCAAGAGGCAAAGATGTGCCTGATGTGCTTTGGTCCATAGGGTCATGGAGAGTCGGACACGACTGAACAACTAAACAACAACAACAATGGCTTCCAAATGACAGGGAAATTAATGAACTTATAAAACAAATGGTTCAACTTAACCAGAAAGCTTGTCATCTTTGTGGATGGCTATTGTTGATGGTGCAGTACTACCTTTCTGGGATATTGTGATGTTGTCAGTTCCACAGTGAGGAATGCTCTGTTGCATCTTTCGCTAGAACTCCTGTCCTGTGAGTGAAAACTCGAACTCAAAAAGCACAGGCCACATATATTTTATTATTATATTTAGGATCAGTGAGATGTATGATGATAACATTCTAAATTTTCCCCAAAGATTATGCAGATCATAATATTAGAAACAGTCATGAATTTAAATTAGTATTTTAAGATATTGCAGATTACAGTACCAACAAGCACTTTGAATTGTTTTCATTATTGCTGTATATTATGAAATTGCATCTGCTTAAATTCCATGAGATATTGATTTGGAGATAGATTGCAAGCTCTAGCAGGCAACAACAGAAATAGAGGTGTTTAATCAGAGAACAAACTAACCTTAATAGGTCAGTTCTATAGGAATAATAATCCACTCTGATATCACTTTATCTTTTTGCTCACTCTAATATGGCAGAGGGCCGTGTCCAAATGTTATACACACATTAACATTATGTCTTCCTCCTCTGGGAACTTGCCTGATACAGTAACTGCAGTGTTCCCCACATGCTGGGCTGACACCTACCGAATACAGTGCATATACTGTAATACATGAATTAATACTGGTGGTAATACTTAATTGTATGGCAAAGCCTTGTTGCCTTGGTGTTCCAGTCTGTGACTAAGGGATTTGAGGGACCCAGTGCCAATAGTCTATTGACGTAATTACAGTGCTGCACCTACTTTTAAATTACCTGCCTTACTACTTTGCAGAGTATGAAACGTTTCTGAAAACCCATCTCCTTAGAGAAGGCAATCACCTTCTGCCTTACAGCCTTATTAAATTACTATTCAGTATATTGAATAGGGCTCTATATAAGCACAGAGCTTTTTTTTTTTGCAGAAGTTTTTAGTTAGTGAACTTCTATCCAAAAGCATGTCTCCACTAATTAAAAACTTCTGTAAAAAAAATATGCTCTGTGCTTATATAGAGCCCTATTCAATTGGCTGAATCACAATTTAATAAGGCTGATAATCTCTACATCACATACATAATAAAACTAGGCAGCTGGCTCATTTATCCTCTTTAAAGAAGCACACCTTCTAGTTAATGGATCATAATGCTTGTTTTCCAAAAACACTTATCATATTATGTAAATGATAAACTTTCATGAGCACGGACATACACTTCATTGCAATCCCCATCGCCATATGTCATATAGATTTACTATGTTTTACAGTTCTGTAGATATTTTTAGTGCTGTATTGAATGATAATAATATCATAAGCAAAAGGAACAGGTTTTGCTCATCTCTGCCAACTAAATCAGCATATACTTCTCTTGTGGCATTATGGGCAGAGTAGCACCACCCAAAGCCCTTGGAATATACTAGCAATATGTGGTGCCTAGTTTCATTCTACCTGGTGTACAGCTAGATTCCTATTGGAAAGGTGGAACTGTACTAAGGAGCTGGATGTGTGTGGCTGACCTTTAACTTTTCAGGAATTCAGGATATGTAAATGTTTGAGAGGAGTTTGCATGCTTTACATTTGCGCCATTCAACTCCTAAATAAGACTCTTCCAAACTGAGGAATGTGTAAGAGTCAGACATAACAGACTGTCACACACAACAAAAGAATGACAGAATAGTAATTTAGAAATTAGAGACGCTTAGCCCAAAACCCACCGCATACTTAACTGATAAACTACATCAATCCCGATACTGTTTCACATAGGTACACACACTGGCTCCTTTTAGGATTTTGGACAATCATATAACTTTTTCTCCTTCATAATTGACTTCTTCAATAATTATATTACACCAAATTGTTACTTTAGCTTTTTCTCTACAACAATATAAACATGACCAAATAAACTTATTAAAAGCAGTGTAAATGTGTGCAGTATCATAAATGCTCCTGCCCACAAGAAAATCTAGGTAAATTAAATAAAATATTAGAGTATGAATTACTCATAATCATAACATAAGAAAATAAAAGGGACATTTAATTCCAGGTATAGTTTGTATAAACATTTTGTAAGTTAGTGTTGTAAAATGGCGGCGATTGTGTATGTGGTACGCGGGTGTGGATGATTTTGCGTCCTTGCTAAAAGTGTATTTTATAGCTTGTACGGGTTTGTGTAAAAGTTGTATGTGCCTGGCGGTGTTTTGCGGGTTTAGGGGTCGTGTAGCCTCGTTTTTGTCCTGGCTGTCCCCCCTTGCTGTGTGTAATGTTTTTTTTTTATTTGTATTTTGTGTGTTTTTCATGTTTTTCACTGTACGTGGTTCGGACGTTAAGTTTGTATATTTCCGATCTCGTAATTTTGCATTTTTGTACCTGTATATATATACAGTATATGTAAATAAATACATTAGTGTAAATAAATAAATAAACAATGTGGAAGTCAATGAATTCAAACCCATTTCTTAGAAATGGAAAAAGTGTTAGGCATAGGTATACAAATGAATATATCTAAAATTGAATATATCTAAAATAGAATTTTTCACTTGTGTAGGCTCCAATCTCATTATCTTTTTCTCCCCCCTCTCTTTGGGCCTCATTCTATTATCGGCCGTAAATCGTCCGTAAGGCTGCGATTCCTTGCGGGGGTTCTGTTACCTCGCAATTCAATTATACGGCCCCGCAAGGATCTCCTCTTACGGCCGGCCGCATATCTTGGAACCGGCCGTAAGCTCCAAAATTTTTAAAGTCAAAAATAAATTCAAGACAGCACAGTACAGCTCTGTAAATTGTAGAGATCATATTGGGGGACATGAGGATTAATAGTAACCCACTCTCAAGCTTGCACATCAGCCCAAATACGAGTTTACATTAACTGTTTATTTTCCGGCTGCGGCGTGGGCAGGTCTGAGGTGCTCCAAGCACTCTGGACTTTTTACATGGATATTTGACATATATTAAAAAATATATATTTTACGGATTTGAGTAAAGGGGAAATTTGTGCTATTTTTGCTAACACCTAAAATCACTTTATAGTCTTCTCAAAGTGCAGGATGGCTTTATTTGGGCTAAATTTCGTGCTTAATTGGTGCTAGCGGGACCTCTTTCCTGCAAGTAAGCTGCGTCTCGCTTTTAGCCTTGCAGAGAGGGTTCCCGGAGCAATAGAATTGCAAATAGGATTTTCTTACGGCCGATTTCCTTGCGGCCGTTTTAGATCAAAGGCTTTCCTCCGGCGATAGCGGCCGCAAGAGATAGCAAGGCGCTGGCCGCAAGCCTGCCGGAATCCCCAGCCGGAGGGGAATAGAATAGCAGAATAGCTTGCGGCCGGTCCTTGCGGCCCCGCAACGGCTGCGGCCGATAATAGAATGAGGCCCTTTGTATATACACATACATATACATATTTATATCTAATAATTATTTAGATGATTTTGTTCTAATAATCATTTTAAAAGGACCACAAAACGCATAGGTGCTTCATATTCACCCGTGCTTAATACAATAACCAAAATAAAACCTTGCTTTATTATATAACCAAAATAAATGTTATTAAATAAAAAAAAAAGACCTGAGGGATGTAGATCAATGACTCCAGCTCCATATGCGTATCTGAGACCACTACCCTATGCATCATCTTGATGCTTCAGGAGCTAAAACATATAAGTAGCTACCAACACTGCTGCACATCTGCTTCTATTTAATTTTCAGTATTAATATGCAGTGGAAGACTTATTAGTGTTTTAAGTATAGAAGCAACGCACTGAAACCAAGTTCTGTAGTTTATAACTCCATTAATTCAGCACTAATTTTAATTAACAGTAAATTCCTTTAGAAGTAATTAAATTGCTTACATTAATCAACTTTATGCATGAAACATGGATTATGGAATGGTCATATGACAGTGCAAAAATATATATTTATATACTCACATATATACACATATACCGTATTTGTCCGAATATAAGCAACACTTTTATTGTGATTTTGGAGCTTGCTTGTTACTGGTGCGGCTTATATTCGCAATCGCAAACAAATGACTGCCGATTTGCGCGCTTGTGAGTTACAGGTGCGGCTTATATTCGCAAAGTAAAATGACTGCCGATTTGCGTGCTTGAGACTGCATTGTAGCAATTGAATAGCGATTTCCAGTTTTAGTGATAAGAAGTCAGTAGTGACACCAGTGATGACTGTGAATAGGCCAATTACACTAAAATGTGTTACCTGATCTATGTTGATGTTACCTTAACTTTCTGTTGATGTTAATATTGATAACCTGCCTAAGGAGCTACCGTATAATGTTTTCCAAATACTGGATACCGTATATGGTACAGTATATGGTAAAATACATTCACTATTTTATTCCCTGAATCTAATTGACTTTTGTCTTTTTCTCTCCAATTTTAAGGGTGCGGCTTATATTCAAGTACTATCTTCATTTTTTTTACATTGAATTTTACAGGTGTGGCTTATATGGGGGTGCGGCTTATATCGGTCCAATACAGTACTATATCTACATGGCGGGCATCTTCACATAGCACCCAGTCCCTAGCAACATCCCCTCTCACAAAGTATGCACTCCTCTTAGCATCCATCCCAACATAGCACCCAGTCCTTGTCAGCAGCCATCCCCTCTCAGCATCAATACCCACACTTCACATAGCACTCATCCCTATCTCCTTTGCTCCCCCTTACAGAACTCATCCATAATGTACTTGCTGTTATCCAGACCTTGCTCTCTCACCTCTTCCCTGATACACATTCCCAGCTTGCTGAACTACTCCACACTGCTACCTCTTTGGAGCTTCAGAATTTTTTTTCTTTTTTAAGTCGGCACAGCCAATAGCCAGGGGGCATGTGTGACCAAGGAGGCCCAGGAGAGCCCGGGGAGGGAGGGGGGGTCTAAGTTGGGATGGGTTAGGGGGAGTATTACACAACACTGCCCCCCCCCCCCCCAACAGAGGAGTGCCACCTGCACCACTGGTAGCTCATAAAATCTGTCCAAGAAGTGTTGCCTTTTAGACACTGCTTCATATTAGCCACCCTCCTTTGAATTGTTTCTAATTTGTTAACATCCTTTTGGAGATATGGTCTTCATAACAGGACAGTTTTTTTACTTCTCGTTTCCTACTGCTAATTTCTCTTTCAATACAAACAAACATCTCTTGCCTTTTCCTACATGTTTGTTGCGTTGCTTTGATTTGTTGTTGACTGTTTGCATACTTTGATGTGATCTAATATAACAACTCCCAAGTTCCTTTCCTCTTCTGTTGCAGCCATCAAAATATGAATTATGTGACCCCCAGATGGTCAACAGGAAAACTGGGCCAATAATATGGTTTTAGATCTCTAAGTTGTACAGGTTGTAGGTGATAAGGTGGTAGATGTTTTTAAAAGGACAATATTGTAAAGGTAGAATATCCCAAATGGAAATTTGCAGCAATGTGGTAGTTTTTGGTATACCTGGAAATCGTCGTATTGAGGGCTTGGTATGTTACGGGCAAGATTCTGAGTTTTATTCTATGGAGTGCAGTGAGCAAGTGAACGGACAACAGAGCGGTGCAGTAGAGCATTAGTGGTGGATGAGTCTTGTGAGAGATTTGTTACAGGCTGAATTGCCATATGTTTGAAAGTTAAGAATAACACTTGATTGTTAAAGTATCTATAGTACCTAATTTTATCAGCTGTAAAATACCAAATATATTAATTTACCTAATTATGCACAATACGTTCTTGTATCAAATTTCAGTATTTAAATACATATTTGATATATAAGTTAATTAAATAAAAAACAAATTCTCATATATTTTGTGTTTAAAAAAAGATTTAAACAGGAATAATGGGATAAAGCCAGAGCAAAACCTACCATAAGAAAGTTATATATAACAGATAATGAAGACTTGAGAATATGCCTACATGTCACATCTTGAAAAAGGATCTTTTTTGTTTAACTTTAAAGTCCCTTTGAATTAGTTAAGTGCTTAAAGCAGCTTCATGCTCAGTGGCAATGCTCTCATTCTTGCACCTAGATCATGCGTGTGGCCCTGTTCAGTCAAATCTTACTGACATCACTGTATTTGTGACACTGTGCAGCTTAGTAAATATATATTCTGTTTACCCAGATGTATAATTCCAAGTGAAACCTACATTTTGTGGGATTTATACAAAATTTTTAACCTTTAGTTAAAAAAAATGAATACTAATATCAATGAAAAACATATAGATAAAACTTTTACAAGCAGACATTCCCTGACTGTAGTGTGTACATTAATGGCATCAAAGGGTAAAGGATGGATTTAGGGCTCTGCATGTAAAGCTTTTAATCTAAAATATCCAGTACTAAATAATGAAAGAAACTAAACCATTTGACTCCCACACTTGGGTTTTTCCTATATAATTTACAGCTGTAGATACTACGTAAAGCAATTAAAACTCAAGTGGTAAATATCTCTTGACAGTGATATAAAATTAATGGTGATAAAATGATATATTTTATATTACCTAGCATTTGCTGTATGCCTGATCAGGAAATCATCACTTATCTTCTCTGTTAGCAGAATGTACTGAAATGTATTCCACTAATTCTCTCCTATCTATTTGTAGCTCTAAAATGTATTTGTTAGAGAACAAACTATAGAGGTGAGATATGACAATCTTTAAAATCAGTCTATAACATAAGGCAGGGAATCATAAATTTTAAAAAAAAAAACATTGAAATAACAATGGTTTGTTCATTAAAACTATTGGAAGCACACTAAAAGTGCGCTCCCACACACTAAGCCCCCTATTAAATCGCAACAGTTTCAGAGCGATTTAATTGATCATGCCCGCAGCTCCCTGGCCGAAAGCCTAAACCATAAACCACCTATCCGTAAGTAGCATTTCAGGGCATGATCAATTAAGCAAGGCCGTAACAACCGATTTAGAAACAGCCAATAGTAAAATATGGAGGTAAAATCACAATCAATTAGCGTTTAGAGGTCCGATATGCGATCAGACTTGAAATCCGGCAATGTAAAAAATAAGAAAAATTTATGACAATACTGTTCTAGTCCATGTGGGTGGCCTGATATGTATTAACTCCTTGATTTCCAATGTCTATATAACACAGAAAAGAAACATAAAAAAAATACATGTATTGCAAATTTGTAAGCTTGAGACTGTTGTGCAATTAATTATAATGTCTTCCATCGCTTTCCACGTCTTTTAAAGTGCAGTATTAATTTTTTATTTGCATTTATGGTGCTACAAACAGGTGTTTAACCTCCTTGCGCGTTCTGTTTGGTACTTGTAGGATTTTGCCATTTACGGGTGTGAAAACAATTGCGGGCTTGAACAATTGTAGCAATTGAATAACGATTTGCATTTGTAACATTTACGGGCTTGAAAGATCAAAGGCTTAGATAGGTTAAAGTTACGATCGCGAGCTACTACTTTGTGATTGTCCTCCAATATTAGGCCTTCCCTACCTAATATTACCACCTAGCAACCTTTTAAAAATTGTGGTTAGGAATATTAGGGGGCATTATATTAGAAGGGAAGGGATCAATAAGCTAAATCTAAAAGTGGCTACTACTTTAGAGTCAGAGAACAGGCATTTTAGAAGACAATCTTAGACTATTTGTGTACTATTTATAGGGGAATATAACGTCTAAGATATACTTATATCCAGTATTAGAAAACTCCAATAGCAATCCTTGTTTAATCAAAATATCACTAAGCCCTTTAGCACTTTAAAATCACTATTTATTAATTGAAATAGCTATTTATTTGTATTGGAGTAGTTTGAACCTAAGGAAAAGGTATTGGCACTGTCACTTTTGATTATAATTAATTTTGCACATTATATAAATCATAAGGTATAGAAGCAATGAACTAATCACTTTTATACTTTGAAATTCCAGAATTTATATATCACCTTAAGAATTTGATGAGGAATATCTCTCTTGCCTGTATTCATAAGAATTTATACTAATTTGGTTGTCCACTTAGAATAAACACTCAATTAATTCAAAACATAATGTCTGAGTTTTAAGGTTCGGAATATATTTTATTGATTAAGGCTAAGCAAAGTTATGTTTTAAATATACTTTTTTCTCTTTGTTGAGATTGGCTTATGGGTGTGCACCAATAAAAGGGATCTTTTCTTGTGTTCTCTAAAAACACTGTTCTAGATATTAATATTTATCCCTGGGAGCACCCCATATAGTTTGAGTCTAGAATTATAATACATTGAGCCACCAAAAAACAAGCTTAATGAATAGCAAATTAGTTGAATAGGGGCCTAAGAATGTGTAAATTGTAGTGAATAAA
Source organism: Discoglossus pictus (assembly GCA_027410445.1). Classification (NCBI taxonomy): domain Eukaryota; kingdom Metazoa; phylum Chordata; class Amphibia; order Anura; family Alytidae; genus Discoglossus; species Discoglossus pictus. Next base: position 91,021,461 of record CM050163.1, on the reverse strand, counting down.
GCAGATAAAATGGGTAAACTGTAGTTATAAAAAAACCTTTACTGTCACAAAATCAGGTTCTTCACGGCAGATTTAGAGTTTAGATTTAATCTTGTTGTTCTTGTCACAGTTACAATATAATATGGAACAGCTTGCTAAGAGTTCCTAGCTCAGAATATATTGATGTGTAAAAAATGTGGTTGTCATACCCAACTAAGAGCCAGAAAGGCATATTACTAATGTTCATACCTAGAATACCTAGGAAAAACATTAACGAGAAAGAGAGAGAGAGAGACTTTATTTTTTTTAACATTCACTTTTGCTTTTTTCCCCAACCCCATTAGTCCCCTGGGAGATCTTAGATGATGATAATATTTCTATTCAGTTCTATAAAAATGTTGCATGCTTTGTCCTATATTTAAATATTATCTTTTGAAGAACATATAAAAATGACAGCCTTCAATTTACTTTCAATTATATACAGCCGAAGGATTTTTAAAATGTAGATTTTCTATAAATATACTTTTATACTGTTGGCATATATTGATGATAATGTTGTTAGATTGTTACATACTTTACAAACATGTGGAGTTTTTCATAAACTACAGTGGTTCTTTTATTGACCTATGCAAATACATGGACAAGACATAGATGCATCATTAACATAAACAGGTATTTTATAACACGTAGACAATTGGCTGATATCCAATCCTATATTTCTATATCTAATGTATCTTTTTATATAGTATTAGATAAAGTGAATTCATTCCGGGTGGAAAAGTCATTGTGGGAATTTTGTTTCCACTTTAAATTCTTCAAGCAAATGCAGATTTTCTGCTATTTCCATGAATGGTTTCAATGAATCACTTTGGAACCTATTTGTAAATCTCTAGGAAACTACACTGTAACAGGCCACAGAGGTCAATTGTTCAATAGTGCTTTAAAGAGAAGTAATAATAGCACTAGGTTTCTCTAAACAAGCATACTTTTGAGATGATACAAAATGCCTCTTTTGCCTTCAAGGGTCAGTTTATAAGCCCTAAATGACTTTCTTTGTTTGTCAGATTATGCCGTTAAAGAAAACATATTAAATTGTGTTGTTCTGTTTTTATAGACGCTGGTTTCCCATCTGTTGGGGAAATGCCATTCTTGTCTTACCTTTCTGTGCCGGAGGCTTTGTGCTGGCATGCCACCCATTATGCTTACCTGCTTCACAAGAAGACCTTTAACACCATACATTCTCTGGCATTTGTGCTTGCTTAAAGTATTTTTTTCAAACCATTGCCCTGTCTTGCACATAAGAACTATAAAATTTACATAACTTAGAACTGGGTTTAGTGTAATTTTAGCAGCTCATTATCAGCAATAAAATACTTAACTTGTAAATTATGCACTAACTTTACAATTACTCTTTAATGCATGTTTAGTCTTGAAGAAATATAAAAAAGATCTACAAAAAATGCTTTGATTTGCATTATTAGGAATATAAGAAAATGTTTCTATGTGGATTGTTTGTATCAATATTAGCAGTGCAGTTGCAATAATCAGATTTTTTTACAAAGAATATTTATAATTATGGTATCAATAATCAGGAAAAAGATTGCTGAATGGATAAGAACAGACTGAAAAAAACTCATAAAGTGTCTGTCAAATATAAATGGGATAGTTAAGACGATAGGTTACAAAAAGTACTCCTATTAAAGACATAGGGCCTCATTCTATTATCGCGATTCCTTGCGGGGGTTCCGTTATCTTGCAATTCAATTATACGGCCCCACAAGGATCTCCTCTTACGGCCGGCCGTATATCTTGCAACCGGCCGTAAGCTCAGAAATCTTTAAACGCAAAAATATATTCAAGACGGCACTGTACAGCTCTGTAAATGCTAGGGATCATATTGGGGGACATGAGGATTAATAGCAACCCCCTCTCAAGCTTGCACATCAGCCCAAATCCGAGTTTACATTAACTGTTTATTTTCCGGCCGCAGCGTGGGAGGGTCTGAGGTGCTCCAAGCACTCGGGACTTTTTACATGGATATGTGACATAAATTAAAAAATAATTTATTTACGGATTTGAGTGTAGGGGAATGTTGTGCTATTTTTGCTAACACCAGTGCAGGATGGCTTTATTTCGGCTTTATAATGTGCTTAATTGGTGCTAGCGGGACCTTTTTTCTGCAAGTAAGCTGCGGCTCGCTTTTAGCCTTGCAGAGAGGGTTCCCGGAGCAATTGAATAGCAACCAGGATTTTCTTGCGGCCGAAACTCTTGCGGACGTTTAAGATCAAAGGCTTTCCTCCGGCGCGAGCGGCCGCAAGGGATAGCAAGGCGCCGGCCGCAAGCCTGCCGGAATCCCCGGCCGGAGGGGAATAGAATAGCCGAATAGCTTGCGGCCGGTCCTTGCGGCCCGCATCTCCTACGGTCGATAATAGAATGAGGCCCATATACTGTACAACTTATTCTATAACAAAATAGTAACAAGGGATAACCCCCTCTGCCAATAGATATGTATCTTTTCCTTGTGCGAGACATAATTTAAAAGAAGGCTAGTATTCATATATATACATTAAAGTTCTCAGTTCCATTGCTTTTCCTGTATGTACGTTCCACGCGAGGAGCTGTGCGTTCCAGTGTGGCGTCGGGTGCGTAGTGATGTCATCACGCACGTTATTACAGCAATGCGATTGGTTTGAGAGAGGACAGGTTGTTCCTGCTGGCGCAAAGGTGTAATGACACAGTTATACAAATGATGTCACTGCACAATTACGTAATGACGCAGTTACGTAACGTATAGCGGAAATGGATAGGTTGTGAGCTTTAAAAGCCCTAGTAAGACTGATGATAAATAGTCCATGAGTAAGCCCTAAGTATTGCAAAACGGACCATCTGGACCATTTTTTGATGTGCAAGTACTCTGGTTATCATTATTGAATTGGGGGGTATGGTTGTACAGTGACTAGTGACTTGTTATTATTTATTTGACTTCTGCTGTGAATTGCTTGTTTGCACTCATGATATACAGTAGTGTGTAGTTATAGAGAACTGAGCGTTCGGCTGCTCCATATTCAAGCCTTATTTTATACTCCCTATTCATTATTTTCATTATACTACGCATCCTTTTGTTGTTTTTAACGTGTACAGAGCTGTCATAATTTAATACTTCCCAAGGATTAGCAAAGCAATTTGCCATATGAGGGAAGTTATAATGGGATTTAAATATAGTGATCTGGAGATATAGATTGTCTCACAAAGGGGGTTATCCCTTGTTACTATTTTTTTATGGAATAAGATGTATATGTCTTTAATAGGAGTACTTTTTGTAACCTATCGTCTTAACTATTCCATTTATATTTGACAGACTCTTTATGAGTTTTTGTCAGTCTGTCCTTATCCATTCAGCAATCTTTTTCCTAATTATCGATACCATAATTTTCAATTAACGGGTGTTAGGCACCAGGAAACTTTCTATAGTGATATATACATAAAATAATATTTATAGACACTTTCTTCCAGGAGAATGTCTTCTAAATAGTTAGAAGTCAGTAATTTAAAAATCAATTCCAAATATAATATGTATCAATTGATAAATCACTGCATGTGTAATTGAGGACAATTTAAGTAGTAGATGTAAATACAGACATCAAGAAAAGGGAAGAGCAAACCAGACACCCCACAACACCACCTAGAAATAGTCCTATATTGTTCATGGCAAAATAAACACATCATTGTAGTTAAAACATAACTTTTATTGAATTTATTTAAAAAAGCACATGGTTATAAATAGGAAATTAAGAGTAAGTAAATCAATACTCTGTCCCAACCTTAGTCTTTGTACATATATACTGAGCTATATATACTTTGTATAAAGTCCTTAGTCTATAAACAAAAAGTGTATAGAAAATTGCTCAATCAAATAAGTCAATCAATTTAGGATATCAGTACGTTGTCACATCCAGAATCCCAATATTACATATCCATTATTTCATTTATGCAACCCTATAATAACAGTAAATTAATTCATATAGATTAACAGACATAAATATAAAGTGCTTCAACCAATAATGTGCTAAGTACAAATACTATGCAGATTAATGTTTACGGTATGTGACACTGTGTACCTATAGAGTAATATAAACTGTTTTGCTCTTCCCTTTACTTGATTAAGAAACCACCTGTGGTAATTTTATTAAATATCACTTGGTATTTATTTTACTTAGATAACTGTCAATACAGAACATTAAATGTTGTCAATCTGGTCTACCAGAAGTATATAAAATATATGACGTTACACTATGTGACACTAAATAAAATAGGAGCGATGATAAATAATGCCTATAAAATACCTAATATTAAGAATGCAATTTGTCAGTCGATTAAATATTATTGAGATTTTGTGTCCTTTAAAATGTGTTTATTTCTAAACTGTTCATGTTATTGTTTAGTGTCTTTACTCAATAAATTAATTCAATGCAATGGGAGACTCTTCCATAATAATACAATGATGTCACGAGGAATGTGAATGTCCTTTGGATCCCCAAGGAAAATAGGATACTTGTGATAAGTGTGTAGAGTAAAGGAAAGGTCACACCCCCAACAGCTAGAACAGATGTTTGCAACCTTTTTTCTAATTAACTTGTAAATTGCCCGTCAAAAATGACGGTATAATTTTACAGTTTTCTCCCCCCCCCCCCCTGACTCCCTTGTGTCTCTCCTCCTCTTTCCTGTGTCTCTACCCCCTACCTCCCATGTGTCTCCCTCTCCTTCCCTGTGTCTCTTCCCCCTCTCCCCTTCCCTCCCATATGTCTTTCTCCCCTCTACTGTCTCTCTTCTCCATACTTTCCTGTGTCTCTTCCCCTCCCCTGTGTCTCTTCCCACCCTTCTCCCCTCCCCTGTGTCTCCTTCCTCACACTCTCCCATTTGTCTTCCTCCCCCTCCCTCTCTCCCCTATGTCTTCCTCCTCCCTCTCCCCTCCCCTGTGTCTCTTCCCTCTCTTCCCTCCCCTGTATCTCTTTCCCCCTCCCCTCCCTTGTGTCTCTTCCCCCTCCCCTCTCCCCTGTGTCTCTTCTTCCTCTCCCCTGTGTCTCTTCCCCCCAACTCTCCCCTTCCCTGTGTCTCTTTCCCCCTCTCCCTTCCCCTGCCTCTATTCCAACCCACCCCTTTGTCTTTCCCCCCTCCTCTGTGTCTTTCCCCCTCTCCCCTCCCCTGTGTCTTTCTCTCCCTCACCCCTGTGTCTTCTTCCCCCCATACCCTCCCCTGTGTCTTTCCCTCCCTCACCCCTGTGTCTTCTTCCCCCCATCCCCTCCCCTGTGTCTTCCTCCTCTCTCTCCTCTCCCATGTCTTCCCCCCATCACCCCTGTGTCTTCCTCCCCCTCACCCCTGTGTCTTCCTCCCCCCTCCTCCTCTGTAGCTTGTGGCTGTTGACACGAGTTGCGCATGCGCGGCTGCTACCCATGTGCGCAGCGGTGTATGGACTTAGGAAGTTATGGTAAGTGTGTATGCTCCCACTTACCACAATTATTATAGTTGACTAGCGACTTGCCCATCAAAAAATGACGGCAATAGAATTGTAAGGCAGGTAATGCTGTTTGCCCCAGACAATAATTTTTTGGGTGGTCCGAGATCCTTCGGCGCTCATTGCGAGCCTTGCGCTGATCTGCTTTTTGAGCTTATTGCAATGCTTTGTGTGCTATGAGCAGCGTTTGCCCTCGTTGTGAGTGGCGTGGTGAATGGCTTTTGTGTTTATTGTGAATTTTTTTGGGTGGTATATGTATTTTTGAATGCTAATTAAGTAATTAATAAATTCAAAAATGAATATACTTTACCTATTTGGAAGTAATATATGCAGGAAGCTTTGTGCTGAAGAGCTGACAATCTGTTTTGATGTTCCTGCAGCATATAATGTCGGTTTGCACTGTTGTGGAGCTGACATGTAAGTGTCAGCAATCTGTGCAGTGTGTAGTGTAAATAGGCTGCGTGCACGAGGGAAAGTCGTTAGGGTAGTTGTGTACTTCCGCATTGTGTAAGTTAGTGTTGTAAAATGGCAGCGAATGTGTATGTGGTAAGCGGCTGTGGATGATGTAGCATCCTTGCTAAAAGTGTATCTTGTACCTCGTACAGCTTTTTTGAAAAGCCGTATGTGCTTGGTGGTGTTTTGCGTCTTTAGGGTTCTGTAGCCTCGTTTTCTTCGGTGGCCATTTTTTCTCTCGCTAAGGGGATTTTCCTGTGTCTAAACTCGGGAATTTAAAGTTAAATTGAGGTGTAACTTCACTTGCAGATGTCCTGGGTGCCCCCCCCCCCCCTTGCTGTCGGTAAGCTTTTTATGTATTTTTTGTGTATTTTTTGTGTATTCATTTAATGTTTTCAGATGCACACGGTTTGGCCGTTAAGGTTGTATTTTTGAGAGGTCCTAATGTTTTTTTTCTAAGTCATGTGTCATTTTTTATGCTAAGTCCATAAATCTTCCGTTGTAAGTCCCGCGGTTCGTATTTTTTTGTGTAAGTCCGTATTTAGTGATTGCGTGTTTGATCTATTTTGGTAAAGTGCGCTTGTGTGGGGGTTTGTAACCGTGTTTGAGGCACCGTAGAGCCTCCACCTCCGCAAATGCGACTCCTCGCTTCACGAGGGTCCGCATTTGCAGACCAAACTGCGTCCCTCACGTTCTTGCGAGCTCGCTTTGCGAGCTGTCAAAGCGTGACTACAATTCGTAGTTTTACAACTATTATATGTGATAGTCAAATTACACCAAACTTTACAGCAATAGCTCAGCAAAGAGCAGATATATAAAAAAACATACACATAACTGAAAACGTATAAAAGATCACTGAAAAAAACAAAAACAAATGTAAGCACATAATTTTAATTCACATATAGTATGTAATCTGATTTGTGAAAGACACAAGACATATGTTGACCTGAACTTAGCATTTGGCCTTGGAGTCATATTTTACTCACCTATGTAATATAGCATTAGTGTATAAGTGTATATTGGGAGGTCTTTAAATCCCTAAAGGGACATTGAAAACATGTTTCCTTGTTACATCTGAAATAGGGATTTGACTATATCTTTTATTTTATCCAAATGAAGCTCTAAAAGCAGAAAACATGTTTGACTGATCTTGGGACTTGCCTCTATCAGCCAGTGGGCAGTAATATAGCTGTATCAGTCACACTTGTCTGCCAGTGAAATTTACAGACAAAGAGTTTGATCACATGGCTACCATAGTATCTCCTGCAAGGCTGACTCTCAGCTATGAGGAGCCCCATAGTCATAGCGTAGGTGTTAATATTAGTTACTATAGGCGTCTATAGGGATTACTGTTGAGGATGGTATGGAACTCTATGGTAACCGTTTAATATTTGGTGCCATTGGGGTGTATAGTTATTCTATATATGGCTTAAGAGAAAATCCAGGAGGATACCCAGCACATAGGGCAGAGCCGTTTAGGGGGAATCCCTGGCTATGCCTAGCTCATAGGGGGTACCAGGTTAATAGGTGGAGGGAACATAAACACCATGCATTAGTTTTTATTATTATTTAACCGCTTTCTTCCATGGGAAGAGGTTAGTATTGATGGATACGTTTAAAGGAGTATGTTAGGACTAATGAAGTGTGTTCAAGTTAGAGATGCTATGTAGACTACTGATATTTAGACTCAGAGTCTTCTGCGAGCAGGCTGCAAAAACACTTTTTTTTGCCTGAGCCATAGAGCATCTACGGAAATTTGCTTTTCAAAACTCCTGTAGCAGTGACTCAGCCTTCTGAGTGTTCTTACTGGAATCAAGGAATACAAGCCTAAGTAAAGGCGTAAGTGAACCCACTAGATTTGTTACTGTTGCCAAGTAATCGAGCTCTAAGTATTTTCTGTGCATTTCCTATTATTTTCATTGATGTTTGAACAGTTTTTTCTTTCTAATGAATGAAAAAAGGGTTGTGTTTTATGTCCCTTTAATGCCCCATCCTGTTGTTGAAAATCATCTCCGTCTTTCATTGTACATAATCTTTTTCACCTAGATATTCAGCCCGGGCTATTAAAGGGGAAACAATGTGTTAGAGGACACTGGTCATTTTTGGAGTTAGTTATTATTTTCTTTTGTGTTATATTATGCTGAAGTGTAGGTCTATTGTTGTTTAGATATAGGGTTCCAAGTCAGAAAAATAGGGGCATTAACATAGGTTTGCCCTTCAGTCAGGAAGATCCATGATGAACAAAAGGTTCTCTCTCTCTATCTATCGAACAGTTGATTTGGATATGTCATTATGGACGTAGAGACCTGGCACATTAGCCTGTAGAAGTGGCTGCAAGAGGTGTATTGTTACCACGAAAATAATATACTCCATATATTGATCCCCACAATATTTTGCACCAGGCTATGGTGTTCCAATGCATTTAATTGGGGAGTTTTTGTGTCAATAAAGTTTGTGGTCTATGTAAGTAGTGTTGTAATCTAATAGAGTGTTAAGCCCCACATTCTCACTATGGATTTGTCTGAATCTTAAACAATGAGCATTACAGTGCAAAGAGAGCTGGGGCAGGCATAGTATGTAAATAAGAACTTTTTAAACCACATTTTTGAAAATAATACAGTTAAAAATATGCTAAGTAAAGTTTTAACTATGTTAATAACATGCTTTGTCACACAGTGAACAGCAATAAGAGGGAGGTCAGTCTTTATAATTTTTCACGGCTAATTGTTGTTGATTAAACCAGTAGCTTTGATGGTGGATGTCTCAATTAATTTATACCTAAAATGATCCCAACTTGCATATCAATTTCAAGAACTTTTCACTTTGATTTTTTTTCCCAACCAGTTCTAATTATATATATTTTTATTTTCATACTCTTTATTAAATGCACCCTGTTCTGTGTCAACTATATGAAACCATTCACTTTAAAAGGGGCAATTATATATATATATATATATTGTTTAAATAGTTTTTTATTGAAAGGAATAGACATTTTTGCTTATATTCTTTTAACATTAATACATAAGCCTTTATAACCCAAACTATCATACATCCTTTCTTTTTTTTTCCTTTTCTGTGATTCTATAGTTACTGTATTAACTTTTTAACTCAATTAAGGGAGATTTGAACAATCATAACTTAATTATATAAGAATTAACCTAAAACTTTAAATAAATAAATAACTATGGAGATATGGGGAGATTCATTAAATCAAGCTGAATCTATATATTTATATCTTAAGGGTTCCTTAACCAATGCCGAAATCAATGACTAGCCCTTATTCACAACTTAAATAATTATTTCAGAGCTATGCCAAATTAATCATACAGTTCAGTTTGCTTAGTTAATTTACTATTTCAGTAAACCGCCATCTAGAACAGTGCATTCTTAAACTTATACATTTATTGTACATATATTCACCTCTTGTGTCACAATCCCGACAATCCGGAGTCTCCCGGACCAGCTCTTAAGTCTCCTCCAGTCCGAGCCCCCTTCCAGCCCACTTCTGATATGTTCTTGCAATCTTATTTTATTACCATTGGGTCATTCAATTCAAGGGAAAACCAAACAATGACTCTAACCAGGGATTCCATATTTGATAAAACTGTGGCTTAGTGTCTAATATAGCCGATGTTGACTTCTTATTTATTGCTATGTAATTGATTCTCCTAATAACCTCCCGCATATCCAGCTTCTCTGATTTCCCCTGACTAGCTATGTGTACTTTGGCAGCGGCAGCCATTATCTGAAATAGCTTATTCTGATTCTTTGATAAATTAGGGAATTTAACCCCCAATAAACAAGACACCATGGTTGCCGCAGCCGTAGTTTCTAATAGTGACGTCGCCATTAGTGCTAACCTTTCCCATAGCTCGTGGACCACCTGACATAGCCACCAGATATGGGCATAATCTCCTATTTGTTGACAGCCTCTAAAACAATTGTTGCTCACCCTAGGGTCATACCTATTGAGTTTATCCGGGGTGCAGAATATTCGCTGAAGTACCTTAACAGATGTCTCTGTGTGTGCAGTTACACGTTGCTTTGCTCAAATTTAGGAAAGATTTCTGCCACTTTTTTCACTCCCATTCCTCCCCTAGTTCTTTTTCCCATTTACAGATATATGGTGGTTTGTCTGAGTTATTTGAATTAGCAAATGTATCCTATAGCGAGCCTATCATTCCTTTTGCAAGTGGGAGGTTGTTGCAGGTTACTGAGAACCAGGAGGATTTCGGTGGTCCAAATTTTCTCCTTATTTTTAGATCATTGTAGTTTTCCCCTGAGGGGAGAGCATATTTTTCTCCAAATTGCTCTAAAGTCATTAGATGACTCCCTGTAAACCAGGAGCCTAACTTGTCTAGGCCCCTAGAAGCCCACCAATGTTTAGACATTATGCACATGGTTACCCAAATATCCTGGGAAGAAAGGACCGACCACAGGGGAGATGTACCTATATCTAGCTTGTTTTTGGATCTGGCCCATTTCCACGTTGTTATTGTTAGGTTTATTATGCGGTTCGGGTGTGATTTAATCAGGCTTAATCCGTCCGGTACCCAAATTAGTGTGTCCCAGCTATGCAATTGCATTTGATGCTGTTCTAAAAATACCCAGCCCGGCTACTGCTTGACTGAGTGTGCTTGTGCTAGTTGGGACAGTCTAGCCGCTTTAAAATACTCCCGCAGGTTAGGACATGATAGCCCCCCCCTCCTTTTTATGTCTGTACAATACCTTCCTGGATATTCGAGATTTCTTATTTTTCCACACATACCTAAAAATACTGGACTGGAACCGGTCCTGTTCTTTCAGGGAGATCGGCATAGGGAGCGTTCTAAAGAGGTATAGAATCTTTGGCAAATATTCATTTTAACTGCTGCGATTTACGGTGTTGAGCTGTGAGCTTAATACAGCATCCCCTTATGAAAGCTACTCAGAGCCAACCCACCCCCGTCTCGGGGGAGTCGTTCAGCTCAAAATATTGCTTAATGTCTCCCTCTAGTGATGCTACACTTTTGGGGTCCGACAATAGGTGTTCATCGATCTTCCAGCTCCTAAATGGGGATAGATTAGGTCCTATCATTATTTTAATAACCACTATGGCATGGTCAGACCAGGGTCAGGGGACAATGTCAGATTCTTGGACTTTATCAAAGAGTAGAGAGCTTGTTAGGAACGTGTCTATCCTTGAATACGTGCCATGTGTAGGCGAGTAGTCCTAGTGATCCGAGGTTGAATAGAGGCCCAGAGAGAGACTGCAGGTGCCAGAGACTCCGGTCGCCGTAGGCCCAGGAAAGAGCAAACTCCCTTCATTTCTTTGGTTCCCTCTGATCTCTCCTAACTTTGTCTCTGAAGCTAGATTATGCTGGCTGCTTAAACCTTGGCTTCCTTCACTTGCAGGATTATAAATATCTGCACGTTTCTTTATCAGCAGAGGCACTGCCAATACTAGATTTGGTCTTCTAGTTGCTCCTTGCAGTCCGGTTAGTTGCTCTAATTGACCTCGCTCCTTCCTATCTCCACAACTAATAATATCCAATCTCAACAACATTTCAACTTGTTTAAATAACTTGAGAATTTTTATCTCTATCTCAAAAATCTACTTCACTCAGGCCCCACCTCCAAGGTCCCGACTAACCTATGTTGTAACCTAACTGTTCTATGCCTATTCTTCTTCCATTAGGGTGTATCACCACAAAAAAAATAAAAAAATAAAAAAAGGAACAACAAAAAAGAAAAGTCCCAGAACTGAGTGAATAATTAAAGTCTCTCAGTTACTTCCAGTCATTTGGCTTGCTGTCATTCCGAGCGTGTTGTTATCAAGCCCTCAGGGACCAATCCAGGATCTCCTCTGTGCTGGGAACTGCAAAAAGGCTTGACTCTTGCGGGGTAAGTTCTTATCTCTGGAGCTTCTGGGGGGAAGTGTACCTTCTTTTGGTGTCTGTGACCCTACTACAGTCCATTGTTTTTTCGGAATAGGAGGGGGTGGAGGGCGGCCATGTTCTTCTGCCAGTAGATCTGTTGGGCAAAGACGGAGCTGGCGTAGCACTGCCAGATAGTCTTCTAGGTTGCGGGTGGTGTGCGAGGTGCCTTGATAGCTGAAGGTGAGAGCGAAGGGGAAGTTCCACCGATACTGCAATTTGTTCTGCTTAATGGTCGCCAGAGCTGGTTTCATCTGCCTCTTCCTGTCCAGCGTGTTGGGGGACAGGTCCACAGACACTTGTAGACTGGCGTTGTCTGGGCCCTTAACCATCTGCATCTTCCTAGTTTCTGCCAGTAGCTGGTCTCTGGCCTGTTGCCTCAGTAATCGCACAACAACATCTTTTGGGGCTTCCGGATTTCTCGCCCCTCCAAGAGCTCTGTGAGCTCGCTCCACTTCGAGGACCGCTTCTGGTTGATCAGGTAGTATTGCAGCAAAGGTTTCTTTTAAATATACCGCCAGATCCTATGTGGCTCTTGGCACCTCACGTATCCTGACGTTGTGATGGCGGGAACGGTTCTCTAGGTCCACTATCTTATCTGTTAGCTCCATAATATTATATGAGTTTTGATTGATGGCGGACCTGTCATGTTGCTGCGCCTCTCCAATTTGATCTACCATCTCCTCCAGCAGTTGGGTCCTCTGCTCCAGCTCTCTCAGGTCATCCCTCAAAGGTTCTATTGCCTTGGTTAAGAGTTGCTCAATGGTTGCAATGGATCTAGGTGATAGATCAATTTGTTGCCGTGTTTTCTTAGAGGCCTCCTCTTGGTCGGATGAATCTGTGTGGTCTGAAGCCGATTCCACTGGAGACACGGGTTTGGCCGCCTTAGGTGAGAAGTGCTCACGAATGCCCTTGGCTGAGGGGGTCCTCTTACTTTTCTTCATTGCTGAACTTTGGTGCTTTGCACTATCCAGTAAGCTACATGATTTTCCCTCTTGTCTCCTCCATCGGTAAGCCGTTCTCTGCCTCCCCCTGCCTCCTGGTGTCCAGTGGCTTATACAGAGCCCAGTGCCCCTGTATCCCCTATAGCCAGCAGCTTACCGGCTTGGCCAACATGGCTGCCACTTCCTTTGTGCCTGATCCCGCCGGCTCCATCCTCTCCTCTGCTGCCGGGGATTCCACTGCTGGGCCTCTGTGTCTCGCTCTCCCGCCTCCGGCTAGCTTCCGGTGGATGGGTCTGCGATGCCCCGGGCTAGGGTGCTGCTCAGCGCGCTTGGGCCGGCGTGGCCAATATGGCGGCCTCCTCCTCGTTGCCTGCTCCCGCCGGCGTCCTCTTCTCTTCTGCGACGGGGACTCCGCTTCTGGGCCTCTGTGCCTCACTCTCCTGCCTCCTGCTGGCTTCCGGTGGCCGCCTGGGTCTGTGTTGCCCCGGATTGGGGTGCTGCTCCACACGTCTGGGTCTCCCGACTGGCTCCTCCGCCTCACGGCTCCCGAGAGTTCTCCACCGGTTCGGTGAGCTTCTTGAGGTGTCAGGACGGCTCCCCCCAATGTCCCCCGGTGGGGCTGGGGTTCCTTCAGGGTCTTTTGGGCAAATATAAGCCCTTTAATGCCGCCTTGTGAGGGAGCTCTCCCTTGACACGTCCTGCTGATCCGGACGTTGGCTCCGCCTCCACGGGCAATTATATTTTTAATCCCCATTCATGAGTTATAAATACAACCAAGGCAGAAATGTGTATATCTAGTTTTGTATAGCAGGCATTAAATAGACTGAGACAAAAATGAATAAATATATATTTGATATAATACTTCTGTGTAGCAGACATTAAACAGACTGAAACAAATAAAATTGATGAATGAAAGGAGCGTGGAGGAGCGGAGGAACAGCTGCAGATGGAGGTAAGTGAGGGGAAAGGGAGAGGGGGAGGTATTTAGAGGGGTAAAGTGAGGAGGGGGGTTTAGGAGGAGGAGGGGTAAAGTGAGGAGGGGGGTTTAGGATGAGGTGGGGTAAAGTGAGGAGGGGGTTTTAGGATGAGGATGGGGGGGGTTAGAATGAGGATGGGGGGGTTTAGGATGAGGATGGGGAGGGTTTAAGATGAGGATGGGGGTTTAGGATGAGGATGGGGGGGTTGAGGATGAGGATTGGGGGTTGAGGATGATGATGGAGGGGTTGAGGATGAGGATGGGGGGTTGAGGAAGGGGGATTGAGGATGAGGATGGGGGTTGAGGATGGGGGGTTGAGGTTGAGGAGGGCGGTTGAGGAGGGAGGTTGAGGAGGGGGTTTAGCATGAGGAGGGTGTTTGAGGATGGGGGTTGAGGATGAGGATGGGGGGTTGAGGTTGAGGAGGGGGGTTGAGGATGGGGGTTGAGGAGGGAGGTTGAGGATGAGGAGGGAGGATGAGGAGGGAGGATGAGGAGGGGAGTTGAGGAGGGAGGATGAGGAGGGGAGTTGAGGAGGGGGCTGAGGAGGGTGGATTAGGATGAGGAGGGTGGTTTAGGATGAGGATGGGGGGTTGAGGTTGAGGATGGGGATGGGGTTGAGGATGAGGAGGGGGGTTGAGGTTGAGGAGGGAGGTTGAGGAGGGGGTTGAGGATGATGAGGGGGGTTGAGGAGGGGGTTGAGGATGAGGAGGGGGTTTGAGGAGGGAGGTTGAGGAGGGGGGGAAGAGACACAGGGATGGGAGAGGGGGAAGAGACACAGGGAAGGGAGAGGGGTGAAGAGACACAGGGGAGAGAGAGGGGAGAAGAGACACAGGGGAGAGAGAGGGGGGACACAAGAAAAGGGCACACAGGAGGGGGACCCAGAGGGCACAAGAGGGACACAGGGGGCAGCACATTTCCCACCCTTGGCTTATACTCGAGTCACTCATTTTTCCCAGTATTTTGTGGTAAAATAGTTGCCTCGGCTTATACTCGGGTCGGCTTATACTCGAGTATATACAGTAATTAGGGCTCTATATAAACACATAGCATATTTTTTTTACAGAAGTTTTTAGTTAGTGAAGACCTTGCTTTTGGATAGAAGTTCACTAGCTAAAAACTTCTGTAAAAAAAATATGCCATGTGCTTAAATAGAGCCCTATTCAATTGGCCCAATCGCAATTTAATAAGGCTGTAAGTAAATAAATAGGAGAGACAATAATTTGGGTTGTCAGTTCCATCTTCAGTTGACCATAATTTGTCTGACCTCTCTACTATGACCTGCCCAGCTTGGGTGATCCTACATGGTATAGCTTACAGCTTCATTGAGGTCCCAGAATGACAAGTTAGTGATCCAGTAAGGGAACAACAACAACAGTAATAAGACAATTAACAAAATTAACAAAAATAAAGTCACACTATTATTTTTAAACATGTAAAATCTCTTTTTTTATTTATTAGAGCAATATACAAACCTGTAATAATTATATTTGAAATATATTGTTAAGTATTTTGAAAACATAAATACATCAATACCATGGCAGTCACTATTACTCTATAACCAAAGGTATTTCTGTTTGTAATTCAGCCACAGAGATCAGTTTATTTATAATATTATTATAAGTCCTCGTCACCTAAATCACAATTTATTAATTTTATGTTGAGCAAAATAATGATAGAAGCTGTACTTACAGCCCTATTAAATTGGGGCTACGTTGTAAAATATAGCCCGTAACTAGAGACCACTGTACATTTATTATAAGGGAAAGTGATGTTAGGTCTTAGAATTAATAGCACAGCATTCTCAAGCCCACAAATCGGCCCGAACATTTTTTTATTTCATGTTCATATTTTGTGGGAAATCGATCCCTGCAATCTATGTGTTAAGACATATACTGTAACTCGCATGTAATAGAATATCATATTTACTGCTTTATTAATATTGCATCATATCTGGCCTGTTTGTCCGATTGCAAACTGTACTTGTACTTTTTCAGTGACGCAACGCTAACAATCTCTTTGTCCATTGGCTCCATCGTCCATTGGCTCCATAATATGGCTACACGTGTCTTATAAGTTTCTACAACTGTCAGGCTGTTTTTTTTTTCTTGCTTAAAAGTGGTAGTAATTGCAGTCTGCAGACTATCATAATCAAGACCACAGCCAGAAACTGTGGCAGTCAGGACATTACTGTAAAAATGTAGTCAGGATTACAAGTAGGTATCAAGGCTGATATTCTTCAAGGATTGATGTTACTTGTAGACCAAGGCGGAGACTGCATCACAGACACATGTCAGTCATAGAATGGAACAAAACAGTACATACAACAGTACATGACAAAATACTTTGAGTCTGTAAAAACATTAGGCTATAAAGATAGGAGACACATGAATCCAGGAGTGAATGGTGGGTGATGGTGCAAAATAAGATAAGTATCTATGGAGGTGAATAAAAAAGCCAAACATCTGTGATTGATCAGATCTCCCCTAAGGTGATGAGATCACATTTCTATTAAAATAATTAACTACTCTTATCCTCTATTAAATTATTCCCCTTTACTGCATGCTACTGCCAGTAGCAAAGGGCCCTTCCAAGGTTTTGAGTCATGTTGCTTTGCACCTGCACTAGCTCCACCACTGGGTACATCCAATCCCATTCTGGAAGATTTACACCCATTATTTACACATGAGTAAATCTGCATTTAATACATGCATATAATTCTATGCATAGTGGTTCATACGTAAGAAAAATTCAGCTGGAAGTGAAGGATGAGGGGGCCTGTGGGAGCCACAGGGGACCCACGGGACATCCGTAGGGGCTATAAAAGGCAGTGGGGCTACAGGGGCACAATAGGGCTATAGGGGCCACAGGGGTCCCGCAGGAGCTACAGAGGACCACAGGGCCACAGTGTTTCCGTGGGGGCCACTGGGTGTCTGCGGAGGCTATGAGGGCCGAAGAAGACTCGCGGGGGCACAAGGGACTGCAGGTGGCCACAGAGGATCCGCTGGGGCTACAGGGGACCCACAGGAGTTCTGCAGGGGCCGCAGGAGGTCCGTGGGGGCCCTTTCAGAGGCCAGGGGCCTTGGTGCCTTGTACCGGTTGCACTGGCGATAGCTCCACCTCTGAAAGAAGTGATGGTTTAGAGTAGGGAGATTTGAAGAGAATGAAAATAAGAAGGTAAGAAGAGAAGGTGTGAAATTGAGGGTACAAAAGACTATCAGCCTTATTATATTGCGATTCGGCCAATTGAATTTTTCCATTTATAATAATAACCAATTTTTTTTCCTCCAAAGACCACCTCAGCAGTCTCCCAACGTGTCTCAATAGTGTCAATATGTGCTTAATTGTGATTATAAATTAGTTTTCCATTTTTCTTTCATTAACAGCGAAAAATTCTGAATCTTCCAATAAAGTATTGGGAAATTTCCATTTTCAAACCCTGTGCTCCTTTTGTGAATAGTTCAATATTAAACATTATCAGCCTTATTAAATTGCAATTTGGCCAATTGAATAGGGCTCTATATAAGCACAGAGCATATTTTTTTTACAGAAGTGTTTAGTTAGTTAAGACCTTGCTTTTAGATAGAAGTTCACTAACTAAACACTTCTGTAAAAAAATATGCTCTGTGCTTATATAGAGCCCTTTTCAATTGGCAAAAACGCAATTTAATAAGGCTGTAAGAAGTGTGAGTGAAAGAGCAAGGAGAAAGATGCGAAAAGAGGAGGTAGGAATTAGGAGTGAGGAGAAAAGGTAAAGTCATTGGAATATTTAAGAGAATTATGGAGACAAGGAGAGTGATGGTGAGAGTGAGTTGTATATATCTGTACACATTAAATAAGAATAAGGCCCCTATTCAATTGAAATTTGCAACAGTTACAGAACGATTTAATTCAGCAAGGCCGCAACAACATGGCCGAAATCCAAAACCGTAAACCATGAACTCGTATGTAAGCATTTCAGGGCATGATCATGATCAATTAAGCAAGCCCGCAGTTAATGTTTAGAGCCAATAGTAAATAAGACCATCATCATAAAACATACAGGTTACAAGTAACCTGTGATTATAGAGCCCATTGGAACCCCTGCAACATTTAAATATTTACATTTCCCAACACAGGTCTATAAATGACCCGCGGCACAACTATTAACCCAGCTGCAGAGGTACTACAAGTTCCCCCGCGGCACCTAATATTCCACTATGCTGAGAGGTCCCCATCGGGACCCCTGCAGTGTCCCAGCATAAACCCTTGCTGCGAGGGTCCAGATCGGGACGCCCGCAGCATTTAAATATTAAAATTTCCTGCAGCGTGGGTCCTTTAAGAACCCACGCTACAATAATAATTAACCTTTGCCGTGAGGGCACCTCATATTTACCCCTATCACATTAACACTATAAGTGCCATGAGGGTCCCCTAAAGTATAAGCACTACACTATTAACCCCCACTACCCTATCGATCCCCTCTACCCTATTAACCCCTATTAATGCCTATCCTACCTTAGTAACCCTACCCTAAATAAAACACCCCCTACTTACAAAAAATAACAAAACCTACATTACCAAAAATAAAAACAACTTATAAGCATAAAAAACAGTGCATTCAAAAAAAAAAAACACTATTAAAATAAATAATAAATTCAACCTGTAAAAAAAATAAAATAAAAGCTAGAACTGATGGAGCTCCTCCCATGAGGATATCCTAGCCGCAAATCGCGGTCCCCGCGCAAGCTCCAGCATGAAAAACCAATTGGAGCATTCAGACTGTCTGAAATAGCTGTCAATCAGATTTCAGCCAATCAGAATGGGATACACCATGTATCCCATTCTGGTTGGCTGAAATAGCTGTCAATCAGATTTCAGCCAAATCAGGACATTTTTATATTTAAATGATGCTGGGGTCCAGATTGGGACCCCTGCAGCATGGGGGTTTATTTTTGGAGAAAGGTAGGGTTCTTTATGGACCCCCTTGCAGAAGTTGGGGTTTTAGCGGCCAGGGGAAAGGTCGGGGGCGGGGGGGGTTGCTACACAGAGACACTTTGGTGTCTCTTTAGCTGGTCCTGCGGCAGTACGCAAAGGTTTTTAAAGCCCTTGTGATTTGGAAACTGTAAGATTCTTGGCTACATTTGCCATTTACGGATGTGAAAAAAATTGCGGGATCGTAACAATTGAATAGCGATTTGCGATTGTAACATTTATGGGCTTTAAAGATCAAAGGCATAGCTGGGTCGATGTTACGACCACAGGGATTTCCAGCCTGTAACCCGCAGATCGTTCGCGGGTAGCTAAAAGACGCCATTGAATAGCAAATTAGTTACGGGCTACATTACGGGCTCCAGTAACTGACAATTGCTCCATTGAATAAGGGCCTATATGTCATTATTTGTTTTAGTTAAAAAAGTGATGGTATCAAAAATATTACATGTATTGAATATACATAATAACATGACAAGTGTTGCTTCTAATTGTTATTATGTTACATTAAATTTAGCATTGTAATTTACTATCAGAAGTTTTGGTATTAAATTAATTGAATTGCTTAATATTCCGTTAATATTGATGATATTGGGCAACAGGACCTGTTACTATAATGGATGACTCCTGAAAAACCCAGAAACATCAACCTTTTTTGATTCTAATAAAAAAATAAAAATGTTTCCTGTTGTTTTATGCTCTTAGATTTAAAATTTTAAAACAAATGTAAATATTGTTTTTCGTAATATACATGCAGCATGGGCTGAAACATTATTTGAGTCACAATACAACCATAATTAGGCAGGAAAATGTAATAGAGCTAGTTCTTCATCAGGAAAAAAAAATAATAATACCACTGCTGTTCCCTGGAAGCATCCATGGTACATTGTTGAAAATAATATTTGTAAGAGTTGAGTTTACAATTCTACAGGACACAGCTTCCAGGTATTGTTGCAAGTTGCCTGCCTCTGAGCATGTGCAGGAGAAGTAAGCAGGTATCAAAGACCAAAACGTATAATGATTTAACAAACCCCCACTCCTATCCCTTCTCTTCCTTACCTCTCCAGTTCAGTAGAGAAAAAATATTGTTCTCAATCTTAAAAAAACTATCAGGAAGTTTTAAACTTAGACAAGATGGAAACTTTCTATGTGCAAATAGAATCCTCAAAATTAATATTATCTTTAAATGTTTAATGTTCATGGCTTATGGAGCTGATAATTTTGTTAATTCCGTTCTTCACAAACATGTCACATTTTTATAAAATAAAGAAATAATGTAAAGATCTGTATGATCTATATGACTATATGACACAAATCAGGCTTTGTAATATGTTTTTTTATTGAGTCTGAAGACTATTTTAGATATCTTAAGCAGAAACCTACAAATCTGCTACGTTATCACATAGAAGACATAAAATGTTAATGAGATGGCCTTCTGAATCCATAAAAGGGACCTCAACAGTAACCTTAGACAGACCAAAAACTTTCATGTCAGGAAAAGCAAACCATGGGACACCATGTACACCTGAGTAATTCCTGTTACAGACATGATCTGCTCTATCATTGTATAATATAAATATGATATTCTAGCCACAACAGCTTTACAAAGACAAATCACTTACTAAATTGGGAACTGCTATTGTTTAGTCGTTCAGTCGCATCTGACTCTCAGTGACTCTAAGGACCACAGCACACCAGGTACATCTCTCAGTCACTGCCCCTCTGAGCTCCATCAAGGTCATGTTCATTGCTTCAGTGACCTCATCTATACATCTCCGCCTCTGTCGTCCCCTTCTTCTTGTGCTTTCAATCTTTCCCAGCATCAGAGTCTTCTCTAGGGAATCCTGCCGTCTTATGATATGGTCATAATATTTTAGTTTTAGCCTCATGATTATAGCTACTAGTGAACAGTTTGTCTTGACTTCCTGAAATACTGATTTATTTAATCTTCTTTCGCCAACACCACAATTCAAAGGCGTCAATTCTAGGACGCTCAGACATCTTTATGGTTCAGCTCTCATATTCGTATGTTACTACTGGGATTACCATAGTTCTAACTATGAGGTCCTTTGTTGATAGTTTAATATCTTTACTTTTTACTAGCTTGTCCAAGCTTGCCATAGCTTTCTTCCCCAGACGCAAACTTATTTTATTTTCATGACTACAGTCACCATCAGTAGAGATATTGGATCCCAGGAAAATAAAATCTGTCACTGTCTCCACTATTTGCCAGGAACTGAGATTCACATTTGCCATGATCTTTGTCTTTTTAATGTTAAGGAGCAGGCTAGCTTTTGCACTCTCTTCTTTTACTCTCATCAATAGGTCCTTTAGTTCACGTTTAGTGATCAAAGTAGTATCATCAGCATATCTGAGGATGTTGATATTTCTTCCAGCAATATTTCTTCCGGCTTTATATTCAACCAGTCTGGCCTTACGCATGATGCACTCTGCATATAGGTTGAATAAATAAGGTGACAATATACAAACTTGTCGCACTCCTTTTCCGATTCTGTGGTTCCATGTTCGGTTCTGATCGTGGCTTCTTGGTCCATATACAGATTCCTCAGGAAGTAGATGATAGGATCTGGTACTCCCATCTCTGTAAGAACTTTTAACATTTTGTTATGATCCACATAGTCATTGGCGTTAGAATAGTCTATGCAGCAGAAGTGAATATTTTTCTTGCTGTCTCTTTTATCCAGCTGATACTGGAAATTTGATCTCTTGTGCCTCTTCCTCTGTGAAACTCGGCTTGCACATCTGGTAGTTCCCAGTCCATATATGTTTGGAGTCCGAGCTTGTAGGATCTTAAGCATTACCTTGTTTGCATGTGAAATGAGTGCAATTGTTCGATAATTGGTGCAATCTTTGGCACTGCTTTTTTGGGATTGGGATGTAGACTGACCTTTTCCAGTCTATTGGCAATAGTTGAGTTTTCCAAATTTTCTTGCCTTATGCAAACAATACTTTCACAGCATCAACTTATAGAAATATGAATGTGTGGTTGCCTGATGTGAAATGTTCCATTCTAGTACATCTAAGTTCACTAGTTCGAAGGATATCAATGTTAAACCTTGTTATCTCATTCTTGATCACATCTAGTTTGCCTTGGTTTACAGTTCAAACATTCTAGGTTCCTATGCTGAATTGGTCTTTGCAGCAGTGGACTTTCCACTCCAGACATATGCGCACCTGGGTGTCCTTTCGACTTTGGCACAACCACTTCATTAGATCTGATGCTACTTGAACTTGCCCTCTGCTTTTCCTCAGTAATGTGGTAGGCACCTTCTAACCCGAGGGGTTCATCTTACTGTGCCATTTCCTTATGTCTCCTGTTGTTCCTGTCCATAAAGTTTTCTTAGCAATGTTACTGGAGTGGGTTGCAGTTTCCTTCTTTAGTTTCTGTGATTTGTCTGACCTCTCTGCCATCACCTGCCCATCTTGGCTGACCCTGCATGGTATAGCTCACAGCTTCATTGAAGTACACAAGCCTCTTCACCAAGACAAGGTAGGGATCCAGAAGTGGAATTGACCTAATGTTAAAATGTAAAATGCCACTGCCCAATAAATTCACCCATATCCTTCTTATTTTCTGCACCCCACGACTTTCTCCAGTCTCCCAGTTTCAGGAGAACTGTACCTTCTCATTTATTGTATTAAATGAGAAATACAAATGTCAAAACTAGAATACCTAGGCATCTTTTTTTTGTAATCAATCTCTACTAGCAAGAGACAAAGCTTGATATGTCATAAAAAAATACATTGTTGAATAATAAAAAGGCTAAAAGTGCCACAGTTAGATAATCGAGCCACGGTCCTGTTGCAATAAATGAGCTTGAGGAAATCACCCGGTGTCTCTTGTGTCCCTCTCTTTTTTTTATATCTGAAACAAACACAGAATGAAATAGGTATGCAGTTGTGAAAATAGGAAGGGATAAAGGGATAGCGACCAAAGAGGAAAGATGTACATTTTGCATGTGGCAGTGCAACCTAGTAAAGGAAACTTTAGTATGTGCCCATGGGCGTAGAATCCCAAACATATCTGGTGGGGGGGAATTAAGTTTAAAGAGACAAAAAAACATATGGCCCTGGGTGAAGCAATTCAACTCTACTCCCAGGACAGGCAGCCTCCAAGGGAAGATAGTTCAGATCAAACAAAAAGTATAAAGAAAACATAGTGGCACTCTACACAATATAAACAAAATATGTGATCTGTTGCAATACATATTCTTCCTCAATTCTAATGGTATCAGTTCAAGTCCAGGTATGGATAAAAATGGAAAACACATTGTGAGTTGGATCAGGGCAGCTCAGTGGATGCAGTCTTTTTGGATTTTGCAAAGGCTTTTGATACAGTGCCACATGGGAGACTATTGTGTAAACGAAGGGATACAGGAATTGCAGTAAATATCTCCTCATGGATTGAGAGCTGGCTAGAAGACATGAAGCAAAGGTGTGTTGTAAATGGAACATACTCAGATTGGACTAATGTGGTAAGTGGGGTTCCTCAGGGTTCAGTATTAAGTCTTCTCCTTTTTAACATATTTATTAATGCGTTAGAGGTGGGACTGGAAAGTAGTGTCTCCATTTTCGCTGATGACACAAAGCTGTGCAAGGTAATTAAATCAGATAATGATGTGCTTTCCTTCCTTTCGGTAACAGTGCTCAATGCCAAGCAGCATTTGCAAAGGCAAGTAAAATGTTAGCATGCATTAAGAAGGGTATAGATGCAAGGGAAGCAGATATAATTCTGCCACTATACAAATCCCTAGTACACCCTCATTTGGAATATGGAGTTCAATTTTGGGCACCACTTCATAAAAAGGAAATTTTAGAGCTTGAAAAAGTACAGAGAAGGGCAACAAACCTAATAAGGGGAATGGAGTTACTAAGCTATAAAGAAAGACTAACCAAATTAAACGTATTTTCTCTAGAAAAAAAGGCATCTAAGAGGTGATATGATTACCTTATATAAATACATCCAGGGTCAATATAGGAATTTGTCAAGTGTACTTTTTGTGCCAACTGACAAGGGGACACCCTTTGAGGTTAGAAGAAAAAAGATTCCACCTTAAAGAAAGACAATGTTTTTTCACAGTAAGGGTGGTTAAACTGTGGAATTCTCTACCAAAGGAGGTGGTGACAGCAGATTCGATAGATAGCTTTAAAAAGGGGTTGAATATATTTTTTAATAAAAAGGGCATTCAGGGTTATTCTGGATAATTAGATAGGGAGTATTGATCCAGGTAGGAATTCGATCGCCAATACCTGGGGTCAGGGAGAAATTTATTTTTTCCCTTATGAGACAATAGGCAAATGTTTCAATCATTTTTGCTTCTGTTTGCCTTTCTCTGGATCAATTACTAATTACTAATTAGCAATTAAAAATTATTACCGGGTATTAAATAATCTACATATTATAATGATCAGAAGAGATCTTTAAAGGTTGAACTTGATGGAGTAAATGTCTTTATTCAACCTCAATTACTATGTAACTGAGTAACTATGAAGTATGTTTGGGTTATTTTAATACATAAATATTGCACTTACAAAACATAAAAAAATTCTTATCTACTAATAGTAAAAAAAGTTAATTATTTCGCATAAAACATATGTGGAACATCTTTTTTTTTAATGTATGTATTATGGCAGATTATTTATACTTTTGTGAGCTACATACATAAGTTATTTCAGGCAATTAACTTTTTTAGTATTGAGTAGATAACCTAGGATTAATCTTGTCTGTTTATCTTAACAATCCTTTTGTTTGTACTGTCAGATCTTGTGGACACTTGGGCCTTTTTAGTTATTTGTCATAAAATCAATGTTTTCTAGATTTCTGGGAAGCATAAAGAAGATGTGAGAGATCAATAACATATAATAGTTGTCGTAATTGCATGTGTTGGTTACTTTATGTTATATATTACTGGCTTGCGCATGTGCAATGAGCGGCGTGAAAGTTACGGGTTTGCCGAGGCCTGCAATGAGCGAGGCCCGGAACGTAGGGGGGGGTATTTGGAAGGGGGGAGAAACTCACAATGAGTGCTGAAGGCCCACAAATTACGTGTTTGCCAAGGTCTGCAATGAGCGAGGCCCGTAACATAGAAGGGTGGGAGAGGCTCGCAATAAGCGCAGAAGGCCCTCATCGCGTGGCACAAAATTTAGAAGAGGCGAGAGACTCACAATGAGCGCCAAAGGCCCCAACATTACAGTTTTGCAGAGGTCTGCAATGAATGAGGCCCATAAGGTAGAGGGGGGCTAGAGGCCAGCGATGAGAAGTCGCTCATTGCGCGGCCCCAAATTTAGAATGGGGGAGAGAGTCGCAATTACCCCTGAAGGTCAGAAAGTTATGTGTTTGCTAGGGCCTGCAATGAGCGAGGCCCGTAACATAGAGGGAGGGGGGGAGAGGCCTGTGATAAGCGCCAAAGCCGCTCATCGCGCGGCCCGAAATTTAGAAGGGGGAGAGCCTCGCAATGAGTGCCAAAATCTCAAAAGTTATGGGTTTGTTGAGGCCTGCAATGAGCAAGGCCCATAACGTTGAGGGGGGAGAGGCCTGCGATGAGCGACGAAGGCGATCATCGTGTGGCCCCGAAATTTAGAAGGGGGAGAGACTCGCAATGAGCACCGAAGGCCCAAAAGTTTCCCGGGTTTCCCGAGGCCTGCAATGAGCGAGGCCTGTAATGTATAGGGGGAAAACCTCACATTGTGTGGCAAACAGCATTGCAAGGCTTCCAATTTTTTTGCCGTCATTTTTACCGGGCAAGTCGCTAGTAGAGATTAAAAAGGAAAGATGAGGTGATGGAAGGAAGGAGAGGCAGATTTAGAGAAGGGAGAGGAGAAGAGAGATAAAGGACAAGAATTGAGTTAGGGAGAGAAAATGATCTAGAGAGTAGAAAGGGAGAGGAACAGGGAGAGGAGAATCAAGAGGAAGGGATATGAGGGAGAGAAGGGAACAAGAGATACATACAAAAGGGTTTCTGCTGCTAGACATCTCCCAGAGTTCTCCTTACTCTTATATACATATAACTATAAATAACATGTATGCAAAAAAGAAAAACTGATTCCGAGGAAAACACAGAAACGTATTTGTGCTGTGCTCATGCATGGATTGAAATCTACTGTTAATGTTTTACTAATGTATACTTCCACTATCATATTACTGCATATCACAGGCTTCTTCCCTTCACATGATCATATCACTGCATCACACAGGTTACCTCCAACCTCACTATCATATTACTGCATAACACAGGCTTCCTCTCAATTCACTATCATATCACTTCATCACACAGGCTTCCTCCCAACTCACTATCATATCCCTACATCACACAGGCTTCTTCCCTCCTCACTATCATATCACCTCATAACACATGCTTCTTCCCCCCTCATTATCATATCACTGCATAACAAGAGTAACAAATAAAAGTCAGGTATTGGGGTGCAAAAATACATGTCTGTTAAAGTATTCCTTCCAGTTCATATGCACTGCATGTGCCAGTATGTAAAGTATCTATTAGCTTTGAGATAAGTGCATAATATTTAACCTTGTAATGATGTACTAGGTTAGCTAGGACATGGACTCCCAGGTATTTGATAAATGTAGTTTTCTAATAAAAATTTTAATTGACTTTATAACTGAGAAGGAGGGTTCAGATTAAAATCTGTTTTGTTTGTATTCACCAGCAAGTTTGTACTGCATGCAACCTCATTCAGTGTATGAAATAGGTTAGAAAATTAGGCCATAGGTCTGAAATTAGCCATTATTATATCATCAGAAAAAAAGCTGATTTTTCATTCTCTATGATCCACTTTCAGACAACTTTCTATCTTTAAATACCTTATCATTTCAACATTCCTATCTTGTGGTTGCAATATTATAGAAAATGTGCAATATCTAAACAAGTTTCTTCTTTGGTGTGTTAATATATGTTTGCACAGATGTGTTTATTATTTTATAACATGCTTTTCATGAGTAACTATACTGATCTTTTAATGTGGTATGGTGTTAAACTGTTTCTCTATTGATTGAGAATTACATTCCAAAAAATATACAAGTTTAAAGGTTTGTTAAAAGTCCACTCTTCCCTCTCTGGCTATAGAAATTCTCATTCTATTTCCAGTATACATTTTGTTCAGGGCACCTGAGCAGTGAACAATGTTCCACTTATATGGAGAACAAAAGATTCCTTCATTGGTAAAAATGACAGCTGCAAAATCACTGCCTATAAGCACAGGTTCTTTGCTTGAGCAGGAAATGGGCCATTGATATAGTTTCTTATGTCAAACCCTGTTTGACATTAAAGAATGTTTAATTCAACTAAAATAATACCAGCCTCACTTTAAAAAGCAGAATCTGCATAATTCATATAAATAAGAAATGCACGTTTAATATCACAATGTTGATATTAAGTTAATGTTTTGTTATTCCAACCTCTGAAAATTATGTTTGACGCCTAAAAGATATCTCCATACAGATGTACCTCAAGTGGCAGAGGGTTATATCGTATTAGGTTAAAGTCTGTCTTTGTTAAAGTAAAGATTTAGTCTTGAATGTCTTCTGAGGACTTAAAACAGGTATAACTATGGACCAGCTAGATATATATTTTTTTATTTTTGACAATTAAATTTGTTGCCAATCTTTGTTGCCAAGTCGTTATTTATATAATATTGAATATTCTACCAAGTTTTTGTAACCTCATATACTTAATCCCATTAGGTTTATAAATGGTAAGTTTGCTTAACAGCCAAGGGCCATATTAAATTCCAAGCCCGTAGCGTCAACGGTATACCCGCAAAGCCTGCGGGTTTGAAATTCTGCAGAGTTACAGAGCTATGACATCATCCATGTCACGACCAACGCGCCGTAGACGCAAGCCTGTAAACCCTATCTGTTCACGCAAACTGTCTAGGGGCAGGCCGAGATGCGATCGCCTGTTACAATCAAATCGCGGTATAACATAGTGTGACACAGGCCTTTCAGCCAATAGAAAGTGGTCTAACCGCAGATAATTGACAGAGGGAGATTATAAATTTGCGTTCAACCTGCCCATGCGATGACTGTGTTTCTGACGAAGTAGCACGCAGGTCCCAGAGTTGTTGGTTGGTTCTTGATAGTGAGAGAGTAGGACAGTTTTGACAGCAGTAATTTGCGCTTTTGTTCATTTATATTATACTATTTACAATTTTACACTTAATCCTTGATTACACATATTTACAGATTACACATAATTGTAATACACATAATTTAAAGAATACACATAGAGACACATAGAGCTAGGTCACTCCATACACACAGGTTGATATCACCTACACCAACATGCCACCACATGTACATCACACACACTTCACATGAACATGAGGACTAACAAGGACACTGATACACTAATACTGCTATGGTTGTGGACTTGCAGAGTCTCACAATGGCATGTTAATGACAGCCAGCATTAATATATGCACTAATGAAGCATGTGATCCTGACCTCAATATCAGTCTGAGAACAGATCCTTGGGTCTGATGTAAGTAACAGTGAATCTGGCTGCTGACCTTTGTGTCCTCTCCGTATTAATGGGTTTTTTCCCATATTTCTGATTCTCCAGAGACCTAGCTAATGGTTAGTAATACCGGCAGATGGGAATCAGGTGAGTTGGAATATTGTTACAGTTACAGTATTTAGCATTGTACTTGTGCATCCATGTTAATTATTTTTTTATCCTCCTCTGCCTTTTTTTAGTTGACCACTTTTTTCAGATTATTGTTTTGTCACCACACTGTATGTGTGATACTGGATTGGATTAAACAGTCTAGATATTGAATCATCTGTTTCATTTAGTAGATCTAAACAAGTTGTAAGTGCATTGCACAAGTGATTTTCTTTTTCATCAAATTTCGGTTGCAGTGGTGTAGTGACCACATGTGACCCTGGTAGGTGCTATGCATCATGCTTATTCTAGACTACAACATTACCCCCTGTATGTATCACCTTTTTCCCACAAGCCTCTTGTTCTACTGTGATCCGCCCACACCACACCCATGATATTATTTATTAATGCACAGTTTTGTCCATTTCTGATTGTGCTCTGTGTATGAAGTAAAGCTTTATTATACCTTTCCCACTGTGTCAGTGTGTGGTCAATGGTTGGGGTTATGGGACATCCACTTACATCACATTTGTGTCACATTCCTCTATATGTAAACAAATGAGCATTAGTTACTATGCAATAGATCAATACATATAATAATAATTATAGTAATAATATTTGCATTGGATATCATACTACTGTATAAAGTTGTGGATCTTACAAATGTTGGTCACGTTTACAATGTTGATCAGGCACTCACGGCCCTTACGAAGCTAGGGGGGCAGTTGCGGGGCTGCAATGAGCAGCAAAGGCGCTCTTTGCAGGCCTTGCTATGAGCGCCGCTAGCGCTCATAGTGAGGCCCGTGGGACTTAGGCTGCAATGAGCACCAAAGGCATGCAGGACTTTAAAACAACATAGACATGAGCACAAAAGGCACTCATGTTGATGGCTGCGATAGCCGGCGAAAAACTTAGCACTTTGCCACTGATCGCAAGGCACGCAGTTTCCTAATTTAGCGGCCAAAATAGTTTCAAGCGTGTAACTCTAAAAACCCCCCAAAACAGCAAAATAATTAAAATAAAACACACTCCACACAGCACAGGACGAGAGCCAGGAAGCCTGGGAGTGAAGTTGCAAGCAAATTTGAGCCATATTTGGCATTTTTTGTCGATCCAAACTCGACTAAGCGTGGAAAAAAATGGTGGCCAATAAAACGTAAAAATTCTGAAACAGGTTCAAAACGAGTCCAAACCACGCCAGGAACACAGGACTTAGAAAATAAACGATGACGAGGAGACAGTAACACACACGAACAACGCCAGACACGCAGGATTTTGAAAATAAAACCAACGTCAGTCGGCGCGCATCACACAAACATTCAGCAGACACACAGAGGAGAAAGACACAAGGAAGGGACAGGGGGAAGATGGTGGAAAGAGACACTTGGCATTCAAAAGCACAAAAGTTGCAGACTAAGGTGGCCTGCAATGAGCAGCAAAGCCGCTCATTGTGGGGCTCGCAATGAGCACCAAAGGTGCTCATCGTAAGACACGTACAGTAGACGAGAGGAGAGGCCTGTAATGAGCGCAAAAGGCACTCATCGCAGGGCTCACGATGATCGCCAAAGGTTATCATTGCGAGGCACGAAAGTTGCGGGTTGACAAGGCCTGCAATGAGAGTCAAATACGCTCTTTGCGGGTTCGCAATGAGCGCCTCCAGTGCATAGATGGAGGGAGAGGCTCGCAAGGAGCGCCGAAGGTGATCATTGCAAAACACGAAAGTTGTGGGTTGACAAGGCCTGCAAAGAGCAGCTCGCAATGACGAGAGGCTCGCAATGAGTGCCGATCCAGCTGAGCACGTGGCTTGCGATGAGCGCCGAAGGTATAGCATTCCCGGCCTTAAAATTTAATTCCCGTCATTTTTAACGGGCAAGTAGTAGTAATATAATAATATATATTATATAAAATAATAATAAAGGGTTAATACATATGCAAAGTCCAATTTGTGATACTGTGGAGTATCAACATTCCCCTGAGGCCTGATAACAATAGGAAAGGTGATACTGGAGTGAGTTGCCAGTTCCTTCTCTAGTGGACTGTGATTTGTCTGACCTCTCTGCTATGACCTGCCCACCTAGAGTGACCCTACATGGTATAGCTCACAGCTTCATACACAGTACACAAGCCCCTTCACCACCACCACTTAGCAATACTGAAGGGGACCAGGGGAACATACACAGCACTAATCTACTCTACCCGCAAAAACACATGATGACTGTGCGGAGGCATGTGGAACAACAGCCAACTCACTTCCATCAGGGGTAATCTCCTCTACGCCCATCCTGGAAAGTCCCACGCCATTGCTGGAGGTTAGACAAATCACAGTCCACTAGAAAAGGAACTGGCAACCCACTCCAGTATCTTTGGAAGGCAATCTTTGTGAAACAGCACAGGCAGAGACCTAGCTACATGTGCTGCAATCCATAGGGTCACAGAGAGTCGGATACAACTGAAGAACTGAACAACAAATAATAAAAATTGGCCGCAATTTGTTTTCCCAATGTAGATGTGATGAGTGAGATGTGTATGCAATTATATATATCCAGGGTACACATGTTTTTGTGTTGCTATTTAATCAGGTAGTGTGTCTTTAATTGCTTTATGCATGTTGCAGCATGGCTTTTCATATTGGCATATGCATGACCATTCCAACTTATGATGAAATAATATGTTTTTATAAATGCCTATTTTGTATTTGGGGATTATTGTGCATGTAATTGTAATGTCTTTCAATGCTTTCCCAATATTTTAAAGTCCACTTATGTGTTTATATTGTCTTTTACAGTGTTGAGAACTTTTCTGTAAACCCTTTGTGGGTCCTATTTGGAGGCCGTAATATTTTTGCCATTTGCGGGTTACGGCTTTAAACGCCAGTGCGTCTTTGGGGATTTGTAGCAATTTAATAGCGATGCAACGGTAACATTTACGAGCTTGACATATCAAAGGCTTTTTGGCAAAGGAGTTCCGATTTCAACATCCTGTAAGGGTTTTTCTGCCTGTAACCCGCAGATCGTCTGCGGGTAGCTTTAAGAAGCCAATTTAATAGCCGTAAGTCTTGTTTGCTCCTTTACGGGCTACCGATTTTCACGTTAGGGGAATTTGATAGGGCTGCAAGTTTTCTTAACCTTATCAAATACTGGTGTCAAAAGACTCTGGCTTCCTCTTTCATGCAGGGAAGGATTAAATATTTTAAAAACTGACTAACTCATACCCTTTGCGTTCATAAATGGTGTGCACTAGGGCCTCATCCTTCCTCTCTTTTGCATTGGGTTTTGGATAATAGAAATAATGATAGTGGTCCTAAGGACCCCTTTGCATATGGTGGAAAGTGATACTAGTATGGGTTTGAAGGGACTGGTGAACTACTGATTGCAAAACTCCTATTCTAAAATAATCATTAATGATACTGCCTATCTCATTGTTCCATTGTTGTTAATCAGAGACCATCCTCCTCATTTTAAGCACTGTAAATGGGCTGTCAAAAAATGTGCATAAAACCGATAAAAAATTAATTCTGCATTTTTTTCTCCATCTCCCTCTTCCCTCTCTTTCTCTCTTCCTCCCCCCATTACCCCTCTCTTTCTCTCCCTCTCCCCTTCTCTCTCCCTATTCCTCTCCCTTCTATCTCTTTCTCTCCCCTCTCTCTTCCCTCTGTTTCCCTCTCCCCCTCACTTTCTCTCCCTCTCTATCATTTTCCCCCTCTCTTCCTCTCCATTATCTCTCCGTCCCTATCTTTCTACCCCTCCCTCTTTTTTCTTTCTCTCCTCTCCTTTCTCTCCTCTCCCTCCCACTCCCTCCCACTCTTTCTCTCCTTCTCCCCCTTCTCTCTTTCCCTCTCTCCCTCACTATCTCTCCCTCTCTCAATCTCCCCCCTCTCTCTCCCTCTCTTTCTCTCCATGTCTCTCTCCCTCTCCCTTCCCCCTTTCTCTCCCTTCCCCCACTCTCCCTCCTTTCTCTTTCTCTCCCTATCCCCCACTCTCTTTCTCTCTCTCCCCTCCCCTCCGCCCTTTCTTTGTCTCCTCCCCCTCTCCCCTTTCTCTCTCACCCTCCCCACTTGCCTCTCTCTGTCCAGCTTGCCTTTCCCTCTTGCCCTATGTATCCCCCTCTCCCCTTATGCCTCTATCTCCATGTTTCCCCTTGCATCTCCCTCCATGTGTCTCCCCCTTTCCCCTTGCCTCTCCCCCTCATGCCCCTCTCTCTCCCCCCATGTTTCCCCCTCTCCCTCCATGTCTCCCCCTTAACCCTCTCTATCTCCATGTGTCTTCCTCTTTCCCCTTGCCTCTCCTCCCCAGGCCTCTCTCTTTCCATCTATGTCTCCCTCTCCCCAATGTCTCTCCCCCTCTCCCCCATGCCTTCCTCTCTCCCCATGTCTCCCCCTCTCCTTCCATGTCTCCCCCTTACCTCTCTCTATCTCTATGTCTCCCTCTTTCCCCTTGCCTCTCTCCTTCTCTCCCCATGTCTCCCCCTCTCCCTTCATGTCTCTCCCTTACCTCTATCTCCCTCCATTTGTCTCACTCTTTCCCCTTGCCTCTCTCCCATATACTTCTCCCTCTCTACCCATGTCTCCCTTTGCCTATGTCCCTCCCTCTCCCCCATGTCTCCCCCTTACCTCTATCACCCTCTTTGTGATTCCCTCTTACTCATTGCCTTTCTCCCCCATGCCTCTCCCTCTCCCCCCATGCCTCCCTCTCCTACACGTTTCCACCTCTCCCTCCATGTCTCCCCTTCCCTTTCTCTCCCTCCATGTGACTCCCTTTTTCCTCTTTGCTTCTCTTCCCCATGCCTCTCCCTCATGCCTCCCTCTCTTTCTCTCCCTATGTCTCCCTCTTTCCCATTGCCTTTCTCCCCCATGTTTTCCCTTCTCCCACCATATCTCGCCCTTCCCTTTCTCTCCCTCCATGTGTCTCTGTTTTTCCTCTATGCCTCTCTTCCCCATGCCTCTCCTTCTCCCTCCATGTCTCCCCCTTACCTCTCTCGTTCATGTGTCTCCCTCTTTCCCCTTGCCTCTCCCCCATGTCTGTCCCTCCCTCCATGTCTCTTTCTCTCCCCCCATGCCTCCCCCTCTCCCTTCATGTCTCACCCTCCCTCCATGCCTCTCCCGTCTTTTACCTCTTGCTCCTGCTCTGTGCTGCCGGTCTACTGGCGCTTCCCTCTGATGGCTCCTCCCCTGCCAGCAGACACAAGCAGAGAGCAGGGAGCAGGAGCAGGGACCGGGGGAAGGGGAATGAGAGCCATGTGCGTTGGAAGGCAGGTGGGGGCATTTTGCTACCCCCAAGAAGATGTGACACCCGGGGCACTCTGCCCACCTCGCCCCCCATAGATACGCTACTGCCCGTAAGTGATTGTGTGCTGGTAACTTGTAATCGGATTGCAAGTAGCTAATAGCATCATTGGAAATATTAAGAGTGATTTTAAGTGTGTATAAATGCACAAAATCGGCAATAGAATAGGGGCCTTTGTTAGTTTCCACCATTGGACATTGCATATAAGATAATATGAAGACAAAGGAGCAACTGCATATATAATGAACAGAGTGTTGACAGAAACAACTCAATCAAGAGACATACAAAAATTGAAAGGCACTGGCTATCCCACAAACCACTATTAAATCAATTATGAAGAGGTGAAGGACCCCTAAAACTAGTCAAGTAAGCAAGACTCACATTGGTAATCGAGGCAGAAACAATTCTGGAAGACTCCCATGTGTGGGCTACATGGTACAGTGGCAATGAGAAAGACATATTTGGAAAAAATGCACACACAGTCCCTTGAATATACAAAAAGACATGCACATGGTTCTCATATGATGTTGAAATTTGTGGTCTCATGAAACAAAAAAACAATATTTGGCCATAATGCCAAGAGTTACAGTATATCTGCCGAATGAGGAGCATTGTTCATGGCAGAGGCAGCATAATGCTGTAGAGTTTGCAGAAACT
Organism: Discoglossus pictus; assembly: GCA_027410445.1. Lineage (NCBI taxonomy): Eukaryota > Metazoa > Chordata > Amphibia > Anura > Alytidae > Discoglossus > Discoglossus pictus. The sequence continues at coordinate 90,987,134 of CM050163.1, read as the reverse complement.
GGATGGCTTGTCAAAATAGGGTAGAATGAATGGAGCAAAACATAGTTTAAGTTAATTTCACATTGTGTAAAACATCTGTGAACAATGTAAATTTTATGTAATGCAAAGTTTCCCAAGTTTTACATTAAAACATGTAAATGATTACTTGATATCTTAAACATATTTGTCAGATATCATACTGATGACATGTAATTAATTTTAATTTACTTACGGGCCATTAAAATAGTCAGGTTTGAATGGCCTTTAATTAGAAAAGATCAGTATAAACAGTTTTTCATTTTATTGCAATTAAAAAGGTTTATCTTTTGTGTGGGAACTTACAATGTACTGCTGGTACATTATAAACTCTTGTTTTTCTCCAATTTTTACCCTAGAGATCATCCCATTGTTTTCAAACTGTTCCAGTTTGAGCAGCTCACTTCCTTATTTCTTCCACTAAGTATGTGAAGCATATGTATATATATATATATATATATATATATATATATATATATATATATATATATATATATATATGATCCATACTCTGCAACAGTTTGGAAAAAATGGAATGCGATTCTGCCCAAATATGACAGGAAACCCTCAATCTTCCAAGTAAGTTTTGTCACAAAAGATAATTTTTTTAAATCCAAAATAAATTGTTCATACTGATCTATACTAAAATCATAATGACTGGGTTATTACAGTGACCAATTGAACAGAATTTAATTGGTGGTAACATTAGTAAATTAATTATTTACTAAAATCTATGAAATCCTTATTTCCAAATCACTGGTGTGTCTGTTTCAAATCATCAGATCAGCCACATATATTTGCCTATACTGCGGTTCAATGAAAGCAGTTTAAAAAAAAAAACAACAAAAAACATCCATGTAACATCACTATTAGACAGGAAACAAGCTACTGGCAAGGTGCCAATTTGTAAAGCTTTCATCAATAATCATGTAAGATTATTATTTTTGGCTTAAGAAGTTTATAGTTTTTTTAGCCGCAAAAACTTGACAAAAGAAAGTCAATAGTCATTTGGAGAAAGTCATTCTGTCACTGTATTGATAGGATATTCTATACTTTCAGGAAATAGGAACATGTGCATGAGTTTTTGCAATCTTTACATTCCTGTGACAGAAAGCCTTACACAAATCATACACATAACCAAGCATTTTCTTTTTTGATTATTATTATCATTACCATTTCATTTGGCTATCTAAATATCCACAATGCGATAATAAGAATAATGATATGGCCCCTATACAAAGTAGTTGTGATTGTATTGTATTATCAGATGCCAGGCAATGTGAGATAGAATAAGATGATTAATTACATGCAGATACACCTAGGGTATATCCAATAGCAGGTTGTTATGAAATTGCTGTACACTAAGCTTGAGCTCTATTAACACAGAATATGCTGATATATATGTATCACAGTATACAGTATCTCACAAAAGTGAGTACACAACTCATATTTTTGAAAATATTTTATTATATCTTTTCACGTGACAACACTGAAGAAATGACACTCTGCTTCAATGTAAAGTAGTAAGTGTACAGCCTGTATAACAGTGTACATTTGCTGTCCCCTCAAAATAACTCAACACACAGCCATTAATGTCTAGACCGTTGGCAACAAAAGTTAGTACACACCTAAGTGGAAATGTCCAAATTGGACCTAAAGTGTCAATATGTTGTGTGGCCACCATTATTTTCCAGCACTGCCTTAACCCTCATGGGAATGGAGTTCACCAGAGCTTCACAGGTTGCCACTGGAGTCCTCTTCCACTCCTTCCTAATGCCATCACAGAGCTGGTGAATGTTAGAGACCTTGCGCTCCCCCTCCTTCCATTTGAGGATGCCCCACAGATGCTTAATAGGGTTTAGGTCTGGAGACATGCTTTACCTTCAGCTTCTTTAGCAAGGCAGTGATCGTCTGGGAGGTGTGTTTGAGGTCGCTATCATGTTGGAATACTGCCCTGCAGCCCAGTCTCCAGTCATGGTTCCCTCAAAGAACAGTAGCTCCCAAGTGCCGGCAGCACTCATGCAGGCCCAGTCCAAACATATATACACATATGTCTATAAGTGTATATATGTTTTCTATAATATGTTGTGTTGATTCCCCCTATATGCATTTACCTGCTGTCAGATGCTGCCTCCACTCTCTCTACATCACTGTTTATGTTCAAACTGAGTTTTCATCTCATATCAGTGTTTTTGTGCTCTTTGTGCCTTATCCATTTATCTGTCATTTAGGGATTATTTTAACTACATTTTCTCAGTATATATGTAAACTTTTGGTGGTGGGAGTGCCATGGTCTGGGCCTGCATGAATGCTGCCAGCAATGGAGAGCTACAGTTCATTGAGGGAACCATGAATGCCTACATGTAATGTGACATACTGTCGGAGAGCATGATCCCCTCCCTTGGGAAACTGGGCCGCAAGGCAGTATTCCAACAGGATAACGACCCCAAATACACCTCGAAGACGACAACTGCGTTGCTAAAGAAGCTGAAGGTAAAGGTGATGGACTGGCCAAGCATGTCACCAGACCTAAACTCAATTGAGCATCTGTGGGGCATCCTGAAATGGAAGATGGGGGAGTGCAAGGTCTCTAACATCCACCAGCTCCATGATGTCACCATGAAGGAGTGGAAGAGGACTCCAGTGGCGACCTGTGAAGCTCTGGTGATCTCCATGCCCATGAGGGTTAAGGCAGTGCTGGAAAATAATGGTGGCCACACAAAATATTGAAACTTTAGGCCCAATCTGGACATTTCCACTTAGGGGTGTACACACTTTTGTTGCTAACGGTTTAGACATTAATGGTTGTGTGTTGCGTTATTTTCAGAGGACAGCAAATGTACACGGTTATAAAGTCTGTACAAAAGGCTGTGTCACAATAGCACAAGCACTTTAAGATAAGAATTTTTGAATAACACAACTTGAATTATAATGCACTTTAAGTAATAGAATTCCGAATAAACATAAATAAACAGAATAAAAGATTAACACAAAAGAAACGCAAAGGCACTTAAAACATATACTCCAGTGAAGTGCTGTATGAATAAACAAAACTATACAACAGACAAAAGGATTATAAAACCTTATCTTAATCTTATGTAAAAATTTTTAATCCTATGTAAATTAAAATCCAGGGTACCTGATAAGGAAACATAACCAAAAATACACAAATACAATTGAATTGAAAAACCAAATCTTTTATTGACTTGAGCATAATAAAGTAATTAAATAAGAAAGCTGTGATCAAAGCAAAGGATATAATAAAAACAAAAATAAAACTTAAATAAACCTCTAATAATTTGCTGGATGTCAAAAAACCCAAAGGATTAAACACCTTGGGTTTAACATGATTTTTTTAATCGTTGCATTTTTAACAACATTTTAAATGTACAAATAAAGATTGCATTTTTTAAAATTAGTATGTGGCAATAGTAAATAAAATAAAGGCTGCATAAAAGGTGTTTCTGTACAACCTTGGTTGGTTGTTCAAGGGATCCTAAATAGAATCCACAGGACAATATTTTGGTACGCTGTACACTTAGGGCCTCATTCTATTATCGGCCGTAAATCGGCCGTAAGGCTGCGATTCCTTGCGAGGGTTCAGTTAACTCGCGATTCTATTATACGGCCCCGCAAGGATCTCCCCTTACGGCCGGCCGCATATCTTGGAACCGGCCGTAAACTGTGAAATATAAAAACTCAAAAATAAATTCAAGCCTGCACTGTACAGCTCTGTAAATGCTAGGGATCATATTGGGGGACATGAGGAATAAAAGGAACCCACTCTCAAGCTTGCACATCTGCCCAAACCCGAGTTCAAATTAACTGTTTATTTGCCGGCTGCGGCGGGGGTGTGTCTGAGGTGCTCCAAGCACTCTGGACTTTTTACATGTATATTTTACGGATATTAAAAATAAAATATTTTACGGATTTGAGTACAGGATAATTATGTGCTATTTTTTCTAACACCTAAAATCCCTTTATAGTCTTCTCAAAGTGCAGGATGGCTTTATTTGAGCTATTTTATGTGCTTAATTGGTGCTAGCGAGACCTTTTTCCTGCAAGTAACTGCGGCTGGTTTTTAGCCTTGCAGAGAGGTTTCCCGGAGCAATTGAATTGCAAATCTCTTGCGGCCGTTTTAGATCAAAGGCTTTCCTCCGGCGCGATCGGCCGCAAGAGATAGCAAGGCACCGGCCGCAAGCCTGCCGGAATCCCCGGCCGTAAGGGAATAGAATAGCAGAATAGCTTGCGGCCGGTCCTTGCGGCCCCGCAGCGGCTGCGGCCGATAATAGAATGAGGCCCTTACTACTTTACATTGTAGCAGATTGTCATTTCTTTATATGAAAATATATAATAAAATATTTACAAAAATGTGAGGGGTGTACTCACTTTTGTGAGATACTGTATATATATATATATATATATATATATATATATATATATATATATATCACATATAATAGTTGTCAAACTGCGGGGATTATAATATGACCATGGACAATAACTTAGATAGATTAAGCTCTCATTCTTCTAAAACTGAGTCCAAAAATGCAAGGCTATCCAGTAATTTTGCAAATATCATTTCTAAAGCAGATCTGTTAGATTCCTGGAGAACTCTACATCCTCAGGAAAAATAATTTACCTTTTTTTCCGGTAGATTTAATTCTTATTCAAGAATCGATTATGTGATGTCGGATATAAACACGCTAAGACTACTGGATAAAATAGAGATTCATATTACCCCATGGGCTGACCACTCTCTGCATTATATTACTATTAAAGTAGGCAATGATAATTATAAGAGGAAATATAAAAGCTGGAGGCTGGACTCATATATATTTAAAGATCTAGAGTTGATTAAAACCCTAAAAAAAGAAATACAACTGTTTTTTCATATTAACAGCAAATCAGAAACCTCTAAGGCCACGTTGTGGTGTACCTTTAAAGCCTACATAAGGGGTCTACTAATTTCATATACCGCCAAAGTGAAAAGAAATCGGGGGACTCCACTCAGACAGCTGTATATAGATCTAGAAAAAGAACATTTAATCAACCAACAACAGCCTAATAATATTAATAGTATAAAAAAAATTAAGGAATTAAATAAACAGATTAATATAATTTTACAAAAATGTGCTGATCGTTGGTTATGGAGATATCAACAAACTTATTTCTTCCAAGGTCATAAAGGAGGTAAATTATTGGCAAGCAAACTCCGTAGAGAACGGCAGCAAAATAAAATTCTAAAAATTAGAGACCCGAAGGGTAAATTAATCCTGCATCCGGATGAAATAGCTCAGACTTTTATGAGATATTATAGAAAATTGTACAACCTAGGCGAGGACCTCAATTTTAATGTCCCAAAGCAAAAGGAAATAAATAGTTTCTTAGATAGTATTGCTTTCCCAATTATTTCAGAAAGCGATCAGCGTCTCCTGAATGAAGCAGTTACGGTCGAGGAGATAGAGGAGACTATTAAGAATTCTAAAAATAAGGCACCAGGAGTGGACGGTTTTGATCAAATTTTCTATAATTTATTTTTTCCCACTTTTAAGGAACACCTTTGTAATCTCTTCAATGAGATAAAAAATACAGGAGAAACTCGTCCCGAATTATTAGAAACAAAAATCATAAATATATTAAAACAAGGGAAAAATCCAGAAATATGTGAGAACTATAGACCAATCTCATTGATAAACTTTGATATTAAAATCTATTCCAAGGTGTTAGCAAAAAGATTAAAAAAAATAATACCTAAATTGATTCACCCCGACCAAACAGGTTTTGTTAGTGGTCGTCAAACTTCAGACAATACGAGACACCTGATAGATACCTTGGCCTTTATCAGGAGGAAGGGGACTCCCAGTTTGACCTTGTCTATAGATGCCGAAAAAGCATTCGACAGGGTCAACTGGGACTTCCTTATGGCCACCCTACAGAAATTTGGTTTGGGCGAGTTTGCAACTAGATCAATAAAGGCCTTATACTCCTTTCCCACAGCCTATATAACAAGTCCTGAGGCCGATTCAGAGAAGTTTAAGATCAGTAATGGCTCTAGACAAGGATGTCCTTTGTCCCCTTTACTGTTTGCCCTGTTCTTGGAGACACTGGCAATACTATTCAATTGGAAATCAAGAGGTATAGTCCATTTAGGAGTAAGGTTTACCTTCCAAATTAATGAAATTTTAAAAACCAGTCTAGCCGAGAAAATGAAATTAATAAGACCTTTGCTGCATGAATGGCGTTTGCTAAAATTACCTTTACTGGAGAGAATTACAGCCGTTAATATGACCATTATTCCTAAACTAACCTACCTTTTAAGATGCATTCCGGGCAAAATAAACAAGAAATTTTTATCTATTATTCAGAAGGATTTAGATCACTTCATATTTAACGGCAAGAAATCAAGATGATTGAAAAATACTTTTTATGCCAAGTTTGAAAAGGGAGGGTTGGCCAATCCCTCATTATTGGAGATTCAAACCAACATATTGCTCTCCCATGCAGTAAGATGGTCCATCTCTAGCGAGAAACCAATCTGGTTCTCTATAGAAGAAACCTTACTCGGTATGAATCCGCTAGCTACACTATTGTGGCTCCCTAACTTCGACCCACAGGTGTTCGAGAATGTTTCCCCTGTTATAAGGTCAGTTATTAAATTCTGGTACGAAAATATCTATAAATTGTCCCTGGTTAATAAACCTTCTCTGGCTGCTCCAATTGAAATACTCTCCACAGTGGCAGATTTTCCATTTACTCAGGTATTTAAGACACAGGGATTTAAATTTATTTGGGATCTATATGCGAAAGGGGCATTAATAGATGGGTCCACATGCTCAAACAAAATTCAGTGGATACACATAAGTTCCCTAAAAAGGTGCATCGAGGCACTGGGATACAGAGTCAAGGGCGTGACTCAATGTAAGAAAATGGAAGTGTTAGCTATAAAAGGAGACATGAACCATATTATATCTAAATGTTCTTCAGTTAGGACGAGCGTTCTCCCGTTTGTTAAGTCTAAAGGGATTGTACAATGGGAAAGAGACTCTAGTTTGAGTTTTGATCCAATTACTTGGCATAACTCATTTAGGCTGGTTAAAAAATCAGCGATAAACGCTGTATATACTGAAATATATTTTAAAATCATCCACAGATGGTACTACTCTCCGGTTCTATTAAATAGATTCTACCCCCTCTCAGATTACCTTTGTTGGAAGCAATGTGGCCAGGTTGGTACGTTATACCATCTCTGGTGGGAATGTCCCCATATGAGAAAATTCTGGGAAAGGATTTGTGTAGAACTATCTATCCTGGGAGGTTCATTATTACCTTGTAATCCCCAAACAGTAATTTTAAACATAAATATGGACACCCTTGGGTCGAAAGTAAAATATCTTTATACACATATTCTGTTGATTGCTAAACGCCTTATAGTAAAACATTGGAAAACGCCTACTATCCCTTCCTGGAATGAAGTAAAATACTCGGTTGATATTAGTAGAGAATTAATGAAGGGAAACACTGATTTATTTCCTAATAAAAATATAGTAGCATTAAACTGGCACCTTTGGGACCAATATATTTCCAGTTTGACGTAAAAGATAAAGATTCATTTTTTTTTTTTTATTTGTGTTACACATAATGGTTTGTGGAATACTTTTGACATTCTGTTTTTAAATATTCCAGTAATTCTATTAAGTTGTTAAGATGTGTTTTACTTTGTATACTGTTTTGTCTTGTTTTTTTCTTTTTTTCTTTATTGTATTGTCATGTTTGTCGGAAAACAAATAAATAATAAATTATAAAAAAAAAATAGTTGTCAAACTGCAATTTGTTGTCACGCTTGTGCGTCTCACAAAGCGAGGCACACAAGTTGCTGCAATAAGCGCCGTCACACATGTGAGCCTCACAATGCGAGGCTAAGCAGCCGCCCAGCACTTCAGCAGCCGCGCAGCACTTCGGCTGCAATGAGCCCCGAAGGGGCGCCGAAGGCGCTCATCTGCGAGCCTCGCAAAGCAAGGTGAGCCGTTGAAGCACGTAGCGCGTAACTCCAAAAACAAGAAAAATAATAAAAAAATATAGAAACACCCTCACACACAGCACAGGAGGAGAGCCAGGAAGCCTGGGAGTGAGGTTGCAAGCGATTTTAAGCCTTATGTACCGTGTTTCGTCAAATCGGCTAAGTGAGAAAAAAATGGTGGATGAAAAACGTAAAAGAATCGAAAACCGGATAAAAACAAGGCTCTGCAACGCCGGGCACGCAAAACTTAGAAAATGCACAACGGCGCAAGCAGGAACACTTACTGAAGGTGCTCATCTGCGAGGCGACCAGATGAAGCACGTAGCGCGTAAGTCGAAAAACATGACAAACAAGAAAAATAATAACAATATAAAAACACACACAGCACAGGGGGAAAGCCAGGAAGCCTGGGAGTGAGGTTGATTTTGAGCCTTAGTTGCCGTTTTTTCGCACTCGAAAATGGGCTAAGCAACAAAAAAAATGGCGGACGAAAAACATAAAAAATCTGAAACAAGATTAAAAAAAGGCACTGCAATGCCAGGCATGCAGAACTTAGAAAATACACAACGGTGCAAACAGTAACACTTACACTAACCAAGCCAGGAACGTAGTACTGTGAAAATACAACCAACGAGGAGCAAAAGTATCACATTGTATGACAACCAGCATTGCCAGTCTTACAATTTCATTGCAGGCACTAACACTTATCCCAAGGCAGTAGGGCCTTAAACTACACAGGCCTATAAAGTACACGGATGAGAGGCTCGCAATGCGTGACGGAGGCACTCATTGCGAGACACGCGATGAGTGCCAAAGGTGCTCAGCACAGGGCTTGCGATGAGCGATGAAGGTGCTTGAAGGACCTATAGCCTTGCATTGTGTGGCAAACAGCATTGTCTGTTGTTTGTTTTCCATTTTGTAAATATTTGTAATTATTTTTAATAGCACTGGATTCCATGAATTAATTTCCCTTAATAATGCTTTTACAAGTCCATGAGAAGTAGGTATGTAATCCAATCAATGAGTTTTGACTAGCACTTCCAGCTTTATGAAAAAACAAGAAAAATAATAAAAAAATATAGAAACACACTCACACGCAGCACAGGAGGAGAGCCAGGAAGCCTGGGAGTGAGGTTGCAAGCGATTTTAAGCCTTAAGTACCGTGTTTCGTCACTCGAAAATCGTCTCAGCAAGAAAAAAATGGTGGATGAAAAACTTTAAAGAATCGAAAACAGGATGAAAACGAGGCTTAAAATATGTTATGTTTGATCTGGAGCAGTTGATGTGATAGCATCACCACCACAGACTTAATTGTAACAGGAAGTAACTAAAGCTGTATACCCATGTGTAGGGTTAGGGAGCTAGCCAATCCAGTTGGGAGATAGCACAGTAGTGGTGAGAGGGAATGAGTCCAGAACAGTGTCAGTCCTAGAGGAAACAGGGAAAATGCTACAAAGGGATACCAATAAACTGCTGTTTGAAGAAAGTTCAGAGTATAGACACTGACATTTTGTAAGGACAGATTATTAAGACACAGTGGGTACATGTGGGTTCCCAAATAGGTCGTACCACATCAGTACATCAAAGAGTATAGTCCCCGGACACGCTAAGTGATTCTTTATAAACATACTGCCTCCGGCACAACTTATACATTTGAAGCTGCATTGCTTACCTTGAAGCATAAAAAGAAATGAGACAGTTGAGACAGTGAGATAGTTAAATTTGTATTGGCCTCTGAAGTAATCTTAACCGATGAAAGACGTTTAGTCAGTGGCGGATCTATAGAATGGAGGGCCCTAGTACAAAAAAAAATGTTGGGCTCCCTCGGGTGGATGTAAAAAATGTTTTGCGCTGGGCCCTGCGGGGACCAATTTACTAAGTGCTCCTGCTTGCTCATTCCCTCACGAAACCCATCCCTCTGTACGTTGCTGCCACTTTGCAGCCCTTGCTCTCTTACCTTTTTCCCTGATGCACATCTCCAGCGAGCTGAACTGCTGTTGCAGCTTCAGTAAAAAATGCTCTTTTTTTAAACAAACACACACATTTCAGGCTGCAGAGTGTGTGCTCAACGAGGTACAGAGGGGTCCCAGGGGGTCCCAGTGGGGCCTCGGTAGGTCGGGCCAGGGTGGAGCACCCTACACATCAGAAAAAAAAAGAAATTCAAACAAATGTGTGTTTTTGTTAATTACACAACACTGCCCCCCCCCAGTGTTTTGTTTATTAAACTACTTTTATTATACTATTGGCTGGAGTGCGCTTCTCTCCACCCTCCCTATATTTTCTGAAAAACATGTAACTGAAATCTTGCCACAACTGGTGGAGAATATCTTGAACTGGATGGGAAATCAATCCATCAAAGATACATGGACCAGATAAGGGTGTGACATTCCTGGGAGTGATATGGTGTGGGCCACGGAGAAGAATGCTAGCAAAGACTGTACAAACCATCCAGGCCATATCAGTAATAAAGAACGTTGCTTGGCTGAATTATTAAACAGAGACATGGGCTTTAGGAGAGCATTTATACCTTTGGGGCTGAACCTACACCGTATTTACACAGTAACTCTCAAAAAGTAAAATTTTCTGTGAGGTCCTAAACAGCAAAGTAAGGCCTCCATGTAAATAGAGTGTTGTAAGAGCCTCATTCAATTGAGCAATTGTAAGTTACAGTAGCCCGTAATGGAGGCTGTAAGTTAATTTGCTATTCAATTGGCGTTTTTTTTTGCGAGCTGCAAACGGGCTACGTGTTAGAGGCTAGAAATCCTTGCGGTTGTTACAACCGTAACTTACACCCCATCTAATCCTTTGATCTTTTTTTCATGTCTGCAAGAGTTACAATAACAAATCGCTAGTCAATTGCTACAATTCCTCAAGTTTGCAAATGTTTTTACACCTGCAAATGTCAAATGTGGAAGAAAATCCTACAAGTACAAGGGAGGACCTGCAAAGGGGTTAAAGACATAACTGTAGCACTGTAAAAGCAAATAAAAAATCAACACTGCACTGTAAATGATGGGGAAAGCGATGAAAGACATTAGAATTAATTGCACAACAGTCAAAAGCTTGCAAATCAGCAATCAAAAATCTTTTTATTTTTTATTTTTGTGATATATCAATCTCGGGAATCAATGAGTTAATATATATCAGGCCACCCACATGGACAAGAACAGTATTGGCATTCATTTTTATTATTTTGTGTTTTGCAGTTTTGCGAGTCCAATCGCATATCGGACCACCAAACGCTAATTGATTGACATGTAACCTCCATGTTTTACTTCCGTAATGATGACGGTCTCATTTTCTATTGGCTGTTTCTAAATGGGTAGTTACGGCCTGGCTTAATTGGTCATGTTCCCGCCCTGAACTGCTACATACGAGTGCATGGTCTACGGTTTCGGCTTTCAGCCTGTAACTTGCAGGCTTGTACAATTGAATAGCACCGGAATTGTAGCAGACTGCAAGCTTTCAGTAGGTCCACTGACATACGGCCTATATACCGCGAGATGTAGGTTTGAGATTGAATGATGCTCTAAGTTAGGACACTGCCGTGAATCGGCCGCAGGAGCTTTTTTTTCCTAAGTTTTACACTAATGTAAATCTTTTTCTCCCCCAGGTTAGTGTAATAAGTCCACAGCCGTAAATCCTGCCTTAACCGCAACAGATTTCTGTGTAGGGAGTACAAAGCCAAGCTTTACAGATGAGACACAGCTCTAGGAGCCAATAGGAAATGTGAAGGTCATGAATATTATAATGAATGGGAAGTGCCCTAACATGTGCCATAACTACCATTAGAGATATATATAAAGTAATTGTTTTTTATTTATTAATATATTTTGACATTAACATTTTTTAACAATTGTATTTATAGCTTCAATAAATAAAGATGTGTTTATTTTGTTAAAATATGATGTTCATAGTCAAATCATTAGAGCATTTGTTCCTAGGCAATGTGGTTTTATGATGTGCATGAACCCCTCAAGTACTCGGTTGTGTGTTACCCTGGATTTTGTATCATAAAACAGGCTTAATACTAACATGTCATACTTTTTAATTACACATATGTTGATATCGGTTTGCTAAGTGTCAAATAATGTTGAAATGTCATCATTTTGTTGTGCTTTTTTTGCTATACTGGCACTTAAAATGCATGTAATTGCTTTTGCAGAGATTTACATAGGGCCCTAACATAGTAACGAGCCCTATGTAAATCCCAGCAAAATCAGTTATGAGTGTCGTAGTGGACTGAAACATTTACCTAGCTATGTTAATCGCATTGCGAGAGAAAACTGCAATGAGTCACTTGCTACGAGTGAACTTCACGACAAAGCCGAAAAGCAAGGCAAAAATCTCCATTGATTCATGCACTGCCAATAAATTACAAACACTTGATTTAGATAGGGGCCATAATAATTGAGGTTGAAATATATACTTTTAGTATATCAATTCAGCCATTTTAAATCTCCTTTCATCCTTATAATTTGTTCAGAGGAAGGCAAACACAAAAACACTGCCACTTGTCCTTGGAAAAGACCTTGTTGGCAACTATTACTGCCCTACAGCATGCAAGAACATGTCAGTGACTAGAAAAACTCAACTGTCCATAGCTGGTTGGATGAGAGAATAATCATTACTAAACCAAATAGCTCTTGCTCAGAGGGATACGCTAATAAAATAGACATGGTATCTGCAGGAAAGAGGATGAATCACTGTTGGAGAAGTGAAAGAGATGTCACAGAAGGTAGTAGGCTTAGTCACCTATCAGGCTGTTGAGGAAACATTCCAGCAGCCCAGCGGACCTCTATCTGGTATGCAGATGAATCTGCTACTATCACTTACTTTGGAAGAAAGTGGACTGCAGCTGCTTACCTGTACAAGAAGCCGTTTATATGGGAGTGTGGCACAGGTGAATCAGCTCAATATGCAAATTGCAATCATTTGTTTGCAACTGGACACAATTGCATTGTAGTTAGGCTGAAAAGAACAAATTCGTCTACCTACCTGCTAAACTGACATTTAGCTAAAATAACCCAAAGTTATGAAAGTTGCAAACTAAGCTGTTTAGATATACACGGTGCAGAGAATAAGATAGGACTGAAAGATATTGATGGCATTTTGAAGGGTATAAGAACCTACAACTTTCTTTGTTTAATCAGAAGCTCATTAGACCTGCTTAGCTGAAACTTTTCATGGGAAGATTACTGATAACACCTGCCTACATCCCGACAAACTAAGAACTCCCCAAAGAAATGCATGATATACTCACAGCTAAATAACCTTTATTGAATACAAACTTGGTGTGTGAAAGTGTTCTTTCTTCCATTATTGCATACATGGACAAAAGAACTTAGTAACTGATTGAAGAGATGATTGGCTGTTTTAGTGATCAGCAGTTATCCTTCCCTAATACAAGCATAAAGAAAATCTTAATTTTTGGACCGTTAGAGTACTGGTCATTAGCTTGGACTCTGAGGGATTTTTTTTTTATTATATGCAATTATTATAAAATGCCTCACGAAAGTGACTAATCTTGCTAGAGCCAAATAATGTTGATTCCTCTCACAAAAACACAATTAATTATAATTGGTAAATATAATTTTTTTAAAAAGGCCATATTTATTTTTTACTAGTCACTTGTAAGTCAGTCACAAATGAAAAGATAATATTTTATTTTTCTGTTCCCTCGACCTCCGTCTCTTTTCCCCCTCTCCCTACACTGTGTCACTTCCCCCTCTCCTTTGTCTCTTCCCCTTACTCCCTCCCCTGTGTCTCTCCCCCTTCTCCCTCTCACTCCCCTGTGTCTCATTACCCCACTCTACCTCACCTGTGTTTCTTTCCCTCCCTCCCTCTCCTTCCTCTGTGTCTCTCCCCCCTTGCTCCCCTGTGTCTCTTTCCCACCCCTCCCCCCTTGCTCCCCTGTGTCTCTTTCCCACCCCTCCCTCCCCTGTTCTTCATTCCCCCTCCCCCTCCCCTGTGTCTGTTCCCCTCTCCCCATCCACTGTGTCTCCTCCCCCATCTCCCTCCCCTTTGCCTCCTTTCCCCCTCTCTCCCTGCCCTGTGTCTCTTCCCCCCTCTACCTCCTCTGTGTCAGTTCCCCCTCTCCCTCCCCTGTGTCTCTTCCCCACCTCTCCCTCCCCTGTGTCTCTTCCCCACCTGTCCCTCCCCTGTGTCTCTTCCCCACCTGTCCCTCCCCTGTGTCTCCTTCCCCCTATACCTCCCCTGTGCTTTCTTTTCCCCGCTCTCCCTCCCCTGTATCACTTCCCCCTCCCTTCCCCGTGTCTCTTTCTCCCCTCTCCCTCCCTGTGTCTTTCCCTCCTCTCCCTCCCCTGTGTCTCTTCCCCCTCTCCCTCCCCTGTGTCTCTCCGCCCTCTCTTTCCCCCTCTCTCTCCCCATGTGTCTCGCGCCCCCTTTCCCTCCCCTGTGTCTCTTCCCCCTCTCCTTCTATTGTGTCTCTTTCCTCCCATTTCCCTCCCCTGTGTCTCTTTCCCCTTCTCCCTCCCCTGTGTCTCCTTCCCCCATCTTCCTCCCCTGTGTCCCATTTGCCGCGCATTTGCACTTGGTGTGCAATGCACATTGTGCAGTCAATATTGCTAGTTTGTGTGTTACTCACAAACTCATAACTACGACAACTATATATAAACTAGCGATTGCCCGTCAAAAAATGACGGCAATGAAATTGTAAGTGAGCTAAGGGTGTTTGGTGTATATAATGTGGCTGATGTAGCGTTGTTCGTTTTCTATGTCGTGCAAGTTTTTCGGAATATCCGTAGCTGTTTGGTGGGCTTTTTCGGAATATCCGTAGGTGTTTGGTGGTGTTTTGCGTGTTTATGGTAGTGTTTTGCGTGTTTAGGGACCTTTTGCCTCATTTTCGGCAGCCATTTTTTCTCTTGCTTAAGTGATTTTCGGGTCTCTAAACTCCAAAATTTGTGGTTAAATGGAGGTATAACTTCACTTGCAGAGGTCCTCGTTGCCCCCCCTTGCTGTGAGTAACCTTTTTATGTGTTTGTTGTTTGTATTTGTTGTGTTTGTAATGTTTTTGGGGTTGCACGGGTTGCGTCCTTGTTTTCTAATCTCGTAGGTGTTTTTCGCCAAATATGTAGGTGATTGGTGGTGTTTTGCGTCTTTAGCCTGCTGTAGCCTCGTTTTCGTTTTTTTCGGCGGCCATTTTTTCTCTCGCTTAGAGAATTTTTTAGTGTCTAAACTGCTTTAATTTCAGTTAAATTGAGTTGTAACTTTAGTTTTCGAGGTCCTTTTTATGTATTTGTTGTGTGTATTTGTTGGATTTTTGATGTTTTGATGTGCGCGTGTTGCGGCCGTTTTTTGCGAGGTCGTAATGGGTCGTGACGTGTCTGGTATTTTGTTTGCGTTACGACGTAAAGTTTACGAGGGTCGCAGTTGCTTTAATAGGTCCCTAAACACGCAAAACACTACCATAAACACGCAAAACACCACCAAACACCTACGGATATTCCGAAAAAGCCCACCAAAGAGCTACGGATATTCCGAAAAACTTGCACGACTTCTCGAGGGCCGCGGGCTCGCTGCGGGAGCCCGCAAGCATTAGCAACAACTCGTATGCTCACAACTATATATGTGATTCATTGTCAAGTCGACTTCTGTGAATGAGCATACAACACTTCACTGGTGCTTTAATGAACTGATCGTCCCATTGAAGGTAAGTTATTTACATTTCAAGTGCTTGAATCAAAAGTCTAGTATTGAAATCAGGCTGCAATATAAGGTCATATTCAAGTTGATTTAGTTTGAGGTAATGTACTGTAGGTAAAAGTGTTTTATCTTCAATAGAACCCTAAGCCCAGGACTCAGTAATCAGAGTAGGCGTTGTCATCACTCACAAATCAGGGTTATTATCAAGGATGAAACACAGAGCCTTCATTGAGTTTGTGATACACTGACCAATTTTCATGATTCAGTATCCCAGTAGCAAAATTAATAAATTGACTGATTAAAGATGAATATGTTTCTATTGATCATGATTTAGTGCAAAGCACCTGAGGGGAAATAATAATCCACCTGTCAAGAACAAGATATTTTTTAATTACCATAGTGTGGGAATGCAGGTGGTGGAATAATAGAATGTTATTATATACTATGAAAAAGCTAAAATATAGTTTAATTGCTATTTCAGTGATATAGATTTAGTGAAAGTAATCTGTAAAAGTAAAAACATAGAAAAATAATATTTATAAGAGCCTATAAAAACTTTAAATGTTTTCTTTTCTTTTATTTTGTGTTTAGTTACTGCTTAAAATAACACGTTTGGTGTACCTAATTTGTAGAACTACTTTTAATTTTGTGTTAAAACAGAATATACATATCTAACATAATGACTTGATGGTTCACTGCTTGTTACTTACTGTATGTACTACTAGCGACTTGCCCATCCAAAATTAAGGCATAAAAATTTGAAGGCTTGCAATGCTATTGTTTGCCAGACAATGCAAGGCTCTCCCCCTCTAACTTATGGGCCTCGCAATGAGCTCCTTCGGCGCTCATCGCAGGCCTCGCAATGCCGTGCGCACATGCACATTAAGCCCTTAACATTCGGACCTCACAATAAGCTCCTTTGGCACTCATCAAGGGCCCCACAATGAGCGGCTCGCTGGGAAATGTAGTTTTGATAATACATACTATTATTTGTAGTGATGGCTGAGGAGATTGGTGGCTGGCAGTTGTGAAAATTGTTGGCCGTAAAGACATAATTTTTTTTCAAGCTCGTAATCGGAAACACATTTCGGGCTTGGGGAAAATGATCAATTTTCTAAACCCGCAAATGGTTTCACACCCGTTGAGCACAGAGGAGGGAGAGGGGGGAGAGGGGGGAGAAAGACACAGTGGAGAGAGAGTGGGGGAGAGGGTGGAAAGAGACACCGGGGAGGGAGTGGGGCGTAGAAACACAGGGGTGAGAGAGGGAGGGAAAGAGACACAGGGGAGGGAGAGGGGGCAAAGAGACACAGGAAAAAGAGAGGGGGAAACAGACACAGGGGAGGAAGAGGGGGGAGAGGCTCGCAATGAGGGTTGAAGGTGCTCATTGTGAGCCCCGAAAGTTGCGGGTTGGCCGACGCTTTCAATGAGTGTCGAAGCCGTTGGGCACTCATCGCGAGTCTGGTAGTAGAGGGGGGAGCAGCTTGCAATGAGTGCCAAAGGCGCTCATTGCGTGGCATGAAAGTTGCAGGTTGGCCGAGGCTTGCGATGAGCGCCGAAGGAGCTCATGGCGAGACCAGTAAAGTAGAGGGGGAGAGAGGCTTGCAATGAGTGCCGAAGTCGCTCATAGCGAGGCTCACAAGTTAGAGGGGGGAGAACCTTGCATTGTGTGGCAAACTGCATTGCCCGGCTACAAATTTTATTGCCGTCATTTTTATAGCCTAACTGTCCTAAAGCATGAGAATGAAACTCACTATAGGGTCCTCTTATATCTTCAAATTAAACTATTTGCCCTTGGAAGGAAATAATGCATTAAATGGCAATAAACCATAAAAAACACATAAATGATTTTATCTACAACCTACACAACGAACACATCATAAAATACAATAAAATACAATAAAATGCAATAACAATTGAATGTATAACTAAACTATTGGGTGTGCATTGAAATATCTTGAAAATGAACATTTTAATTATACTCGTTTACTATGTTTTGTGTTATGAACTATATTAGGGCTGACTTTTATTATTTTATGGGTGCTGATTTGAAATCTGAGCTTTAAAAAGGCCAGTACATCATATAATTTTTAGTTTTATAGTAAGTAATTGTAAATCCTATTGTAGAAATATTTTATTTTTTTTGGGCAACACTGCTTCCTTCTTCCTGACAGGAAGTGGGAGGAAACACATCATAATATATCACCAAACCTGGCATTTTATTCAAATTGCTGATGCGACACAGCTCTACGTACCAATAGAAAATGATAATGTCATAATAACTTACAGTATATATGAGTAAAATGAGTAAGAATAAGCACCTATAAGCATTTGCGAGTAGATAAGTAAATTTGCCAACAGGGCTAGCCCTTCAATGGACAGTGCATTAGAGCATCTGTTTCTAGTCCATGTGGGTTTCCTGATATGTATTAACCTCTTATGTACTGGGTTCTGCGTTACCCTGGATGTTGTATAATGACACAAAAATAATAATAAAAAGATCATATTTTTTAATTCTACACATGTACTTCTTTTGAAAATGGTTTAATGTCTCTTTAACTGCTGCTCCAGCTTTCAGAAATGGTTTCAAAACCATAAACTTTCCTTCAGTTTAATGTAATTTGGGGGTCTGGTTTGTCTGTATTCATTACAGTTAGCTCATGTGCAATCATGATAAACAGGGTGAATAGAATAGTTAGGGAAATTTACTGACCATGTTTTACTTGTGTACCTTTACAAAATAGGGAATCAAATGATGTCCCACGTTTGTGTGTGGACGGTATATTATAAAATCTCCGTCATTTTTTAACAAAGACTGTGAAGCAAGCCTGCTACTTGTATTTTGGCTGTCATTTTATTGATCAATACAAAAAGTGGGTTCCCCATAAGTTCCTCATTGCATGCTATGTTAGACTGACTGAATGGATGGAAGGTAAGAAGAAATGTAAGTTCTTTGCAGTTTCCATGGATTGGCATAAATCAACCAGTGTCTTAGATAATTATTAGTTTCTGTTTGACTAAAACAAAATGCTTTTCAAAAAAGATAAAGTGCAATATCGAGTATACAAATGTACCGTCGACTATAAGGCCAGTACCTCATGGACAAGGTCTTCCCATATCTAAGCATCCAGAAAACTGAGAAGACATAGATTCATGTTCATCAGAGACAGGCTGTGAACCACAGACAGCACCTGAAATTGTCCCAGACCCAACTTATAGTCCTGAAAATGTAAGTGGACCTCCTTTGTAAATCTGACTTGACATTCTACAGTCAAACCAAGGTGTACCTGAAGTAGCCGGGCCAAGAAAGACCCATTATAGACATTCAGAGTGGAAACAGGCAAGGATGTCCTCCATCGCCCCTACTTTTTGCCCTGTCAATAGAAACCCTGGCTCAAACAATTAGAACAACAGCTGAAATCAAGCCTATTTGCCGATGACTTATTATGCATGCTCACAAAGCCAAAAGAGTCGGTCCCTGATTCTTTTAAATACACTTTTTAAAAACACTTTTAAATACTGTAAAAATGATGCTTGGAAAAAATATGTAAATAAATGCAATTTAATAACAACAATAATAATGTAAATCTTCTTTTCTCATGTTTTATTTGTAAAACATATGTAAATAAATGCATTTTCATGACAACAATCATTATAATATAAATCTTTTTTCCCCATATTTTATTCATAAAAGTAATAGAATAAGGCCTATAATAATAAAAAAAAATAATACATCCTGCATACTTTACTTGGCTCTTATTTTAATTCAGCACTCCATTAGTAAAAAAAAATAGCCTATTTGATCTATGTTTTAAGAAAAAGGTTTACATTTGTTGGACAGTGTTATTTTATCACATGTAATGGAAAGAGTGCTGTGTAAATATCATCATATGTATTTATAAAAGCTAGGAAGGTTATTTTTCGGTAATCCCGAAAAGGCTCTCATTTCCATATAACAACTATTCTACAAATCACTAACATATTATTTTTATGTCTTCTGGAGAACATGACATCTAAGTTCTAGTGTTGATTCAGTTATTTTTCATTTTTGAAATGCTTTCTTATGTCCTTTGAAGTGATAAGTACAAACTGTACATATTACACTGACATTTTTCTTTATTCTCTGTCTAGTAACAGGTCACTTTTTGGGCTCCGGGGGTGGATTCCGGATACAAAAGAAAAAGTCTATCTACTCTTGTCATCAAGTACTAATTTGTTAGTATGGTCAAGAGAAACACAGGAAAGTACATCAATAATAATAGACATTTGTAAATTCACGTATCACTTGTCGTCAATACCTTAAAGGATATAGTTACATTTCTACCTTTACAATTTTTTTTCCCTTTGAAATGTGAGAAAGCTTGTGTAAGGATTAGATATTCTTAGTTTTATGCTTGGAAATGCAATTTAGGGTGATTTTCTTGTTAAACTGTGTATAATCCTTTAATAACATAAAGGTTACCAGATAGACTACATCCCACTGGATCTTGATCTGAATGGTCCTACAAAGCTTGGTTTCAAAAGGTAATGCAATATTTTCCAAATAAATTAAATAGAATTTTAAAATAAAAGTTACATAAAACAGCTTGAGTTGATGCAGTTGCTAATTTCAAAAGAAAATGGATATTTACTATGATATCTTTATTTTGTGTTTTTCATGAATCATAGAAACACAACTGGGAAACACAATTGGTTCTTACAAATACATGAAAAGTTTAATTAAATTCCTTATTTTCAAAAAAAGTAGTAATGGCACTACACAACATGTGTCAGATATTATAATTAGTGTCTGATCATTTGCAAAAATACTTATTCAATGATCTAAATAAACAGTATTTAGTATTAAACCAATCTTTAAACAAGTAGCTTCTCAGCTTCTAGCCAAGCTGAGGAGCTTATGTTTCAATGTAAATTTAATAGTGAATATTATTTATAATATTATTATATTAAATATAATATTATATTTATAATTGATAATTAAAATATGTAGCTATTGCCTTAGGGACATTGCAGTTGTATTTTAATATGAGTTCTATCTATTTATTAAAAGCTTACACTTTCATTAAATATTTTATCAGGCTGACAAGGAAGGAAATTATGAAAATAGCCATGATATGATGCAAGGATGTCATTTTTTCAAGTGCAGTATTTTTAAGTCTATACACTTTCCCAACTATGCACCTGCACAAAGATTCAGATAATGTTAATCAATAGCTATCCAGGTTAGCCAGACCAATTGATAGTCAGAAAGATAGTTATATAGAAAGTTACATTTAGGTAATTAAAAGCTTGTCAAGCAGCTTCATAATATGGCTTGATTACATTTTGTTTACTAATAGCATTGTTGAACCTCAATTGCCTTTATACTTTTTAATGGCATAAAGAAGGATTGTATACATTTTGTTGTATTCAGGTAGCTTAGTACTATGTTCTACTCTCTGAAATGTGTCATACAAATATTCTTTACAAGTCTTCTGATTCCTTTCAGAATCAAACTGGTTGGACCAAGAAAGAAGAATGCCATACTGTAACGCAGGAATGTTTATCTTCTGTGTATATTTGTATGCTAATAATCACATATATAGTTGTGGATCTTGCGATGTTGGTGACGTTTGCGTTGTTGGTAACGCACTTGAGGCCCTTCGCAAAGTGAGGCGGGCTGTCGACTGCAAGCCTCGCAAAGTGAGGTGAGCAGTTGACCCACGCGAGACTTAGGCGGCCCTCGTGAATCAAGGCGAGCAGTTGACGCACTCGGGACTACATTTTGCCTGCAGTGAGTTAAAGACAGCAACGTATAACCATAAGGTACAGTATACTTCATTACAGTAATTGATATCATATTGCTACATTACATTACCTTATAGCCAAATTAATTTTATATGCTTCAAACATTTATGACGTGCAGTATATTTTAGTAAATTAATTTATTTAATATTTTATAAACATTATATTACCTTATAGCAAAAAATATTTCATATGCTTAACAAATAAAAAAATAAAAAATAAAAAAATTAAGACCTCAATAAAAAATAGTCAGTCATTACTTCATTAACATACTAAAATATATACTGATAATGTTCTTTGATAGTTTGCAGGTGTGTGCCTATTTCAATGGGACACAGAAGATCGCTGCAGTGATGGTTTATGTGCACAGCCTTCATTTACAACTAGCAGGTACACTATATTTCATTAGAGGACACCATAAATGAATTACTGTACATATTAATACTTTTAACAGCACTAATTACAAAATAGATATCATCACGGCCCGCCTTCCCCCTACCCTAAGTCTCTTGCCCCACCCTCCCCTTTTTTACTCTACCACCCCTATCCCTCTCCTGTGTCTCTTGAGCCCCTCTCCCTCCCCTGTGTCTCTTCCCTCCCTTCTCCATCCCCTATGTATCTTCCCCCCTCCACTTTCTCTCTTCCACCCCCTCTACTTCCCCTGTGTCTCTTTGCCCCCCCTCTCCCTTGTGTCTCTTCCCACCTCTTCCTCCACTGTATCTCTTCCCCCTCCTTTCCCTCTCTGTGTCTCTTACCTCTCCTGTCCCCCCAGCTGTGTCTCTTCCCCCTCCTCTCCCTCCCCTGTGTCTTACAACCTGCCAGTTGGTTCTGTACATTGCACTCTCTATATTACATTGCACTATTTCTTGTGCATAAATACAACAATGTATTTATGCACAAGAAAATCAGTTGCCAATTGCAAGCGCCAATATGGTTCTTAGAAGAGATCTGCATTCTGATAAATTACATTATAACTTACCAACAGCTAATGAGGTTGTGATGGTCTTTCAAAATGATGAGGGAGAGTCACCTTTTCAAAGGGGTATTAGAACATATCCCAGAAATGAAGAGCAACCTGTCATGAACATCAGTATATTAAGTACCAATTTCGATCCAATGACTATCCAATTTTGTATCCCAATGGGGAGCCAGGTTGGCAACCAAAATGAATACTTCCAAGTTATCCAAACACTAAACAACGTATCAGAAATAATATTTCCATGCTTGAATTTAAAGTGTCTCAAAATGCAATTAGGGAAGAATTTCATCTCATCTTAAGTGCTAGAAAACTGACACAATAATGGAGCATTGATTTATATTTGTAAGTAAAAGCCAACAAATTAAATTTAATCAAATATTAACAAAATAAACTTTGTGTTGAGCAGTATATTGGCCTCATGGATTATGTTACTGAAGCAGCTACAAACCAACATCTTGCAGCTAGTCGAGCCTTTATTTTACCATCTTCCTTCCAAGGATCGCGTCGCAAACCAAATTTATTTATCACATTTACATGTAATCTACAATGGCAAGACATTGTTGATAATTTCAAACATGAACAAAGTGCTTCTGATAGACCAGACTTAGTAGCTTGAGTCTTCAGAATAAAATTAACAGCCTTAATAAATGACGTAACCATCAGTCATTTATTTGGCAAGTGTTTGGCTTATGCTTATACCATTGAATTTAAAAAAGAGGCCTTCCACATGCACATATTCTTATAATACTTGACAAAAATCACAAAATAAAAGAGAAAGTGGATTCAGTAATTACTGCTGAACTACCAGATCCACAGAAACATGCTACTCTTTATGACATTGTAACGCATCGTATGATTCATGGTGCATGTAGAGAGCTAAATCCACAATCACAGTGTATGGAAAATAAAAAATTAACCAAAGATTTTCACAAAGAATCTAGAGATGAAACTTTTGTAAATAGTGATGGATATCCATTGTATAGAAGACGAAAAGGTCCAAAGGCAAACAATCGTGGTCAAATTGTAGATAGCATATGTATGTAAACTGCCCACATAAATGTGGAAGCTTGCACTTCTATTAAATCAATAAAAAAATATGTTTACAAGTATATTTATAAAGGATATGATGCAGCAACTGTGGTCGTGAAAAGTGGGCCAAATTAAGAATACAATGAGTTACTACATGATGAACTGGCATGTAGATGCTTGCTATGTCAGTGCGCCAGAAGCAATGTGGCGGCTTCTAAAATTTGAAATGCATGATCGCTCACATGCAGTATATCTATTAGCTGTACATTTGCCACAAAGACAATTAGTTTGCTTTCACACTGGCAATGAAGAAAATGATCTGGCACAAAATGAACATCGACAAACCACACTTGCTGCTTGGTTTATCCTAAATTCCAAAGATATGGAGGCAAGGGAATACTTATGTAGAGATGTCTAGAAGAAGCAGCTCTATGTAAAATGCACGGCCGATGAGGGAACAGTTTGCCTACATCTGCATATTTTGTAATGTTCCTAATGCATTAGCTTTGTGGGAAACATTTAAAATAAATATGTATGAAGACTTTTTGAAATGGTACAACGAGTCCATAGCTGAATTATTGCTTTAATAGAAATTCAAGTATTTCTATGTCATGGATTAATTTGCGCAACTTTAAATCTGCCAGATCCTGGAATTATAGATGATATAAACTTTGATGACTATGAAGCTGATGTTGTAAAACAAAAAAACAGAAGAAAAAATTGTCACTTTAAATAATTTGCAATTGCACGCTTTCAATGCCATACAACAAGCACTAGATGATGACTTGCTCAAAGAGCGTTATTTATATCTAGATGGTCCCGGTGGATCTGGAAAAATGTATCTATATAATTTGTTGATGAGTTCAATTAGAGGTAAAGGGGAAATAGTACTTCCCTTTGCAACAAATGGAATTGCTGCACTATTGTTACAAGGTGGCAGAACAGTACATAGTGGGTTTAAGCTTCCAGTTCCAAATTTAGAAACATCAGTGTCTGATATTAGAATTAAATCATCTCAAACCAGTAAGTTTAAAAAATCTAAATTAATTATCATAGATGAGGCCACTATGATGTTGTGCCATGCTCTGCAATGTATTGTTTGTTTATTATGTGAAGTCATAAATAATGATTTGCCTTTTGGTGGCAAAGTCATGTTATTAGGAGGAGATTTCAGACAAACTTTACCTGTGGTTGAACATGGAAATCGCACATACATTGTGGAAACATGCATAAAGTCAAGTCAACTATGGAAGGAAATTACACACCTTAGATTAGGAAAAAAATGAGATCTGAAGGCCAAAATGAATTCAATGATTGGCTCATTAAAGTGGCAAAGGAAAAACAGACGTAAAAACCAATTTGCAAATCATTCAATCATATCAGCAATATTCCCAAATGGAATAACTACAGAACATTCATCAGAGCTTGCACAGAAAGTAATATTGACATCCAAAAATAAAGATGCTTTGGATCTCAATAATGAAATTCTGAAATTAATTGATGGCACATAAAAAAATTATCACAATGCTGATTGTTGGCCTCTTTTTAGAAGAACCTATATTTGCCCATGGACAACTCTATGTAGCATTTTCAAGATGCAAAAAACAAGAAGAAATTAAAGTTTACATTAAAAAAAATGAAAGTCAGGGGGAATTATTAGATGATGGACGAGTATTTACAAAAAATATTGTATACTATGAGGTGTTAATTCTAAACCAAAAAACTGAAAACAACAAAACAAAGTCTTGTGGTTACATCCCAAACAAAAATTACACATCTGTTGGGCTCTTTTTAGAGAAGCCACTAATTCACATACACAACTGTATGTGGCATTTTCAAGAAATACAAGGCTAACCCAACAAAATGCATTTAATCAAAACAGAAAAAACAGTGGTTATATCTCAAGGACAAACTTTTATGTCACTTGGGCTCTTTTTAGAGGACCACTATTGCACATAGACAACTCTATGTGGCATTCTCAAGAACTGCAAAAAACATACAGAACAGTGGTTTTATCCCGAGAACTAACTTTTATGTCACTTGGGCTCTTTTCAGAGGACCACTATTTCACATAGACAACTCTATGTGCCAGTCTACAGAACTGCAAAAAACATACAGAGCAGTGGTTTTATCTCGAGGACGAACTTTTATGTCACTTGAGCTCTTTTTAGAGGACCACTATTTCACATAGACAACTCTATGTGGCATTTTCAATAAATACAAGGTTAACGAAAAACAAGTGTTTTTACAGGACCAATATTTAAAGAAAACACACAAAAAATTAACAGTACAGTGGTTACATCCCAAATACAACATTATTCGTCTGTTGGGCTCTTCTTCAAGGAACCACTAAAATCTTTGATACAAGAAAAAATAAACATAATACAGGCCTTCAAAAAACTTGACAAAGCACTCAACAAATGTAATATACTTATTGGTTTCACGGAATATAGTTAGTACTTTCATTGTATGTACTTAACATTTTTCATGAATGTTCTTGCAGTGTGATTTTCCAGTTCTCTGTTTCATTTTATTGAATTATCACTTGAATTGTATTCAGTTATGAGGTTTAATATATGTATTTAGGGATTCTCACCTCTTCATGTATAATTACAGACAGGGTATTGACTCAGGGAGTAATCAGATTTTTTTTTTTTTACCAATTTGAAAAACTTACATACATTTCAATTGGGTTTTTTCTGTTTGCCTTCCTCTGGATTCAATATAAAGAGGTGGAAATCTGTTAAATAGCATGCAATGCTTTACACATAGATATGGTTTCAAACACAGTTTACACAGCCTTATAATATTGAGGTTAATTATCACTTGGACTGTATTTAGTTATGAGGTTCTTGGATTGTACTTACTTATTAGGTTTAATGTATGTATTTAGGGGTTGGGAAGTTTTAATGTATAATTATAGAAAGACTTTTGATCCAGGGAGTAATCGGATCGCCATTATCTGGGGTAAGGAAGGAATTTATTTTTTTCCCATTTGAGACAATTGCCTAAATTTCACTTGGGTTGTTTATTTTTCTTTTTTGACATATGTGTTAAATAACATGTAATTATTTACAATATAGATATGGGTTGAAACACAATTTCAACTGTCTTATAATATTGATGTAGACATTAAAGTAGAAAATGTTACAAAGTTAACAGGTTTCTGAGTTGTTGACAGAGATAACTATGAAAGTTGAATGTTATATCAATAAACACATTAACAACTAAAACAATAAGTTGTCATTTTTCATAAATATGGATTAATACATGCAAAAAAAAAAAAAAAAAAAGGGTCAGAAGGGGAAGAAGACTCACATCTGGTGGCAAACAGAATTTTCAGCCTTCAAATGTTACTCCTGTAATTTTTGATGGGCAATAATGATGGGTAATTTGTCTGTGTGTGTAGCTTATAGTCTAACAGCCCTATTAAATGATTAATTTACGTGTTACGGCTATATTAAATTAGCCCTGTAATGTTGCTTTTAGCGAACTTGCGTGTTACCACACAGGACGGGTGAAAATGGGCTAGAATTTGAGCTACGCTGAACTTCACGCACGTAAATCCTTTGATCTGTCATGCCTGTAACCGCTACTTGTTCAATTCAGCTATTAAATTGTAACGTGGTCACTCGCAAATAAGTAATTGGCTTTTCAGTTAAAGTGCCCATCTCTGAAACTATAGGTTGACAATCAAGGACATTGCCAATTATTGTTTTGGGTAGTTTCAGGAAGCAGGTAAAAGTTTTGGTAGCAGATACCAATTTATCCATTTTATTTACAAATGTATAGTCTGCAGAACTTAAAACACGTGATCCTTGTCTTTTGTTCATTTTATTTATTATCTCTATTGCAATTCTGGCAGGTTTAGTAACAAAGTAAATCCTACCTAGCTATGATGTTCCCCCGTCTACTAAACATTGGGAGAAAATTTCTACTAGTGACTACGGCATGACAAAGCCAAAAAGCACAGCAAAAATCTCCATTGATTTACGGGTATGACACAAATTACACCACTTGATTAGTAAAGGGCCCATATTAAGTAGTACTATACATAGGTAAGTTCAAGTCAAAAACAATATTAATGCATGGCAGGAGGATGGGGGGCCCGTCTTTGAGCTTAAAATCAAACATACACAGCGCTTTCCCTAAAGCACTTAAATAGATTGAAAACTTGCAGACGTACAATTTAAACATGTTACTGGTATGTGTAATATGTGTGGTTCGTACTTCTTTATAATGCTTGGGATTCTGTATTAAATGTGTAGTATTTTATAGATTGTTTCTTTAGTCTGAATATTTCTTGATGCTCTGCTGTTCTGATGCTATATTTTTGTTGCTATTTGTGCATATATGTTAATATACAATTTGCATTTAGATTGTTAATGTTAAATAGCTGCAATATAGTGCCAGGACCATCTCTACAGTGGACATATTGGCATTAAAAAATAATAAGTTTATAAAAACCTTTTTCTTTTTGTAAATTGTTGAATGTAATATTTTAGTTGAAGGTATTGTAATTTGTCAGAGTCATATAAATTATAATGTGTTTATAATGTGTATGAATTTTGATTAATACTGGCTATATTAAAATTCCAGATAACCTTTGTGAAATGCTTTTGGATTTTTTAACACCTTCATTTCAACTAACAGGGAGTTTAGTTAAATTTGTTTATTGTTTCTTGGACAAATAATCAGTATTTGCTTTGCTTTGTATTTGCTACTAACTTTAGTATTTTATTCTATCACATACAGTCAGGTCCATAAATATTGGGACATCGACACAATTCTAAACTTTTTGGCTCTATACACCACCACAATGGATTTGAAATGAAACTAACAAGATGTGCTTTAACTGCAGACTTGGTCCCTTAAAAAGTGGGAGGCACATATACAAACTGTTGTAATTCCTACACCGTTCACTTGATATGGATGTAAATACCCTCAAATTAAAGCTGAAAGTCTGCAGTTAAAGCACATCTTGTTCGTTTCATTTCAAATCCATTGTGGTGGTGTATAGAGCCAAAAAGATTAGAATTATGTCGATGTCCCAATATTTATGGACCTGACTGTATATAGTTGTGAGCATGCGGGTTGTTGCTAACACTTGCGAGCTCGCGTACCCTATGACCCCCTATGACTTTCTTTTCCGAGGGGGCGCATTTTCGGAGGTGGAGGCTCCCACGTTGGCTGCAATGCCGCAGGCTAATTGCAGGCCACAAATGCGGAGGTGGAGGCTCTACGGCGCCTCACAATCAGTTAAAAATGACCACACAAACGGGACTTGAAAAAATAAATAAACACGCAATGACTAACTACGGATTTACAAAAAAAAAATACGACTGGTGGGACTTAGAAAAAATCCATTACGGACTCGCAAAAAAACGAACTTAACGGACAACATGCGCACAGCGGCAAACATTAAACAACACACTAATACACACAAAAATAAAATAAAAACATTACCCAATACTGCTCAAATCTCGAATTCTGTCAAGTTTGCAAAATGTAGCCAATCGAAAATCCCCTAAGCAAGAGAAAAAATTGGCCGCCGAAAAAAAACGAAAACGAGGCTCTACGACCCAGGACCACCCAGCCACGTTAACCCCACGGGATCCGATATATTTTAGATAGATAGGATGTATTGTATATTATATAGTATTGAATGTTACGTAGGGGTATGCATTTTAGATAGTTAGGATTTATTGTATATTAGATTGATTCGGGGATGTCTTTTAGATAGATAGTATTGAATGTATGTTACATAGGGGTGTATTGTATTTTATTTCATTTTATTTCTATTGTATTGTATTGTATGTATTCTAAAAAAAAAAATCTTCTTTAGTGGGTTGGGGGCAGGGGGATTGTAATGTATTTTTTAAATTTCTGTAATGTTCCTTTTTTTATTTTTCTGACATAGGTTTTTTTTATTTTCTGTAAGGTAGATGTTTTATTTTTTGTGAGTTAGGCTTTTTTATTTTATGTAATGTAGATTTTTTAATTTTTTTGTGACTTAGTTTTTTTTTATTTCTGCAATTAGAGTGGTGGGGGGTTGATTAGGGAGTAGGTAGTTAGTTTAGGTAGGTACTGTAGGTGTTAATAGGTTATTGTAGAGGGGTGTTAGTTTAGAATTAATGGTTTATTGGAGTGGGTTTAATGCAGTGTAGTGTTTGTACTTAATGTCATGAGGGTACTGGAGAACCCTCATAGCACTTACGGGGTAATGTTAGGCTTCTAACTGTCCAATGAGGGTCTCTAAATACCCTTATGGGACTAATGGGGTTAAATAGAGGCTTATGAGGGTCTGTATAGACCCCCATAGGAGACCGGGTTAAAATGGTGTAGTGCTTACACTTTGTGTAATGAGGGTCCTAGATGACCCTCATGGCACTTATAGTGTTATTACATGCGTTCATTAGTGTGTTATAGGGGTCTATATAGTTGAGGCACACAGTACACTCACATTGTGTGACAAACAGCATTTCAACACTTTTTTATTGCACCGTCATTTTTGAAGGGCAAGTCGCTAGTATTTTTATATTATGTAAGATAACTTAATGCATTTTAATACATTTTACACACACATATATATTTTTAATTTGTAATAATTAAAGGTAGAAAAGTTCTGAAATTATTTATCTTTGTCTAATTTTTTACAGCACAGAAACCTGACATTTTTACAGGGGTGTGTAGACTTTTTATATCCACTGTAAGCACAGTTAGTGAAGACCTTGCTTTTAGATTGAAGTTCACTAACTAAAAACTTCTGTAAAAAAATTTGCTATGTGTTTAAATAGGCCCTCATTCAAATGTGATTTGGACAATTGAATAGGACTCATACATTGGTTCAATTTTATTCACTAACGTGAGAACTTCTTGCTAGATATGAGACTTCTTTACTTGTGCTATTCCATGGAGACTTTATGATCAGCGACCTCTTCACAATTTAATGAATAGAATGAAGAAGAGAACAATAGAATAAGCTAGAATCAATTTTACACCATATAAAAGTTAGAGGCACATTAACAAAGTACATGGGCCCTCATTCAATTGCGATTTGGCCAATTGAATAGGGCTCTAAATAAGCACATAGCATATTTTTTTAAAGAAGTTTTTAGTTAGTGAAAACCTTGTTTTTGGATAGGTGCTTACTAACTAAAAACTTCTTTAAAAAAATATGTTATGTGCTTATTTAGAGCCCTATTCAATTGGCCAAATCACAATTAATGAAAAATCTCCTTAACAAAGTTGATGAGACTTTATAAGACTTCAGTAAGAATTCTCCAGTGACAAAGTGAAATACATCTAGAAAAAAGATGTAAGTTTTATCAAAAAGAGGTTACTATTCTTATCACATTAACACAAACCAGCTGTCCAATCATTCATTCAGCAGTGCCATCATTCAGATTCTGAGATGAAACAAAGATTGTTCAGGAAAACCCCCCATTACTTTTATTGGAGTTTTCATTCTATACAGGAAGATAAAATTCCAACTTTTCTGTCATGCATTTAAAAAAAGCTTAGATTATATGTGGCATTTTCTGCACACATTTGTTTTGCTAGGTTACTGTAAGTGACACAGTTGGTGGAAGTGCTGCATTTTTACCATCCCTGTTTTCAATCCCACCATTAATAACCATTAAAAATAAATGTGCTTGCAAAGACTGTGGTAAGCAAGACTAAGTTAAAAACACAGCTCCCACTAATCGTGGCTGATGATGCACTCATGCCCTTCCTAAAACCTTGTCTTACACACTGTTGTCCAGGCTGAGGAGTCACAACCGGTCTCAGTTATGCATGCCAGAATACCTGGAGGATCCTATGTAGGTCAAGTGCAGTTATGCTTTTATATTAATTTTCTTGCAGTACCTAAAAGGACACAGCAATGGTCCAGCTTTCATTAATATTAGATAATCACAATTAAGACAAAGCTGATATTTTGAGTTAAAATGGATGCTGAAATGATTTTGTTTCCCCCACAATCTTTGTGCTGGAGTTCTTCCTATCTTATTAAACTGTGGCCATGCTATAATTATGTTCCCTGCAGCTGCCTGGCAAATAATGCTGTCATTCTATTACAGTATGGACAGAAAAGAATTAGCTCCAGCTTAAAGATCACAGGAAAACCGCTCATAATCACGATTGAAAAATTGTGAATACAAAAAAAAGTAATGAAACCTAAACATTTGCAGCATGGAACCAGAACAATATTTCTTATCTACTAATGCATTAGATATCACAATATCTTTATGATGATACTCCTTAATTTTGTATTAATCTATAATTATTTATTGGTATGAGATTGGGTGGTATAAAAACTTTTACTAAATAGTGAAATATGCATCAATTAAAAAAAAATCACTTGGTTTTCAGGCATCTGTTTGATGATATAGAATAGTACTGATGAATTCCTAGCTCTTTAAGTGGCAAAAAATAAACATACTTTTTGCATGTGCCTTTCAATTTCTATCTGATAGCACATTCAGTGATTGCAGTAGCAAGTAAACTGTAGCAAGTAAACTGTCAGGAGGTTAGAGTACTTATATTCACTACAGCTATGCCCCAGCATTTTCATGAGGAGTGAGGTTAGCAGTGTAGCTGCATTTGGAATGACTTGTGGCTGCAATCTTTTAGTAGTTCTTCCAATGTCATTGTTGTATCCCAACTTAGAGGATAAAGATCCTTGTACACTTGGTAAAAGAAAGGAGGTCAAATCATCTGACTTCTGCCAACAGAAAAGCAAATGCACTAAATTGCAATTTGTTGCTAGCAATTCTGGTAGTCACGGGGATTAGAAAAGTATTAGGGACTTAATTCTGTATTCAGCATTTAAAGCATGAAGTTGAAAAAAGAAAACTTTTATTCTTCAAATTATTGCAACCAGGGGTGTAGGAATTGGGGAGAATGTGGGTGCAAACCCCTCCCCCACAGATTAAATGACTAGGGGACACAAAAAGTAGCAAAAATTAAACTTAATCATGCATTATCAGATTTGACCAGTAGAGGTACTGCTATGGAGCAGTATGTCTTTCCTATGAAATCTTTGACCCATTATGTATCATATATATATGGCGCTCATCTCCTCCAGTGCAGTGAGCCCGCAGTTTTAACATTGCGTTACCAAAGTTTTTTTGGTAAACCTGCACTGCTGAGAACTATATATATACTAGCGAATTGCCCTTAAAAAAATGACTTCAACAAAATTGTAAGGTAGCTAATGGTGTTTTGTGTCTACTACTGAAATATCTAATACAATCAATAAATGAATATAGTTTACCTATTTTAAAGCATTGTGTTGAAGAGCTGGCAATGTGTTTTGATGCTGCTGCAGCATTAGTGGTGTGGAGCTGCTGTGTAAGCGTGATGAATGTGTGCAGTGTAATAGTGTGCGTGCGCGAGCCGAAACCGTTAGCGTAGTTGTGTACTTCCCCATTAGCGTAAAATGATGGGTAATGTGTGGTATGCGTCTTAGCGGAATATCCGTAGGTCGTTTGTGGTGTTTTGAGAGTTTCTTGTGGTGTTTTGCGTGTTTAGAGTGCTGTAGCCTCGTTTTCGTTTTGTTCGGTGGCCATTTTTTATCTCTCTTAGCGATTTTTTTAGTGTCTAAACTCTTTTATTTTTAGTTAACTGAAGGTGTAAGTTGTTTTTTTGAGGTCCTGGATGCTTCATCTTGCTTTTTATGTATGTGCTGTGTGTATTTATTGTGTTTTTATTTTGTGATGTTTTAATTTCGTAATGTGTTGTAACGTGTCATGTATGTTTTTTGCGTTGCGAGGTAAAGTTTGCGAGGGTCGCGGTTGTTGTGTGGTGTTGTTTGCGTTTGAACGTAAATTTTGCGAGGGTCGCAGTTGCCGAGGGGCGCTGCATGCCAGCAATTGAGGCCCTCACCCGCAGTCCTCACTACGCAAGGGCCGCGGCTCGCTGCGCTTCGCGAGGGCCGCAGGCTCGCTATGCGAACCCCAAGCGTTAGCAACAACTCGTACGCTCACAACTATATATGTGATATATATATATATATATATATATATATAGTAAATAGAAAGGACATTTGTGTTCACATTTGAATGTCTAAAGCAAGTAAAAAAACCTGCTTCCAGCTCAGAGTTCCGAGAAAAACAGTTATTACACTGCATTCTGGAAAGTTGAGCCGGGACATGCAAATGTGCCCACAAATGCCTCGCTCTTCAATCCGTAGCCATTATCAAACAGCTTTAATGCAAAGCCAAGGTTGGATTAAACACAGGCTGAGTATCCAATCCATGTACAGCTGTTTCAAGCTTACTGGCTATCATCAGCATGGAGCGGGATCTCAGCCTGTGTTGTGGACTTTATGAGTAGGTAGTTTACCACAACAATCACTTAATATATGGTGGGCAAAAGAGCGATAGAAGCTCTCCACTGTACAGTAGTACAGTAAATAAAAAGTACATCTGTGTTCACATTTCAATGTCTAAAGCAAGTCAAAAAACCTGCTTCCAGCTCAGAGTTCAGAGAAAAAAATATATACCGTATTTTTCCGCCTCTAAAATACACATTTATGCGCACAAGCATCACACACATGCCACACACATCGCACACACAAGCTGATCAGCTAATTTGCAATGTGTATCACACTGTAATGCTGAATCTGGCCACTAAATGGTGCTGTGTTAAAGCAGGAAAAAAGGCACACAGATTAGAAATGCCTGTTCCAATTAGAGTGCATTACACTTCTTGTGAGTTCTTATTGTGTTACACATATATTTAAGGGCACTTTCTGTCATGACTTTCACTGACTTTCATTCCAGCTCAATATCCTTGTGATCCTGTGTTAAACCAGAAAAATGCAATTGCACATCGCGACTGAGTAATAAGTGATGTGATCACAAGGATATTGAGCTGGAATGGAAATCAGTGAAAATCATGACAGAAAGTCATATGTGTGACACAAAAAAAACTTATAAAATACACATTTTTATGCACACTTGCAGTGTAATGCAATCTAATTGGAACCAATGCATTTCCAAATGTGTGTATTTTCTCCTGCCTTAAATCTAGTGGCCAGATGCAGCATTACAGTACCAGACCAGGGTATCTAATTGCAACATTCTGTATATAAGACGGTCCCCCTATTTTAGACTTAAAAAAATACCGTCTTATACACGGAAAAATATATGCATATAATTTGTTATTAAATATGGGGCCAAGGGCATTGAGAATTGAAACAAACAAATGAAAAACATTTTTTTTGAGGGGCACTGCAGCAAAGTGCCCCCCTAGAGCAGGGGCCCAGTGCATTCCTGTCCTGGGAGGGGAATTGAATTATCCAATCCCCCAGATTTTTTGGGGCTCCTATGCCTGTGATTGCAACACAAAAGATGAATTGTAAATGTCACAAAGTTGACCGTTATCAGTATATGACGCACAGCAAATCAGGGCCATGCCAAGGTTAGGTTTTCACCTGAAGTCTTATGATATCCTAACAAATAATGTAAGCTTAAATGCATACCTTCAAATATCAAATACAACAAGTATTTCCTAATGACATATATAGTTGTGGATCTTATGAATGTTGGGAACATTTACGATGTTGGTCACGCATTTGTGGCCCTCACAGGTGCTCATCACAAGGTCCGTGGGACTTAGGCAGCAAGGAGCACCAAAGGCGCTCATTGCAGGCCTCCCGATGAGCGCTACAGCGCTCATCGTGAGGGCCGCAGGAGTTAGTCTGCAATGAGCGCCAAAGGCGCTCATTGCAGGGCTCACGATGAGCACCTGTGGTGCTCATTGAGAAGTCTGTAGGACTTTAAAACAGCATAGACATTAGCACAGAAAGCCTGTAATCAACGTCAGAGGGAGAGGCTCGCCAGGAGCGCCGAAGGCGCTAAGAGCGGGGATTGCATAGAGCGCCAAAGGTCCAGCATTCCCGGCCTTAAAATTTTGTTCCCAGCATTTTTGACGGGCAAGTAGCTAGTTTAATATAGTTACTGAAATATTTTTTAAATTGGTATAAAGATGTACAGAGCAGTGAAACTCCAAATTGTTCTTATTAAAACGCTGAAGAAACAATCATATGACCAAATGAAGATACAAATGTAGTCTATTGTTTCCCCATATAAAAGATTAAAGACGTTTGTTTCCTGTTATAGACAATTCAATTTACCTTCCTTTTTGCGTGATTTGCACGGTATGAATCATCCAGAGCAGGAAAGAAGAAAATTTGGTTAGTTGCTGGAAGGTTCCCTGAATGTTAGAGAAGTAGTAGGGCTCTGGTTTGGAGAGTTTGTGACATTGCTTGCAGAGCAGTTACTGAGAGATTGCTGACTATAGAAAATAGCAGGGTCATTCCTAATATTGCTAGTCTACTGAGAAGACTATGGAAAGTGATAAGGAATAACTAGACTTGATCCGGCAGGTAAATTATGATAGGGTAGCATGGCCCTATGTCCTAGAAGGATAGAGGTAATTGTGGGAAAATTCGAAATAGGCTACCAGGTAGCCTAGTACCTTGGTTAATTAGTGGACAATGGGAGAGACTCAAGAGGGAGGGAGGTTTATGTTGGATGTGTTGTATGTTTCCTGTTTAATGTCTGACTGCCCTTTTATACAGTTACCTATAAAAAGTGTTTACCCCTCCTCAATAAAGTCAGTTCTGGTCAACTATTGCAAATGGGAGAACTGTACTTTGTTAGCTCAGGAAGACAACTTTATAAGTTACGCTATTTCAAAAGAGAATCTCTGTACTCTGCCTGCGGTCTCTGAGGTTAGCCATAGCCAGCCTATATGTGGACCTTACCAGTAGGAGTTCCAGAGCATGCAGGTGCTGCTGATCCTGTATTGTGACACTGTTCAAATAGGGGAATTAATGTTTGTTAAGTATTCAATTTGTTATGTAAATTACTTGCAAAGTCAACATCCAAACTACGGGCTTAAAAATTCCTATCTGCGAAATACGGTAAAGGTTAACTATCATCGATCAAAGCTTTTAAATGTGCTTTATCTCTGAAGTGAAAGTGGCTACCATTTTTTGCTTTTGAAGTTTCCTGGTGGTCTATAGGTATATTGCCAGAAAGGACATATAACTGTGGTATTTAGTTAATAATATCATAAGAGAGAACTTTCTTGAATGAGTCTGCTAAAATTTAAAGGAAAAGCATCATCAAAAAAAAAAAATAGGAACCGGGTCGTTGCTCACGCTTGCGGGCTCGCATTGCGAGCCCGCAGCCCTCGCGCAGCGAGCCGCGGCCCTCGCGTAGCGAGGACACTGGGCAAGGGCCTCAGTTACTGGCGAGGTCACTGGGCAAGGGCCTCAGTTGCTGGCATGGAGCGCCGAAGGCGCTCCATGCCAGCAACTGAGGCCCCTCGCGAAGCGAGGGCCTCAGTTGCTGGCGAGGTCACTGGGCAAGGGCCTCAAACCCTCGCAAACTTCACGTCGCTACTCAAAAAACACGACACACAAATTACGACACTCGCTAAATTTTACGAGGAACGCAAACAACCTACGAAACACGTTACCACACATTACGACCTCGCAAACATCGGACGCAACACGCCGACATACAAACATTTAAAACACAATAAATACACACAACACACACATAAAAAGTTTACCTACAGCAAGAGGAACCATCCTGCACCTCAATAAAACAAGTTACACCTTCATTTAAATAAAAATAAAACACTTTAGACACTAATAAAATCGCTAAGCGAGAGAAAAAATGGCCGACGGACAAAACGAAAACGAGGCTACAGCACTCTCCAGACATAAAACACCACACCACACTCGCAAAACACCACACGAAACTCGAAAACCACTACAAACCAACAACGGACAATACGCAAAGACGCACAACACACATAAACCGCCATTTAACGCAAATGCGGAAGTACGACACTACGCGCACGGTTTCGACTCGCGCACTCACAGTATTACACTGCACACATTCACCACGCTTAGAGAGCAGCTCCACAACACTAATGCTGCAGCAATGTCAAAACACATGCACATCTCTTCAACACAATGCTTCCAAATAGGTAAAGTATATTCATTTATTAATGTATTATATCTACACATCAAACAACATTAGCTACCTTACAATTTCATTGCCGTCATTTTTTGACGGGCAATTCGCTAGTAAAGTATATATAAGGTAGTGTAATAGAGAAGGAAAAAATCAGTACCTGTATGTATTAATGTTTCTGTTAAGGTCTCAGATTATAGCAGATCCTAGCAAGAGGCACCTCTAGACCAGGGACAGAGGGGAAGGGGCCTGATCCCAGGAGGGTGGTAGATCGGAGGAGGGACAGGCCTCAGGGACAGATGAGAGAGCTCAGGATCCCGGTCCACTGTTGGAAAGGAAAGAGGCTAAGGGCAAGCACTGGGCCCACAATTACACACACCTGGAGAATGTGGTCCTCCTTGGTGCCATCCGTGGCCAACCATGATCCTTGTGGGGAGGTGGACAGAAGTCAGGCTAGGGCCTAGGGCCAAGGCATGGAAGGAGGAAGCGCCCGAGGTAACAGCAGTGGACACAGTGCAAAGGGACGCAAGCACCGTTTTGATTACATCAAGGCAAAGGTGAGGAGGATGATGGCCAGGGAGGCCAAGCAAGCTGCAGCACCAAGTGGCCCCCAAGTGACTGTGTGCTACAAGTGGGAGAGGGTGGCCAAGGACCTTCTCAGCAAGACGCCAGACGCTGGAGCTTCAGGCCTGGTGACCCAGCAGGACTCAGCCTTCATGTCAGGTGAATATGACATACACCAACATGTCAAAACATGTACATCACACAAACTACACATGTACATGATGACCAAAAAGGATACTGTTGTGTCAGCTCTATGGAATTAACGAGGGGTAGATGGATGTCCATCTTGGGCACAACAACAGTAATCGCCCAATAGTGAGTCAATGTATTGGTGTGCCCACTGCAGCGTATGCAGTTACAGACCACAGCCAGAATCAAGATAGCATTAGAAGCCAAGAACAATCAAGATCAAGAACCAAAGAATAGATCACATCTAGGAAATGATAGCGAATCTGAGTTGCAATTAGGAGAATGATCCAGGTTCAAGCCTAGATGTGAGATTGTTAGGAATGAACACAAGACAATGTATTATTCATCATACTAATAACATATACCTTTCTTGTCGATCTTTCAGCATCAAGGAGGTCTGGGTTCAGTGGTAAGCCAGAGCAGGAAATGCAGGAGCAAGCCCCTGCCCAGCAAGAACCGGGACACGGGAAAGAATAGGAGCAGAGGACCCTGGTTTGGAAGAGGAGGATGTAATATGGCTAGTGGGGTCACCAGTAGGACCAGCAGCTACACCACCGGGATTTGATCTCACTATCCCCCTCCTCCAGAGACTCAGCATCTCGCCAGTGCCTTCCTACTGGAGGGACCAGTTGGGCTTGACCCCACCTCCTCCTCCCCTCAGCAGTGCGTTCAACTGGCCATCACACCACCGGATCCACCAACACCACCACCCTTATTGAGCCATTCTCCAGTCGGGCCCCAGACCCTCCCCACTGGGCCACCACCACCTCCTTATCAGGCCACGCCCCAGGGACCTCCATCCCTAACCCTATTGGTCCAAATGTTAACCTAATCTAGCCTGGCTACAGAGTCTTGGATCTTGGCCTATGTGATGGTGACATTTTGTATGCAGATGGCTACCATCCATCACATAGTTACATAGTTACATAGGGCCTCATTCTATTACCGGCCGTAGGAGATGCGGGGCCGCAAGGACCGTCCGCAAGCTATTCTGCTATTCTATTCCCCTCCGGCCGGGGATTCCGGCAGGCTTGCGGCCGGCGCCTTGCTATCCCTTGCGGCCGCACGCGCCGCAGGAAAGCCTTTCATCTAAAACGGCCGCAAGAGTTTCGGCCGCAAGAAAAGCCTGGTTGCTATTCTATTGCTCCGGGAACAATCTCTGCAAGGCTAAAAGCGAGCCGCAGCTTACTTGCAGGAAAAAGGTCCCGCTAGCACCAATTAAGCACATTATAAAGCCAAAATAAAGCCATCCTGCACTCTGAGGAGACTATAAAGTGATTGTAGGTGTTAGCAAAAATAGCACAACATTCCCCTACACTCAAATCCGTAAGAAACATATTTTTTAATTTATGTCAAAAATCCATGTAAAAAGTCCAGAGTGCTTGGAGCACCTCAGACCCGGCCACGCTGCGGCCGGAAAATAAACAGTTAATGTAAACTCGGATTTGGGCTGATGTGCAAGCTTGAGAGTGGGTTACTATTAATCCTCATGTCCCCCAATATGATCCCTAGCATTTACAGAGCTTTACAGTGCTGTCTTGAATTTATTTCTGACTTTAAAGATTTCTGAGCTTACGGCCGTTTGCAAGATATACGGCCGGCCGTAAGAGGAGATCCTTGCAGCCTTGCGGCCATTTTACGGCCGATAATAGAATGAGGCCCATAGTAATTAAGGTTGAAAAAAGACTTTTAGTTGATCAAGTTCAACCTTTTAAGATCTCCTCTGATCTGCAATATACGGATTAAAAAATAATTAATTAGTTGTTAATTAATTATTAATCAATTATTTAATTATTTATTTATTTATTTTTTATTTTATTTTTAATTATTAATTAATCCAGAGGAAGGCAAACAGAAAAAAAATCCAAGTGAGACCCAGCCAATCGCCTCAAAGGGGATTTTTTTTTTTATTCCTTCCTGACTCCACACACCAGCGACCGGATC
Source organism: Discoglossus pictus (assembly GCA_027410445.1). NCBI lineage: Eukaryota > Metazoa > Chordata > Amphibia > Anura > Alytidae > Discoglossus > Discoglossus pictus. The sequence continues at coordinate 90,946,948 of CM050163.1, read as the reverse complement.
TCTCCCTGGATCAATACTGTCTGTAATTATCCATGATAACCCTGAATTCCCTTTTTATTTAGAAATAAATACAGTCCCCTTTTAAAGTTATCTATCAAATCCGCTGTAACCACCTCCTCTGGTAGAGAATTCCACAGATTAACCACCCTTACTGTGAAGAACCCTTTTCTTTCTTTAAGGTGGAATCTTTTTACTTCTAACCTCAAGGGATGTCCTCTTGTTAGTTTAAAACCTCTTGGCACAAAAAGCTCCCTTGACAAATCTTTATACTGACCCTGGATGTATTTATATAAGGTAATCATATCTCCTCTTAGATGCCTTTTTTTCAAGAGAAAATACGTTTAATTTGCTTAGTCTTTCTTCATAACTTAGCCCCTCCATTACCCTTATTAGTTTTGTGGCCCTCCTCTGTACCTTTTCCAGTTCTAAGATGTCCTTTTTATGAAGTGGTGCCCAAAATTGTATACCATATTCCAAATGAGGGTGTACTAGAGATTTGTATAGTGGCAGAATTATATTTGCTTCCCTTCTATACCCTTCTTAATACATGCTAATATTTTATTTGCCTTTGCAGCTGCTGCTTGACTTTGAGCACTGTTACCTCGGTGGTTGTCCACAAGCACTCCCAAATCCCTTTCAATATCTGATACACCTAGATTCGCTCCATTAAGATTATAAATTGCATAGCTATTTTTTCTTCCCAGATGTATAACTTTACATTTATTCGTATTAAATCTCATCTGCCATTTAGATGCCCATTCCTCAATTTTATGTAAATCTTTTTGGAGGGAAAGCACATCATTATCTGATTTAATTACCTTGCACAACTTCGTGATATCAACAACCCTTTTTCTTCCTGTCTTTTAGCCAGCTCTCAATCCATGAGCAGATATTTACTGCAACTCCTGTATCTCTTAGTTTGCACAATAGTCTTCCATGTGGCACTGTATCAAAAGCCTTTGCAAAATCCAAAAAGACTACATCCACTGAGTTGCCTTGATCCAGGTTCCTACTAACCTCCTCATAGAAACTAATTATCCTCTTCCGTGTGGACAAGTAGGGTTCTGTTTAACATTTCACTTTTTGATGGTCACTGAGGAATGCTGTTGAGAAGAGATGCTATGAGATTTTCGGTCCCTATGAGATTTTCAGGCCTTATTTTGTAGGTGTTATGCTTTTGTTTTGTTTTGTTTTAGGTATAATTCAGGTCCATGAAGGCATCTTCTGCATCTGCAAACATTGTGAAGGAAATGTATGAGGTTTAAGGTTTTCACAGTGCCTCTCTCTCGGGTAGACATTCCTTCAATGACAGCCCCCCTTAACATGTAGCTCATATAGACAGATATCTAAGACATGATTGTTGTTAGCTTAAATGTAGACTATGGTGGTGCAGAGTCTCACAATGGCATGTTAATGACAGCCAGCATTAACATATGCACTAGTGAAGCATGTGATCCTGACCTCAATATCAGTCCGAGAACAGGTCCCTGTGTCTGATGTAAGTAACATTGAATCTGGCTGCTGAGCTTTGTGTCCTCTCCGTCTTAACAGGTATTTTTTACTATTACTGATATTGCTGGTCACAGCTAAGCATTTATTGTGAGATGACACATCATTATTAATGGTCATGGCCAGTGAGTTATCCTGAGAACTAGCTAATAGTTTGTAATGCTTGCAGATGGGAATCAAGTGAGTTGGTATAGTGTTACAGTATTTAGCACTGTACTGTTCATGCATTTTTTTTATATTTGATCCTCCTACTCCTTTTTTTCAGATTTTTGCTTTGTCAACACACTGTATGCGTGAAACTGGATTAAATTACACAGTCCAGAGGTTTAAGCCTCTGTTTCATTTAGCAGATTTAGACAAGTTGTAAGTGCTATGCACATTAACGTTTTTTTTAATTAAATGGAGTGATTTCTGTTGATACTATTATTCATCAGATCCCGGTTGCAGTGGTGTAGTGACCACATGTGACCCTGGAAGGTGCTATGCGTCATGCTTATTCTAGACTATGACATTACCCCCTTTAGGTATCCCCTTTTTCTCAACAATAGCCTCTTGCTCTCTCGGGATCTGCCCACACCACACCCATGATATTAATGCACAGTCTTGTCCATTTGTGATTGTGCTCTGTGTATGAAATAAAGCTTTGTTATACTGTTCTAACTGTGTCAGTGTGTTTTCAATGGTTAGGGTTTTGGGACATCCACATACATCACATTTGTGTCACACTCCTATATCAGTAAACTAATGAGCATGTTACTATGCAATTGGTTAAAAAATATAATAACAATAATCACAAATAATAGTTGTGGTAATTACGAATGTTGGTCACGCAATGTTAAAAGTTATGGGCTTGCTCATTGCCAGGCCACGATGAGGGCCAAAGGCTGTAAGACTTTGAAAAAGGTTGGCAATGACCCCCGAAGGCCCTCATTGCCAGGCACATGGTGAGCAAGAGGCACTGAACACTTTGAAAAAAATATGACTTTAACGGTCGCCATTTTTTTCAAGCCCTTACAACCCCACACACAGCACAGGGGAGAGGCAGAGAGTCTGTGAGTGAGGATGCCATCTAATTTGAGGTTTAATTGGCATTTTTAGGAGATCAAAAATCAACTAAGCAAGGAAAAAATAGCTCAAAACTAGGTCTAAGGCCGAAAGACAGCTGATCATCGCAAGGCCCACAAGACTTTGAAAAAGAACCAACAGAGCTCATTGCGAGGCACGCAAGACTTGAGCACGGAGAGAGAGGAGAAAGACACTGGGGAGTGAGAGGGGGTAGAGGGTGAAAAGAGACACAGGGGTGAGAGAGTGGAGAAAAGAGACACAAGGGAGGGAAATAAGGGAAAAAAACACAGGGCAGGGAGAGGGGAGGGAGAGAGGGCAAAACAGGCACATGGAAAGTAGAGGGGGGAAAGAGACACAGGGGTCAGAGAGTGGGGAAAGGCTTGAAATGAGGGCCGAAGGCGCTTAGCGCGAGGCACGAAAGTGGTCGGCTGGACGACGTCTGAAATGATTGATAGGCCCGTAAAGTAAAGGGGGGTAGAGGCTCGCAATGAGCGACAAAGGTGCTCATCGTGAGGCCAGCAAGTTAGAGGGTGGAGAGCCTTGCATTGTGTGGCAAACAGCATTGCCAGCCTTCAAATTTTATAGCTGGTATTTTTGACGGGCAAGTCACTGGTAAAAATAATAATAGTAATAGTATCATGATATATCATATAATAACATATATAATATATAATAATTAAGGGTTAAAACACATGCAAAGTCTAATTTGTGTTACTGTGGAGTATCAGCATTCCCCTGAAGGCCTGATAGGAATATGACAGGTGATAATGTGAATTGATTGATAGCAAAACCCTAATGGGTGGTCACCAAATGATAATGGATATACTTCTTGGAACATAGCCACCAGCATGGATGTGGAACTTTCCAGGATGGGCGTAGCGGAGATGGAGGTGAGTGGATTGTTGCTCCACGTGCCTCTGCACAGCCTCCATGTGTTTTCACAGCCCTTCCTGATAGGTTGGAGAAGATTAGTGTGGTGTATGTTACCCTGGTCCCCTTCTGGATTGCTAAGTGGTGGTGGTGACGAGGCTTTTGTACCTCAAAGAAGCTGTGAGTTATACCATGTAGGGCCACTGTAGGTGGGAAGGTCATAGCAGAGAGGACAGATAAATCACAGTCTACAAGTGAATGAAATGGCAACCCACTCCAATATCTTTGGCATGCTTACCATGTGGATAAGCACAGACAGAGACATAAGTAAGCGGGCTGTAGTCCATAGGGTCACAGAGAGTCGGACACAACAGAGGGATTGAACATCCAAATGTGAAATGTTCCCCTGGTACTTGATACATGCCATGTGGCAGTGTAATTTGGCAACTATTTGTTTTCCCAATGTAGATGTGATGAGTGAGATATATATAAGATGATCTTTGTATTTGTAGGGTCCACATTAGAGCCCCTGTGAGTGAGAAAGGGTTAATATGGCAGCCATGTATTTATGTTGCAGTTTAATGAAGGAGTGTGTCTTTAATAGCTTTCGGCATCTTGCAGCATGACTTTTCATATTGGAATATGCATGATCCTTACAACCTATGAGGAAAATAACATTTTATTTTTTAAAATATTTGATAGGTGGGAGTTGTTGTGCAAGTCATTCTAATGCCTTCCATTGCTTTGCTCACAGTCTATTGTGATTTGCCGACATTTGCCGTTTGCGGGCTTGACTGCACAATTGCATAGTGTTTTGCGTTTTTAGCAATCGGTACTCTTGGGGATGTGAAAGATCAAAGGCTTCAGGAGGCTGTAACCCATTTGGGGTCCGCAGATAAATGCCTGTTGAATAGCAAATTAACTCACAGCCTCACTTACGGGCTACCATAACTTATGATTGCTCAATTGAATGAGGCTCTCTGTTTTTAGTAATAAGTCCATTCAAGATAAAGATGGGAGACTCTTGATTTTGGTGGCATTTTTTCAGAACTGCACCAATTCATTAGTTAAAGAAAGGTTGGCAAAACAATTTAAAATAATTTGGATTATTAATGTAGGAGGTGGTTTAATTTCATTATTAATCCTTTTATGGTAAATTATATACTAATGGTATAATGTATAAAGACAGTTGATTTAGTAGATGTGTGAAGAATTAATAATGCAGTAAAGAGAGTTTTTCTAGTGTACACAGTTCATATTCTAGCCTGGAATTTTTCTTTATGCTACAAAAGACAACATAAAACTGAAGCAGTAAGGAGCCTCATTCAATTCGGGGCTCGCAGCTCAGTCGCAGACAGACGAATGTCTGTGTATGAGTTGCGGGCTCCCGTTCGTCTCCAATTGCGATGCTATTCTATTGGATGAGACCGGATGTTAGGGTCCGATAACGAAATTCGGAAAACCATGCCACCGGACGTAGCATTTCCAGGCTTGAACATGTTATGGGAGCAAGCCAGTAACTCCCGATGCAGAAACAGCTAATGGTAACAGACATCGTCATTATGACCAATGAAATCCAACCTCCAAGCCTGTAGCTTGTAATTGAAGCCTGTAGGACTTTGAAAAATGGAGGTTGGATTTCAAAGTCCTACAGGCTTCAAATACGAGTTAGGGGCTTGGAGGTAAATGTAGCCCGTAGGACTTTTGACGGAAATTATGCATGAATTAAAGTATTTTATTATGGCGATTTGTGGGCTTGAGAATGTTGTGTTATTAAATTCTAATGTCATCCATTAACTTTAATTGCTATGAATCGCAGCTCGGAGCCAGTATCTTGATCGAACAAAACAAAGCCAATTGAATAACAAATTAAGTTAAGGGCTTCATTTCCGAGCCTGTATCTCCCGAAAGCTTTAATTGATTGAGGCTCAAGGTGTTCTTGGTCATATTATCATAATAGTCTTTTACAATAAACCACAGACTGTGGTAAAAGTTTTATGAAGCATTTCAGGCCTACTAGATATGCATTTGCTAAAGTTTCTCATATTTTAGTTGCTTCTAAGCTTGTATTGGCACAACACTGGTTTAATGCTACCATTCCAATAGAACAGATTTTTGGTAAAATTAATTCAATAAACGACAATGAAGAAATTATTAACACAATGGAAGATAAGGAAGAACAATTTACATCAATTTCGTTGCGTTGGCAAAAGGTTTTATAAGGAACCTTTGAACCTATTGTTCAGTTAAGTGTGTCCTTCCCTATCCTAAGGTCTAGATGTTGATGTGTAAAATTGCTGTAATTACTTTTTATATGTGTAAAGGATTTGAAAACATGTTTTTAGATTTTTACTTTTGTTAAAAATGGTAATTTTTCATGTGCTTCTACCTTGTGTGTTTAAAAGGTCTTATTGAAATTTTGGGTTTTACGAAGGATTTCATGAAAATCTGTTTGAAACAACATTTCCCAAAAGAAAACAAATGAAAAAATGTCTGAATAGATTTGCATGAAATTAGGTGGTCAGTGATTATTGTGGTGTCCATACTTTTGACGTAGTGGTTGTGCTAGAGTAATCATTATTTTGAGATATCAACATTTGTATTTTTGGAACAGTGGGCATCCCATCTGGCACACAAAAGCATTGTTTATTAAACTAATTTACTTTTTGTGAGTGAATTATATGCCAGTTTTGGATTAACACAGTATTTAAGAGACCGAATTTTCAAAAAGGACCCAGTAGGTCAGACCCGATATGTTGAGAGTAATCGAAAGACTAATGAAACAAGCAAAATTTTGTGACTGGTAGAGTTCATGCATATCCATTTACATGCAAAAAAGGTCAGAAGAAAGAGAAATCCATCCTAGGGGAAGTAGAGAACAACACACACGAGAAACGCTGATGTCATGGTAGGCACACTGGCAGGCTGGTATTGATAGACAACATAATGATGGAAAGAAAATAGAATATGCAGCAAAATTTTAAAGTCAAGAACAAGTGATGGCAAGGCATTCACACTGACAAGATGGTATATGGATAGCTGGCACAGTGGCAGAAAAGGTACAGGATTTTCAGCAGACTTCTTCACACAGGAGCAAGTGGAGGCAAAGCACTCTGACTGTCAGATGGTTTGGAAAACTGGCGCAATAGAGGACAGGATATAGAATCTGCAGAAGACTGGTACACTCAGGAACAAGTGGCAGCAAGGGAAGCCCACATACAGGATAGCATGGATAGCTGCATCTGTAGCAGAATACAGCAACAAGTGCAGACATAAGCTAGAAAAAATGTGAACCTACAAAATAAATGCAGCTGCAGGTCAAAATACTCAGGAGGGCATTGGCTGGCTCAGGTACTGGCAGGAGCATAGGAAGGGGGGGGGGGGCTAGGGGTGCGCAGCACCCCGGGTGTAACGTTGCCAGGGCCCAGGGGGGCGGCACAGAGCTGAACAATGCTGCCATCCATCTTTCAAAAAGAGAGGCTGGCTGGAAGAATGCGGCAGCCATCTTGGGAGAGGAAGGGGAGGCACTACTTGCATGGTGGTTATCATTGCGAAGCACGAAAGTTGTAGGTTGACAAGGCCTGCAATGACCGGTGAATTCGCTCATTGCAGGGCTCGTGATGAGTGCCGCTCGTACAGTAGACAGAGGGAGAGGCTTGCATTGAGCGCCAAAGGTAAATAGTGCACAGGACGAAAGTTGTGGGTTGACAAAGCCTGTAATGAGTGGCAATATTATTTGCTATGTTATAATATTTTATACTACAATACTGTAATGTATAAAACATAATTTGAAACATTTATACCAATTTGTGGCTAGTAAGCTATATCGCACATAGGAATAGATACTGTGATGAAGTGATGCAATAGAGAATAGAGCTTAGTGAAGATGATCAACTCATTGAAAGATCTAGCTTACCAGATGATATATTTGCTCCTAATTGTAGCAGGATGACTGTTGTAAAGTATATATTAGGAGTACATTAAGTAGGTGTTCATGTTTAAACAATCAATCAATTTGAAATGAAACAGGAATTAGGAAGGTGCCATTCAAAGAGAGTTATCAGCTGACACATACACTTGTGGTACATGTCACATTTCAGCTGTTTACATATGGAGACAATTGAGTTTTTTTCTGCGATATTTTAAAACAATTTACTATTAGAATTTACTGTCCCATGGATGAACTCTGGAAATATTTAGTTACTGCCAGCAATACATTATTTGTAAAGAACCATTGTGGTCAATTTATTTTTCTGAATGTTCTTTTGAATAAGTAAACTTCAAAATGGACAACATTTGTTTATAAAGCAAAACATAAACAAATAAATAAATAAATACAATCTTCATATTTTGAACTCTTATATGGAATTATTATCTGCTGCGGGTTCCATTGTCTTTTCTGAGCTCATATCAACAAAGCTTTCCATTAGAACTAACAAATGGGCAGATTCAATTACAAACTCGCAACTTGATCGCAGACAGCTGAATGTCTGCAAGTGAGTTGGGGGCTCCCGTTGGTCTCAAATTGCGATGCTATTCAATTCCTCAAGGCCGCAAGTTACGGCTCCAAGCCAAAACAGCAAACCATTCAGAGAGTCGTAGCAGTTCAGGGGGGGAACCTGATAAATTCAGCAAGCCCGTAATCGCCTATTTCAAATCAGCTAATAGAAAATGAGTCATAATTACGGCAGTAAAACATGGAGGTTATATGTCAATCAATCAGGTTCGGGGGTCCGATATGTGATCAGACTTGCAAATCCTAAAAAAAAGAATTATGAAAATGAATGCCAATAATGTTCTAGTCCATATCGGTGGTCTGATATGTATTAACTCATTGATACCCGAGATCGATTTAACCCAGATATGACACATAAAAATAAAGTGTATTTCCTGCTGATTTGCGGGCTTGAGACTTCCCCCGTTATTTACAGTGCAGAATTGCTTTTTTTATTTGCATTTACAGTGCTACGAATAGGTGTTTAACCCCCTTGCTGGTCCTCTATAACACTCGTGGGATTTTCTCCTTCATTTGCCGTTTACAGGTGTGAAAACATTTGTAGGCTTGGGGAAATTGAGCAATTGAATAGCGATTTGCGATTTTAGCTTCACAAAAGTGACAGATCAAAGGTTTCTGGAGGCTGTAAGTTACGAGTTTAACCAGCGTGATTTTTTCAAGGCTATCACTGGGAAGCTGTTCCGAGCCCGCAAAAAGACGGCAATTGAATAGCAAAATGGCTTGCAACCTCACTTATGGGCTACTGGATCTCCCAAAACCTCAATTGAATGGGGATATTGAATGGATATTGATCAGCAGAAAACAAAATTGCAGATTGCACTACATCATAACTGCAAATAAGAGCCCATTATTTGTTTACATCCTAAAAACATTTTGCCTATTTTTCAGAATAGTTCTTCAAAAGAGTCAATTTAAACACATGTTCAAAAAGGCTATTCAATACATATTTAAAAATGTATATGTACAGCTATGTATATATGTGTATATACATATATGTATATATGCAACTATGGGAGTTTTGAAAAGTAAAATTGCAGAGTTATTTTATGTCTCCCGCTAAAAATAATTTGTAAACTTACTGACTCGCATCCATAGCTCTAGTCACAGTCCGACTAAAGTATACCTATATCTGAATCTCTATAGCAACACTATGGATTGGAACCCACTAACGTGAACACACTACACCAGCCCTAAAATCCTCTCATATACCTATATAACTAAAGTATTTTATATATATGTTAATAATTCTCCCCTTAGTAACTGGGGAGTAATTGGGCGCCCATGGCACTTAACATTAACCTCACCGTTATTAGCGTCCTCAAGGAACCCCATGTCACCCTACCTACCACCACAGGGGTCCATACTGTACCCCCACCTAAGCTAACACCCCATGTGACCCTCAAAGTCCCTATAACTAAAAATTACACAAAAAAATACATAGAATAAAAAATGGAATTACAAATAATAAAAATATTACTAAACCTATTAAGTGGAGAGGCATGCTTATCTACCCTGAGATGCCCTCCAGCAATAATCAACAATGCTCAGATCCTTAGTCTTCCGCCCTTGACAATTCATTTAAAAAAATACAAGTGCAGTTAGAAAGGTTTATCTATGGTGGGAAGAAACCCCGGGTGGGAAAAATAATAGCAAATCAAAAGGTCGAGAAAGGTGGGTTAAATTCCCCCTGTATATTAGATATTTACCAACAAATTTGTATAGCACATCTTATTAGCTGGAAATTAGTAAAGGAACAACCTAGATGGATGGAAATTGAGGAGGCCTTATTAAGAAATATTAAGATCCATTCCGTGTTGTGGCTACCTAGCTTGAACGAGACGGTGATTAGAGATCTCCCGAAGAATTTGCTTTCCCTAACCAAATTTTGGTATAGAAATAGATTATCCATGCAGCTAATTAAGCTTCCTTCACTGGCTGCCCCAATTGATACATTGGAACGAGGGGGGGGGGGCTCTAACCCAATAATGACATCTCTGAAAATCAAGGGTGACACACCCAGAGCAAAACTGTTCGAAGATGGACAACTTATAGACCTACAAAGGATGTGTAGGAAATTTGGAGATATAAAATTGACTTGGCTAGAATATGAGTGTATTAAAAAAAGTCTAGTAGTCTGCGGTTACAGGATCTCATAACATTTAACTATAACTATAACTATTACACAAAAAAATACATAGAATAAAAAAGGGAATTACAAATAATAAAAATATTACTAAACCTATTAAGTGGAGAGGCATGCTTATCTACCCTGAGATGCCCTCCAGCAATAATCAACAATGCTCAGATCCTTAGTCTTCCGCCCTTGACAATTCATAAATTCTGATTGAACCCTGGAAATGTTGAGCAGGATGATATCAAATAGTCAAGTCTGACTGGCTGAAATATAATTGACTAGTGGCGGAGCTAGACAATAGAGGGCCCTGGAACAAAAATACAGCACTGGGCCCTCCAAGAGGAGGACCTTGGTGCATTGCACCACGTGCACCACTGGTAGCTCCACCCCTGTAATTGACACCTATTTTAGAAAATCAGAATTAGCAAAAACTCATTTTAATGCCAGAAAGTTTGTCAAAAGTCAATAGTCAAACTAGGGAATTCTTCAAAATAAATGAAGGAACTGTGGGCTCACATAAAACAATATGGTGTACATACAAAGCCTTCATTAGAGGCATATTAATTGCCAGATCAGCAGAAAGAAGGAAACTAAGAGGAAAACCCCTAAAACTGCTGTATATGGAATTAATAAAACTTCATCATATTTACAGGGCAAAATATATCAAGGAGATAGGTGATACAATTTGCATTATAAATAAAGAAATTAGGGCAATACTGCAATTACAAGCCGATAATTTACTGTGGCGCTATCGTCAAAATCACTTGAAGTTCGGCAGTAAAATGGGGAAATTTTTGGCGAATAGACTCAAAAAACAACGAGAGCAAAATAGAACAGCCAGAATAATTAACCTGAAAGGAAAATATCAATATCATCCAGATAAAATTGGGGAGGCTTTCCTAAACTTCTATAGGAAGCTATATAATTTGGAAAAGGACTCACAACTTACAGGCCCCACTAAAGTGGATATATCAAAATTTTGGGATGGGATAAATGTACCATTCGTCTCGGAGCCAGAAAGAATCTATCTAAACAGCAATATTAAAGAGTTAGAGGTCTATGAGGTAATTAACAGTAACAAGAGAAACAAAGCCCCAGGGTTAGATGGGTTTGATGCAGCCTTCTTTCAACTTCTTCTTCCAGAGATTAAAGAACCCTTATGTAATGTATATAATGATATTAAAATATCTGGGGAGATCCCAAGAGAAATGTCAGAATCTAAAATAATAAACTTATTAAAGGAGGATAAAAACCCAGATGATTGCAAAAATTATCGACCAATTACTCTGATAAATATAGATTTGAAGACCTACTCAAATTTTTTTAGCAAACAGACTAAAAACGGTCATTCATAAACCTATACATACAGATCAAACGGGCTTTGTTCCAGGGCGTCAAGCCTCAGACAGTACCAGAAGGCTCCTAAATATACTCGCGCATGCTAAAGCCAGGGAAATGCCCATATTGGCCCTGTCATTAGACGACGAAAAGGCGTTTGACAGGGTCAATTGGGTATTTCTAGAGGCCGTCCTGGTGAAATTCGTGTTGGGAGACTTTGCCCTGAAGGCCGTTAAATCGCTTTATGGGGAAACAAAGACGCGCATAGTCAATCCTGATTTTGAATCAGTATCTTTTAGCATAAGAAATGGCACACGCCAGGGCTGTCCCCTATCCCCGATCCTATTTATCCTGTTTCTGGAACCGCTGGCAATACGTATAAGGGAAGAGGCGGATATCAGTTGAGTCAGAATAGGGAAACATGAGTTTAAACTATTAGCATACGCGGACGATATAGTAGTAACATTTACAGAGCCTGTGACATCATGTCAAAAGTTCTTGGACATTCTGGAGGAATTCAGTAGAATTCTTTAAATAAATACTTTAAAATAAATCAAACTAAGTCCGTGGCTTTGAAAAGAGGATTAAAGATAGAAGATAGGGATGCTCTAGAGCATATGCTACAGTGTAACTGGCATTCAAATAGTATCACCCACCTAGGAATCAAATTCTCATTCCAATTGGGTAAACTGATTAAAGCTAATTTAGATGAAACCATGAGTAAAATAAACATTACCTTGACCAATTGGAAACAACTACATTTATCATGGTTAGCTAAAATTGCAGCTATCAATATGAATATCATCCCAAAAATCACTTACTGTCTGAGATGTATTCCGGGAGCGCTGGCATATAACTACGTCAAAAAAATACAAGTGCAGTTAGATACGTTTATCTATGGTGGGAAGAAACCCCGGGTGGGAAAAATAATAGCAAATCAAAAGGTTGAGAAAGGTGGGTTAAATTCCCCCTGTATATTAGATATTTACCAACAAATTTGTATAGCACATCTTATTAGCTGGAATTTAGTAAAGGAACAACCTAGATGGATGGAAATTGAGGAGGCCTTATTAAGAAATATTAAGATCCATTCCGTGTTGTGGCTACCTAGCTTGAACGAGACGGTGATTAGAGATCTCCCGAAGAATTTGGTTTCCCTAACCAAATTTTGGTATAGAAATAGATTATCCATGCAGCTAATTAACCTTCCTTCACTGGCTGCCCCAATTGATACATTGGAACGGGGGGGGGCTCTAACCCAATAATTACATCTCTGAAAATCAAGGGTGACACACCCACAGCAAAACTGTTCGAAGATGGACAACTTATAGACCTACAAAGGATGTGTAGGAAATTTGGAGATATAAAATTGACTTGGCTAGAATATGAGTGTATTAAAAAAAGACTAGTAGTCTGCGGTTACAGGATCTCACAACATTTAAAAACAACTAAAATGGAAGATCTAGTGATAAAAAGAGATAATTTACAAACTATTTCGAAATGTAATAAAATTATAAATGAGAACCGCTCACTTAGGAAAAGTTCAGATTTGAGGTACTGGGAATCAACTATGGGAGAAACCTTTGAATCAATGGTATGGTACCAAAGCTTAAGAACGGTAAAAAACGGTAAAAAAAGCAGCAGGTCTGCCAAGGTATATAGAAATGTTTTTTAAGCTTTCGAATAATTGGTACCTCTCTCCTGAACGTATGAATAAAATAGACCCAAAAAATCTAAGTACCTGCTGGAGAGGCTGTAATCAGTTGGGAACCTCGTTTCATATGTGGTGGGAGTGCCCTAAAATAAACAGGTTTTGGATAGATTCGTGTCAATTAATAGAAGAAATATTAGCTCAAGAAATTAGGTGCTCCCCTTCATTGGTACTGTTCCATAGGAATTTGGAGGAACTCCGTGGTTCAGATGGTATCTTGATCGTCATATTCTGTTAGTAGAAAAAAGTTTGATAGTAAAATCTTGGAAAAATACTCATGTTCCGTCAAGAATACAGCTGGTAGCAGCAATACGAGAAAATAGAGAGATTATTGATCCCATAGACAAGAATTGGCTGATGGAAACAGGTACCCGTTTCCCTTGGCAGAAGTGGGATAAATTTGCAAGTTCTATTGGAGTATAGACAAACAGGACAGGATCATAATTTAGCAATTATAAAAGAGGTAAAAGGGGAGAAGGAAAAAAGGGAGTAGTCAAGGAAAAAGACTATAAATCATATAATAGGTAGATTAGGAACCCAAACTCTTATCCCTCCAGCAACAACCTATTGGTAGCTCATCAGTCTGGTACAGTGTGAATGGTTTATGTGTTTCTTTTTCTTTCCTCTTTTTCTCTTGTTTACTTTTGATATTAATCAAATATTCTGTAGATATAAGGAGGTTAAACGGGGGCATACCTTGAATTTATAGAAAAAAAAAAGAGAAAAAAAAGAAAAAAAGAAAGAGAGGGAAAGAGAAAAAAGAAAAGTTTTGTTACTATATATACAGAAGTCTTTACTGAAAACACAAATATAGGGAAAAGTGCGGGAAGGCAGATAGTTAAGAAAGAGAAGTTATAAAGAATAATAGACCTTTCTCTAAAAGAGAGGGTAGACCTCGGTCCCTATATAGAATGGTTAGCGAAAAACTCTCCCACATAATGTTGGAATTAACTTTGGGTGGGGGGATGGCGAAAAGCCATTGATATAGATGCAAATATTAGAGAGGTGTTAAGATCTGTCAAAGTATCTAACAGAACTCACAGCCCTGGGTCTAAAGAATTTAAGTTGTAATATAGGGGATACAGATGTAATATTTTTTCTCTGTATATATATATATGTATATATATATATATATATATTGTTTAAATCTGGCTTGGAGGTATAAGTTACCCCCGTTAAGAGGAAAATAAGAGGGGAAAGGGGGGAAGAGAGAGTATTATCAGAAAAGTGTTTGTTGAATCGTGATTGTTTGTCTGTTCTGTACTTTGTATCTACGTCTTGTTTTTGTACTTGTATTCTTTTGTGGGGGGAAAAAAAAAGTCAATAGTCCGTCCTGCAATGAGAAGATCCATTTAAAGCATTTTTTTTAGGAGGAGACTCATTCCAACAGGCTAGAAGATGAGGATTGTTGGCTTCAAGCTAGACTGAAGAGGACATGATTCTTCTGTCAATATGGATAGCCCACTTATCCAGGGAATTCCTATTTTGTGTAATTATGTAGTGGGTACCACTCTGCAGCATTTCTATGGAGACTACTGAGCTTCAGACTCAGAGTGTCCTGACAGCAAGCTGCAAGCACACTTTAAGACTAGGGGGACAATAAAAAACCTGCCTCAGTGAGTTTGAGCCCATGGTCATGTTTTTAAAATTTGCTGTTTTGAAGAACTACACATGAAACTATGCAACATGTATTTACACTATAAAAAATAATACAGCCTCAAGTTTATAACCTTTTATATGCAATTATGCTACTATGGAATCTATCATTTTGGTTTCAACAGATCAACTTTCGGAGGGCCTCATTTAAATGCGATTTCGCCAATTGAATAGGGCTCTATATAAGCACATCGCATATTTTTTTTACAGAAGTATTTAGTTAGTGAACATCTATCCAAAAGCAAGGTATTCACTAACTAAATACTTCTGTAAAAAAAATATGTGATGTGCTTATATAGAGCCCTTTTCAATTGGCAAAATCGCATTTGAATGAGGCCCTGACACAGGAGGAGTCTTTGAACATAGAGCAAGTTTCTGTTTGCACAGTTGGAATGTGACAACTACAGTGCTCTCAGCAGGATTAGAGGGAAGCTCATATGTTTATTGAATCACACCCACCTGAGAAAGCAGGTAGCAGTCAAGAAAATAAAATGAAAATCTGTAGAAAAGAATAATTTTATATACAAATTTTGTCTTTATTTTATTTGCTTTTTTATTTTTTTGCCCATTATCATGCCTAATCATGACCGTATAGAACATTTCAGACAAGCCTAAAGATACTGTACAGCAACTTTATGAGAGTGGTATTTGTGGGTATCCAGACCAGATGGTTTTGACATTTACTGTATTGTTCATGCTTTCATGACAGAAGAATAAACATTTTTATTTTAAATGGATACGTTTTCTCATATTAGTGACTGCCATTGCCTGCCCAGCATTCAAAACTGAAATCTCTATGCTGTGAATGTCTGTTTGGGCTTCCTAATTTTTTGAAATCCTAGCCTATTTAAACAGTAGCAGAAAGCATACTTTAGTCTGTAGATCTTATTGGCTGGCAGAGGGCAAGCCCATACAAGCTGTTAAACTTCTGACTACGTTTTTGTACGGAGACCTCTAATTGATAAAAGAAAACAAGCTGCGACACATTATCAAATACCCACTTTCTGATGTAACGAAGAAAAAAATATTTTCATATCATTTTAATTAGCCCTTAGGATAACCTTGTGCATATGCCAGACATGTTTGATTTCAGTGTACAGACGGTCCCTCTATTACAGACAACCCGACTTACAGACGGCCTGTACTTAAGAACGGGCTCCCAAGGTTTTTTGAAGGAGTTTGTTTCTATGTTTTGTTTGTTTAAAAGGGAGAGCACAATAGTTTCTGTAACTGATTATTACAATATAGGGGCATTATTATCATTATTATTACTACTACAGTATTACACTGTATAATTACCACATATGAGTCACAATATAGTATTGCTACTGTTATTATTAGTACAGTATTATTAGCTGCCTATTCTACCTATTTACTTTTTTTTGAAGAGCTACAAATTAAATTAATAGAATATTAAAATGTGTTACTTTTTACATGCAATTATGCTGCTGATGAAGCTTCTTTCTGCAATGATGTGAATATGGTAATGGAACAGATTTCAACAGCACTAATGCAAAGCTCATTACAGGGATTGATCCACTGAGAAAACAGAACAAATAATCAACTCTGAAAGGAAAATGGAACTACACAGTATATAATAATTACATATAAAATGTAAATTGATTTTATTTCCCTTTCTAAAATTGTTATGCCCATTATTAAGTTTAGTTACTCAACACACTATACAGAAAAAATTAGATCACAGTATTCCTCTAAAGGGATATGTAAGTAAGCTGGATTATTGCATGAAAAAATACCGAAATAAGAATTAGCAAAATATATTTTAAGTTCTGTAAGTTGAAACTTAGGGTTAACACCGTCCAAACCCAGGCTAAACTGGTATACAATTTGAAAAAAATTTTGGCCATTCAGGAGGAAGTAAAGACTGAAACATTTGTATTACAATCTGGCAGAACATTCAACTTTTCAATATAATACATATTTGTCTACTAATCAGTAGCTGTTTATTAGGAAACATTTGAAACCCAGCTAACTTGCATATCCCTTTAACAGCTGAAATGCACTATACTTTATTGGTGTACAAGTTGAATATTTATAAGCAGTAAATGCTTGTGTCTAGATTATTCTGTAACTATTTTAACTATTTTATGCAATTCTAATTATTTTAATATTTTTTTTTGTTTAATTAGTTAAGTTAATTTTTTTAGCGGGCCACCGGAGAGAAACCACAAGATCACTGAAAGTCCATAGACCACAGTTTAGGAACCTCTGTTGTAAACTATCAGCCTTATTAAATTTTTTCACAGAAGTTTTTAGTTAGTGAACTTCTATCCAAAAGCAAGGTCTTCACTAACTAAAAACTTCTGTAAAAAAATATGCTCTGTGCTTATATAGAGCCCTTTAGATTTGCCAAATTGCAATTTAATAAGGCTGTATATCTGCAACTGGACTTAATTCAAGGACATCACTACTTCACTTTTTTATATAATCACATTATAATTATTCTGGTGCAGCTTAAACGTTCCAATATTTTTGGATTAATTTAATAAAGCAAGTCATAATGCTCACCTTAAGAATAAAGAAGCTCTTTCCAAACTCTCCCAATTTTTAAAACAAATTAGGAATGTAGAAAGCTTTCTCTTATAACAAAACAATGATTATTGCAGGTAACAGGACCTCACATTAATCAGTGCTTTTCAAAGAAAAAGCCTCAACCTCTATCTTTTGTCTACTTTACCGGTAGGTAGTTTTTACAGACTCTTTCAATGTGACAGCATTCTTTTCCTTTGCACCGAAATTCTCTTGGAAAATGTTTCTCTTTTCAGACAGCCCTTCTGCATTGATCAAAACCTTCTAGAAAGCCACTGTAGAAATCTGAACTTATAATGATGCTCTTTTATATTTTCTTACAATGAACAATGGTCTCCTCAATACTAATGGCAACAGTACATAGAAAGAGGTAACAACATGAAGCAATAGAGAGAGACGACCAAGGGAGAGCAAAAAAATATCCATTATCGCAAGACATGCTGTATCATGTCATCAAAAAAACGTGTATTCTACAGCCAAATTTTTGCTGTCTCTTGCTGAAAAACATTGAGGCCCCTGCAAACCAGCGCTTAGATGGGCACAGATAAGAATGGATTAACATTTTTCTTCTCCATTACAGAAAATGTTGTACACAATAAAATCTCAAAAGGCATTAGACAGACTCAAAAAAGAAATTAATTTCTCATTTTATGCTTGATTTAAAAAAATAAAAAGTATTAAGTATTAAATTAAAAATAACACTATAAACATTTAAATAATATTAAAACAAAATATTTATATTATTTTATTTGGCTACCAATAAATAAAATGAGGATCTGAGGAAAGAATATTATTATTATTATTATTATTGTAACTATTATTTATTATTATTATTATTATTATTATTATAATTATTATGCATTTGTAATGCATTCAAATATTCAAGACTATTATACATGGTTATCCCTAGGATCTTTTAGAAAGTAAGAATAAAGACATAAATTAAAGGAAGACGGTCAATATGTTTCAAACAGTTGAATACTAAGTAGGAAGGGAATATTAATCAATGAGGTCAATATAGGCACACCATGAAAGGCAATGGATTTTAATGGACAACTTCATCTACAGCAGGGGTGTGCAAGCTCGGTCCCGGAAGGCCGCACACAGGCCTGTATTTTGGGATTTCCCTGGTGCGTACAAGCGAGACTATCGCTACTTCAGTCACCCTGATTGACTCACCTCTAATCCAGGCCTGTGTGCGACACTCCAGGACTGAACTCACCCATCTCTGATCTACAGTATTCAGTAACATTGTTTTATTATAATGAGGTCTGTAAAGAGCTGCAAACATTTCTGTAATTCTCCGACTTTTTGGGCTTTCTGCTATGAGTGAATCCACATACTGCCATGGAAATTAGATACAGACATATAAATACAAATGAACCTATTTTATACAAACAAAAAAGACAGAACCCTAGAGAACACAAACATTGATGGACAAAGCCTAATAAATAAAGACTGAGAAATAGTCATATACCTCTTGGAGTGAGAGAACTGAGGTGCGCCTCCTATAAGCTATTGAGTTCATCTTCGAAAAAAAAGTAAATACTGAGAAGGTCCAAGTACACTAATGTAGGTTCCTGTGATCTTCCACTTCAGCTCATCAGGAGACTTTTTCATTCACTGACAAATTTTCATTCACTAAAAAGTATTTTTATAGTTAAAGGAAAACATATTTGTGGGTAATAAACTAGAGATTCCTATAGGGGGAAGTAAGTTCATGGAATGCTGGGATAAACATATCTACTAATAACAGAGGACTGCTCACATAATTCCTTGATAAAATATCACTAATATCAGAGCCTGAGAACTCTGTTCTATGACATAATACTGGGTAAAAAGATAATAAAAAAAAAAAAAAACACTACAATATGTCATGGAGGAGATAATTTATAATAATGTTTCTCACATACTCTTCACACTCTCACAGTACAAACATTAAAAAACTAGTTGAGAACTTAAGTAAAGAGAGTGTAGTCACCGCTTTTTATCTTCCCAGAAATGACTCAGATGAATTCAGCCTGCTTGATACTATCAAACTGGTTAACAGAATAAAACAGAACTCAGGCTCTGACAGTAGATGGCTGCTCATGCATGAGACAGATAGTTGATGTTGGCATACATTAAGAATGTATTATTATTATTATTATAAGTATTATTATTATTCTCCATTTGGGATAATTAGTCTGGTTACATTTATAGAGTAAATTAAATACTTATATATACTTATACCATATTTTTCCATGTATAAGACAATATTTTTTACCCAAATGTTTAAGTTTAAAATAGGGGGTCGTCTTATACACAGAATATGCTGCAAAACTTCAAGTGGTGCTGTTGCTGTTTTGCAGATGCTGAATGGGAGAACATAACCGGATGTCTAGCACACAAGGTCCCTCCTGGCTCTGGATGGGGGCTTCTGGGGGCTCCTAGCTCAGGATGGGGGACTACTCAGGGTGAGTGTCTGCTGGGGGCTCCTGGCTCTGGATGGGGGCTGCACGGGTTGAGGGTCTTCTGGGGTCTCCTAGCTCTGATGGGGCTGCACGGGGTGAGTGTCTGCTGGGGGCTCCTGGCTCTGGATGGGGGGCTGCTCAGGGTGAGGGCACACAGTAGGGTCTGGAAGAATACTCAGGGTGGGGGGTCCCATATTTAATTCTTAATTTTGGGCTCAAAATATAGGGGTCATCTTATACATGGGGGCGTATTATACACATAAAAATATGGTAAGCAAATTCTAGATTGCAGGCCATGGGCCACAGTTAGGCACATTCATTATTAATTACATTGCTGGTGTACAGGACCTGGGACAGAGGCTGAGAAGAGTATTGTCTGTGGGGTAAAAATAATGTAGGCTGTTTAAAGAGTGACGTACAGGGTTTGTATAAATCTTTGTAACAGTAACATAGGAACATAGTGATTGAGGTTTGAAAAAATACTTTTAGTCAATCAATTTCAACATTGTAAGATCTCCTCTGATCCTTGTGATAATTGAGTACTAGTAGTTAATTGGTTCAGAGGAAGGCAAACAAAAATAATTACTGAAACACTGCCAATCTTCTTATAAAACACAAGTCCTTCTCTAGTTATCCAACATAATCTTGTATACTCCTATTATTCAAAAACATATACAAGCACTTTTCAAAGTTATCTATTAAAGTTGTTGGTAGAGAGTTCCACACTCTGACTGCCCTTACTACGAAAAAACCTTTTCTTTCTTTAAGATAGAATCATTTTTCTTCTAACCTCATGGGATGTCTGCTTGTCAGTTGAAAACGTTTTGCCACAAAAGGATCACCTGACAAAGCCCCGTATAATGACCCTGGATGTTTTTATGTAAGATACATTTGGTTAGCCTTTATTCAGGCTTCCTTCTTCAAGTGGTGTCCAATATTGTACACCATATTCCTAATGAGGACCTAATAGTGCTTTATATAGTTAAAGAATTACACTTGATATCCTTGCTTCTACACCCCTCTTAATATATGCTAATATTTGATTTGCCTTTGCAGATACTGCTTCACATTGAGCACTGTTACATAGATTTGGTTGTGCACAAGTGCTTATAAATCCCTTTCTATCTCTGATACTCTAGATTTTCTCCATTACAATTATAAATGGAATGCTTGTTTTTTCTTCCCAAATGCATAACTAAACATTTATCTAGGTCTGACATTTATCTGCCAATTCTTCTAATTTATGTAGGTCTTTTTGCCGTGAAAGTATGTCATTTTCTAGCTTTATTACCTTGCACTATTTAGTGTCATCAGCAAAAATGGAGACATTCCTTTCTAGTCCTACTTCTAAATCATTAGAGGGCCTAATACTGAACCCTGAGGAACTTCAATTCCAACATGAATCCAATTTGAGAATGTTTCATTGAGAATGTTTACAACAATCCTGTCTTTTTTTTTTTTTTTGCTTCATTTTGTCATTTACGACTTTAACACACCATGCAATCTGTATGTCCATGATCATGCTGATCCACTTGTTTTTCATAGCATACATACAGGAGTGGGTTGCCAGTTCCTTCTCCAGTGGGCTACAGCATACAGCTCCTGGCATTCCTAGGTTGTCTCCCATCCAAGTACTGCCCAGGCCCAACCCTGCTTCGATTCAGGGTGGTGTGACCTCTTTGTTCCCTGACTGGAAACAAACCCAGGTTGCAGCATTGAAAACATTGAATCCTAACCACTGGACTGGTAACCCTCTTGTATTTTAGCCAGTTATAAATCCACTAGGAAATTGCCCATCAACAATTATGGGAATAAAACTGTAAGCCTGGCAATGCTGTTTGCCACACAATGCGAGGCTATGGCCCTTCTGAGCAACTTCTGCGCTCATTGTGAGCCTCTCCCCCCATGTACTTTACAGGCCGCGCGATGAGCGCCGAAAAGCGTTGCCGCTCATTGCCGTTTTTGGAACTTTCCTGCTTAGCAATGATCACCTTCAGCATTCATCGTGTGACTCGCAATGAGCGCCTTTGGCACTCATTGCAAGCCTCTCCCCCTGTGTACTTTATAGGCCTTGCGCTTGAGCACTGGCCTCGCAATTAGCGCTCATCGCAACTGCGGACCTTGCAAGTTGTGGCCCTCGCTATGCGAGGGCTGCAAGTGCATTATCAACATCACAAACGTGACCAACATTCGTAAGATCCACAACTATATATGTGATGCATATATTTCCTTACTGTGTACAATAGCCTCCCTTAAGGCACTGTATCAAAAGCCTTTGAAAAATCCCAAATACTATATCTAATGTGTTGCTTTGGTCCAAGTTCCTACTTACCTCTTCATAGAAACTGATTTGATTTATTTGCCATAACCCATCCCTCATAAACCTGTGTTGATTCCAACTTATCTTATTCACAAGGATATATTACTGTATACTATCCATTACCAATCCTTCTAAAAGCCTCCCCACTACTGAATTGGGGCTTACAGGTCTGTAATTCTCTGGGTTTGTTCTTGCTGCCTCTTTATATAAAGGTGCCATATCTTCTTTTTTTCAGTCACTGGTTACCAAGCCTATGGAGATTGAGTCTTAAAAAAATAGATATCATAATTTGGCTATTACAGATGCCAGTTCTCCCAATTCCTTGGATGTATTCCATCGGGATCCAGTGTTTTAATATTGCCAACCATTAGTACCTCCTTTATATATACAGAAGAAAATAATTTATTTATCTCTTGACTTTTCCTGGTCACTATTTATCAGATGGCCTGTTTCACATTGTAATGTTCATATAGCTTCCTTCCTGGCCTTCTTTCCATTAATATATTTAAAAAAGTTTTGGGGGTTTGCAATTACCTTTTAAATTTCTATTTTAGCCAGTCAAAAAGCTGTTTTTTTGTAAGACTTGTTATTTTCCTTGTGCGCCAAACTCTGTTTCCTTTTCTTGTATAATCTAAATGCCTGCTTTTTTACTCTTTATCTTGGCCCTAAACCCATTGTTAAGCCACATGTATGGCGTATGTATATTTAGTAAACCTTTATATGTTGTCCACTTATTTTCTGTATTTTTACCTCACAATTCTTTGTCCAAGTCTATACATTGCTGCTCTTCTAAAATTAAAAGTTTTTATTGGCCACATATAACTTTAATTGTGTAGCTCAACTTCAAAGGAGACTATGTATCATCACTGTACCCCTACTTCAGCATTTGATATTATAACAATATATTTTAAGGTTAATAAGAATATGCATTTTTAGACATACGGACAGTGCCTTCTTATTTTTTATCCATCAAACTCTTGATTGAGGTATGTTGAAAAAATGTACTTGTTGATAAACCATAAAACTTAACTATGCCTATAAACATTAATTTTTGACTGACAAAAACACATGACAATTTTAAATTATGGATTTTGAAAAACAGTCTTCTATTAATAAAACACTATTTGGTAGTTTGTGAATAACATACTGAGTTTAGTGTTGCAAGTGAATTACACACTATATTGTTACATTTTGTAATAGGAACTAGAAATTTACCTTAGAAGGGGAACACAGTTACTTTTCTACCATCTACTGGATAAAAGGGTTACTGCAATTTTTAGTTTGTAGTGTTAGCTAAATGTTTGTTTTTACGAAAAAGGTATGTTTGTTAAAAATACAGATTATACCCAATGTGGTATAAATTTAAAACACACTTGACATAGTTCTAAGGCATTTCATATGACAGAATAAAAAAGCCTAAATCTTCAAAAACAGATTGATATATGAAAACCATAGGAGAGGCTTCACAGAAAACTGAGGAAAGGGGGATAGTAACTCTCTCTACTAAACATATTGGCCCTCATTCTATTATCGTCCGTAAAGCGGCCGCAAAGCTGCGATTCCTTGTGGGGCTCCCGTTACCTTTTCAATTCAAATAGACGGTGCCGCAAGGAAATCCCCTTCCGGCCGGCCGTATATCTTGCAACCGGCCGTAAGCTCAGAAATCTTTAAAAGCAAATATATATTCAAGACGGCACTGTAAAGCTCTGTAAATGCTAGGGATCATAATGGGGGACATGAGGATTAATAGCAACCCCCTCTCAAGCTTGCACATCAGCCCAAATCCGAGACTTCATTAACTGTTTATTTTCCGGCCGCAGCGTGGGCGGGTCTGAGGTGCTCCAAGCCCTCTGGACTTTTTCCATGGATATTTGACATAAATTAAAATAAAAATTATTTACGGATTTGAGTGTAGGGGAATGTTGTGCTATGAATGCTAACACCTACAATCACGTTATAGTCTCCTCAGAGTGCAGGATGGCTTTATTATGGCTTTATTATGTGCTTAATTGTGTGCCTGCGGGACCTTTTTGCTGCAAGTAAGCTGCGGCTCGGTTTTAGCCTTGCCGAGAGGGTTCCCCGAGCAACCGGGATTTGGTTGCGGCCGAAACTCTTGCAGCCGTTTAAGATCAAAGGCTTGCCTCCGGCGCGTGCGGCCGCAAGGGATAACAAGGCGCCGGCCGCAAGCCTGCCGGAGTCCCCAGCCGGAAGGGAATAGAATAGGCAAATAGCTTGCGGCTGGTCCTTGCGGCCCCGCATCTCCTACGGACGATAATAGAATGAGGCCCATTGAGTATAAAGTTTTTGTTCCTTTCATGCCAACCTATTTTAATGGTCCATATATCCCAAACAGATGCTCACTTCCTAAAATGTTCATCGGCAGAGATCAAACTCATCAGGTGTATGTATGAATTTTTCTCTTTACCTCATCAAATGTGGGTATGTTTATTTTTCGAGGTTTTAGCTAGAACACTTATGGAAGCTAAGATCTGCTTTATTAGGAATTGTAGGCCTCTTGGAAGTTATGGTAGTCCCACAATTTCTAATATTTTTTTGTTCCTAAATTGAGTATGTTTCTTCCCAGATATGTGTGATTTTAGCCCATTCCCATAGAGCGTGTATTACATCCTCTAAAACATTTACCATCCAGGGAGGGGTTTGAAATGTGTAATCTCATTGGTATAAGATACACTCGTAGAGTTTTGTAAGCATTTTCTTTAAGGCTTCTATTTCTTATATTAGATGTCCTGCATTTTTGAGAATTTAAGCCCATTACTTATCATCCAGAGTTATGTTCAACTCTTTTTCCCATACAGTTTTGTAAGTTAAGTCAATAATTTGGTCAATTAAATATTTATACAACGTAGAGATGTTTTGCCATTAGTTTCAAACAAAGGGTAATGTTTCAACTGGTATTCCACGTGTGGGGTCTTATGAAGGTCAAGGCAACAGGCATGTGAGTCTGGCCTTTATGACTTGATTGGACAGTTTTAACTTATACTCTAGGCAAGCCCAACACATCGTGTCTATATGTAATACATTGGCCAATGAAGACAATATAGACAAGCCCAAATAAATACTTTGCCAATATATCTACTTGGCAAAATATCTACATTAATAGTGAACATGTCATAAACGTACATGAGTTTGCTCTCAACAAATAAAGATGCAAATGCCAAACCATGTCTAAACAATCTTAAAATTAAGATGCATGGGAAATAAAAAACTTTTAAACACCTTCCCTAGAAAAGTATTTGTGGGGCATGTCCTGACATGGAAAGTGAGCAGGCATTTATTATATCAACTACTGCACACTATGGGCCTCATTCTATTATCGGCCGCAGCCGCTGCGGGGCCGCAAGGACCGGCCGCAAGCTATTCTGCTATTCTATTCCCTTACGGCCGTAGGCTCCGGCAGGCTTGCGGCCGGTGCCTTGCTATCTCTTGCGGCCGATCGCGCCGGAGGAAAGCCTTTGATCTAAAACGGCCGCAAGAGATTTGCAATTCAATTGCTCCGGGAAACCTCTCTGCAAGGCTAAAAACGAGCCGCAGTTACTTGCAGGAAAAAGGTCTCGCTAGCACCAATTAAGCACATAAAATAGCTCAAATAAAGCCATCCTGCACTTTGAGAAGACTATAAAGGGATTTTAGGTGTTAGAAAAAATAGCACATAATTATCCTGTACTCAAATCCGTAAAATATTTCATTTTTAATATCCGTAAAATATACATGTAAAAAGTCCAGAGTGCTTGGAGCACCTCAGACACGCCCACGCCGCAGCCGGAAAATAAACAGTTAATTTGAACTCGGGTTTGGGCAGATGTGCAAGCTTGAGAGTGGGTTCCTTTTATTCCTCATGTCCCCCAATATGATCCCTAGCATTTACAGAGCTGTACAGTGCAGGCTTGAATTTATTTTTGAGTTTTTATATTTCACAGTTTACGGCCGGTTCCAAGATATGCGGCCGGCCGTAAAAGGAGATCCTTGCGGGGCCGTATAATAGAATCGCGAGTTAACTGAACCCTCGCAAGGAATCGCAGCCTTACGGCCGATTTACGGCCGATAATAGAATGAGGCCCTATAACTTTAATCACCAAAATTCCCTCCCGAGGAAACTTTCTCACCGGTCCCCACATGCTCTTAAGGGTCAGTCTAAAGGCCCCCTCCCTCTTTTACAGCCATCTTGTAAATTGCATAGATGAGTGGTGCAGTGGACTTTGGCCAAGAAGCTGCTGGCAGCTCTGCTCAATCCATCAGAGGACACATTGACGTCGCCAGATGAGCTAAATATTTATTCCATAGCACAGTTCTGGGAGACATGATTTGATATTTGCTGTCATCCTGTGACAAAAAGATGTGCTGCAATCTGGCACTTTCCTCATTAGTAGCTCATAATGATCATCTGCTATGATACAAACACCCGACTATCAACAGCATGAAATGTTTTATCTTCTACTTCAGTCTCTGGCTCAATTTTTCAGGTGCACATCACATCTGACTTCACCATACCTGCTCTCCTCATGCTGAGAACACTGGTCCCAACGATTTCTTCACATCAGCTACATCCTAGGAGGATGAACCCATAGATCTTCCAGTAAGGAGGCAGAAATGTCAGCAGGCAGTGTGTACAGCACCATGATATGTGCCTCACCCACATCTATGGGACTCTCTTCTAAAGCTATACAATCTCCTTTGCCCATAAAAATTAGGAAAAAACTGCATCAGATTACTACAATTTAAGTGAATGTGACTGGCATACTCCATCATTACCTTAACCCCTGATCATAATCCTAATCCTAGTGCACATTTAGCAGAACAGGTTCACTCTAAATACCCCTCTATAACAACATGACCAAAATATGAAATCAGCCTCATGGAAGGCTTGTAAACCCAACCCTCAAAACATGAAGAGATGATCTTACTTCTCTATAATTTCCTACAATAGACTAATCTGCCTTTGATATGGAGCTTTTTTTTATATGGACCTTTCAAAACAGAACTTTTGACAGGGAACTTTTGATATTGAACTTTTGATATAGAACTCTATGTACTGTGATGGTATGTTTTATTTACAGTGGTGGTTGACACACACTACTCTGCTTTGCACCACTTCATGCTACACTTTAATAATAAACTCTCATTTGTCCTTCAGTACAATATCTATAATCTCTTCCCTTCTTAACTCCCTTTACCTGGATATATCATAATGCAAATATGGGACCCTCAAAACAACAACACAAGTGCTTTAAACCACATAATACATTGTTTAGTAAGCACCCCCCCCTCCATCTATTCCCACCAGGACTAATTTTTATCATTCTTGTACACCTGTATAGATCTTAGCATCTACTGTATATACACCCAGCAGCATTGTCTGGACCTTCCACTTGTGCTTAGAAGGCCACAGGTAACAAATACATGATACTTTCCCCACACAACACCTGCCCCTTTGGTGGACCTTTTTGGCAAGAAAAGTGAAAAAGGAGGGTTATTGTGCACTCTTTGGCGATTATGCATAGAAGTTCCTTGTACTGGAGACAAAAGTAAGTCCGAGCAAATTTAAAAACAGTTCCTTAATTGATATCATTAAAATATAGAGACATATGGAAATAAATACACCAATATAAAAACTATAAATTAATAAACTGTAGGATATATATTGTGTGTGTAGAGTCAGTGAATCGTAATGCATCATATCAATTAAGTCCAATTCTAGAAATCATTGTAGATAGGGTTTAGGAGATCTAATTTGTAACCGAAGATAAATATGGTATATTCCAGTAAAGTGTCCTAAGAATGTTTAATGGTAAAATGGATCTGAATACACTTGAATTGTGAAAAGTAACAGCATCCGGTATGACATCAGCAGAAAAACCCTGTTATTGCTAAAGCAGGAAATGTAGAGGAAGACTGCGGTAAGCATAGCTGTTTATCACTGACATTGCCTTCTTATGTTTGGTTGGGTTTGTTTATATACAGGATGCAATGTACATTGCTCTGGCGTAAGATCAAAACAGGCTCGGATTACTCTCTGAATCGTCCAATACAGCTACAATACCAAAAATTATCATAGTGTCTCTCTCTAAGGGGAAACGTGCGTTACAACTGTAATGAGGACACCCCTTATAATAAAGATACAGTATAAAAGGAGATTGAAAGAAATCAAAAAACCGAACGCTCCCTACAATTCGCTTAGTAAGTAAGAGATCAAATATAAACTACTCTAAACTTGAAGCCACCATGTTTTAAACATCATAATGTCAGATATATAGGAACACACAGCAATCAAATGGTCATACAATGTTATTAACTCACATACTGCTGTTGTTTCATTTCAGCACCCAGGAGGATCAGTAGCAAGAGGATGAGCAGCCACAGAGTAGAAACAAGAGCCCGGGGGGAGGAAGATGTAAGATTCATGTGGTCAGTGAGGGAATCTCCTGGGCCGTCTGCCACACTGTGGCATTTGACTCCATTGGCCCCCTCCTCCCCAGAGCGACTCCCCACATTGGCCCTCTTACTAGAGTTATACAAGGAGCACGTCACAACCACCTCTACCACCAATACAACTTCCTCCTCCCAGCAACTCCTGGATTCCACTACCACCAGGTTCAACACCACCACCTCCACAGATTGAAGAAGCCCCTCAGCACCTCCCCACTCCACCACCTCCTCCTCCCAGAGACATTCCAGGACCGGCAGGTGACCCCATCCCTCGGATAGTATTGGAGGCTACACTGGAGAAGATGCCGGCCAATGCATAGTTATTATTATGAAAAAGAAAGGAACAGACAACAGTACCTACTGCAAGAAACTGAACTGAGCTATTATTCAGTTCAGGAAATATATCCAAATGTTTACTAAAAACGTGCAGCTATAACTGGAGCAGCTTTTACCATCCCACCCTGCCATAATAGGTTAGTTCTATGGACACGATAACCCACTCTGAGAGCAACCTCTTTTAGCTCACTTGTGCCCTTCACAGGGAGAAATATACTTTAGTATATCAGTCTGGTCCCAGCCCCAAAATACCAGGCAATTCTACCGTAAACAAGAGAAACAGCAAACCCCAGACACATTTTTCGGCCTTCATTGGGCCTTGTCAGTGAGGTGTAGCTGAACTCCCTAAAGCACAGTGAGCAAGGGGTCAACGTCTGGGGTCCCCCATCACCCTTAGGGAGACTAATCACTATGGGTCATTTACATAAACAAAAAACAAAGTTAGAGGTGCTCAATCAGAGAACGAACTAATCTTAATAGGCAATTCTACCCTAAACAGGAGAAACAGCAAACCCCAGACATACGTTTGCTGCCAAAGATCCACAAACCCAGGCAACCCAGGGAGACCTATTGTTACAGGTATGGACACACTGACAGAACAGTTATCTGGCCTTGCTGAATACATCCTTACAGCACTCCCCACCTGCAGTGGGTACCAAAATGGCACCACAATACGCCAATCTATTAATAGCCAACCGGAAATAGATATTCTTATCCACATAAACCTTACAGATACTACCCCTACATGGAGGATCTGTTCATCATATGGACAGGGGGAGAAAAAATCCTCAGAGACTTTCACAATTCTTTCAATACCAAGTGAACTTTCTGGACACTACCATATACATCATAAATGGCACACTCCACTTATCTGTATATAGAATACCTACAGACAGATGCAGCTACCTACAAAGCTCCAGTTTCAAAGTCAAGCCATCAAATATCACTGCATATGTGCAAACACTGATGTCTGTGATAAACATTTAAAAATAGTGTCTGAATCCGTCAGAAGGGTTACACAGAAAATAACCTCTGCCATTAAAACACCATGTAATCGCCTCTTACGGTACAAAACTAAATAAACTACTTCAAGTACACCCTTGTTTACCACATACCATTTGGTAAAATATTTAAGTATTTACAAACACTACTAACCGAGGACAAACATATATTCCCAAGCCTCAACATTCTTGCACAATTAATACAGTTACTGTACCCCAGTTGCACAACATTTTACCCAGAATAATCACTCCATTCAAAACCTGTAAATCACAAAACTCAGAAGCAATTTAAAAAATCCAGTAGAGGAAAATGTTTGAAATGAAGATGATTACATTCTTTAATATAAAAGATAGTGGACTTAATATTGACTGGGGATTTCTATCACACTTCTTCTTGTGACCCTTCCATATTCCTCCCCATTATTTATATTACTGCTCTGTGATGATCTGAGAGTAGGGGCTATACAAGCCCAGAGCCACCTGCTATAATTTACAGGTTATTTACCCCCAAGGACTGTTGGGTTCTTTGAAATCTCAGCACACTGATATCTGGCTTCTGTATCAGTTAGAGTCTCTCCATCAGTAATCAGTGCTTCCAGGAGTCCCAGTAACCTTCTTGTGGTAGTGACCAGGACAGGTTACTTGTAGGGTGGAGGTAGGAACAAAATAAAAGAACATATATTCCCAAGCCTCAACATTCTTGCACAATTAATACAGTTACTGTACCCCAGTTGCACAACATTTTACCCAGAATAATCACTCTATTCAAAACCTGTAAATCACAAAACTCAGAAGCAATTTAAAAAATCCAGTAGAGGAAAACGTTTGCAATGAAGATGATTACATTCTTTAATATAAAAGATAGTGGACTCAATATTGACTGGGTATTTCTATCACACTTCTTCTTGTGACCCTTCCATATTCCTCCCCATGCTTTATATTACTGCTCTGTGATGATCTGAGAGTAGGGGCTATACAAGCCCAGAGCCACCTGCTATAGTCTACAGGTTATCTACCCCCAAGGACTGTTGGGTTCTTTGAAATCTCTTCACCAGCACACTGATATCTGGCTTCTGTATC
Organism: Discoglossus pictus; assembly: GCA_027410445.1. Taxonomy (NCBI): domain Eukaryota; kingdom Metazoa; phylum Chordata; class Amphibia; order Anura; family Alytidae; genus Discoglossus; species Discoglossus pictus. The sequence goes on along the minus strand of CM050163.1, from coordinate 90,915,965 downwards.
AGTTAGAGTCTCCCCAGCAGTAATCAGTGCTGCCAGGAGTCCCAGTAACCTTCTTGTGGTAGTGACCAGGACAGGTCACTTGTAGGGTGGAGGTAGGAACAAAATAAAAGAACATACAATATATAAATGCCTCAGAGTGAACTCATTTATTTTTTAAATTACAGCAGTATTTATAGGGGATAGATACAGAGGGTGTGTGCACAATGTAACAATGAGAGGGGGTGGCAGACAATCACAAGAGATAAGCTCCACATGGGTCTAACAGTAGTTTCCTGAGAGTAATAGGCTTAATTTCAAATACACGTCCTGCCGTCTCTAGCACATATCAGTCGTGATTAACGTAATCTGGCAAACAATGGAACAAAGCAGATTTACAAATACAATAGAGGTGTTTATGCACATAAACCAATGACTGGAGCCAATCAGTATGTGCTTTAATGAGTTCAATGGGCCAACACGCAGGCCAGGAAAAAGGGGTCAGTGACATGCTCCAACTCATTGCTCTTCTGTTTCCTTATCTCTAACCTGGTCTATAGACTTACATGATTGACCTATCAGGACATAATTTATGATGGCTGTCTGTGGATCTCTCTAATCTCTGCTTTGTTAATATGCTCTTTTCTTTTGTTTTATTTAGTAATGCTTCTGACTTGATAGGTACAGCTCTCAGAAGCTTGTCATTTCAATGAATATGTTTGTCCAATATAGAAGTAAGAAATATACACAGCAATTTATTATTCATCTAGATTACAGTACACTCATAGCTAATTCACTCTTCATATATATATATTTGGCTTGTACTTAATCCTTGTATAGCGCTACAGAATATAGTCCCCATTCAATTCCAGGCCCGTAATTACCTTCACACTGCCCGTATGTCTGCGGGTTAGAAAATTGGTGCATTTACAGATGTATTTAATTGACTCAATCCCGCAAGTACTGACCTGAAGGCTAAACCCGTAAGCGCTTCTTGCGCTGCAAGCTGTTTGTGGGCTGGAATATATGGCGCTCACAGTTACAATCCAATCCCATAATTACAGTGTGCGCCACAGCCCTTGGAGCCAATAGAAAATGGCTGAAAGGATAATAATTGACAGGGAGAGATAATAAAGCTGAGGCCTACTGGAGTGGGGAGTGGAGGAGAGTGGAGGAGTATAGAGTGGAGGAGAGTGGATGAGAGTGGAGGACTGGAGGAGAGCAGAGTAGAGGAGTGGGGAGTGGAGGAAAGAAGAGTGGAGGAGTAGGGAGTGGAGGAGAGTGGGGGAGAGGAGAGTGGAGGAGTGGAGAGTGGAGGACAAGTAGAGGGGTCAGAGGAGGGAGCACATGATGCCCATTCACAGTTGGGAGGGCAAAAGGATGGGTGCAGACACAGGGCTCCTAACTACAAGCACGAGGAGATGGTGGCCCCCCTCCGTGCCATATGTGACTGCCCCACTATTCTTGCAGGGGGAGGTGAGGGGCCACAGTCATAGCAGTGGGCTTTGCAGAAAGGGATGTGAGGTCTGTGAAGCATTGCTTTTATGATGACTGTGCCAAGGTGAGGATGATGATGGTCAAGGAAGTGAGCGCAGAGACAGCACCAAATGGTGGCCCCCAAAGTAACGGTCAAACACAAGGAGTGGGAGAGGGTGCTCAAGGAGGTGCTGTGCCAGGTCCCCGTCGTTGGAGCTCCAGGCCTGGAGGCCCACATGAACATCACACACACATAGAAAACACACAACACATGTAAATGATGACTAACAATAGGACTGACATGTCAGCTCTTTGTACTTAACAAGTGATAGATGCATCTTTCATGCATCATTATATCCATGAATCTGACAAATCACTGTCATTAGTGTGCACAACACGAGTAATCATCCAATAGAAAGATGTATGAGTGTGACTACTGCAGCTTATGCAAATACAGCCCGTAGCTGGAATCAAGATAACATTAGCTTTTGTGCTAGGGGATAGGATGGTAGAAAGGCTGGAGGCATTCTTAAACTAGTAGGTGGGGGGGGGGGGTGGATGACTAGATGATTGCAATGGGGTAGAAAGTGTAGAGGGGATAGATAAGGGATAAATTAACTATTCATGAGGGAGGATTTGGGGGGAGGGTTAGTATAGTCAATAGGGAGGTATTACAAAGTAACTCAAGTACAGAGGCAGGCATTTCAAAACTACAAGCTCATAACATATGGTCTATGCTTGCTAATGCCAGAAGCTTGCCAGGAAAATGGGAGAGTTAGAATTATTGGCAATTTTTGAAAAATGGGATTTAATAGGCATTACTGAAACATGGTGGGATGAATCTCATGACTGGACTGTTAATCTGGATGGTTATAACCTATTTAGGAAAGACAGGATAAATGGTAAAATAGGAGGAGGGGTTTGTCTGTATGTTAAGCCTGAATTTAAGACTACAGTAAGAGAAGATATTTATTCTGGAACTAGTGGTAATGTTGAATGTTTGTGGGTAGAGTTAAATAGCCGAGCAGCAAATTCCAAAATAATAGTAGTTGGAGTATGCTATAAACCCCCAAATATAATTGAAAGCAATTATTGTTACAGATCGGAAATGCAGCTAACCTCGGCAGGTACTAACAATGGGAGATTTTAATTACCATGGAATAACCTGGATAATTGAGACTAGCAGTTCAGAGGAGCATGTTGCCGAGTACACTCTAATTATCACAAATAATATTGATAAGGTAGCAAATGTTTAAATAGGGTAACCTTTGGGAAACAGTGATCACAACATAGTCTCGTTTGAGATTGAAAAAAAACAAAACTGTAAGAGGCCAACAAAAACTCTTAATTTTAAAATGGCAGATTTTAACAGTCTAAGGGCAGCAATACAACATATAGACTGGGACAAAGAACTGGTGGGTAAAAATACTGAACATAAATGGACAACATTTAATTACCTACAAAATATACATACTTATCACCATACACCATGTGGGAATACAAGTAAAAGGAGTCCATCCCATCCAATGTGGCTTAACAATAATTTAAAGATCAAGAGATGGAGTAAAAATCAGGCCTTTATATTATACAAACAAGAGGGGACATAGGCCGCCTTACGTAAGTACAAGGAAATCAACAAAGCTTGCAAAAGAGCTATTAGACTGGCTAAAATAGAAAATGAAAAATGAGTTGCAAAAGAGAGTAAGACTAGACCTAAACTACTTTTTAAATATATTAATGGGAAGACGGCAAGGATGGAAGCTATAAGAACATTACAACGTGACACAGGCAGTCTAATAATTAGTTACCAGGAAAAGGCAGATGAGCTTAAAAGCTTATTTTCTTTGCTATGCACAAGGGAGGTACCAGTGGTTGTGACACAGCAACATAAGGGGGCTACGCTACCTTCACCAAATAACTGGTTAATGCAGGAAGAAATCCAAAAGAGGTTGGAAAAAATAAATGTTAATAAAGCCCCAGGTCCTGATGGAACACATCCAAGGGTACTGAGGGAACTGGGTTATGTAATAGCCAAACCAATCTATATAATTTTTCAACATTCACTCAACACAGGGTCGCTACCAGATGACTGGTGAAAAGCAGAGGTTATACCTATATAAGAAGGGAGCAAGAGCAAATCTAGGGAATTATAGACCAGTGAGCCTCACCTCTGTAGTGGGAAAGCTTATAGAAGGGTTAATAAGGGATAATATACAAGAATATGGCTATTTGAGCAGGATTATAAGTAGGAGTCAACATGGATTTATGAGGGATAGGTCATGTCAAACAAATCTAATTAGTTTCTATGAGGAGGTTAGTTGGAACTTGGATCAAGGCAACTCAGTGGATGTAGTCTTGTTGCATTTTGCGAAGGCTTTTGATACAGTGCCACATGGAAGACTATTGTGCAAACTACTGGATACAGAAATTGCAGTAAATATCTGCTCTTCGATTGAGAACTAGCTAAAAGACAGGAAGCAAAGGGTTGTGGTAATTGGAACATACTCCGAATGGACTACTATGGTAAGTGGGGTTCCTCAGGGTTCAGTATTAGGTCCTCTCCTTTTTAACATATTTATTAATGACTTAGGTGGGACTGGAAAGTAGTGTCTCCATGACGTTGTGCAAGGTAATGAAATCAGATAATGATGTACTTTCCCTCAAAAGGGATTTACATTAATTAGAGGAATGGACATCTAAATGCCTGTTGTGATTTAATATGAATACATTTAAAGTTATGCATCTGGGAAGGAAAAATAGTCATGCGATTTATAATCTTAATGGAGCAAATATAGGGGTATCAGATATTGAAAGGGATTTGGGAGTACTGGTGGACATCTACCTAAGTAACAGTGCTCAATGCCAAGCAGCAGCTGCAAAGGGAAATACAATATTAGCATGTATTAGGAAGGGTATAGAAGCAAGGGAAGCAAGTATAATTCTGCCACTATACAAATCCCTAGTACACCCTTATTTGGAATACAGAGTACAATTTTAGGCACCACTTCATAAAAAGGACATTTTAGAGCTGGAAAAGGTACAGAGAAGGGCTACAAAATTAATAAAGGGAATGGAGGGGCTAAGTGATGAAGAAAGACTAACAAAATTAAACTTATTTTTTCTAGAAAAAGGCGTCTAAGGGGTGAAATAAATACCTTATATAAATACATCCAGGGTCAGTATAAAGCTTTGTCAAGTGAGCTCTTTGTGCCAAGCAGTTTTCAACTGACAAGAGGACATCCTTTGAGGTTAGAAGTAAAAAGATTCCACCTTAAAGAAAGAAAAGGGTTCTTCACAGTAAGGATGAAAGAGGATTCAATAGATAATTTTAAAAGGGGACTGTATTTATTTTTAATTGAAAAGGGTATTCATGGTTATTGTGGTTAATTAGAGAGACATGGAGTATTAATCCAGGGAGTAGTCTGATCGCCAGTATCTGGTGTTAGGAAGGAATTATTTTTTTCCCTTTTGAGACTATTCACTAAGTTACACTTGGGGTTTTTTCTGTTTGCCTTCCTCAGCATCAATTATTATTGAATATTGCAGATCAGAGGAGATCTTAAAAGGTTGAACTTGATGGACTCAAAGTCTTTTTTCAACCTCAATTACTATGTAACTATGTAATTATGAGCCAATAAAAATCAAGCTCATAACCCAAAGATTTGATCACATCTAGTAAATGATAGCTACAAATAGTACAAGTTAAGTGAAACATCCAGCTTAAAGACAACAATATGTCAGATAGTGAGGAAAAACCAGAAAACAATATATCATTCAACATAGTTAACAAATATACCATTCTTCTCTCTTTTACAGCTAGTTGAAAGTCTGGGTTCGTCGATAAGCCAGAGGCTGGGCATCGGCTCCAACAGGACTGGGCACAGGAGGAGAAGGCAAGGAGAGGACCCGAGGGCACAGGATATGAGGAGAAGGAGGAACAATTCATCTCGGCAGTGGGGTCACCTGATGGACCTTCGGTCACACCAGTGGCATTGGACCCCACTATCCTTCAACAGCTGTGTTCAGCACCCAGGCCCTCCTACTAGAGGACCAACTGGAGTTTCCAGCCCAACCACCACAAAGCAGCAGCACTACAACCTGGCTCCCACCACCACCACATGGAAGTCAGGCTCCAGTCGGGCCCCAGCCCCTTCCCACTGGGCCACCACCACTGCCACCTCCTCACCCAGTCATGCCCACACAGAGCAGACCTTGGATAACCAGAGCGCACTCATCCAACTGAACATTGATGCCACCCAGCGAGCTCCCAGCAGCGAGCTCCCAGCACCATCTCCTCCACCCCAGAGGCCTCTCCCACACACCTGCAGCCTGGCCACTCCTCACCTCATCAATGCCCCCTGCAACCCTCCGCAACTAGGGAGAAGGCGTGCGGCCATGTGGGGTTGGGGCCCTGTGGCAATCCGGAGGAGGATGTAGGGGCTGCACATATATTTGGACCTTTTCCACAGCACTGCTCAATCTGGACTATGTGATGGTGATGTTTTGTAAGCAGATGGCTACCTCCCATCACATGGTCCTTTCTCTGTTTCTCTGTGGACACGTCACTGTGGAATGCTGCAGTCCTTATATGTTTGTTGGGCCTTATTCATGATTAATTTTATTTTCTGATTTTAGGCACAATTCAGGTCCATGAAGGCATCTCTTTCATCTGCAAGCACTGTTTCTAATATGAAGTAATTGCAATATATTCAAAGTGGCTAGACATTCCATCATTGGCATCCCCTCCCAAAAATGTCACTATTTTAATTAAATCATATATCCAGAATTATAAGACATGATTGTGGTTAGCATAGATTTAGACCAATACAGAGACCAATGGCGGTGGACTTGCAAAGTCTTACAATGGCATATTAATCAAAGCCAGTATTAATACATGCACTAGTGAAGCATTTCATCCTCTCTTCCATATCAGTAATACAACAGATACTTGTGTCTGATGTAAGCAACACTGATTATGGCTGATGATAGAAAATGAGTCAGTCGCAAGCGAGAGTAAGACTAACCCTAAAATATTTTTTAAATATATTAATTGGAAGAAGGCGAGGAACGAAAGCTATAGGAACATTCCAATGTGACACAGGTTGTCTGATAATTGATGACAAGGAAAAGGCAGATGAGCTAAATAGGTTCTTTTATTTTCGATATATACAAGGGAGTTACCAGTGGTTGGGACACTGGAACAAAATGGGGCTACACTACCTTGACCAAATAATTGGTTAACGCAGAAAGAAATCTAAATGGGGTTGGAGAAAATAAATGTTAATAAAGCCCCAGGTCCTGATGGAATACATCCAAGGGTTCTGAGGGAGCTAGGTTCTGTAATAGCCAAACCATTATATCTCATTTTTCAAGACTCACTCACCACAGGGTCGCTACCATATGACTGGTGAAAAGCAGAGGGGATACCTATATTTAAGAAGGGCGCAAGAGAAATTCCAGGGAACTATAGACCTGTAAGCCTCACATCTGTGGCTGGGAAGCTTTTAGAAGGGTTAATAAGGAACAATATACTGTACATGAATATGTCTATTGAACAAGATCATAATTAGGAGTAAACACGGATTTATGAAAGATAGGTCATGTCAGACCAATCTAATTAGTTTCCTTGAGGGGGTTAGTAGGAACCTGGATCAAAGCAACTCAGTGGATGTAGTCTTTTTGGATTTTGCAAAGGCTTTTGATACAGTGCCACATGGAAGACTATTGTGCAAACTTAGAGATACAGGAATTGCAGTAAATATCTGCTCATGGATTGAGAGCTGACTAAAAGACAGGGTTGTTGTAAAAGAAAGGGTGGTTGTAAATGGAACATACTCTGATTGGACTAATGTGGTAAGTGCGGTTCTTTAGGGCTCAGTATTAGGTCCTCTCCTTTTTAACAAATGTATTAATGACGTAGAAGTAGGACTCGAAAGTAGTGTCTCAGTTTTTGCTGATGACACTAAGTAGTGCAAGATAATTAAATCAGATTATGATGTACTATCCCTACAAAGGGATTTGTATAAATTAGATAAATGGGTAGCCAAGTGGCAGATGAGATTTAATACACATGATTGTAAAGTTATGCATCTGGAAAGGAAAAATAGCCCTGCAATTTATAATCTTAATGGAGCAAATATAGGGGTATCAGATATTGAAAGGGATTTGGGAGTGCTTGTGGACAACCACCTAGGTAACAGTGCTCAAAGCCAACAGCAGCTGCAAAGGCAAGTACAATATTAGCATGTATTAAGAATGGTAAAGAAGCAAGGGAATCAGATATAATTCTGTCACTGTACAAATACCTAGTTCGCCCTGATTTGGAATATGGAGTGCAATTTTGGGCACCACTTCATAAAAAGGACATTTTAGAGCTGGAAAAATTACAGAGAAGGGCAACAAAACTAATAAGGGCAATGGAGGGGCTAAGTTATGAAGAAACACTAACCAAATTAAACTTATTTTCCCTAGAAAAAAGGCTTCTACATTGTATATGATTACTTTAATTAAATACATTGAGGGTCAATATAAGGCTTTGTCAAGTGACATTTTTGTGCCAAGAGATTTTCAACTGACAAGAAGACATTCCTTGAGGTTAGAGGAAAAAAGATTTCACCTTAAAGAAAGAAAAGGGTTCTTCACAGTTAGGGGGGTTAAACTGTGGAATTCTCTACCAATGGAGGTGGTGACAGCAAACTCGATAGATAACTTTAAAAAGGGGTTAGATATTTTTAAATAAAGAGGGCATTCAAGGTTATCCTAGATAACTAGCAGTGGAATATTGTGTCAGCGAGAAATTTGACTGCCAGTCTCTGGGATTAGGAAGGAATTTTGCTTTTATTTCCCCCTTATGAGACAATTGGAAAGTTTCAATGTTTTTTTTTTTCTGTTTTCCTCTAGATAAATTGACATTTAACAATTATTATCAAACTAGCGACTTGCCCGTCAAAAATGACTGGGCAATAAAAAAGTGTTGAAATGCTGTTTGTCACACAATGTGTGGGTACTGGGTGCCTCAACTATATAGACACCTATAGCACACTAATGAACCCATGTAATACCACTGTAAGTGCCATGAGGGTCATCCAGGGACCTCTTGACACAAAGTGTAAGCGCTACACTATTTTAACACGGTCTCTTATGGGTGTCTATACAGCCCCCCATAAGCCTCTATTTAACCCCATTAGAACTATAAGGATATATAAAGACCCGCATGGGACAGTTAGAAGCCTAACATTAACGACATAAGTGCTATGAAGGTCCTCCATGACCCTCATGACACTAAGTACAAACACTACACTGTACTATATCCCCCAATAAACCATTACATCTAAACTAACCCCCATTATGGGACTGATGGGGTTAAAAAGAGGCTTATGAGGGTCTGTATAGACCCCCATAAGAGACAGGGATAAATAGGCTTAGATGGGGTTAAATAGGACCGGTTAGAGTTAAATAGGCCCAGTTAGGATTAGATAGGTACTGTTAGGGTTAAATGTGTAGTGTTAGCATTAAATAGTGCCAGGGTTGGGTTAACGGGGTATAGTTAGGGTTAATAGTGTAGTGCCTACACTTTGTGTTGTGAGGGTCCTGGATGACCCTCATGGCACTTATAGTGTTATTACATGGGTTAATTAGTGTTCTATAGGGGTCTATATAGACCCCTATTGGACTGATGGGGTTAATTAGTGGCTTATGGGGGTCTGTATTGACCCACATGAGTGACAGGATTAATTAAGGGCTTATGGGGGTCTGTATTGACCCCCATGAGTGAATGGGTTAATTAACAGTTTTTTTGGGGGTGTATTGACCCCCATGAGAGACAGAGTTAATTAAGGGTTTTTTGGGGTCCTCATTGACCGCCATGAGTGACAGGGTTAATTAAGGGCTTATGGGGGTCTGTATTGACCCCCATGAGTGACACAGGTAATTAAGGGATTATGGGGTCTGTATTGACCCCATGAGTGAGAGGGTTATTTGAGGGTTTATGAGGGTCTGTATTGACCCCCATGAGTGACAGGGTTAATTAAGGGATTATAGGGGTCTGTATTGACCCCCCTATCATGAGTGATAGGGTTAATTTTTATTTATCGCTGGTCCTTTAAGAACCTTTACGGTCCTTTTAGGACCCGCAGGGTGGGAAATTAAAATTTTTAAAAGGGGTGGGTCCCCGATCACGTGCGATTGAGGACCCCCACTGCGAGGGTTAATGTGGGGATTAATGTGGGGAGATCCAGCATTGGGGGATAATTTTAGGTGCCAGTGGGGGTACCCCCTCAGCCGGCCTTAACTGTTTGTGTGCAGCGGGCCCTTTAAGGACCAGGGGCAGGGACTGGACACCTTTTAAATACAGTGGGGGACACGATAGTGATGCCCACTGTAAGGGTTAATGTCGGGACAATGTGGGGGGTCCCCCATGGGGACCTCCAGCATGGGGTTAATGCATGGGGACCCCCTGCATGGAGTTAATGTGGGCACACATCGGGAGTCCGATCGGACGCCTGCAGCAAGGTGTTAATGTGGGGTTCCAAACTTATCTCGGATCTTTTAATGTGGGGGTTTGGCAAAGTTGTACGTGACTTGCAGTGGTCCGGAGTCATGGAGCCTCGTTTTAATTTTTTACGGCCGCCATTTTTTTTCTTGCTTAGCCGATTTTTGAGTGCCAAAATTGGTAAATTTCAGGTTCAATTTGCTTGTAACCTTGTGCCCCCCCCATGCTGTGGGTGAGTGTTTTTTCATTATTGAGTTTATCAGTGTGTTTTTCGTGTTTTGGGGTTTACATGATTCGGGGGTTAGTGCATTGTTTTGCGACATCAGGTAATTTTTTTCCTAAGTCCTGCGGCTTGTAATGTTGGCTTGCAGGTAATGAGGGAGAGGAGAAGGGGAAGAGAGACACAGGGGAGGGAGAAGAGGAGGGGAAGAGAGACACAGGGTAAGGAGAGGAGGAGGGGAAGAGAGACACAGGGGAGAGAGAAGACTAAGGGCTGCGAGTTAACGGCTCGCGTCTCAAAGTCCCATTTTTGTGAGGGGTTTGTAAGAGAATGAGGCGCAGTAGAGCCTCCACCTCAGCAAATGCGGCCAGAACTGCGTCCCTCACTTTGTGAGCTCCCAAAGTGTGACGACGTCTCGTAGTTTGACAACTATTATATGTGATAGTTCACATATTAAAAGGTTTAAAAGAGATCTAAAAAGGTTGAACTTGATGGACTAACAGTCTTTATTCAACCTCAAATACTATGTAACTATGTAACTATGTGTGCAACTGTATTGGATTACATAGTCCAGATGTTTATGCATCTGTTTAATGGAGCAGATAAAGACCAGATGTAGATGCTATGCTCATTACTGGTTACTTCTCTTAAATGGAGTGATATATGATGATAAGTGTGCTCTGTGTATATAATGAAGTTTTGTTATACCGTTATCACTGTTTCTGTGTGCTTTCAATGGTTAAGGTTTTGGGACATCCACATACATTACATGTATTTCACAATCATATATATGTAGAGAGATAATCTTCCTGTATACCCAAGTGGGGCACCTGTCCATTAATAGATGGCAGGCCTGTAATCTACCCTTGTGGTGCATTAACCTAATCATCAGGGGAAATTATCTTATTCTGGGTTGCTGACCTTACAATAGTATGTTATGTAGGACAAAAACGGAGACCATCTATCCTATTTGCTTACAAGACCTGCTTGTGTTCATTAGGCCCCAGTCCATCTAATCTGATCTCCTATGAGTATATTCATGTCTGGTAATTTTGCCATCCTTATCAAATAATTATGCATATTTACTGTCCAACATATTTTCATATATTTTTTTAATGTTATTTGTTAATTTGAGAATGTTGTGCAATTAATTTTGACCAACTCCGCTGCTTTGTATTGGTTAAAAGTAGTTTTCTGTCTTTTTAATGGCTGCTAGTGCACTCTTATGTATTTGAAAAAGCCTATTTGGAGCCTGTAATATTTTTGCTACTTTTGCGATTTATGGGTTTGAAGGCAATTACGGGCTTGTTGAATTGTTGTAATTAAATATAGATTTTGAGCCTGTAACTCGCAAACCGATTGCGAGTAGCAAAATGTAGCCAATTCATTATCAGTAACATTTACAGGCGCCATTGCGATCTGGATAATTGAATGGGGGCCTATGTTGGCATGTTACAGATAAAGGATAATAATAATAATAATTATTATTATAATAATAATAATAATAATAATAACAATAATAATCTGAAGTTATTTTAATATAATTTGTAAAGTATGTTGGAAGCATAGGAAGAGGAAGCTGGTTAGAATATATGGGACAGAGAAAGGGGCACATTTTTGCACCAAGAGCTTGAGGTTGCATGCAATTCCTGTAAACTTTTTATAATACAAGTTTCTGGTCCAGACACATACAGTACAGTGTTACATTTGTTGATAGTGCGGTACCACATATAACTGATTATTTGAGTCTGTACAGTGGCCCTTGTTGTAGATTGGACCACACTATTCTAAAGCATTTGCTTTTAACATTTTTGATCTTGGGTTACTTTTCAACCTTTTTGATCACTGAATATCGTCCAGTGCTCTGGTGCACTGTCTTGCATAAACAGAACATTCTTAGAAGGGTGATACTACATGGGAAATACTAAATCTTATCTTGTTTTGAACTTAATTTATTAAAGCACATTTCCATTACAGACATGTTCATCATTAGACATCTAAGAATAATGATATTGTGGTTTTAAGTATACTCCTCCATCTTGTTCCTGAGAAGCTGTAAGGAATCAGGGACTGGTGTCGGTACTTAGACTGACTGTAAGAACCACTGTTCTAGAATGTGTGTGTAAAGATTCAGTCAGACCTGAACCTTTAAGAAGTATAAGTATCCGGTCAGACCAACGTTCCAGTAGGCAACATTTTACATACAATGATCACTTTAATGAATAGTATTATTATTATATACAGTTTACAATATATTTTTTAATTATCATTTTTTTATTGGTAATACTCTAATTTATAATATGTTTCACTTTATTTGTTTAATAAAATGCTCATTTCCTGCTGATAAATCAGCAGTTATATCTCTCTATCATGTTGGAAGTGGACCCTGTCAAGCTATGTTGATGCCTGCACCCCCAACATTGATCTTTGCATATTATATTACTAGCACCAGCTTAAAAAAGATGAGGTAGGCTATAAAGAGGATGGAATATGATGGTCAAATTGGCTTGTCAATATACTATGCACTATGAGTGGCAAAATAAAGCAAGAAAGCCAAAAATATTTCATATATTTTACTAAAAATTATATAAAAACATTTCCAGAGTTTAATAGTCATTTAAGTAAAAATATGTGACCTTGAAATGTAGTTATAAGAAAGTGACAAATAACCTTGAAGGCAGGACATGGAAGGATTGAGGGGTTTCAATTTCTCATTGTGAAACACTACAATTTAAATAAACACAAATGTATTTGTTATTTTATCCATTGCATTTTTAGAATTACTATGAAGTTGCGTTTGCAGAGTTTGTTTGAGGTGTATGTAATTTAGCTTACATATAGTTCTGCAAAACTTGCTTCTAATTCAGATTTCTAGAGTTATAAAGAGAATAATCAAAAAGTCTTGTGTTAGTTATACTGACATACTACAACCTCAACTAAACTTACGTTATGAATTCAGCAAGGATGGTCATAACCCACTACACAAGGCCCCCTATTCAATTGCAATTTGCTACAGTTACAGAGCGATTCAATTGAACAAGCCGCAATTTACGGACCGAAAACTTAAAACGTAAACCATGCACCTGTAAGTAGCATTTCAGAGCGTCATCATGAACAATTAAGCAAGGCTGTAACATCAAATTTAGAAACAGCCAATAGTAAAGGAGACCGTCATCATGACATCATTAAAACATGGATGTTAAACCTCAATGAATTAGTACGATCAGACTCGTAGTCCGGCAAGGAACAAAATAATAAAAATGAATGGCGATACTGTTCTAGTCCATTACAGGCTACAGTTGCTCAATTGAATCGGGGCCAATGAATCTCTGGTTCAGTGTCTTTAAGGTACTACCTTACAATCATTTGCTTGAAATCATTGTCACTTGCAATTTTGCATATAATTGTGGTATACCCCGGGTTTGTACTACTCAGTTCCTGGAAAGTGCTAAAAAATCATTCATAATCGTGTTGCTGGCATTTAATTCCCACCCCACGCTAAACGGGGTATTCCTGTAGTTTTAAGACATCCTGAAAATAAAAAGCAGGCTTAGAAGGATATGTAATGAGTTGATGGGGTGCTAGTTGTTCAATACATGGAGATTTTCCAGAGATTCAGACAAGTATCTTGTGTAATTGTGAACAATTGGGATGGATAGTCTCTTCAACCAGTGAGATGTCTGTTTTGTGTAGGAGGAATGAGTACTAGGATAATTCCTAGTCATAGATATAGGATCAACACAAAAAATATGATTTTCAACCTGGCCATCGTGGCACTGAATTGAATTTTGTGCATTCATTGACTGCATGAAGACATGTAAAAACTGATAAATTCTAAACCTCTATAGTATCTAGACTTTTTACTATCTAACATGTAGTAATTTAACATTTCCCAAGATTTTAAGTTAGGACTACCTCAAGACCAGGGGTTGCACATTTTAAAGTGATTTGGTGTGCATAATTTGGTACTTGCTCACGTTTGCCACAAACACATCTGAGCCATATGAAAGTCTGGACATGTTAATGCTTGCACTCTGCATCTTTTTCTCAGGAACAGATCAGAACTGTATAATCATCTGATGAGTTAGCATGTTAGATCTGATACATTGCATTATTCTGGAACTATCCACACAGATGGATAAAAGTAGTAGATATTTAATCATGTGTAATCCTTTTGAAGAAACAGTAATCAAAACATGAGAAAAGCTTTACCATGGATGATTAGTGTTTTCTAGCATTGTCTCTTGAGGATAACGTGTTTGATATATGCAATAAAAGAGTCAACCTGCAGTTGCCATCTGTTCAACATGATCATAGCGTCAATGTTTTGGAAAACAACAAAGATTATTTTTTTTTATAGTGACAGTACCTTAGTGTCATTTTGTGCTAAGTGTTGGTGATTGATGAAAACTAAAGACGGGTTAAAGAAAAAAGGTTTTCCAAAACTACAGATGGCAATGAACAATCAGGACCATCAATACATTTTGACTAATAAATACTTGAAACAACGAAGGATATAAAAAAACTAAAAATTGGAGAATACAGAAAATAGAGAGGGAATTTCCTGCATCCAACCATATGATTTGTGTGGCTAAAAGACATGTTGTATTGTGACAGTTATATATAACCAGTGGCTATCAACCAATAGGTTAAGGTCAAGACCATTCATAAACTAGGTGAAGATTTATTATATAAAATGTCAGCTTTATTGATACATTATTTGTTGCTTCACAGCAAAGTAAATTCCTTTCTGAGTAGAAATCAGCTATTAGACTAGGGGTTGAATTGTATTGTGTGCTTTTGTTTTACACAATGAAATTCAAGGATATCACTGGAATAATGCTCAGGCAACAAATGATCCTTTTTCTATATATTTTAAAGACAGCTCCTCCAATAAATGTTATCATTAAAATGCTCTTTTGATTTCATATTGCCTTTATACAACTGCAGTCCAACTTTTCCCACCAGAACTTATGAAAGTTTCTGAAAGAAAGAAAGAATCAGAAGTTCTACACAGAAAATAATTTACTTCTTTGATGGCTCTGCAACAAAATACAAAACAATTAAAAAATATAATCAATTTAGCTGAACACAACAAATACCTTGGAGTGCAAAATGAACAGTGGCGGCTGGTGACTTTTCAAGTTGGTGGGGCGGAAGACAGAGACCTGGCCCCTCCCTTTACATTGACCCCACCCACCCATATAAACCCCATCCCCTTCACAACATGTTAATTATTTGATTTGTTTTTTCCTGTCACTTTATTTACTTATTATTTTGATGAGGGTGAGATGGTGCTGGTTCTGCTCATTATTTGTATGCTGGGAAGTGCCTGCATTTTCTTGATGAGGGTGAGAGAGAGAATGATAGAGAGGGATAGAGAGAGATAGATCCTATGCCTCTCCGTCTATGCCTCTCTATCCCTCTCTATCCATTTCTCCTTCTATTCCTCTCTCTATCCCTCCCTCTATCTCTTTCTATCCCTCTTAGCTAAAAGAGCGTTTCACTATTAAATGCTTCCGAGTTTGCATATAGAGCTTTTTAACGATATGAGAAATGGCTTGAGAGTACACGCAACGTGACATGTGACTTCTCGGATATCCCGCCAATCTCTGTGGGTTATTCACAATAGTCTAGCATTTACTGAGGTAACTCCAGTGATATTTAAAAAAAAAATTCACTCAGATGTTATATTAAGGAGAGCATTTATCTTGAAGCAAAGCCCAGGATAGATTATCCTTAATGGTATTGGATTACAAGAGCAAAGTCTTTGTGGACATATTTGAATTACCCTGTCCAAGTTCCCAGAATGCAGTTAAATAACCTTGTTTTGGAATTCTGAGCAGGAAATACATTTTATAATTTATTTTAGACATTCAAATGTGAACACAAATATACTATTTATTTACTGTCCTACTGTACGGTGTAGGGCTTCTATCGCTCTTTTGCCAACAATAAGTTGAATGACATATATAAATACACACACACATATAATATACACACACAGACACACATATACACACACACGGATATACAGTCAGGTCCATAAATATTGGGACATCGACACAATTCTAAACTTTTTGGCTCTATACACCACCACAATGGATTTGAAATGAAACTAACAAGATGTGCTTTAACTGCAGACTTTCAGCTTTAATTTGAGGGTATTTACATCCAAATCAGGTGAACGGTGTAGGAATTAAAACAGTTTGTATATGTGCCTCCCACTTTTTAAGGGACCAAAAGTAATGGGACAGATTAACAGTCATAAAACAAACTTTCACTTTTTAATACTTGGTTGCAAATCCTTTGCAGTCAATTACAGCCTGAAGTCTGGAACGCATAGACATCACCAGATGCTGGGTTTCATCCCTGGTGATGCTCTGCCAGACCTCTATTGCAACTGTCTTCAGTTCCTGCTTGTTCTTGGGGCATTTTCCCTTCAGTTTTGTCTTCAGCAAGTGAAATGCATGCTCAATCGGATTCAGATCAGGTGATTGACTTGGCCATTGCATAACATTCCACTTCTTTCCCTTAAAAAACTCTTTGGTTGCTTTTGCAGTATGCTTCGGGTCATTGTCCATCTGCACTGTGAAGCGCCGTCCAATGAGTTCTGAAGCATTTGGCTGAATATGAGCAGATAATATTGCCCGAAACACTTCAGAATTCATCCTGCTGCTTTTGTCAGCAGTCACATCACATATATAGTTGTGAGCGTACGAGTCATTGCTCACGCTTGCGGGCTCGCGTAGCGAGCCCGCGGCCCTCGCGAAGCGAGGGCCGTGGCTCGCGAAGCGAGCCGCGGCCCTCGCGTAGCGAGCCGCGGCCCTCGCGAAGCGAGGTCACTGGGCAAGGGCCTCAGTTGCTGGCATGGAGCGCCGAAGGCGCTCCATGCCAGCAACTGAGGCCCCTCGCGAAGCGAGGGCCTCAGTTGCTGGCGAGGTCACTGGGCACGGGTCTCAGTTGCTGGCATGGAGCGCCGAAGGCGCTCCATGCCAGCAACTGAGGCCCCTCGCGAAGCGAGGGACTCAGTTGCTGGCGAGGTCACTGGGCAAGGGCCTCAGTTGCTGGCATGGAGCGCGCGAAGCGAGGGACTCAGTTGCTGGCGAGGTCACTGGGCAAGGGCCTCAGTTGCTGGCATGGAGCGCCGAAGGCGCTCCATGCCAGCAACTGAGGCCCCTCGCGAAGCGAGGGACTCAGTTGCTGGCGAGGTCACTGGGCAAGGGCCTCAAACCCTCGCAAAATTCACGTCGCTACTCAAAAAACACGACACACAAATTACGACACTCGCTAAATTTTACGAGGCACGCAAACAACGTACGAAACACGTTACCACACATTACGACCTCGCAAACATCGGACGCAACACGCCGACATACAAACATTTAAAACACAATACATACACACAGCACATACATAAAAAACTTACCTACACCAAGAGGGAGCACCCAGGACCTCAAAAATGAAACTTACACCTCGATTTTACTCGAAATAAAACAGTTTAGAGACTAAAAAAAAAACGAAGCGAGAGAAAAAATGGCCGCCGAACAAAACGAAAACGAGGCTACAGCACTCTAAACTCGCAAAACACCACAAGAAACTCGCAAAACACCACAAAACACCTACGGATATTCCGATACAGACCTATACCACACATTACTCGCCATTTTACACCAATGCGGAAGTACACGACTACGCTAACGGTTTGGTCTCGCGCACGCACAGTGTTACACTGCACACATTCAGCATGCTTATACAGCAGCTCCACACCACTAATGCTGCAGCAGCATCAACACAGATTGCCAGCTCTTCATCACAATGCTTCAAAATAGGTACAATATATTCATTTACTAATTTAGCTACCTTACTATTTCATCGCCGTCATTTTTTGACGGGCAATTCGCTAGTAGGGGTCTATAAAGTTGAGGCACCCAGTACACTCTCATTGTGTCACAAACAGAATTTCAACACTTTTTTATTGGCCCGTCATTTTTGAAGGGCAAGTCGCTAGTCATCAATAAACACAAGAGAACCAGTTCCATTGGCAGCCATACATGCCCACGCCATGACACTACCACCACCATGCTTCACTGATGAGGTGGTATGCTTTGGATCATGAGCAGTTCCTTTCCGTCTCCATACTCTTCTCTTCCCATCACTCTAGTACAAGTTGATCTTAGTCTCATCTGTCCATAGGATGTTGTTGCAGAACTGTGAAGGCTTTTTTAGGTGTTTGGAAAACTCTAATCTGGCCTTCCTGTTTTTGAGGCTCACCAATGGTTTACATCTTGTGGTGATCCCTCTGTATTTACTCTGGTGAAGTCTTCTCTTGATTATTATTATTATATATTATTGACTTTGATACACATACACCTACCTCCTGGAGAGTGTTCTTGATCTGGCCAACTGTTGTGAAGGGCGTTTTTTTCACCAGGGAAATAATTCTTCGGTCATCCACCACAGTTGTTTTCCGTGGTCTTCCGGGTCTTTTGGTGTTGCTGAGCTCACCGGTGTGTTCTTTCTTTTTAAGTATGTTCCAAACAGTTGATTTGGCCACACCTAATGTTTTTGCTATCTCTCTGATGGGTTTGTTTTGTTTTTTCAGCCTAATGATGGCTTGCTTCACTGATAGTGACAGCTCTTTGGATCTCATATTGAGAGTTAACAGCAACAAATGCAAATAGCACACTTGAAATGAACACTGGATCTTGTATCTGCTCTTTGTAAATGGGATAATGAGGGAATAACACACACCTGGCCATGGAACAGTTGAGCAGCCAATTGTCCCATTACTTTTGGTCCCTTAAAAAGTGGGAGGCACTTATACAAACAGTTGTAATTCCTACACCGTTCAACTGATTTGGATGTAAATACCCTCAAATTATAGCTAAAAGTCTGCAGTTAAAGCACATCTTGTTAGTTTCATTTCAAATCCATTGTGGTGGTGTATAGAGCCAAAAAGTTTAGAATTGTGTTGATGTCCCAATATTTATGGACCTGACTGTATATATATATATACAGACACATATATTAGAGAAGTCAGATAAATCGCAGTGCACTGAAGTAGGAACTGGCAACCCATTCCAGTATCTTTGCCAGGAAAACCATATGCATAACCAAAGACACAGACAGATGTACCTGGTGTGCTGCATCCATGTGGACAGAAAAACAAGCAGATATTTATTTGTAAGGGAGAGACACTGACATTATGGATTATGAATCCTCTGACAAAGAGGGTGTGAGTGTCATAAGCAGATAGGACAGTGACTGAGTTGAGCTGGGAGTTATTTTTTTTCCAATAAACTTTATTCAGATTGTCACCAATGTGTTCAGAGAGAGAAAGACTGATTACAGAGGGAGAAAAAAATTGCATAGAAAATATATACTCACAAATGTTAACAAAAGTTCATTTTTTTGCACTAAATACAAATTATCTTTTCTGTGTCAAATTAAAAGCAAACTATCATCACAAAAATACCAGGCTTCATTATGAAGTTGCATCTATCTATCTATCTATCTATCTATCTATCTATCTATCTATCTATCTATCTATCTAGATGCAGGGTGGCTGGGGCAGAGAGAGAGAATATGAGAGACACAGAGAACAAGAAACAGAGAGAGATAGACAGATACTGTACTTCCCGAGTCAGCATGGCAGCTCTCAGCATGGCAGCTCCCAGCATGAACTACATCTCCCAGCATGCACTGCATACTAAGATCATTTTGCAGTCTTAATTGGCTGGGTCTGTGGGATGGTGCTGCCCATTAAAAAATCCTGGACTTTTTCCTTCAGCCATTCTGATTGGATGATGCTTCATTTGACAGTTACAGGTACAGGTACAGGTACATTCCTATACAACAGAGCACAGATGGGGCACAACACCATCTTGCCCAGATCTGTAGTATTAGGCAGTCACCAGTAGGGGAATAGATGTTATAAATCAGTGTGTTTAACTGTCTTCTGCACAAAGGGATTATAATTTAAAGTGACAGCAGCAGATATTAAAAATAATAGATTTAACATGATATAATAATTTTATATTATTATATTATTTAAATTAAACAAATAAGTTAGTGATGGGGGGACTAAGTCAGTGCAATAATTTTGGGAGGGTGGTTGCCCATTTGCCCCTATGCACCAGCCGCCCCTGCAAATGAATCACATTTCTTTGTAACATCTTATTAGAAGGTGTGACTATTAAGAGGCCTCCTGCTTGTGTGAGTCTGTAAGATGTAAGATTGAGACCTATCAAGTCTGAAAACTCAGTCAGGTCAGTGCTGCCTCTGTGACAGCGAAACATTACAATGAAAAATAAAAGTAGTTGACAGAGAGATTTTTGAATACAGTATATGGAATCCAAAAACCCTGCATGCATTTCTGCCTCAATAGAAGCAACTGAGCACAATGTACCTGAAAATGAGCAAATATTGCACTGAAGGCAAATGCTAGATTTGTGGACATGTGTCTACATTTACTTGCAATGTATAGTGTATACTGTCTGTTGATGAACCTAGAGCCACATTAAAATCCAAGACCGTATGTGCAACGTGAGACCTGCAACTGCTGCGGGCTTGAAATTTGGCCAAGTTACAGAACTATTAAATTAGAACATCCTGCAAGTTACAGGCTTGAGAGGCAAACACGTAAACCATTTGTTGAAAATTGGATGCGCGGCCGTGAACGTGATCAATTAGTCAAACCTATAGTTACAGGTTTAGATGGAGCCAATGGCGGCAGAGATCGTCATAATGACGTCACTGAAAAATTAAGGTGGGATTTCAAAGTCTTACGGGTTTCAATTACGAGTTTCGATCGGACTCACATTCCAGATATAATGCAATATTCATTAAGACCTTAACCCTCTTGTGGGTCCTCGCTAGCACTTGTTGGCTTCTTGGCTCCATTTGCGGTTTATGGGCTTGAACACCAGTGAATTTGTTGCAATTTAATAGCATGATTGGAAACGTAACAGTTACAGGCTTGACAGATCAAAGGATTTGCGGACACGCAAGTCGAATTCTCACATCCCGAAGGCTTTTCTCGCCCCTACCCTGCAAGTCGTCAGTGGGTTGCTTTACGAGGCCAATTTAATAACCGTAAGTCTTGCGGGCTATGTTACAAGCTACGGTTTTACACATTAGGGGAATTTAATGTGGCTCCTAGACATCCAAAATATTACACACATAGCAGTTTTAACTAGAGTGGATCTAATAACTGTGACAGGGGAACGTACACATTGACAAATGCAGAAACCAAAGAAACTTACGAAAAATAAAGAAAAAAAATAGTAAAAGAAAAGTTGAGTTGAACAAAAACGTTTTAGTATTCAATGGTTGTGTTACATTTCCGAGCATGTTGCAATTTCCAAATTAATAATTATTCTATGTGACTTTAAAGACTATTTCTAAATACATAATTGTATGCATGTTCATATATAAGACATCACTAGTGTCAGTGTTCTGTCATTTGATTTGTAATTCATGGTCAAGTTTGTGGAACTAGATCCATACCTATCTAGCAGGCCTACAAAGCACAAATTAAAACTATATAAAAATTACAAGTTACATGTTCAAAAAGGACAAAAAAGGTGTTCAGGTTGGGGACTGTGTTGATTTGGCAAAGTTATCTACTTTTTTTCCCCTAGGAAGACATAAGCAATAATTGCTGCTTTCTCTGCTGGAATGCAGAAAATATACCATAATACAAAGATGGCGTCAATATTTACACGCTTAATGTGGCCTTTGTTGACCAACTTTTAACATCTGTGAGGAGAACAATATTCCGAGATTATCCAAAGTGGAGAATATATGATGTTTAGAGAACTGGTTGCAAGACATTTTTTACTGTGGACCACTGAACAATTGCTTAGGGTATAACTGAAAAACTTGAATTGCTGACGGTCCCTCATTCATATGTCCCTCATTCATAAAGATTGTAATGCACCATTTTATATTTTTGTGTTAAGTATCCCTTAAAATATGGGCTATTGCAAAATGAGCAGGTACAGGTGTTGAAAGATACATTCATCCATGCAGACATTACCATAATTGGTTGGCTACAATGATTCAGTTATCTTCATCAGAGATAGGAAAAAACTTAGACTTAATGCTGAGGCTAAAGCAAACAATGTAGAACTTTGTGGTCCACAAGCTTGAGTTTCATCTGTTGAGAAGAGCTCATACTAGGTGCAAAATAACTTGGAGGTCCCTATGGCAACTTCTCTATCCACCCGTAGGGGTCAATAAAAAAGCCAAAATATATGTAGATGGTTAGATCACCCCTATGGTAATCACATAAGCTTTCTATAAAGTAATTAGCTGCCAACCTAAATGAATACCTGAAGATCCCTCCTGTATTGCCAGTAGCAGAGAGCCTCTACACTGTTGTGGGCTACGTCACTGCCTCATGCCAACTACCCTATGACCCACAGTGAGACTGAAGGTCTGAATCTGGGAGATATAATGCAAGCTTACATTCAGAAATGCATACTAAAAAATACTGTAGGGTCTTTGGTTATTATAATGTCTCTATTAGAGAGAAGCAGAGGTATAGATTACCTTGATTTTTAAATGTAGTTGTCCATTGGCACAAATGTTTAATATTTATGAATATTTTAACGTGAAGAAATTATCCCATGACTTGATGCTTCATAACACACACACACATTTCTTTATTTATTCTCCAAAGATTAAAACACCCCACCCTTTATTATTTATTGTATTATTGCAGATGAGCAACATTTTTTTTCCACATATACTTTTATGTTACTTATACATTTTAATATTTTAATTAACAAATCCCTGGTGGCTTTATTCTAAAGTTGCCCCACCAGCACTATACAAAAGTAAATATCAAACAGATTATAATTGCTCCAAAGTACCAAATACAAGAAGAATGTTGGTCATGCAAAGCGAGCAGTGGACTGCACGCACAACTTAGGCTGCAATGAGTGCCGAAGACACTCATTGCACTGAGAGCCTCGTGAAGCGAGGCGAGCAGTTGAGGCACGCGGGACTCAGCCTGCAATGAGCGCCAAAGGCGCTCATTGCACTGCGAGCCTCGCAAAGCAAGGCAAGCAGTTGAGGCACACAGTTGGTTCAAACGCGAAACTCGAAAACACCGGAAAAACAACCAAAATAATAAAAAAATAATAATAACACACTCAAACACAGCACAGGGGGAGAGCCAAGAAACCTGGGACTGAAGTTGCAAACTAATAAGAGACATATTTTGCATTTTTCGTTGAACGAAAATCGGCAAAGTGAGGGGAAAAAATGGAGGACGAAAAATGTAAAAATTCTGAAACAGGATGAAAATGATTCTTTGCAACGCCAGGCACGCAGAACTTACACAATGCCGAAGACAGGAACACACATGAACAACGTGGGTAATTTCCTAGGCCCTCATTCAATTGCGATTTGGACAATTGAATAGGGCTCTAAATAAGCACATAACATATATTTTTTAAAGAAGTTTTTGGTTAGTGAAAACCTTGCTTTTGGATAGATGTTTACTAACTAAAAACTTCTTTAAAAAATATATGTTATGTGCTTATTTAGACCCCTATTCAATTGGCCAAATTGCAATTGAATGAGGGCCCCAGTAATTATTATTTTGGTTCTGCAGAAATGAAACCTTTGTTTTAAAGATTATACGTTATTGGTCCTCTAGATGGCAGCAAAGTAGCATTATTTCATTCTGTTTTTAAATGTATACTAAAAATACTTCAATCTGTTTTTCTTGTGAATGGCTAAACTTCAGTCCTGCTGGCATGAACCATGCTTAAGGCAGTAGTTAGATTATGGATATTTTATAAGCTTTGACAAAGCAGTATTCACTAGAGGAAGACCGACATCTGTGAAGCAGTGAACACTATTTCACTTTCTGTTCTTCATGCTTTTGTGAGTGGATGCATGTAAAATGTGTTCTTCTTGAAAAGTCAAACCTTCCTTTAAATACTAAGGGACTGTAACATGTTTTAAACTCATCAACCATTTTACATTCAGCTTGAAGATGAAATGATATTATATGTCAGGGATTTGTCATGCAATTAAAGGATCCCTGTAAACATCGTTTTTTTTAATTTTTAATTTTTAATTTTTTATTGACACATTCACAAGACAAGCACATTTGAAAACAAGGTGTGACTCGCAGGTCATTCACGCTTACTGGTTTCCATCGTATATATCTATCCTTGCCTTTACTAAAATATTCATGTCACTTCTGTGTGTCAACCACAACCATTTTCTTTTTTCTGTTATTTAGAAAGCATGTGAATACAATCTAGTACAAATTAGATAACTTTCCAGCAAATATGTGCTCTAAATGTGTCTAGCAGCCGCTAGGTAACTTGCTTTGGTCGTTCGTTGTATATATAAGGATAATTTTATTTAACATAAATAAAACATAACTGTTCACACACTAACTTGTGCCTTTCAGAATTTTGTTGTACATGTTTGTTTACTACCTTACCGACCTTCCACGTCCGCAGTGTCCTCTCAAGAGGTACAATGGAGAGCCTTTTTTTAAAGAAATTAACTTAATAATGGATGGCTTTTGCTACAGTGCCAAATGGGAGACTGAGAGCTGGTTAAAAGACAGGGAGCAAAGGGTTGTTGCCTGGGTGTAGGAACTGGTGGTGGTGTGATGAAGGGGGGGGGGGGGTGTAAGGGGGACAAATCCCCCCAGATTTTTAATGTGTATGTTTGTTTGTAGAGATTCAGTTGTGTGGTATTTTCATATTATATGCAGTATCACCCCAGATTTTATTTGGCTCCTACACCCATGAGTTGTTGTAAATGGAACATACTCAGATTGGACTAATGTGGTAAGTGGGGTTCCCCAGGGCTCAGTATTAGGTCCTCTCCTTTTTAACATATATATTAATGACTTAGAAGTAGGACTAGAAAGTAGTGTCCCCATATTTGCTGATGACACTAAGTTGTTTGAGGTAATTCAATCAGAAAATGATGACTTTCCCTCCAAAGGGATTTATATAACATAATGAAATAGGCAATTAAATGACAGGTGCAATAGTATACAAATAAATTTAAAGTTATGCATTTGGGAAGGACAAATAAGCATACAATTTCAGTGGCAGCTGGTGATTTTCCAAGTTGGTGGGGTGGAAGATAGAGACCTGGTCCCTCCCCTTACATTGACTCCACCCAACAGTATAAAGCCCTCCCCTTCCAAACATATTACCACAATATGTATAGACCCTGCCTAGTGACACATTCTCCACCCACAAAAGTGATAGAGAGAAACAGGGATGGGGGGGGGGGGGGGGGGGATAGTGGAGAGGATGATAGAGAGAGAATGATAGAGCATTAAACAAAGGGATATATAGAGAGCCTAGGTCAGGTATTTTATGACTGAGCCAATAATGATACAAGCAGATACTATGATAGCGGCAAATATACTTCTTGCACCAACAGAAGGACAGGGTGATAATTCACCAACAACAGACCACAACAAGAATGTTGCTCCCGAGGTTGGTTCTGCATGACTGCATGACTCAGTACTGTTTTGTTTCTCCCTGCATTTTAAACATTATCTTTAAAAAATACATTGGAATAAATCTATGTGTTTTAAAAAATATATTTATTCAGTTTATAGGCTACATAATTAATATTAAGTTGTTAAGTTATTTTAGTGGTTAATTAAGCATATATTTCTGATTCTGCTCCTTCACACGCACACACACACACACATTATATACACACACATTATATATATCTTACACATACAAAACGAGATCTCCCCTAAAAGTATACCCTCTCCTTAAAAATACATATGGACATAGAGAGAGACTAGGACACAGGAACCCTTCTGAATCGCTACCTTGCATGGTTTAGGGCTTGTTACTTTAATTAAGCTGTGAGCTTATATCATGAAGGGTCGCCCAAGATAGGCAGGTTTTAGAGCGCTCAGACAAAATGCAGTCCACTGGAGTAGGAACTGACAACCCACTCCAATATCTTTGCCATGAAAACCATATGGATAAGCAAAACCAGAAACACAGACATATGTATCTGGTGTGCTGCATCCATGTGGTCACTGACAGTCAGACACGACTGGAGCGATGTGAGCGACTATGAGCTGTCAGTAGTATTTTTCC
Organism: Discoglossus pictus; assembly: GCA_027410445.1. Classification (NCBI taxonomy): domain Eukaryota; kingdom Metazoa; phylum Chordata; class Amphibia; order Anura; family Alytidae; genus Discoglossus; species Discoglossus pictus. The sequence goes on along the minus strand of CM050163.1, from coordinate 90,889,681 downwards.
CAATACACTTTATTGAGATTGCACCAATGTATTAACTTCCGGGGGCTGTGAGAGGTGCTGTCCCTGTAGGGTACGGGAGATTTCCCTCCCGGCCATTCTAATTGGGAGATGCTGCGTTTGACAGACAGACTCAGTTCTATAGGTTAGAGAACAATTTGGCCAAAAACAGCATTGTGACGTTTTTTTTATAATTATTACATGTACCCTGATCTGTATTACAAGGCATGTCACCAGCAGGGGGGTAGAGGTGATAAATCAGTGTGCTTAACTGCAGTACGAAGGGTTTTGAAATTTAAAGTGACAGCAGCAGCTATTCAAAAAACAGAATATTGAACATGATAAAACATTTTTTTTATTTTATTATATAAATTATACAATTAAGTAAGTGATGGGGGGATTGAGTAAGTTCATTCATTTTGGGAGGGCAATTGCCCATTTGCCCCTATGCACCAGCCGTTCCTGTACAATTTATAATATTAATGGAGAAAATCTAGGGGTATCTGATACTGAAAGGGATTTGGGAGTGCTTGTGGACAACCATCTAGGTAACAGTGCTCAATGCCAAGCAGCAGCTGAAAAGGCAAGTAAAATGTTATCATGGATTAAGAAGGGAATAGAAGCAAGAGAAGGAAATATAATTCTGCCTCTTTAAAAATCCCTAGTATGCCCTGATTTGGAATATGGAGTGCAATTTTTCACTAAAAAGTAAGTTTTAGAGTTGGAAAAAGTACAGAGAAAAGAAACAAAATTATTAAGGGGAATGGAAGGGTTAAGCTAAGAAGAAATATTAACCAACTTATTTTCTCTAGAAAAAAGGCTCCTAAGAGGGGATATGATTATAAATATAAATATAAGGCTTTGTCAAGTGAACTTTTTGTGCCAAGAGGTTTTCAACTGACAAGAGGACATCCCTTGTGGTTAGAAGAAAAAAAAAATCACCTTAAAGTAAGAAAAGGGTTCTTCACAGTAAGGGAGGTTAAACTGTGGAATTCTCTACCAGAGGAGGTGGTGACAGCAGATTAGATACATAACTTTAAGAAGGAATTGGATATTTTTGTTGAATAAAAATGACATTCAGGGTTATCCTGGATAATTAGAGAGGGAGTATTGATCCAGGGAGGAATCCAATTGCCAGTATCTGGGGTTAAGAAGGAATTTTGTTTCCCCTTATGAGACAATTGACAGTATTTCAATGAGGTTTTCTCTGTTTGTCTTCCTCTGGATCAATTAATGATGAATCCACATATTACAAGGATCAGAGGAGATCTAAACAGGTTGAACTTAATGAACTAAAAGTCTTTTTTTTGTCCTAACACAGTTATATTAAAAGACTGCAACTTAAAAAATAAGATTAATTGGAAGTGCAACCCAAAGTAGGATAACCACCCCCCTCTGCTGATGCATGAACATAGTCACTGTTAGTTTGTTACATACTTCAGAAATTTGAAGTTTTTCCTAAACTACAATCGTCCTTTAGTACACTGCTTAAAATACTGTATATGAACATTAAACTGTACAGCATTCAGTCCTTGATGGCTAGCTCATAGAGTCAGGAAAAATTGTGGGTGTTGAATTGGTACCTCACCACTGTAATCTAAAAAATTATTTGCAACTATTTTATATAATTCATTTTTTTTTTCTAAGCTTGATGTTTTAAGTGGTAGGCAAGTTTCCATTGTTGAATTTTGAACTGAATTTATTTATTTAAGATTTTTAAGTCATAAGGATCATTGTATGTCACAAAAGATTTGCAGGGGATGATCTGGTAATGTTAAACTATTGTTTTTGGAAATTAAAAAAAACTTATAACTATAAAGAGATACACTTGCCATAAAAGTTCCAGACTTTATAAATATGGTCTTGATTATATTATCTGTATTAACATACACTAAGCTTCCAAATTTACCAAGGCTTAGTGTGTGTAAATTTAAACTTAATTTACATTACAGCTCCACTCACAAATATTGCTAGAAGAGAACTTTAACCACAGGACAATATCAAAACCAAGTAACATATTGATTTAGTAGAACCCCTCCTTTAAAAAGTAATATTAACCACTCATCCAATAAATACACTGGCACACATTTCACTGGTAATGAGTTCTATGAATATAGGGGATTCATTGGTTTTAAATAAAGGCAGGTGTCTTTTAACACATTCATTCACATGTGGCAGGGAAGGAGTTAAATGAACATTAAAATATAGTTCAGATACTAGGATTCCTCAAAATCATGGTAGAATATAGTTAAACTAAAACCCCAATTTGCCAGCCCACTGGGGGCATTAAGTGTCCCTCCTTTCCTCCATCCCCTGGTGAGATTAAAAACAAATAGCTCTTTGGTGCCCATAATTAAATTCATGAGCTTTAGGTGTTGTCACGAATAAAAAGAAAAAAACTGTAGAATAAAAATATACCTAGCACCATCATTATAGCATGGCCAGGCAACATCATCAAGTCCTCTTCTTCTTCGGCCCTTGGAAATGGGTTAATCAAAAAAAAACACGCCACTCTATGAATTTCAAAATCCTACAAAATTATCCACTTTATAAATGAGTAATATACACAGAGAAAAAGAATATACTTTAGTTGTGAGCCTACTTTATTGCCATGCTCTAAAGTGTCCATGGAACTGTCTTTGAAAGGACGGGAACTATGAGAGTGCTTTAAGCATGGAACTGTAGTCAAATAGGCTCCCTACTCCCATTTAAAAGTGTCCACTAAATGCATAACATTTTATGCAACAATGTACAATCTGCAATCTATTCCCCTTTAACTCTACAATATTAAAACACAATGACAGGGCACAAGCTTGTGCCATAGTTTGTACCAGAGATTAGTGCTAGTTAGCATGGTCTGGTATGCATTATGCTCTTCTAGGCCAACCCAAGTGTGTGCACACTCTACATGTCTTCTTCACCTCTTACTTTCTCACATTACCTTTGTTAGCCTATATCACAAAACATTATTATGGGGCCCTACATTCAGCATATAAAATGCATATAAATTAACTAGATTTTATTATTGACAGTGGGGGGTATTTGTTAGCAATGATAGGACATAAAACACATTATATGAACACATTGTATACTTATCACTTTTTTGAATACATTATATTTGTATTGGTGCAAGATCAGTTAAAAATAAAGATTCCTGTTGGGGTCTATTTTGTTAAAATACAGGCAAATAAATACAGTCCCCTAGGTCCACAGTTGTAGCATATTCTATCTAATCTCTAGCTGCAGCATGCCTGTCATCCTCCCTGTATTTGTTGTTTACAATCTCTCCTGGACACTCTTTGCCTATGTATCTCTCTTTGCACCTTTCTCCTATGTAATTCTTTCCCCTTTTATCACTCTCACCTTGCTCTCACATTCTCTTCCCTGGCTATCTCTCTAGCTTTGCAATTTCATATTTATTAGGAGTGTTGATTTAATATATTGCTGTATTTGGAGTCTTGCATTTTTTTTTAATGTTTCCACTTTGAGTTTTAACATCCTTTGTATATTTTATTTTTGTTTTTTTTTACTTGCAATATTTCGTATACCTTTATTTATGTATTTCCTTTTCCAGTACAATATGATATAACATTTGTGGTATTTGTTAGGCTTTTTAAAATAATGCATTGAAGTAAAAGCAAGGCTAAGCAAAACTTATTGTACAGCTTGTTGAATTGATGCCATAGCCTTGTATATTCTGGTTAGAAAATAATTCAAGAGGTGAAAATGAAGGAGAGGCATGAAAAAAATATCTTAATTAGTACAGGATCTTTTGTACTTTTCAAAAGATTAGATATTAAAGTTCCATACAATCTTTAAGTCTGTATTTTTGTACATACCAAAGAAAAGTGCTGTGAGATTTTAATGGAGCAATTTACCTCTAATCAAAAATAAGAATTGGGTATGCTATTTGCATTCTAATAGAAAAAGCCATCAGAAACTTGCTGTGGTGCTCTCAGTAATTGATTGGTGGCAGCGATGAAATAGAAAACTCCTAACCACTTTAAACTATGCAAGAAAGCTGATTAGTTTTTCTGCTGCATTCACACTATCGATATATTTCCAAAGGGCTTACATTTGACTTCCTACTTTTATTAACAAAAGAGGAGCATAAAAAGCAAAAGTATATCAAAGCAAGTGGAAAATCCTAATATATATTTGTTTTTATAGCAAACAAATTATATGTGTTGTTGTATTTCACTGTATATCTACGGTATTTCTTGAGGACATTTTTTTCCCGTTTTATTTTATGTTTAATAATAATAATCACCCTTCTGGGGAAGTACTATTTTAAAACAGTGTGAGCACTACAAAAATTGGATCACTACCCTTTGTATGATAAGCCACATTGTATCTGTTGACAAGGTTTGGTGCTTCTCCCCTTTCCTTAGTTATAACATGGTACATTAGAGCACTACTATATATGTATGCTTCTTATTCTTTGATCCTGTTCTGATGCTATTTTAAAACAGGCATAATTAAACAAAAAAAGCAATGGCACAACAAAGGGAATGGAATAATTGAGGATAATTAAATTACAGTACAGTACTTTATGCTGATGTGGGATAGATGAATTTCCACTATAGAGTAATGCTTATTTATGAGCAATACTTTGATTAAATATATATACATATCTTTAATAATAAAGATCAAACAAAGAAGGAGAGATAGCAAATTTTAATCAAGTAAGAGGAAAGATAGGAATTCACCCGCAAAATTGGTTAGCTTTTGAACAAGTGAGGTATGCTATTAATACTAAATGGACTGACAGGCTCACTGGAATTGAATTGATCATAAGAAATGGTGATCGTACACACATGATATCAAAAGCTTTTAACATTATTTTATTAGAAATGGAAAAAGGACTACCAAGTAGTATGAAATCATGGGAAAGTGATCTGGGTACCCCCCTCACAATCTGGACAAGAGCCCTAAATAACACCAATAAAATTATCAAAAATGCTGCCCAGGGAACTATACTTCAAAACGATTAATAAATGGTACTTGGTGCCAGTAAAATTACATCCGATTAGTAAGAAAATTACCGATAAACTGTGCTGGAGAGGATGTTCATATAGCGGCTGTCAAGTCCATATATGGTGGGACTGCCCCTGTGTCAAGCCACTTTGGATAAAGTGTTTTGAGTTTATCTCTGTAGCGATCAGAAGGTTTGTCCCTCCTGCTGCTTGTAGTGGCCTATTGCATATTTTTTTTGAAAAATATAAGAAAACAGAAATAGCTTTTATGATTCAGATTTATACGATTGCTAACTTTGCATTATTTTAAAATGGAAACAAAATCCCCCAACCTGGAGAGATATAATATGCAGGGCAGATCGCTGTAAAGAAATCAAGAAAATGTTTTGTCTGTTGGACTGACATCTCACAATAAAAGTAAATGGGCTCTTTGGGATGCTCTACAATAGAGGTCACTAACATTAACCCCTATGCACCTTTCTGACTCTTCCCACAGGTATACTTTTTCCTTTTTTGCTTTATAGATTCTATTCCCCTTAAATGTTAAATTTATTAAATAGGGTGTATGTGGTGTGAATGAGATTTGATCATTTTAAATTGCATAACTTCATTAGAATACATGTGAAAATAACACTAAGATGTTATGCTATGGTGTTTTTCAACTTTGTATGTTTTATACTTTAATAAAAAAGGAGTGTTAAGCAAAACAGCGCTAAATGGGGTCACTTTATCATAGGGAACACAGGGTAGACAGAAATAGGGGAACTCATAGAAAAAAAAGACACAAAACAATAGAATAACAAGCGAAAAAGAATGTTTTTTTTAGTTCAAAAATAGTCCACTTAAAATGGTAGATGTGGATGCTTCAGGCTCATCCCCATTCTGTTTTTTTTGTGACAAAGTGGTCTAGGGACATCTGTCTCTGCTTTCTGCCACCATCCAGCAGATTCTGGTAGCAAGACATTGCCCCAATAACCGCTGCATCTTTCTTGTTTAAAAACAATGTCATTTTTCCTATTTAGTTATACTCTTAGTCAGACTTAACATTTCCGACTATATATATATATATATATATATATATATATATATATATATATATATATATAAAAATATATATATTATATTGTGCTGGAGTCCTTTAACAATAGGATTAGATCTCAGCTGAAGCACAGTCCTCCTCAGGATACACCTAATCATGAGAATTGTCAGACATATTCATTGCCTGTTAAAATGAATACATTTTTCTAGAAAGCATTTCGTGCTGATGGCTTAAAAGACAATATATTGAGTTTATTCCACATATTCTGTCGTTATAGATATCTAATTTGATATACATTTGGTAATTCAATTTAATATTAGGACTGCAGTATTCTGCCTTTCTAACTATGTAATATTGGTATTTTCTTCAAGATTCTATACGTTTATAAACCATTCATTGATTTATTAAACCAGTGGCAGATTCATCCAAAATGATTGGTTTTTGGGGCCATTGTGGTCCATAAAATTTGTAGCATGCATTTAAAAGATCATTTTACATTAGACATTAGAATTTACATTATATTTCTGATTGTGTGTCATGGGAAATGCTCACGTACTTGTAAACTATATTCTACATTATATAGCCATGCAAGTGTATTATAACAGTTTTCAAATCCTATATACAAGGTGAGAAAAGTTATCCCTATTTTTTTAATTAATATTTAAAGTATGTTTTCAATCACAATATTAATTTACCTACGGAAAGAATTTCGGTCTGTTTGATCTTAGAGGAATAAGATATGCAAATGCAAAAAAAAAAAAATGACTTTGCAAAAACTGCAGCTATTTGTGAAAACATTCTCACATGTGGTATACCAAGCATGCAGAGAGAATGAGAACACTCTGGCAGGTGAAATGATAAAAGACTGACTGTGTGCTGCTGAAGATGGGGTTACCGTTCTCAATATAACAAATTGCTTCTGTCTAAGCTCATGGGAACTAGCCACTAGAACACTTGATAAAGAATTCTACAATGATGTCTGTATAATGAAGTGTAATAGAAGAGAATGTTATCTCTGGACTTTGAGCACAAACCTTCCTTTACAGGACTTTAATGTTTAAATTCCTGCCACGTTCCTTTCTGTCGGCTACACTGTTTATTTTATTTTATACAGCTTAATATCGTGCATGCAGAAAGATTGTACATGTAAATCTTGTTATCCTAACATGAATTAATTAAGAGGTATACTTTCATAAGCTTGATGGTAAATAAAATACATGGGTACAAAACATGTTTACTATATTCTTTACAAAATATGCAATAGATATACAACAAAATAAAACGTTGTCCACATGGCAAAGTGTTTGTCAAATCTTGACTGCATTTTAAGAACACGTGCTCATTAATTGATATTTAAGATACATTGGACCTGTCCTGTTATGTGCACAAAACCGGTAAGTGGTTAGGGTTTTTTGGGTTAGGTGTAGAGTGTTAGGGGGTTAGGGGTAGGGCCCGTAAGTTTTATAGGGGGTTAGGTTTAGGGCTTAGGGTTAGGAAGTTACTTTTAGGGTGTTAGGATTAGGCGAAGAGGGTTAGGAGGTTAGGATTAGGGCCGGCAAGGGGTGTAGGGGGTTAGGGGCTTAGGGTTAGGGCCGGTAAGTGGTGTAGGGGGTTAGGGCTTAGGGCCGGCAAGGGGTTTAGGGGATTAGGGGCTTAGGGTTAGGGCCGGTAAGTGGTGTAGAGGGTTAGGGTTAGGGGCTTAGGGAGTACATCAGGACGCAAGCGCGCCCGGCACCAGGAGGCTTCCCGTGCTGTGTGTGCACATAACAGGATAGATCAGATACATTTTATAAAAAAACTGAAATACAAGATGTTCTGCATGAATTGTAACAGAATAAAGAAAAAAAGTTATATAATGCAAGAAAATTCACGAGAAACAGAATCTGACATCAGATAAGAGCAATGTAACCCTTCTGTCTGCACATTTTCCAATGCTAGTGTATTCTTGTTTTTTGGATTTAGGTCAACGAGAGCATTTTTGAGCTTCCTTATTCTATTAGCCTGTACTATTTTTGATTAAATTATAATATTTAGGTAATTTCAGGTATATAAATATAGTATTCAGTAAAAGTAGCATCAATAACTGAATTACAAAAATAGTGTTTAAAGCAATATACTACATGCTTAGAGTAAAACATCTAAAACATTTTGCAAGATAATGTAAGTTTTCAAAATAATGTTTCATGAACAAGACATTTGAGAGGAACTGTCACATTAGCTACCACAATTGGAAGCAGTATAGATCTGACTAGGCTAACAAGGCCAAGGATTAAGGCAGCACATTTTCATCTTGCAGCAGACTGTCTTAAATTGCTTGTGCAGTGTCGTGAAATAGTTTGTCCATATGCACATAAATGTGGCATTTATCTCTGTATGTATACCAGGGATTTTCTGAGATTTTATATCTTATACATAAATGCACATACACCCGTGTGTCTAAAATCTTAGCATGACATAAGCACATTATACTTAAATCATTTATAAAATACATTGTAATGTTGATATTATATATAGCTGCCAAATATCAACATTTTGAATAAATTGCTTGTTAGACTCTGTGAACAACCAGCAGACAATTCTTTTTTCACCAGCTGGCTGGAGCTGCCAGGGGATCTGAATATCCTCAGAATCCAATAAATTACAAGCTCTTCGTAAAAGCACTGCAACACTTGTTAAATTACCTAAGATATCAATGGGAGCAGCCATGAACATGTCTCCACAACCACTCTCCACCTCCATACCAACAAGCTCTCCCCTGGCAACATGTGGAAAGCTCCATTAATGCAGTCAGATCCTCCCATATTGTAAATCATTACCTCCAACAAATGAAGCAAAAGTGTCAAGCCACCATCTTCAGATGCCTACGCGCCTGATCAGTATGACGTTCTCTCTCTTCTTACCAGACATGTTCCAAAATGGTATAGTGTGTTTTGCTGCTTTTTTAATTGGCATCTCTCTTGTAATAATCATGGATTATAAACTAAATCATGTGATTTCCTGTAGTACTATTGGAAACAGCTAATACTGATTGTCACATATCAGTTTTGGCTACTGAAAGCTTCTATATAGCATTTGAGGTCTTCTCTCATCTGCAAAAGTAGATTAGTACAAACAAGGTGGCTTACACTGAAGCATAATTGCTCTTCATCAAAGGTGCAGCAAAATGTGATGCAGATGGTGCATTGAACTGAGGCCCTTGATTGTAGGGGCCCCTTTGTACTGCAATATTTTTTGTGTGTGTATGTGAGTATGTGAGTACAGCTGTCCTTTAAGACGTTCAAAGCAGCCAGTCATGTAGTGTGTCTAGAGTATTTATATAGTTTTGGAAATATAGGGACAACAGTGGAAATGCAACATAAGATGAAAACATCTGGGTTACAGATGAGATACGATCCTAAGAACATCTTTAGGTCGGATACCTGAAGAATAATAATAATAATAATAATAATAATAATAATAATAATAATAATAACAACAACAACAACAACAATATTATAAAGGCTCATATGTGGAAATAATAATACAGTGTAATACAGTAGTAGTAATAATAATAATAATAATAATAATAATAATAATAATAATAATAATAATAATAATACCCCTGAACTGTAATAATATGTTAAAGAAACTATTGTGCTCTTTCTATTAATTGAAACAAACAGAATGTAAAAACAAACTCCTCCAAAAAGCCTTGAGAGCCAATTCTTAAGTATGGGTCATCTGTAAGTTGGGCAATTTGTAACACAAAGGCATCCTGTATTGCAGTTTTGTGAATCATTTTTATTTAACAATGTTTTTTTTTTTCCCAAAAGCTAAGCCATCTTGGTTTTCCACTTGGTTTATCATATATTTTGTTTTTAAATTGCGTGATGCCCATATTATTCAGAACTGAATGTATTCTAATAAAAATTCACATTAAAGATAAAAATACAGAACAGTTATACCTAAAGTATTCCCACATATGGAAACAATTATTTTATTAATTTAGTAATTAAGAGAAATTATTAAATTATACGAGTATAATATATTATTTAATAATATACATGTGGCATGACTAAGGACATTATTCTACAATTACAATAAGTAATTATAACTCTGTTTTGAGGGAGACCTTTTATTTTACCTTCCTTGGCTAAGATTGTATTGATGACTTGTGCACAAGAACGTAGGTGTGTTAGTCTCTAGCACTAGATGGCAGCATGCGTTCATTTTGTAATTATGTTGTTTTCTAGTATGAGCTTTTACCATCTGTGCCAGATACAAATTACAATAAATAAGATTGGTGTAGATATTTAACAGGTTAACTCATAGTATGCTATTAGTAAAAACTATGAGTACTTGTATATTATAAGCTGATAGTTTTTAAAGATAACAAAAAAGAAAATCTTAATTCAGCCATTTTTATAGATACATGTGGTTAACCATCTGTATAGCAATTTAGTAACATTCTTTGATTAATTTGATGGTTCAAAAAGCAATTTACTAATTTGTATACATTGCACACCATAGATATGCCTGTTGCTGTAATGTTCAGTCCTGGTGTTTGCAACTGTTCTCTGGAACCCAAAACTATTATAGTAAAGTTTAAAATACAGTTTTTAAAAGTATAATATTTTGAATCTGCTGTATAAATAAATATTTACTCCTCGCATCATTGAAATACTGAATCAGTGGCAGTAGAACTTGAATAAGTAGTTGAACAGTGAAGGACTACTATATTCACTATATACATTTGCATGTCCCTGCTCAGATTCGCAGAATGCAGTATAATAACTGTTTTTCTCAGAATTCTGAGCTGGAAGACGATTTTTTAACTTGTTTTAGGCATTCAAATGTGAACACAGGTGTACTATTTATTTACTGTACTACTGTACGGTGGAGGGCTTCTATCGCTCTTTTGCCCACCATATATTAAATGATTGTTGTGGTGAACTACCTACTCATAAGGTCCACAACACAAGTTGGGATCTCACTCCATGCTGATGATAGCCAATAGGTAAAAACAGCTGTGTACAGTATGTGGATAGGATTCCCAGCTTATGGATAATCCAACCTTTGCTTTGCATAAAAGCTGTGTAATGCAGCAGGCATAAGCTTAAAGGAAGCTATGTTTAAAATGGGCTATGGATTGAAGTGTGAGGCATTTGGGGGCTCATTTGCATGTCCCTACTCAGCTTCCCAGTGTAATAACAGTTTTTCTTGGAATTCTGAGCTGGCAACTGTTTTTTTTTACTTGTTTTAGACATTCAAATGTGAACACAGATGTACTATTTATTTACTATATATATATATATATATATATATATATATATATATATATATACATATACACACACAACAAGAAATGATCAAAGTAATATATTTTCTATAATAATGTTTATCCCCATATAATATATGAGCTTTTAAACTCATACTTCACCATTTAAATGTGTTTATATGTGTATAAGTATCACATCTTTTGTGTTTTTTTTTTTTTTGTTTTTTTTTCCTTTTGAGAATTTATTTGATTTTTTAAATTGAAACAAGAAAAAAAGACGAACAAAAGACAAACATAGGGACTTACATAGTACAATAAATACATTAGTATCTGGATTAAAACATAAAGTTCATACATATCAAAACCCGACATCACTGTGGAAACAAATCTAGATACATTTCATAATCAGACTGAAGGAATTTATTTACCATGTAATAAATGAGGAGAGCCATACAGAATATATGAGTGAATTTGCAATGGTTATAAAGATTCCATGTAGCTATCCCATTTCAGCCAGCTAAAATGGCAGACCCTACGCTCCAACGGAGAGAAGTTACTGTTATTCATTAGCTCTCTATTTGTAGAGATAAGATTGCGCAATTCGCTAAAAGCTGGGATTATAGGTAGCTTCCAGTATTTGACAATAAGATATTTGGCTACTAATAAAATATGGCAAATCAGATACCTCTCAGTGGACGGGAATTTCTCTAAGTTCATATGGAGAATGGCAACTTGAGGAGACCAAAAAATGTGTTTGTCAAGCAATTTGCATATTAGTTGGAAGATGTCTAACCACCACTTCTGCATTTTATTGCATTCCCACCAAATGTGGTAATCAGTCCCTCGTGAGCCACATAATTTCCAACAGCAATCTGACTCCTCTGGGTTGATTTTCCTCAATTTAACTGGAGTTAAGTGCCATCTATGAATAATTTTGAAGTATAGCTCTGTATATATTATATTAATCGAGGACTTTTTTGTGGTTTTTAGACTATACTTCCAACTTGTCTCATCTAAGCAGATTCCAAGATCCTTTTCCCACCCTTTAACCCCTAAGCTTTTAATAAAGGGGACAGAGTCATCAATAGGTCTACTGCACTTAGAGATTAGATGTGAAAAATCTCCTTTTAGAATGATTTCCTCTATTTTCGTAGGGCTATTCATCCCTGAAAGTTTATATCCTCTCCCCATTAGATTTAACTTGAGATTTTCGTAATTTAACCAGTTGAATTTATTATTTAAATCCAACTTCTGCTGCAGCTCCTGAATGGTAAGAAGATTACCTTTATTATATAAGTAGGAGATACATCTTAGGCCCTTGTCAGATAGCATCTTTATTGAGGGACATTGCGCCCTCAAACTCAGATAATCCAGTGGAGCTACGATTGAGGGTATATTTGTTAACTGCATCTTGCTTCTATATTTATACCAAATTTTAATGATATTGGTTAAGTTTTTTGGGAGATCGCTGTATAAAGCTTTATCATATGCGGGTAACCAGATCAACATTTGAATGGAATGATCTTTCACTAACAATTCTTCCAGCGATAGCCATCTTGGTTTATCTTTAATAATATGCCAACCAATGAGTTGGGCAATAATTATCTTAAGATGGATTTCTTTTAAGCTTGGTGCATTTAGGCCACCATTAGATAATTTACTATAAGTTATATTTTTCCGAATTCTAGGTTTTTTCCCTGCGTACATAAATTTATCTAGTTGATCCTGTATACACTTGAGATAATTATTAGCCAAGATATCCGGTATGGATCTCATGCAGTATGTAATTTTGGGAAGTATGTTCATATTAATTGATGCTATTCGGGCTGACCAGGATAGGTTTAGATGGCTCCAATCAGTTAATATGGGTCTAATTAGCTTCATAACCTCATTAATGTTATCATTAAGAATATTGTCTACCCGAAATGAGAATCTTATTCCCAGATGGGTTATATATTTGGAATCCCAATTAAACCTAAAGTCTTCCCTTAATTTATTCTTAGTTTCCAGTGGTATTCTTTTGTGTTGAATTTGAATTGGTTCTGTTGAAGCAGGACCACCCCACTATAAGCTGTTTCAGGTCGGGAGGTTGTCTATAGGAATTTAATGAAGTTTCAGGGCTCCCCTTAAGAAAAGAACCAAGTGAAGATCACTTGTTGATCATTACTGAGCTATCACATCACACACAGATCTAATGTGTGCTTGAAATGTCCCTAATATCGCAAGCCCAGAATGCCTGTCCCATAACTATTTTAAAAATGTCTTTCACATGCCTCCATTAAAGATATTCGATCTTGCTGAAGTCTACTCTGAAGTCTTCCAGAGTGCCTGGAATTTGAAAACGTCTCCAGGGACCTTTAACCCCACATAAAGGCAATAAAAGGACTCAAAAAGCCTGGATGCATCAAACCTGATGTCTTGAAGGAGATGTGTCAGATTTTAGGCTTAACTGTGCAAATCCAATACTCTTAAGGGGTTAATTATTCTACCTTATATGAGCCAGGTGATCCATGGGATCCTCCCTCAAAACATGCAACCCCCAATGAGCTATTCCTGGGATCCCTCTCAATACCCGCTTTGGTCAAATTAATTCAGGCAACATCTTAAAAATCACATCTGCTTCATTGTTAAGGTCTGTATTGTTCATATGAACATGTTTTTGATATACATTAAGGCTAAATATATGATTATGATGTTACACTTAATGCATATTTCAGGTGTCGTGTGCATAATATGTGTCTGCCTCCCAGAGGAAGGAAACCTTCAGGAACATGGCGCAGGCTACTCCCTCTACTGATCAGGCATGCCAGAAACTGAGAAATGCCTATCTGGTGTTGGCTTCATGGTCTGGAACCATATTGCCTCCAAACTTGATAACCTGCCAAAGAGTCACTCTGACAGCATCATTTCCATGTGTCTCCCACTTCAAAACAAGCAGCATGCTACAATTTTCAGTGTCTATGGTCCAACTCTTCAAGCAGATCCTGTAGAAAAGAACAAGTTTCAAACTGACCTGTGCAATCTAGTACAGAACGTCCCTGTAGATAACAAGGTCATCTTCCTCAGTGACTTCAATGCCAGAGTAGGCAAAGATTCAGAAGCTTGGAAAGGGGTAGTTGGAAGCTGCAATGACAAGGGGTGCCTTCTGCAAGCTTGAGACTGTTGTGCTATTAATGCTAATGTCTATCATTGCTTTCCCCGTTATTTACAGAGCATTATTGATCTTTTTATTTGCATTTACAGTGCTACGAATAGGTGGTTAAACCCCTTGTGTGTCCTCTTTAGCGCTCAGTGGATTTTCTCCTTTATTTGCCGTTTAGGGGTGTGACAACATTTGCGACCTTGGGGAAATTGAGCAATTGAATAGCGATTTGCGATCAAAGGCTTCTGGAGGCTGTAAGTTAGGAGTTTAACCATCGCCATTTTTTCAAGCCCGTAACTCGGAAGACGACGGGAGCCCGCAAAAAGACTTCAATTGAATAGCAAATTAGCTTGCAACCTCACTTACGGGCTCCCGGATCTCCTGAAAGCTCAATTGAATGGGGCTCTTTGTCTCCACTTTAATCCTAAGCCAAAGAGGAAAGGAGCCCCAAGGAAAAAGTTTCAACCTCCAGTCAGCTGAAGTGAAGGCCAACTTGCAGGCAAATCTCCAGTCAAGGCTAGAGGATCGCAGATGATTCACGGATCGCTCTTCAGATGCTCTATGGAAACACCTAGAAACCAGCATCCTGCAGACCTCTGAAGAGGTCCTAGGGTTCTCCACAAAAAGGAACAAAGACTGGTTTGACGAAAACAATCAGGAGATCCATGAATTACTGTCGAAAAAGAGATCAAGTGCATCTCGTAAGCTTTGTGAGATTCAGAACCAGTGGTGGACTAACTTTGCGGAAAGAACTCAGCATTGCTCAGATGTCGGTAACTACAGGGGCTTTTATAAAGCCCAAGGTCAATATACGGCCTTTCGCACCCGGTCCAAAGCCCATTGCTCCATGCATGGCCACACACTTTTTACAGACAATGCGTTGATTCTGAACCGATGGTCTGACCACTTTAATATACTAATCTGTGGCAACCACGTAGTTTCAGCCTCAGCGCTCCGTCGCATTCCACATCTACAAATGAAAACAGAACTGGATGCAATTCCTACTCTTAGAGAGACTGTAAAAGCTATTGAGCAGGTAAAGAGTGGTAAGGCAGCAGGAGTTGAAAGGATTCCAGCACAGATCTAGAAACATGGGGGCCCAGCACTTCACCCTAAGCTTTATGAGTTCTTTGTTTGCTGCTGATGGCAAGGCAAACTGCCACAGGACCTTCGTGATGCAATCATTGTCACCCTATACAAGAAGAAGGGAGAAAAGTCAGACTGCTCCAATTAGCGGGTGATAACTCTGCACTTCGTCCTGATTCTGAACCGATGGTCTGACCACTTTAATATACTAATCTGTGTCAACCACGTGGTTTCACCCTCATCGCTCCGTCGCATTCCACATCTACAAATGAAAACAGAACTGGATGCAATCCCTACTCTGGAAGAGACTGTAAAAGTTGTTGAGCAGGTAAAGAAAAGTCAGACTGCTCCAATTACCGGGGAATAACTCTGCACTTCGTCATGGGGAAAATCCTTGAAAGAGTAGTCCGCAACAGTCTGGTGCCCACTATCACAGAATAACTCCTCCTCAGGAGTCAATGTGGCCTTTAGAGCCAACAAGAGCACCACTGACATGGTTTTTGTTCTCAGGCAGCTCCAAGAGAAATGCAAAGAACAGAACAAGGGTCTTTATGTAACGGTTGTCGACCTTACCAAAGTGTTCAACCCTGTAAGTAGGAAGGGTCTGTGGCAAATCCTAGAACATATAGGATGTCCTCCCAAGTTCCTCAACATAATCATCCAGCTATATGAAACCCAGCATGGCCAGGTCAGGCACGGCAACGACCTGTCAGAACCCTTCCCAATAAGTAATGGCATGAAGCAGGGCTGTGTCCTTGCACCAACATGCATTGCATTCACGCTGATTTTCAGTATGATGCTGCCAAGGGCCACAGCAGACCTTGATGATGAGGATGGGGGTCTACATTTGATACCACACAGATGGCAGTCTGTTCAACCTTAGACGACTAAAGGCCCACACCAAGACAATGGAATGACTTGTTGTGAGCTACTCTTCGCCGAGGGGCTTGCCCTTATGGCAACAATTCTGCAGCGATTGACATCTTGCTTTGCAGAGGCTGCCGAGCTTTTCAGTCTAGAAGTCAGTTTGTAGAAGACAGAATTTCTCCACCAGCCCGCACCTCAGGAAGATTACTGTCCTCCTTGGAATCACTATTGGAAGTCAAAAACAGTCCAACAGTTCACTTACCTGGTTTGCATAATTTTCTCGGACACTAAGATTGACAAGGAAATTTAAAGACTGGCAAAGGCAAATGGTGCATTTGGCAGGTTATATAAAAGGGTTTGGAACAACAAACATCTGAATAAATGCATAAGGTCAATGTGTACAGAGTTGTTGTGTTGACCACCCTACTGTACGGCTATGAATTGTGAGTTACCCACCACCATCACCTCTGACTTCTTGAGTGCTTTCATCAAGCCTGCCTCTGCACCATCCTCAACATCCACTGAAGTCCTAGAACAGGTAGGAGTCATCGGCATTGAGGCCATGCTGTTGCAGACACAGTTGCGATGGGCAGGACACATCTCTAAGATGGAGGGTGATCAACTTCCAAAGATTGTGTTATATTCTGAGCTCACCACTGGTAATTGTGACAGAGAAGGCCAAAGAAGAGGTACAAGGACTCGTTGAAGCAATCCCTTGATGCTGTCACATTGACCATCATCGATGGATGGCTTTAGCTTCAGGCAAAAGCCTGGAGAAGTACCCTTCACCAGGTTGTCTCCTTGTTCGAGAGAACATACAGGGCTGATCTTGAGGACAACAGGTGATGGAGAAAAACTTTTGTTACTGCAGCACCCAAACCAGAGCAAACCTTTCCGTGCAACCACTGAGGTTGAGTCTGCCTGTCCCGCATTGGCCTCCTCCCGGCCCCCGCAGATATGGAAGCCAATCTGCATAATATGTGATTTGATATTAAATTATGTTGATGTAAAATCAATATTTTTACTGTTGATTCAGCTTGTAGGTGTTATGCACCAATAGGGAAATATTTAATATAGTAAAGTTAAAATCATATTTAACATGAAAATTGTAAACACTTGGCGATAACATCTATATTTTATTAATCTCTTCAAGCAGATGCTTTCTGAATATATAATTTATACACATTCACTACAGGATGGGTATACTGAAGCATAATATGTATACACATATTGAATCAGAAACTAAATGCAATGTATGTTAATGTCTAAAATCACTAACCATTACAAACACACAGACACATGGATTATGGTATAATAAAAATATATACATTTATTATATCACAGAGCTTTAATGTAGCAGACCGTGCATTCATATCATTGTTGTGATGTGAATGATATCCAAGAGGACAGGAGGCTATGTAAAATGTCTTCATCTGTTGGCTTAAAGGTAATTCTGTATAGTAATAATAATGCATAGCATTTACTAGAGTCACATGTGGTCATTGCCCTACAGTAATGATAATTAGATGAATATAAATCTTATCATTAATCACTTCATATAATAGAAGTAACCAGTAATGTGCATAGCACTTACATCATGTCTTCATCAGATGCAATAGCAACAGATACAATAACTGCTGGATTATGTAATGCAAATCAATTAGTCACGTATAGTGTGATTTTAAAACCTTGAAATAGTATGACACAACTCTGAAATTATCAGTATATGGTCATATTCCAAAAAAATTAGGAGGATAATAATCTAGCAAGATCTGTATGTACAGTACAGTGCTTTATACTGTTTCTGTAAAAATAAAATGACTTACATGATGCAATGTAAACTATGCTGTATCTGTCATGAGAAATCAGTTGTCATGTCCAGATATTCAGCAATGATGTGGGATCTCACAATGAATGCTTAGCTGTGACAACAATCAGAATGTCAATAGTATTATCACTATCTCTATATGATATTGTTTAACCACAATCATACCACATGTTAAAGTTATACAGGTGTTTTCATATCATGTAGACATGGTTATTGCTGACAATCAGCTCTAATGTCTCTTAATAAGATCAGAAAAGCCTATGTGGTCTCATATTGTTAAGAAGAATGACATGCTTAGCTCACACATGTATAACTGCAGGGTTTGATTTACATTGTATTGAAGGACTATGCAATACTCCAACCATATGTGCATTGGTACATATTATACGTAACATTAATCATGTTGCTTAAAACATGATAATTTTGTTAAGCTATGGTGTGTGAGATTCATTCAATAGAATGAACAAACTGTCTTAATGGATGTAAAATATGCTTAAAAGAAATAATAAAAAATACTAAATAGGGATTACATTTCTTCTTACTTCATTCCTCAGTGATTATCAATTGGTGAAATGTTAATCATAACCATACATGTCCACAGGCCATGATCATCTAGTCTGTAGAGAGACATGAGTAACAATTTCACTAATAGATTTTCACTGAGGATTGTAAGATTAAATGAGATGCAGCCTGTATCACCTCCTTTGCCTAGTTACAGCTCCCTGCCTCTTGTGCCACCACACCCTCTCCTACATGGAGAAGCAGGTGGAGGCATAGATAGAGGTGGAGGTGGAGGCATAGCTGATGGAGGTGGAGGCATTGAGGCAGAGGGTGGCTATCCAGGCTGTTAAATGCTTTGTGTCTGCTCTGGGGTGAATGATGCTGTGTAGATTCATTTTGATCTGAATCAGCACAACCTGATTGTTTATTGCTTAATAGCATGGCTAGGTCTCAGCCTGGGAATTGTGCCTCTTCGTCTCTCTATAGATCTTTCATTGTGAGTGCCACAGTGGTTTGTGATGATGACACACCCATGAGAAGGATCACAATCATCCCCTCCTCTCCAATGCTTGACTCTATTGATGGCCCTGGGAGTGAGGGACTCTGGACTGCTGGTGGGGGCTGCAGACTAGTAGGCAGTGGTGGTGATGGTGGAAACATGGTGTGGAGGTGCTTAGCTAGTGGTGGTGGTAGCATGATGGGGAGGTACTGAGTTGGTTGTGGTAGCATGGTGGGGAGGTGCTGGGGCGGTGGCATTGTCCTTGGGGGTAGAATCTATGGTGCTGTAGGAGGTAGTGGTAGAAGAGCAATGTGGGGTAGTGGTGCAGGGGGATCAGACCAATAGGTGGTAAAGCCTCCTGTCCTCCTGACTGTGCCTGGAGTAACGCATCTCCCTGTTCTGACCCTGAGGCCTGCCTTTCCCCATCCCATGCTCCATCCGGCCCCAACCCCACTGTCCTGATCTCTGTGTGCCTAAAACTGGGGCATCCTTCCCTCCCTCCACCTCTTCTCCACTGCTGCCAGGTCTTGGAGTTGGTGGGTTATTAAAGTGCATAGGAAAGAGTTGTGAGTTTTTCAGAGAAAGTAGATTGGAAGTTTTGTTTCTTACTGTTATATCCTGTTTTACTGTACACACAAAGTACATATAGTTTACTGTTCATTTTAACAAACAATGGATGACAGAATAAATTAATGTTTGATTTTGAATAATTTTATATAGGAAAGCCCTAAAAAGTTTAATAGTCTCTGGTTATGGAGTTATGCATGTGTTTATATCAGCTTTATTCAGCTATAGAATTCTTATTGTGAAATATCATGTGCTTCCTTCAAGCCTGTGCATGTTGTCTATAATTGTATCAATAGAAGTATATATATATATATATATATATATATATATATATAAATATATATATATATATATATATAAATATATATATATATATATATATATATATATATATATATATATATATATATATATATATTGTGAGGAGAGCCCCAAATTATTTTGTACCACAGTAAAAATATTTTGCTTGTTTACCACCAGGAGCTTAAACTGTCATCACTATTGTCTCAATAGGAATGTTCTCTCGTATGATAAAAATAAATGTTTGAACTTTAATAAAGTTAATTTTCCTTCATTACATTAAACCATATGCCACATAAAAAAACTTATAATGCTTGTAAAATAAAGGAAGCTTTTAGAATTAGTTTTGACAATATTAATTTTAGCACAAAAGATTAAAATGGAGCTTTACATTTTTATCAAAGACGTTCTGAATTATGGCTGATAAATTCTCAAATATTAATTCACTGGCAATCAGTGGCAAAGCTTTTTAAATATGGATGCATCACTATTTAAAACCACAAATTCAGCTCAAAGGAGATAACAAGTCTATGAGGAAATCAGCATTTGTCCAACTTCAAAATAGCTGATATGACTTGTATTTTTATCTGCACATAGCTTCTGTTAATTTACAGTTCTGAAAATTGTGGTGGCCTAGAAAAAGTGTGGCAAGGTATTTTATAATGAAAAAGAATAATAATAATAATAATAATTAAAATGAGAATGAAATAAAACCTGAAAATGTAGATAATCAAGGGACTTGGAACTCAATCTAGTCAAATCAAAAAAAATATAACTGAGAAACTCTAAATAATTTAATAATACCCCCAGATTATGTGTTCCTTTATTTACAAATTGCAAATATGTTGCTTTTCGTAATGGTAGCGATCGCTGATACTTATGTTATTTACACTCTATTTGACAGCTTTGTTTACCTTTTACTGACAAAGGCGATGAGCTAAGCTGCTGACGTAGTATGCACGTAATTGCAGGGCTTTTAAAAGTCGCGAGACACCGAGGCTTCTTTATGATAGATGTTGCCTTTGACAAAGCCGCTTGGCAGTAGTTAGGCGTTCATAGGGGGCCATTGTTTACTTTTTTATTTTTGTGCCAATTTCACTATTGATTTAGTTATAAGGTTCCCGTTTAGGGCCACTAGTGGAATTGTTTATTACAATATCCGTGGTTACAGCCTATAGCAATAACAGTAGATTTGTGGCAATAGAGCTGGCTCTCCTGGATCATCATTCTTCTGCAGGCATTTTTGAGATCTGATAATAGATGATCACTGTTATTTTAGAAATCAGACAACAATTTAAACAGACATCAATTTCAAGCTGCTCTAAATTCATTCATCTATTCATTCGTATCATTTTTAATTAAGCACCCTTTTGCATTTATTGGTGCATGATTTGTGTAGAGTTACTGGGTATGATTGCACATTTGTACACTTTTTGGTGAGTTGTTCTACTGGGAGAGTGTGAGATCCCTTGTTTTCTTTCTTTCTTATACAGTAAGGAATTAGTAAGCTTTGTGGTATCAATCTAGGTTGAGCCTACCTTCGAGGATCACAGGGGTACATCCTTCTCTTCTCTACACTGTGGCCATTCGTGATCTCTTATTTTCTGTCTACATATACTCTCACCAATGGACTAGCCCAAATAATTGGCCTATATGCATTTTATGCAAATGGGGATCTTATTTTAATAGCAGTGTTATTCAAGTGCAATAAACATTTTCACAGTTTTATTTGTGATTCCAAGTCAGTGTGAAGTATTAGAAAAAATATTTATTAAATAAGAAGTTAAAACTTTTCCCCCCCAGATTTTTTTAATTTTTATGCCCATGCTAGGGCAGCGTCAAACCTAAATACACACTGCCACATAGATTTATTGTTCATCATACAATATAATTGTTCATCACGTTATATAATTCTTATAAGCCAAATTTTATCAATATAATGTTTTGTACAGTTGCAATAGAGTATAATCACTATACATATACTGTATATATATGTGTATTGGATGGAAGGGTTTGTTTATGACATATATACTTTATACATTTACTATAACACCTTATAGAATTATAGATACATTATGCCTGGTGGTCCTATCACTCCCTAGTTGTCTCCCCCTCACCTCTTGTCTCTTTAACTGCTGGATACCCCTGAAAGCCGGGTCTCACAAGATCACACAAGACTATCTTGGGTGATCTCATGAGACCCGGCTTTCAGGGTTATCCAGCAGCTAAAGGGACAAGAGGTGAGGGTGAGACTGTCACAACCTACAATGATGATGGAGTATAGAGAATCCTAGTCCTCTTATCTCCTGTAGGTTTTAGACCTAAGTTTGGGTGACTCCAGACCAAATGGACATTCTTTTGTAGATGCAAGAACATATGTCCCAGCCTAAGGTAGTGTGTGCTGGGAAACCTGGAAGGGAGTCAGAAGATCTCCTCTACCAGCATATGCCCCTGGGTCAATAATACACCTGCACACAAAGTCTTGATGAAAATTATGAACCATGTTTTATTTTAGAACAGCATATTTAACCACATCACACAAGAATGGGGGAAGTGGCTACCGTTAGCCAGCCCCAAATGACCTCTGGCCAATCATGAAGGGGAACTGTGTGTGAACCAATAGTCCCATCCCAGGTCCGCCCACTAGGCGAGGCCAACTAATTCATTTGGGCTCTGAATCTCCAGGGCAAAGCATGCCTTGGCTCTCCTGTGCCCATGCTATGAAGGCTGAGAAGCCTCAGGGCATCCCATTGTTTCTGGGTGCCTGCCTGTCTGCTCTCCAGCTGTGAGCTCCCCATTGTGTAGTTTTCTGCTGGACACTTAGCTAATGGGATTAACAGGCCTTTGGGAACAAAGGAGGTTTGGGCTGTATTCAATGGGCTTCCCCTCTACAATATAATAACATACTAATATAATAACATACATTCATATTTACAAATACAACACACAATGTTTCACCCACATACAACCAATATATCCCATTAGATCCCTCACAGGATACCCATTACAATGAGCCTAAACATGGAAGGGATGGGAATATGCTAAGGGATAAACTTATAATACTTTATCCCCTAGACCACAACATAACAATATATCCATAATACA
The DNA here is from genome assembly GCA_027410445.1 of Discoglossus pictus. Taxonomy (NCBI): domain Eukaryota; kingdom Metazoa; phylum Chordata; class Amphibia; order Anura; family Alytidae; genus Discoglossus; species Discoglossus pictus. Next base: position 90,866,517 of record CM050163.1, on the reverse strand, counting down.
ATATACAATATAATACTAACATATAATAACCCATAACACAATATACAGTGGGTCTCTTAAACCCAGAACTCTTGCTCTCCATATGGCATCAACTGTGGATGATATACCAGCCCCAAGATGGCGGCTATTGGTATATAACAGTCCAGTCCCAATATAGGCCACTGCTGATTCATGACAGAGACTACTGGGGATTGAGATGTTGAATAAAATGTGTGTGTGTGTGGAGGGGGATATGTCCCCCTCGTCCCCCCTTGCCCTACACCCTTGGCTATTTCTCACTTGTTAAGTTTGAGTGATTACTTTTGTACTTTTAAAAACACGATCACACTTATAACAGTTACAATGCATATACTGAATGCCAAACCACTCATAATATACATATGATGGAATACCAAGTCTTTGTTTATTTTGTTTACTTATAAATAGTACTGAAGCCCGGTCATGTTCAAGTAGAACAGATCTGACAATAGAACTAGCAGTATCTTATATGTTACTTTTGTTTCAAGGATTAGTGTTGAATACAATAAATACGGTTTTATCTAAATTGATTGTTTTTGACTAATTAACAAACACCAAACTAAATACATAAAAGTGGACACAGTTTGCAGGAAAGGATGAATATATTGAAAAATATATGACAACACTGCTAAGAATTATCCAGGTCTGGAAGGTTGGTTGCTTATATAAAAATACAGAAATGCAGTAAACATGAAAAATATGAGTCAGGAGAAAATGAATAAAATCCAAAAATATATCTGCAAATATAGTCCATAAAATCACATTTTGCCAAGCATGGCAAGAGACATCTTACAGCGCCTTGCAAAAGTATTCACCCCCGTGGCATTTTTCGTATTTTGTTGCCTCACAAACTGGAATTAACATGGATTGTTTGAGGATTTGCATCATTTAATTTACAGAACATGCCCACAACTTTGAAGAAGTTTTTTTTATTGTTAAGCGAACAACAAATAGGACAAAATAACAGAAAAAGTCAATGTGCATAACTATTCACCCCCCAAAAGTCAATACTTTGTAGAGCCACCTTTTGGGCAATCACAGCTCCAAGTCGCTTTGGATAAGTCTCTATGAGCTTGCCACACACCCCACTGGGATTTTTGCCCTTTCCTCCTTGCAAAACTGCTCCAGCTCCTTCAAGTTGGATGGTTTGTGCTTCTGAACAGCAATCTTTAAGTCTGACCACAGATTTTCTATTGGGTTGAGGTCTGGGCTTTGACAAGGCTATTCCAACACATTTACATGTTTCCCCTTAAACCACTCAAGTGAAGTTTTAGCAGTGTGTTTGGGGTCATTGTCCTGCTGGAAGGTGAGCCCCCATCCTAGCCTTAAATCACGCACAGAGTGGTACAGCTTTTGCTCAAGAATATCCCTGTATTTAGCACCATCCATCTTTCCCTCAACTCTGACCAGTTTCCCAGTCCCGGCTGCTGAAAAACATCCCCACAGCATGATGCTGCCACCACCATGTTACACTGTGGGGATGGTGTTCTTTGGGTGATGTGTTGAGTTTGCGCCAGACATAGCGTTTTCTTTGATGGCCGAAAAGTTCAATTTTAGCCTCATCAGACCAGAGCACCTTCCTCCATACATTTTGGGAGTCTCCCACATGCCTTTGAGCAAACTCAAAATGTGCCATTTTGTTTTCTGCTGAAAGTAATGGCTTTCTTCTGGCCACTCTGCCATAAAGCCCACCTCTATGGAGCATACAGTTTATTGTCGTCCTATGCACAGATACTCCAGTCTGTGGAACTCTGCAGCTCCTCCAGGGTTACCTTAGGTCTCTATGCTGCCTCTCTGATGAATGCCCTCCTTGTCAGTGAGTCAGTGAGTTTTGGTGGGCGGCCGTCTCTTGGTAGGTTTGCTGTTGTGCCATGTTCTTTCCATTTGGTTATGATAGATTTGATGGTGCTCCCGGGGATCATCAAAGAATTGGATATTTTTTATAACCTAACCCTGACTTGTACTTCTCAACAACAT